>OU906957.1:8750000-10000000 GCA_918317495.1 Synanthedon vespiformis
ATCCGATTTTTTTTAAATCGGTCCACTAGTTTTTGAGTTTATTCACTACAAACAAAAATACAAATAAGCAAATATGCTGTTATTTATGAAGTAAGCAATTCCTTTATATGACAAACGTCACATTGTGACCCTACTGCTCTTGCACAGATCTATCGAGGATATATTTGGTTAATCAGAGATGCAGTAAAGTAAAAGTAATATTTATTTCGAAAAATGCTTGATTGTCTACTACAATTCAATAACAACTACTGTCGCTTAGCAACTGTTCAACAGATATCCTACTTGTCTGTTTGCCTGTCGACAAAACTGCGATTCGAACAAATATTTTAGTTCAAAGAACCACTAAAGCGTGTACTGGAATCGATTCAATGCCTAAAGTAATTTGTGTTATACCGGTAGGTAATAAAGGTAATGTCTTGAAATTATTCGCAAGTCTATTTCCCACAGATCCAAAATATGGTAACGGTAACATAAATTACTAACATTTTGTTAACAAAACGACTGACATTTTCCTGAAACATATAATAAAACAAGCCGTGTCTGTACATTCAATATTTTTTTTTTTCAAAAAATAAAAACATAATTATAATTATGTTACCGAAATCAAAAAAATATTTTTTAGAATTTTTGTCTGTCAGTCTGTACGTTTGTGCACGCTATTCGCAGAAACGGTTTAACCGATTTGAATGCCATTTTCATTGACGTATTGATGAATACCTGGATTAAAGTACAGGTATACTTTTTATCCTGAAAAAATTTAGATTCCTGTGGAATTTTCAAAAATAAACTACAACGCGTAATTTTTCAACAATCTGTAAGACAAGGGCATAACTTTTTTTTACGCAGACCACACTTGAGCTACGTGATACAATTTAGTATGATATTGCACAAATTTTTCGCCTGTCGCTCAGCAGAGGAATCTAGAGATAATCATATATATTATATTTATTTTATATACTAATAATAAATCTGTAGGGGTCGGTCATGGAGTAATTTACTTTGTTTTCAGAAATATCGTGTATATAGGCTCTATACATGATACTGAAACTAAATTGACCATTTTTAAATTTTTTAACGCGGACGAAGTCGCGGGCAACAGCTAGTTTAGATAATAAGCCTGCGCGGGTCTTTTTCGCACTTACTTTTGATATTTTCCACAACTCCAACTCAATATAATTACCAAAAACTTATAATGACATGTTTATAACGAAACTTATAATGATGTGTTTACAAATTTTTATATTTTCCTCTTGTAGAAAACATCGTTCAAGGACCGTGTTGCGTTTGCGTTGAAGAACACACACACAAATAGGGAGAGAGAGAGACATTCGTCCGCGTAGAAAAGTATAAAACGCCATCTACCGTATTTTGGATAGATGGCGCTGTCACCCGGGCCAAGCTGCTAGTATTTACTTTTATTTTAGATTTCCCGTAGGAATGAAGCATTTTCCCGCAGTAAAAAGTATCCTATGTTCATCACGGATAATGTCGGCTTCTAATGGTAAAAGAATTTTTCAAATCGGTCCAGTAGTTTCGGAGCCTATTCTATACAAACAAACAAACAATCAAATCTTTCCTCTTTATAATATTAGTATAAACTAGCTGGTGTCCAGGTAAGGACTTCGTCCGCGTTGAACGATTAAAGGTACCCTATATCCTTTCTGGTGTCCCAGACAACGTTTATGCAAAATTGCATGGTGATCGGTTCAATAGTTTTTGCGTGAAAGCGTAACAAACAAACAAACAAACAAACAAACAAACTCACATTCACATTTATAATATTAGTAAGGATATTAAGCATTAGTAAGGATGTGTCATTTTTACAATCCCGAATCTAATAGAAGAGGACCTCATTACTCAAATAGGAACTGCCCTATGCCTTGGGATGCGCCAAAAGATAGGATACAGGTTCACCATTTTTTTATACCTTAAGGTTGAGGTAAAATTCAACCTTTTGAATTTTAAAAATCTTGGTAAAATATTTTTTTAATAAATATTCAAATGGTTTCAATTTAAAATCCAATCACTACACAATAAATTTATCAGTCATCAATCTTAAAGAGTTCTATCAGATATATTTATACTGTTATAAGTTTCAATTGGATGTGCAGCTAACCTGTTATACCTACTTTCTGGTGTAATTAGAAAATTAAGATTAATTAATAACTAAAAAAGGCACCTTATTATAATAGACGAAGTTCTAACTAGAGTTAACACTGAAAATAAAATCTCAGTTAATATCGGTTTGAAGTTAAGGTATTATTTAATAAGTTAAGTATACTATACTAAACATGTACAAGATACAAATATGCGCTTGTTAGGCAAACAATACAAATAAAAAAAAAACAAGTCATTTCGCATTTTATAACCCTATAACGCGTTAGATCACTATAATAAACATCTTTCGCCTATACACTTTACAGTCGACAATTAGAAAATACTGAAAGGACCTTAACACGTCGGCGTAAAGCTGAAATTGTAAAAATTTAATGCCAGTACAGTGTTTGAAGATTGTGTACATAGATGGCTATAAAGTTATTTTAAAAGCCTACTTAAAAGTACAACATATTTACGTTCGAATGAATTGTAATACTTCATCATGCATCAAATAAATTATGGAGCTCATAAACTGTAGTGTTGTAATTTTCTTTGAGTGAGGCGGTCATTTACTCATTTGAGGTGAAACTTATTACGAGTATTTGAGGCACCGATAATAAAATCTTAATATGTATATATAAAAATTTAGTTAATGTCCAAAAAACTCAAGAACTAGACGATGGATTGATTTGAAATTTTTAGAGATTTCTTTTATGAGAATAGTGTTTTTATATAAATTTTATTTCGAAGTTCCAACTGGCTGGAACGTGGCTGGATTCAGCTAGTATATAATAAAAAAATACACTGTAAAAATATTATATTAACTTGAGTCCAGACACGCTAAGAAGACGCAAATATAATTAATTCAGAAGTTAGGTGTCCCACAGACCATGTCACGAATATACAACCGAAGTAACATTATAGTGGAAGTTAACTATACGAGTATATAATTTATATTAGCTTAATTATAGCTATAGCTAAGAACCATCTTGATCACATTATTTTTCATACAAAAAACCCTTGCTTATATAAATTCTAAGAAAAAACCACATCAAAATTGTTCTATCCGTTTGGGAGACAGACGGACACCCAGACGGACACCCGTTCCACAGACAGACACCCAGGCATACAGATAGACACACACGTCAAAGCAAAACTCAAGTTTTTGCGTCGGACGATATGGTTTGAAGTAGTACTTGATAAAGTCCATTGTTATTAAATGTAAAAATTGTTCTGCTGCTAAAATACCTAATCGGTTCTTTAAGACAATTAAATAATGACTACTCGTTCGTTTAGGAGCTCTAGTAACAGCTCTAATAAATAATCATCTGGTGCTTGTTTAGAAAAAACTTCAAACTACTGGCCATCAAGAGCACCGTTACATCCAAACGACTTTTTAGACGTTCCTTATTTAAAAATTCGTTCTGCTACAGTTCTATTTATAAAAAAAGCCGGACACTTTTTTCGAATACGTTATTTTTAAATTTGACATTCGTTCTTATGTTAACCTTTCTTTTTTCTATGTAAAACGTCTCGAAACTGAAAGATATATCACTTTACATGATTCCTTCTTTTTGTATTTGCTGAGAGCTTCTTGAATAATGTGTTTATTAGTGCATTTGTTTTAAAAGAAAGAAAGGAAACATTTTGACATTAAAAGTACACCCAAGACAAGCTTTGAATAAAATACAAATTTTATATGCCAATAATGTTTTGTATTAATACAAACGACAATAATGACAAGTACTATAATGCTAGGTATTATTAATAGGCACCTACTCATTATTAATATAGTAGTACTATTGGCATCATTAAAGCCTCATATTATGGGATGTGCATAGCCAGAAATGGGCATCCAATAACAGGGATTTATCCCTGTTATTATCCCTGTTATCCCTCTATATCCCTGGTTATAGAGTTTTATAAGTAAATTTAAAATAACAGGGTTAAGTTTCCCAAAAAAACATTCAAAAGAGAATACACATATCTAAACTAAATGCCAGCGTAAGTCGTAAGTAGTGTAAAATGTTTTACTGGCACGTTACTGGCCAGGGTTGGCACCGCGCCAGAAATAAGTGACGAATTTATGTGCGTATGCTTCTACCACTGATCGTGTGATATATGTACATGCAGTAGACTCGTGTATATATTTCAATCCAGGCCACAAATTTTAGCTTTGTCATCGCTGATGCATATCTGTATAAAAAATGTATATTAATTTACCTAATGCATTACACAGAATCATGGTTTAACTGTCGAGGGACTCGCAAGATGACACAGCTTTTCAGGTTGTTCAATCACTTGACAACCCTAGTGACCTTAAGACCTGTATTGTGTTAAACTTTTGGTCTGAAGTTCGCGTAGCAGTTCGAAATTAAAAATTTTGTAAGTAAAGCCAAGGTATTTTGATTGGTCATCTAGTCTTCATGAAAGTGTCACATATGTAGGCCTCCCTTAGTCAATCACCGAAATACAACCAATACACATGCTGTTATTACACGGTGACCTTCTGTATAGGTGTGATCCCAGATTCCAGAGCCAACAAAGTTCATTTTCAAAGCTGATCCTACCAGGAATCAAACCCGGACATCCTGGAACAGAGAGTTAAGGCAAACACCCTAACCTCTTATCCAATTTGATTACTTATGTGTACTTACGTTAGTTTAAGAACTTAGTTATTAAGGTTAAATAAAATTATTTTTTGCTCTTCAGTTTTTTCGGTTTTTATTAAAAAGTTTTTATAGGTTTTTAATCTTTTTCAACGCGGACGAAGTCGCGAACGCCAGCTAGTTATAAATAGAAATAAAGATGTTGAACATAAAGATGATGAACTTGAAACAAAGTTTTTGAATAGTTGCTTCCATAGACACTAACTAAAATAACTCAGACTTGGTTTTAGGTACATGATCACACACAACTTTTTGTAGTGGAAGAACTGCAAAATGTATTGTAGTACTTCTTGGGGCTTTTCAAAAGTCCACAAAGCTTTTTGTGCAGTAGTCAGCTTATGATCTTTGATTGGTATATTGGCGATTCGTTTGATGATAATGCATTAAGAATACCTAACTCAGGACTTGGTTTTACATATCTCACAACTTTTTGTAGTGGAAGAACTGCAAAATGTATTGTACTTCCTAGGGCTTTTTAAAAGTCTTTTGTGCAGTAGTCAGCTTATGATCTTTGACTGGTATATTGGCGATTCGTTTGATGATAACGCAGTAAGTCATAGTGGGCACGGTCAGCTATAAATCCGTCAGTTGAGGCTGGCGCGTCGCCAGTGAGTACTGCACTTAACGCCTTCACACAGACGGCGTTTGATTTGTTAGTCATACATCTTAAATAGTTCGTATCTTTAAACGAAAGTACATCCATTTCTTTTTATTGTTACCTATATTAGGCGTTAAAATAAAAACATCGACAGCTCAAAGATTCGATAACATTGCACGTATAGTCTATCCTGTGTCCTGTACAAGTTTCATGAAAATCTGTTAATTCGTTTAAGAGTTATGGAGGACCACTTACAGATTTATTATTAGTATTGATATGCGCGTAAGTTCAGACAGTACGTATTAATAAAATTCTTAAGGTCATTTTTTTATTATTGAAAGTACGTTCCACCTAAATCTTAGAAGATGGTTCATATCCTAAGTACTATTTATAAAAATCCTTCCAGGCGTTTGAAGACCATTTAGGTATACTAGTTGACGAATACGCCTCATGACCATCGTATTTAGGGTTAGCGGGAATTCTAGGTGAACAAAGTCCCGGGATATACTAGTTTTGTACAAAACCTAGATTAATATTATCTTAATGTTGATCCACAGGCGCTAACGTAGGTAACTGTGGTTGTTGGCTTTTCGCCAATGACAAATTTATGAACATAATTATTAGTAACACCATCACTTCCAGCATATGCTGGATATTTATGGATATTTTTGTACATGCGCAAATGTTGAAACAAAAACGTAACCAAAGCTACAAAATATCGTAAATATTTAATCGTAAATTGCTTCACTAATTAAGGTTTAAGGTTATTTTTCACTAATTAAACCACATGTTAAAAGCAAAATTTGAAACCATAGCCATATAAAATACGGACATGACAATAGTCCACGAAATTGGGGTAACCACACTTGATAGAGCAACATTTATAAATAATTTTAGAAACCATGGTTTCATATGTCTTGTACGTTGCATGATAATGTTGCTATATCTGGTGTGGTTACTCCATTGTCGTGGACTATTGTCATCTCTGTATGTGATATCAAATTGTGTATTTAACATGGTGGTTTAGTGAAACTATTCGATTGACCAACTATTCAACCCTGATTATAATTTTTTGCATACACGCTGTTCAGGGTATGAGTGAGTAATACAAAAATAAGTCCAAAATAAGATTATTAAAAGTAAAAATAAAATATATATAAGTAAAAAATATTCAATAAATGGGTGCGGACGATGTTACGGTCAAAAAGTATTTAAATCCTGATCCTTACATAAAGATTTCAATAATCTTTATCCTTACATGAATGTGAGTTTGTTTGTTACGCTTTCACGCAAAAACTACTGAACAAATCACCGTGAAATTTTGCATACACGTTGTCTGGGATACCAGAAAGGACATACCTTTCATTCAGAACGCGGACGAAGTCGCGGGCACCAGCTAGTAAAGAATAAACGACCTTTATGGCAACTTTTAGAATCTTGTCATAATTTAAATGTCGAATGTTCCTCGATCCGTACACCCGCCAATTCACAGTAGAGCAATCTAACAAATCAAATTTTAACAGCATCAAAACGCAGCATCAATTAAGGGTAAACAGAACAGGCATCCGAAACGCTGCCGCGTCAAAGTTGAGGCGTGGTGGTGGGAGCCTCCCAACACCCAGCGGTGCAATTTTTTTTAAGGGGGCTCCCCCACTGGCAGACTGTTTGGTGACGCTTGCACCTCTACAGTACTTACACTGCGTATTGGCCATTATTTATTAAAAAATAACGAGATGATTTATTTAATCCTAAACTTTCTTTACTAATCTATACTATAATTATTGTATAAAGCTGAAGAGTTTGTTTGTTTGTTTGTACTCGCTAAGCTTTAGGCTATATAACATTTTGAACGCGGAGGAAGTCGCGGGCACCAGCTAGTATAATAGCGCTTTCTGCCGTCTGTCCCTTTTTAGTATAGAGGTGGCAGACAGGCAGGCGGCTCACTTGATGGTAGGTGGTTACCGCCGCCTAGGGACACCAGCAACACCAAGGGGAGTGCTAGTGCGCTGCCTATCCTGCAGAAGTTTATTAACAGCTCGCTTGAAGTAGCCCATATTGTAGCTAGGTGGAAACACCTCAGAAGGGAGATTGTTCCAAAGTTCGCGCGTTCGCGGGATAAAGTTTCTGCTCAACCGGACCGTTTGTAAGTATGTACGCTAAAATCTTTAAAATTACGCAACCGATTTTAATGCAGTTTTCACTAATGGAAAGAGCTTTAAACAAGGAAGGTTTTTACAGAAAAATAATATAAAAAAATTCATCCGTGTGAAGCCAGGGGCGGATGGCTAGTAATATTATAAATTCGCGAACTCGTAGCCAATTTGATTAGCGTTGTACTTATTTACTAGTAGCAGAGGCGTGTTGTAGCCTCGACTCAACAGTATTTTTTTCTTATAAAGAACTGAAGTTCTTACCTGTTCTTACTTAACTTGTTGGCAGATGGCACAAGTTACGTCATCCCTGAGGAGAACCATGAACCCTGTTTAAACAGGATCTAAAAACTCGACCAAGGGTTTCTGTCCTTCCTTCCTTCGTAGGGAAGGAGTTTACTCTTTTCCTTATGAACCATTATAAAATTTAAATTTTCACAATTCGTACACGCCGAAAGAACAACATTGTTCTTTTTTTAAAGAATATTGTGTACATTGCATAATAATTGCTCAATCTTCAGAGATATTCCAAAATATTCAAAAAAATAGAACGTAATTATAACGCACGCATAACAACGCATTCGTGTAACAATTCTGATTTTACTCCCATAAATTTTCATACCACGGTCTTATAATACTAGCTGCTGTCCGCGACTTCGCCCGCGTAACTATAAATTATATACTAAAACCTACCTCGAGAACCACTCCATCTATTGGTAAAAACAGAATCAAAATCGGTTCAGTAGTTTTTGAGTTTATCGCGAACAGACGCGGCGGAGGACTTTGTTTTATAATATGTACAACGACCAATTCTCAGGGTGAGCATTAGAGCTGCGTCCATTTTGACGTGCGGATTTTTTTCCGGCGCGGAGGGTGGGTAGGTGCGGTGTTTTCGTTTATTTCGTTGCACACATGCACCGATCACGACTGGGCTCGATCGATCTGCATCCGCCGTCACTCAATGCCCGCCACCGGCTCTGCCTCCACGCCGGGATTATGTCATACACCCGTCATTTTTACAATATCATGTGCACGCACTAACATTAATTGGAATTAAGATTCAATTAATTTAAGTAAGATCGAAGCTTATTTTTTTATAAAATCAAGGCACTTGATGTAAGATGCAGATGCGAACGAAAGTGGACCACGCTTACCTAGTAAGTGCCCATTTACCCTGGATTTGAAGAAACCGAGGTTGTAATTTTGAGGGAACACGGACGCAGGCAATGAGTTTCACTCCTTAGAGTTCGGACAAGGAAGGTGGAACTGGTATAAGGTAGCTATAAGGTAGCCTAAGGCTTAATTAGTTGTAGGGCACACTACGTTTCGCATTCATTCGTACACCTTACAGAAGACCTATGAGTAAGGCATGTGAAAACCTATTTCCGTTTCCCTTCCTTATCCCTTATCCTTAATGCCATAGCATGAACAGGTGTTGCTAGCTCTACCTACAATCAAGTGGACCGACATCCTTTCCGTCGACCTTCGATTCAATTGATTTGAGTAATATTTAAAGGTAGTAAGTTAAATATACAAAAGCTTTATAGAAAGCTACAACCAGTCAGCTACGATGGTTTTCAGATTCACAAAAAGTTGCCTCCGCAAATCGCACTTCTTTTTAATCGTGTTATATGTATCTTACTTAGATATAGTTTATTATCTAGATTGAAACATATAATATTTTTTATCCTGAAGAAGGTTAAGTTCCTGAGAGATTGTATAAAATATAAAAGTATAAAAGTTTTAGCGCTCTAAAAGATGTCAGATATTTTCTCAGGTTATTCATTTTTCATTTTTAAACGCGGACGAAGTCGCTGGAACCCTCAAGTTTCAATATATTTATAAATATATAGAAATTAGTAAATTATCATCATCAATATTCAATATTAATAATAATAAAGTGTTGATTCGTTACTTTTAGAAATCATTTTCTGTTTTATTGAATTATGCACTCGGTTTAGTGCATCCATCGATAGCCGATTTTTTATTATTATTTTCTATTCAAAGGTCCATATTCAGCTCCATTATCCCCGGTTACCGGTGAATTTAAATGACAGTTACGTCAAGTAGGCCATACTTGACGTTTGTGAAACAGGCGCTAAGTGTAGTTATTGTGTGTATATATGTTCGTCCATAACTCTTAAACGAATTAACTGATTTTCATGAAACTTGGTAGATAAACATTTAGACGTACAGGATACAGGATAAGGCTACTTTTTTCTTTTTCAACACGAACGAAGTCGCAGGCACCAGCTAGTAACAACATAAAAATCTCAAAGCGATTCCGGGCGGGACGGATTGCTATTTCGATTCTTACCATGCTAAGTACGATTTCTTAACATTGTGAGTATCAAAATTATATTAAAGTAACCTTTTAGAGTTGCCATCAAATAACGCCCAGTATATCTAAAATATACAATGAACAAAATAATCCACTCCGCGGATTTCACAGAACTTCCTTGAAGAGAAAACTGTGACAATAGAGCGAGTGTACACCGGGTCAATGAAAGCAATTACACTAAAAGCCACAATATCTTAACACTACCATCTACATTCATTGGACTATTGTAATGGACAAGTATTATCTGTTTTTTTTATATATGTATATACCAATAAATACAAGTATATTTTCCACTTCGGAATATGTAAAGAGCATGAAGATCTCATGGCGTTTTATATTTCTGCGTTACATAAGGGTATTCGGATTATTCCCATGATTTCAGAGCTGTCGTCTATTGGAATCGCATTTTAAGAAGAAGAACATATATAATATGGTCCTTTTTTATAGAGTAAGGACACCTCTTTCACCACCTGTCAAGTAGGCTAACCGTCATTTAAAGTCACCTGTCACCGGGAATAATTTAGCTGATATACTTACCTTTGTTTGTACGGTAAAAGTCTGGATTTTGAAAAGTAGTGGTAGGGTACACTGCATTTCGCAGTCATTTGGGCAGCTCGTCTGGCGGCAGTAACACCACCTTACAGAATACCACCGTGAAATAACAGCATTATAATAATTTGTGTTTCGGTGAGTGAGTAAGGGATGCAAGAGTCCATTACCCCATCCCTCCCCTATCCCTTATCCTTAATCCTTCTATTGTCGGCAGCGCACTTGTAGCACTTATGGCGTTGCTTGTGTTATAGGCGACGGTCAGCCTGTCTGTCAACCTTAACATAAAAAAATAATAATAAATCTGTAAGTGTAGAGGTATTGCATGTATTGTATGTTCATCCTTAAATTTTAAACGAATTAACTGATTTTCATGAATCTTGGTAGATAAACATTTAGATAACAACGGGACACAGGATAGACTACTTATTTCTTTTTCAACGCGGACGAAGTCGCGGGCGGCAGCTAGTAATTTAATAAAACATAAAATTATTTCTAAAAGTTACTAACCAACCAACACTTCACTTGTAGTTGGTGAAAGAGGCCCTTTATAGCCGTCAATAGTACAAATTGTAAGTTTAAAATCGCTCTAACTTCCCACTGTAGTAGTTTAGTTAGGTGTGTTGTTAATTGGATGCGATGAAAATAAGAAATAAATGTCGGAAGCTGGGATTTTCGATAAATTGGTTAAAAAGTAAAACACGCCTGCATCCTCTCGTCATCTCGGTGGACCCCGGGATGTCACGTGCAGTGCGGTTCGAGTGATTGTTTTTGCCGATTCTGTGTACGTTATATCTGCAATGTCAACACAATCATAGTTTGGTAGTAACAGGGAGTCGGTACGGTCAATTTTATGAAAAAAAAAATGAATCCGTCAAACTGGAAGAAATATTTTAAATGGAATACACATTTATTGATAATTAATATAAGTAAGGGTCGAACCTGAATTTTGATTTTTTTTTTAAATTTCTTATGTGGTTCAGAAATAACGAAATGATGGAAATTTGGTTTTCATTTAGAAAATATCGCAAAGAAACATATCTTTCCTAAAACACACATACAACATGTTAAAAACTAAAAGGTACATAATAAAAAAAAACGAATAGCTCTTCGTGAGGAGTGGTGGTAACCTATGATCACTGTAGTAACCTATGTCCATTGTCCACACTATAAAAGCACACACGTGCTGTTATTTTACGGTGGTCTTCTGTAAAAATTAAATTTTACATTTAAATAAAGCCTGCCATAATTTGAACATAATTTGAAAAAATATCTTAATGATAAAATAAATTGTCCTTAATTTCAGTGTAATAGAAAAAAACACAAGAAAAATGTACGTATTATACATACTTAAATAAAATTTAAATTTATTAATTAAGGTTCCAATTTCGTACGTTCACAAAGAACACTGCGTATTCCTGTAATAAACTTTTGGCACGAAGCAACCCCGTTAAAAACACTTGTGCTGGTGCTTGGTTATGGGACTACAAAGCCGATTTACCTCCCTATTACATAATAGTCTCATCATATTTGGTAAACCATTCATCCTACTTCCTTTTTAGTTATGTTTAATTAAGTCGACAGACAGACTGACGGTCCACTTGATGGTAGGTGGCTACCGTCGCCTATAACACAAGCAACACCATAAGTGCTACAAGTGCGCTGCCGACCATAGAAGGAGGGATGGGGTAATGGGCTCTGGCATCCCTTACTCACTCACCGAAACACAACAGCACATAATGTTATTTCACGGTGGTATTCTGCAAGGTGGTGGTTACTGCCGCCAGACGGGCTGCCCAAATGACTGCGAAACGCAGTGTGCCCTACCACTACTTTCAAATCCAGACCGGAGTCAATTTTGAAAATTATATTAAAATTTCCAAAGTTGACCCCGCCGGGAATCGAACCCGGGGCTCCTGAAACGCTAGGCAAGTACCTTTGCCACTCGTCCAACAGGCGTCGTCGTCGCCAACGCCTTCAAGTTATATCAGTAAATTAGACAGCTCCACTATATGATGTTGATTTTACTCAGAGGTATGTACAGTCGGGGTAAGAAAAGGTTAGTAGTCAGCTTAAAGTCAACATTTTCTTGCACCATGGCAATTAGGTATCGGTTATGCCCAAATTTCTTTTTAAACTTCAGTCAGTTGTCTGCTTAGTGATTTAGTTTCAAAAGGTACCAAGAGTCTACGACTTTAATGTAGGAATGAATTTGAAAACTGACGAAGGTTTTCGTACCCCGACTTTACCTAATGAGAAACGACATCTAATGAGAAATGACATAGACTATCTGCTTGTCTATTAGATTGTAACATATTAATTCAAAGGTTACTTTTACATACTAAACTTTTACATAATATTCCATTGTATTAGAGATTACATATAAAAATTCAAAAAACGATCGCATGGAATTTTTTTCGTCGAAATTTTTTTCATCAAGTTCAGTATACGAGTAAGTAATGTACAATGGAAAAATAACCCAAGATTAACCTAGTTTTCTTAGCAGGATTCAATTAGTTAGTTAATAACGATCCAAAAATAAGGTGTGGCCCCCATATAAAATTAACTGGAAATAAAAATAAACAAACATCACAATAACACATCTGACCTATCTGTAAATTAGCAATTAATGAATGCAGCGAGGGCTGGAAGGGCATATCCCCCCATTCCCCTCTCTCTCCCGCGGAGAGGAAGGTGGGGGACAGCTCTGGCATTTTTTGTTACTATATAGGTAGCCTGTACTGGACCAACAACGCACGCGATGTCAAGCTCTAAATGATATATCTCAAGATATCTTATGAAATCTCTACTTAATATGTTCGTTTGGTTGTGGCCACCGGTAAATCTTCAATATAAAAATTAAGTCATAAAAATTGTGATATATGACTATTATACTATTAAAAGTTGAGTAGCGTACTTACTTTTTTGTATGTTAGAATTAGAGCTATTATCAAAATCAAAAATCATAATCAAAATATTTATTTATCAATTAGGTTTCTACAAGAAACTCTTTTGATCGTCATTATAAATTTAAATTTAAATTTACCAGACTACTACCAAATTTATACTAAAACTATGTAGTACATAACAGTACAAGTTAAAACTATTACAAACTAGAATCGGACTAGTGCTCAATTTGGAGGCAAACGACTGTTTGTCGAATCATTATCCATAAAATGTAATAAAATTGTGCTGTGATTTCGAAAGAAATGCTTTTTCTTCAACTCATATTGTTACTTGCTCTTTACAAAAATACAAGCATGACTTTAATTTTTTTTGTCAGTCCCTGCTCTTCCTCTTCAATTTTCAAAAGTACATTTAGTCAATTTAGAGCTTTCATAAATAGGTAAATCGTGCGAGCGATATTTTGCTAATTAATGCTATTTTAAGAATAAACAATAAAATAACGCCTTTTCAAAGACTAGATAAACAATCTCATGTGATTTTCAAGAACCATTCCACTATTCCAAAACAACATGTTGACATTTCATCTTCAGATACGTTTTAGTACAAGAGTATCGTTCGCTCCGGTCACCTTCATTGCAGACTCGATGAACACTTCTAAACTATTATAATATTATTTCCAAAAACCAAAACGGTTCCAGATTACATCTTGAGATATGTCCGAGGACATGAGTATCATTTGCTCCAGTCATTTTCAGCTTTTTTCGCAGCGAGCCCGCAGCATTCGTTTTTCTCGCGCAGCCCCCGTGCCTCGTCCCCGGGTCACCCCCAGGGAGCCAACATCCCCCCCGATAGCACCGTGCGCGGAATTTGATTAATGCAATGTTCACGATAATTATTCCTGTTACTATTTTTTGACAGGGTAAAGTTTTTTCAACGATGATTTTTATATGTTACAGCTAAAACCATATTGTTTAGTAGCTCTATTATTTGAAACTTTTCAGTATTCTTCTCTCGGGCAAGAAATTTGATTTCCGTGGTAAGTACTGTATTAATCAGCAATGCATTTTATCTGAGAGTTCACCTTTTTCATACTTTTTTCTGGAAATAATGGAAATTCTGGACAGACAGGCTCACGGAAAACATGATAGGTCGTCGCCTGTAAAAACAAGCAAATAAGCTCTTACCTTGATAGGATAAAGGTAAGAAAAATTATGTGGTGATAGGAAAATCAGAACTGGTATCGTGTGTGTTGCTCAATTTATAAAGTCTGCGGAATGCACAATATGTACTAGTTCAGTATCCCTCACCTCCTTTTTTGGAAGTCGGTTGAAAAGTAAGTTGTTGATGACAAGCGCATTGCTTGGTATGAATATGACATACAAGAGATTATATGTCGTTAGATGCCTACGGAGAACGTCCGGTTATCCGTAGTTCTATCTAAAACAATCTCCGGTGACAATATCCGGGTCGCCCCTTTGTGCATCTAACTTAGTTCTTAACGTTAGCCGATTAACCAAAGAACAGGCTAGTTTGCATCTTATTAAAATTAGTTTTAGGTTTAGTTTTATTTTCTATTTTATGTTTTTTCAACTATTTGTTGGAGGCAAGTGATTAAGTTTTTTTAATACAATAAAGGGCCCCAGACAGAGTTGCTTTCTACTTGATAAATAAGGTAGCAATTTTTGATACAAAAGCTTAAATAATGGGTAACATTTAATAGTTGATTTAGGTTGAGATTTTTTACAGCAGATAAAAGAAAATCAAATGTGTTCTAGACAGTCCAAGACCATGGCGGTAAAATTAATTTAAAATCAATAAAATTATTTTTCTTTTCAAAGCCTTTTCTTTTCAAATTTAGTCAAAAAAAGTTTATACATAAAAGTGTTTGCAATTTATACATAAAGTATTGTTATGTTCTTTGTTTCGTAATAATTTAATGAATATAGATTAATTAAACTAAGGTTTTTAGACCTATCTATACTATTATATAAAACTGAAGTTTGTTTGTTTGGTTGAATGCGATAATCTCAGGAACGAATTGAAAAATTCTTTTTGTATTAGATAGTCCATTTATCGAGGAAGGCTATATTATTTATTTATTTAGGTTATAGAGGACGCGGATGAAGTCGCGGGCACCAGCTAGTATAGGTAATATATAACTTATTATAGTCTTAGAAAACTGCTGCATGAAACCTAATTAAATAAATTTTAAAAAATATGTGTACAATAAACCTAAAACAGAGATATTGTTATGCCTCGATGAAATATTGCAGTCAGATATTTTTTATAAAGTATTTATATTTTTTTATGAGGTCTAATGAGGCCATCGGTAAAAATATAACGCTTGACACTTGTTAGTAAATTTACTATAATATATGTATATACAGGATGTGAAAATATTAAAGTACCTAATGCGATTTAAGATTACGATTACGATTAAACTATATAAAGGAGACCAATCAATATGTATGGAGATCGGGATCAGTTTGTTATTATAATACTAGCTGGCGCCCGCGACTTCGTCCGCGTTGAAAAATAATATTGAAGAATACATACATACATACATACAATACCTACACTTACAGATTTATTATTAGTATTGATATTGATTTGCGCTTTAACGGTTGAAACTTGTACTTTTAGGTAAGAAAAAATTATAGATTTTACGTAATGGTATTTGAGTTTGAAAGTATTAAAAAAATTTGATTTACAAAATCTGAAATACCTATTCACAGGAATAATTACTGAAATTAAGAAATATTTTATTATCAAATTATCCTAAGTGCGAATTAAAAACAAAAAATTGGCCTGATTTTTAAATATAAAAATGCATCCTGTATAATGAGTGTGTTCTAATTCAAATAACTATAAAGCGTAGCTCTAACTACGTATATGTTACAAATAAATTACGAAAGAAAAGTCTGAATTTATTTTTCAGCATCCTGTATTATTTCTAGTAACATCTTATTATACATCACACTTCACCCTTTTCTCTCATCAAACACCTTCACGTTAACGACAATTTCTTTGAAACACAGTTATAAAAAACATGTCATTAGAGTCCTAGCTTCAGAATTATAGGAGACACATGGTGTACGGCGAGATAATTTTGGAAATTATTGCCACAGTCACAGTGTCGTGTCAAATTTACTAAAAACCAACGCACTGTTAGATATATTCTTAAATCCTTACTATAACTATGTATAGATAGAGTCCGTTGCGCAAATAAAGTTTTGGGGTACTATCAACTTTTAAAAGACATATTTAGCATTTTAATTTGGGTTCCTAAAAAAAATCGCTTTCATACAAAAACAAAGTTTATGGTACGAAATAGCAAATGCAATCCAGTTTAAGTCCTAAATTAAATCATATTAAGAGTTGATAATACACATCCTGTTGTGTGTTTTAACGGCTAAGACCAATTTCTTAAAAAAATTGTATTAACCTCGTCTCTACGGCACAAGCTTCTACCTGGCGCTTTCGGAAAACTCTTGCTCGTGTGGCCGCTCATCTCCACGACTCCACGGCTGCCTGACATTTCCAAAGTGTTCACCTGACATTTCCACAGCACCGCTACGGGCCCTAGTGGGATAAAAGATACTTGGGAAGGGATAGAGAAATTCAAATTCAAATTTTTCAAATTCAAATAATTATCAACCGACTTTCAAATAACTCTTTTTAACAAATTAACCGACTTCAAACCGTCTCATGGTCTTTTCTCATGGATGGCATTGTCAGAACTGGACCAAATTGAAATGGGACCACACGGGAAGCACCAGCTCGACTGATTCTGACTGATGATTCGACAATCATCGATAGTCATATCGGCGAACGGTCTTATAGCGAAGAGCCTCGACCTTCTTAAGAGTCTCTCGCTAGATGGATGGATAAGGGTCATGATGATCATGAATACAGAGGTGGTACTTCTGGACACGGCACGAATTGTAAGGAGGTTCCTCTCTCTGCAGCCCTAACCACCGGTAGCAAGTGCCTTGCCCCGCTGTCTGTGGTGTGGTACTAGTAAACCTGAACGAATTCAAGCTGGTAATATTTATTATTTTATACTTTATTTGTGTCGTTACCTTTATTAATGGGTATTTTTTTATATTTTTAGTGGGCATGATTTAATTATGATATACTTTTAAAAAAAATTTTTGTTTATCTAATATTAATTATGAACGGTTAAATAGACGAAGAATATTTTTAAATAGGGGTATAATTAGATTGATACCTTCTATAAGAATTTGATGATTTTTATTTTTATCTTCTAATATGGCTGCTCCTCCCTCATTAAATTTAATGGAGAAATTATTAAAATTAAAAATAAAAATAAAGTAATTTTAATTTAATGTATCTTGGGTATCAGAGTTTTTAAATAAAAATTTATGAAAAAATTTATTGTGAAAAAATTTAGAATTAAGATTTAAATTAAAATTGGTACAAAATGTGTCTGATCATGATCTGATTCAGAGAATACCAACGACACGGCAGTAGTACCAGGACAACATGAGCGTGCAAGCATTGCATAAGATTGATGCTTTTGAGGAGGGCGAGGTGTTGGGGCGGAGGGGGTGGTCGGCCCGTGATGGATGACCGAGTCAGCCATTATACTAGGAGACTATAGATGCATCGGGATTAAGATAATGTTGCTTCACAAAGCTTGGGGACTGGCATTCTCACAAGAATTATATTCTTTTAAAAAGAAATAGCTAAAGAAAGGGTTTAAACTGCATTTTGCAAGTCCAGTACAAATTAGCTTAATTTGTTAGGAGACTTGTTTAAAATATTTATTTACTTCACACATGCTTCACACATCGTAATAACTTAATAATTTTCTTTCAACTAAACCCATATTCTTGCTTATTCATTGTTGAGGTCATCACATAGGCTGACACTTGATGGATCATCTTATCTTTACAAGGTTTAAGAACTAAAATCATTGACATTTGGCAGGTCTCTACCAATATAAAGTCAATAGCTGAAAGTCTACTTGATGGTGAGTGGCTACCGTCGCCTATTAACGAGACGATTGGGAAAAGCTTGGAATTCCTTATCTATCTTAAATTCAACTATTCTATAAAGTAAAACAATAGTATTATCGGCAGTTATAATTAGGCGAAGACTAACTCATATCACCTTAATCTCCAGTTAAATAACTATAATCACCTTCTGAACATTCCCAGAGCATTCGACAGACAGGTCAGACGGATGATAAAATCTACGAACATTTTTCTCAACGGAAATAACAAAGTAAACTTTAATATGTAAGCTAAAACAATCAAAATCGATTGGGAATAGACCGCATCCTTATATACATCTTTGGTCCTCAGGTCGTGACTGTCAAATGATGAGGTTTTGATTCAATTGTGTGTCTTAAGACGTATGGTCGAAGGTCGAGTTTTGCTGTTCTCGAGATCGCAGCTCAAGAAGCAGTCAGGTCGACGGATGAGGGTTGATTTCAACAAAAAGTTGTTGGACCGGTTTGCGCGGACTACACAGTCATTCGATGTCTAAACGAATCAAAGGCCCTAACTAATAATATATTCATATTTTTACAAGACTGATATGGGAGGCTTTGGATTTTTTTGGAACTCATGTTCCACACACACTACACTTCGCTTTCGAAGTTTAGTGGAAAACTAATGGTTACACTAAAAGTTAAAATTTTGTTCCTCTCGATTTCATGCTTCTCGGCTTTGGGAGATTTTTTTGAAAAGCTAAATTTTCCGTGATTATGTGTCCTACCAGTACAAATACAAGTAGCATCAATATCAGACAGCAAATAGACTTGAATGGCCAATGTTGGAATTGACTGAGTCATGAAAATAGAACTGTATAAAAATTTTACAATTTTAGGTTCATTTTAATTGATTTTTCCGGGTTTATGTAATTTTGAATCTGTTCTATTCCACTTTTAAAATTCAATTTCGTAATATTAAGTAAATATTACGTAAATTATAACTCTTTCCAACCCTCATTTTTAAATCGAAGTGTAAAAAAAGTGTAAGTTCGAAGATTAGAGGTTTTTCAAACTTCTAATCTTCGGTAGAAGTTTGAAAAACTTAGACGGTAAACACTGGAATCAATAGAATCATTAGAATGGTAATCATTACCAGTGACTTTAATAGAATTACTTAGGTACGGAGATAACTTTCAACTCTCTGCTTTAACTTTTAATAAGAGCCACCGGAAAATTCTGTAACTAAATATTATTTCTTGTTCTGCTCCTGTATTTTTCGCCAGGCTTAAAGCTTTTTTTTATACTATGTTATACAGACAAACAGACAAAAAATTATAGGATATGTTATGTCATATCATGTCATGTTATGTTACATTTTATTTTATATTTATATTGACGCATAAAATTTTCTTCAAAAATTAATAGATCGCAGCTCGCTACAAATGCATAGATGCCATTAATTACAATAACTCAACGAGCGATTGTAGTCTCAATGGCCATGGTAACACAGTTGATTTTAATTATTATAGTTCAGTCACTGTGCCTGTTTGACTGCGATTTTACAGCTACTATTAAAAAGAACAGGATTTCAAATAAAATAATTGAAACAACAGTCGATGACATTCAACGGCTACATTAAATTGTATCCAACAAAACCAAGTCGACAGTAACATTGTCGTAGGTCGTGTGAGATACAATTATTGTGTGACGTCACAGCAACAAGAGAGCAATGGTTTTTACGCAAGTCCCGCCGCGGGCGGAATCTTGTTTCGTCGGCGAGTTCGCGGCCGACCTTCGCACGTTCATTATCAAGGCGCTACACAAAACTACATGCTTATTAGCTTATTGCCAATAGTAGATCGCATATTTTTTATTTGTTATCGTTCACAAATATGTTGCTTATAAATGTCAATTAATTTCACTTACGGAATGTACTATGCAATTCAAATTTTTCGTTTAGTCGTGAAGGTGTAATAATGGCGTTGAATAACGACGAAAAAAAAACGACCACGTTTTCCGAAATCGTATATTTTTGTCTCTCTGTAAACTTACGCAGCCAGTAGTTCCTAAAGTATTGATCGTAGAGTAAAAATGAAAAAATCCAAACTTGTAGAAAATTTGATGTAGAAACTTTTGTCAGAAGTAATCATAACGCTATTCCTACAGGAATTCGCGATATGAGCAAAAACCTGAAAAAATGTACATTCAACCCCTCCCTACACCCTCAGCACGGCCCCCACACCCTTGAGGATTTTTAGTATGTTCATCTGGATACCGTAAGGTATAATTGAACCAATTTTCAAAAGTACACGAATTATTTCCCCTCATTTTACTAATTTGACGGGGCTATAAAGGTAAGAAATGAAACATCAAATTAATTTTTTTTTGTAATTAAAAATGACATATTTTGAGAACCGCCTTGGCTGAGTGGTGAAGGTGCTTTCTTTAACAGTCTCAGGCGTCCCCGGTTCGATATCCGGCTGAATTCGACTGAAATATAGAATCCTCTTGAAATGTAGTATCAACATTTTTACCCTCATTCATAAGGCCTAGTTTAAGATCTCGTAGTAAATTAGTAGCTTGTCTATGACTTTCTTCTAACAACTCAATAGTTTTCACATAATACGGATTACAATATATCTGGTAACCATATTCAAGTAACTGATGATCTTATAAATGCTCTAAACAGTTTACAAAACGCTATTAAACTTACTATTACTTACACTGCGTAATTAACCGACTTACTATTGGCGTCAGAGAATAGATAATTTGAGAAAAAGAGGTATTCTTTAAGTGACCTTAAATTAAACTTGAAAAATGGTGTCCTACAAAGGAAATGCGCATAATAAATGACCATGAGGGAAAACCGTCTCAATAACAAAAAAACAGGTTCCAAACATAGCTATACAAGTGTTTATTTTGGTTACCTGTTGATTGTCGAATACAATTTACATAATAATATTGTTGTTTTCGCGAATATAGACAACTCGTTTTGCGAGCCAGAATCGGTCACACAATTATCAATTTATGCACTTAAATTTTTATTCTCTTATGCATTTTAAACATGTTTTTGTTCAGAACTAAAATGCACAGTCCAAGGATGTAATGAATAAATGATAATTAACGCAAGGACTAACCTTAGACCGAACACAATTTTTACTAAAATTACCGCAACCTAATGTCCTATGAATTAAGGTGCAATATTGCGCAACAAATTTTTGTAGCTCAACGGAGATAACCAAACAGATTTAAAATTGGAAGGCTTTTCTTAAATATTGTGTACAATATGAAAAAAGAAATAAAAAGTAGCCGATTCAAACTTTAGTGTAGAACGTAAGCTAATTAATAAGCCTAAAAACAAACTTAGTTGTCACGGAAAATTTTGAGATTTTCTTAGCAGTATTTTACTAAAAAAATTTTCTCATTAAATAGATTTTTTTTATAAATCTGCCCGATTCAAACTTTATTCCATATAGTCTAGTTATGCACTGTATTTTAATCTTACTTGCTTTTCAGCTAAGTCCTCGCCTTAAATAATTAACTTAAGCACAAGAAATAAACTTGACTTTTTTAATGTAAAGGTCGATAGATAGGCTGACTGTTCACTTGATGCTAAGTGGCTACCGTCAATACTACAACCTATTAACACAAGCAACCCTATAACCCTATAACCCTATACTATGATTAGTATATAGAAAGGGGATTGAAAGGAGTAAGGAATGGACTAAGGCATCCCTTACACGCTCACCGAAACACAAAAGCACACATGCTGTTACATAACAGTTATCCAACTTGGACAACTGTTACATAACAGTTATCCAACTTGGACTTAAAGGGGACCTATGAGTGTTACTGTCACTCAAAAACCACTAAACATATTTTGATGAAATTTTACACATTTTTTATGAATTTGATGAAATATACGCAGACCAACTTGAAACATATATTTTGCTGTACCTTCTAAAATTATTTCTTAGACAGCTTATTATGATGCATTTAATATCGCATTAATTGTGGCTACATACCATTCACTATAGACCTGAAACAACTTGTATCCCGTTAGCTATCGAACATTTTAAAAGCAAAGATAATTGGTTTATTCCGAAAAGGAAGGCATGAACTAACATAGGCAGCATTTATTGAATTTTTGCCTTAAAGGATTTTATTGATTTTCGGGGTGTTTTGAGTTCAGGGGAACAGGGAGGCCTGGGGGGAGTGGCCCCTGGTCCCCTGCTCAGAGGAGCGGCGGGGGGGGGGAGCCAATGGACACTGTGGTGTCCATTGAGTCCTCCCTTTTAACATCCTGGCAGATGGCTGGGCGGGAGAAGGCGGGTATCAGCCCGTCTTCAAATGCCCTCGGGGACCTGCGCACACGGCTGGCTGGCTGTGTGTGCCTGCACGGGTCTCCTCCGTCTGGGGATTGCTCGGGTGTCTTCGGATAATCCCCCCAATGCCTAGCCTAGCCAGCAATGGCTAGGCCGCCCGAGGAGGGTGGGTCGGAGCAGTTGCCTCGGCAGAGCCCGTCCACCCCCCACTCTAAGGGCAAGGAGACACCGGGGAGTTTTAGTGGGTAGGGGCCAGTTCTGCTGGTCGACCCCCACATACCCCTGCCGCCTAGCCAGCGGTAGGGGATCAATAAAAGGATTTCTCTTCGATAAAAAAAAAAAAAAAGATCTCAAAAGGACCATCCGTGTAAGTTTCTGTTTGTTGTTTCTTTATTCTGATATTAATTTCCCATTAGCACATTATTGCCATTATTCTAACAGGGAACATAGAATATTCTGTATAATTTTTAAATCGCAATAGACTAAATCGTAATAGACGAAACTATTACATCTTGCCCGCAGCTTCGTCTGCGCTCTTTTTTCATTTAGCTAATGTCTCGGGAGATATTTTTTATTTTTTTTTTATTTTTAGATGATCTCTCGAGATAGTACTTTTATTCTGGGCGAAAGTACTCTATGTCCTTTTCTGTATCCCTGAAAATGTGTATGCAAAATTTTATTATGATTAATTGAGCACCTAGTTAAGGCTTGAAAGCATAACAAACGAATAAACAAACTTATTTTCGCATTCATAATATTAGTTTAGTTAGTATATTATTCTATAATATGTAGCTCGTGTACTATAATTTACATACATGGGCGGACAGAATCACAAGTAAAAGCTAGTAAAAAACTTTTTGGACTAATTAGATACTTAATTATTATTTATTTGGTTATTTTTCGACATTTTGTGGGTACACTTGAGCAATAAACATAGGAACCCATTCACAAGCTCTGGAGAGCCCCAACGCGGCTACTTCCTGAAGGTTTTCCATAAATTAGCTGAAGTCGGTGTCGTGACGCTGCACCCGCAACGTATACACTTCAGGACAATAATAATTATATAATTTTATAGTAAAACAATTATTCAATGTCACTGGCAGTTAAGGAGAACTTCTTATTAGAAGAATATTGTCTTTTTACGGCTAAACCAAATTTCAAATAGGTGTTTTTCTATAATAATCGGATACTAATAAATGAAATTGAATCGACTGTATGTAATGTCAAAATAACTGCAATTTACTAAATGTATATAAAAGTAGGTACTTACATACGGCACTTAGACAAAAAAAATTGTCTGTTTGTTTATTTGTTCACGCTAATCTCAGAACCAATTTTGACGGGACTTTCACTGGCATATATCTGATGTTATAAAGAGTAACTTAGGCTACTTAAAGTATTTAGTAAAAAATAAGAAATAAGAAATTATTTTATACTTTAAGCAATGTCTTAATAAGTAACTTGAAATTGTCGTCACCAATAATTTAATCTCATCCATAGTGAAATACAAAATTAATATGCGTGTTCATTTAATCGCGTCCGCCAGTGTACAGATCTGTCAGTAAGTTTCCCCATGCATCGCACGAAGACGAATGACGGAAGTTCACCCTGAACACCGGACAAAAACTGCACACAAACTGGGAACAGTTCGAAAAATTCCTAACTCCTGCCTGACCTGATTGCAAAGTGTTTAATTTTGAACAGTAAACTCACGAGTTAAAATAAAATATAGATATAGATAATATAATTCATTACATTTCAGAATTACGGTATGTTAACAGTGAGAACAGGTTGATATTTTGGCACACCAGTATAACGTTTGTTCAATACAGAAGAACTGTTCATTGAATCGACAGTCAGAAGACCCGACGGATTTAGACACCGTGTACACAAATGGAAAAGGCATTTAACAATGAAGGTTTATGTATATTATATACTAGCTGTTGCACGCGACTTCGTCCGCGTAACTTTATAAAATATAATACATTCGTGTCTGTGAAACACATACAAAATTTCAACCCAATCGGTCAAGCCGTTTAGAAGTTATATGTGAAAAAGATAAGTACGGAAGGATAATTCTTACTACCCGTTGTCCTATTACCCATTTTCCAATATTTTACCAATAAAGCATTTTCCTGCGATAAAAAGTATCCTATGTTCATCACGGATAATGTCGGCTTCTAATGGTAAAATAATTTTTCAAATCGGTCCAGTAGATTCGGAGCCTATTCTATACAAACAATCAAATCTTTCCTCTTTATAATATTAGTATAGATATTGCATCAGAAAAAAATTGCATCTTTACAAAAACCGGGGGCGGTGCGCTAGTTAACCAAATATTCAAAGGGGTGTTCTAGGTTAGGTTAGGTTAGGTTCAAATTTTCACTATTCATACATTCGGTACCAAAAACCTGTAAGGATTTTTATTGAAAGGACTTTATTTCGCATTGTATAAGTTGTAGTGGTGCTCAGTTAGTAGGTAGCGCATGAAAAGTGTTGATATCCTTTCAATGGACGCTGTATACTGCATTCATTCGATGAACAGGGTATAAATTGGAGAAAGCTCATCACAAATTCAATTCGACTTCATTTGCTTTATTTGGAAGAGCCAATCAGTTGCCGAAAAAAAATGGACGAGCCTAGCGAACTTATTGCGCCTATGTGTAGATAGAGAGTTCCGTATGCTCTACATATGTTTGCTTCCTATGAATATGAGGTTTCTTTTATGCATTTATAATCGTTAATTTTTATCATTAAATAAAGTAGTTACTTACAATAAAATATTTAATTTGAGTACAATAGAAACACATAAGGATTCTTATTTATTAAAAAAATCAATAACAATTTATAACAACGACATCTATCTATCATAATTATGTCTATGTATTAAAAAATATTAAAAAATAAACTCGCTGTTTGCTTTTGACTTTTTTTCTTCTAAACCACCCAACAAATTTTGATACAGTTTTCACTAATGGAAAGAGTGATAAACCAGGAATACTTATATTATATGTATATAATTTGAAGAAAAAACAATAACATTATATTTTTGGCATTGAATTACATATTACCGTACATTAATTGTAAAAAAATGGTTTGTCCCTTACGCAACCCCATTTCTGACAGAGACCCGCATTGCGCTTAATCCGTAAAATCAACATGAGCAGATCAATTTAAATATACACATGTAATAATGCACTCCGACTGTACAAGGGGCATCGAATTTGTGCTGTGTATTTGCACTTGAAATTGCCAATTCCCAATAATGATTGCTAATGGCTTAACGATTAATTCTACTGCGATTCACAATACGCAGCACCCATCGAAATAATATTATATTCAGCACCTTTCTGTCCTCTGAGAATCAATTCCACCACGAGAGCATACAGGGTATACAGACACAGACACAGACACAGACACAGACACAGACACAGACACAGACACAGACACAGACACAGACACAGACACAGACACAGACACAGACACAGACACAGACACAGGCACAGGCACAGGCACAGACACAGACACAGGCACAGACACAGACACAGACACAGACACAGACACAGACACAGACACAGACACAGACACAGACACAGACACAGGCATAGGCATAGGCACAGACACAGACACAGACACAGCCACAGACACAGACACAGACACAGGCATAGGCATAGGCACAGGTACAGGTACAGACACAGACACAGACATAGGCATAGGCACAGGTACAGACACAGCCACAGACACAGACACAGACACAGACACAGACATAGGCATAGGCACAGGTACAGAGACAGACACAGACATAGGCATAGGCACAGGTACAGACACAGACACAGACACGGGCACAGGCATACAGTATACGTAAACGTAGATATATGGATAATAAATATTTCTCAAATAAAAATATAGCAATTCGTCAAATAAACAAAACAAGTTCATAATTATTATGTCCAAATCAAATCATTTCATTTTATGACGCTCGTATAATTGTTGAGTTCGTCATTTACGGGCACAGATTAGGTCATCGGGACCACTGCGTTTTAATATTTAGTTGCGATCACAAAACGTAGGAACTTTCGCTTTTTGTACTCTGCTCTGTAATTAGTAAAATATTGTGATCCGCAACAATAAACTCGGAACTATTAGCAGATTCCAGTGATTCTATTCCTATCCTATTCATTCTCGCTTACATAAATACTGTATTGTATTTATGGTACTGCGCACTTTAATACTTACCTCTTAACATAGCCATTCAAATAACCGTCATCCTTTATGTCAGGAATATGCCAGGAACATAAAATATTCCTAAATCATGGAAGCTTTGATGGTTATTCAAGTCATGGTTAAAATATATATCACTTTTATCATCTTTTACTCACGAAAAATATAATAGAATATTATTACAAGAATAATATATGGCTACTTTTTTATTAATTTCTAAAAGAAATTGTTTAACTAAAACTTTTCTAGTTGATTTTCTTTTTAGTATTTTTGTACTTCTCAGCCTTTAGATTCGGAGGCTCGAATATTCCGACCTCTAATTTTTTACACAAGTTCATATTGTACGTGTACAAAAATATTCAAATATTATGAGGAACAACATTCGAGCAGCGAATTGATATTGCAGAGGTCACAAGTACGCGCGGAGGTCGGCCGATGCATTGCATGCACCTGTGAGTGCAGTTCGATTCTTGTGTAAATAACCAATAATAAATTAATGGATGTGCCCTTAGTGTTATAATTAAATTACATCTAAATACAAAGAAACAGAGATACTCTTTGAATGAAACGCTCCGTAGAAAACATAGCGCTTACAACATTTTGTAGCAAGAAAACTATGTCCTAAAAGGTGACGATAATTTTTGTTTTTATTTAGTTACCAAAATGGAGCAAAACTTGAACTTTGAAAAGGCTTTTCCAATACGTCGGTACACTTTCTTTTCATTCGGGGAATTTCAAAATCCAAATATACCGGCCGACATGTCCATTAATTACATATAGACATAAAGAATGTCAGAAGTCAAAGTAAATGTAAAAATATACAAATCATTATAGGTGATATTAGTATGATACTCACTGGACCGGTTTTCTTGCATGAACTTTAAAGTGCATTCATCACTTCTTATTTTCTTTCAATACTATTTATAATCGTTCAGATATTTTATATAAACAAATTGACTAGCGGTGACATAAAGCGCTGAAACGTGGTTTTCTAGGAAAACTCGACTATGCTCGGGGTTACTGTACGATATTGGAGGTCTATTCGAAAAATGTCCCATAAGAAAAAGACGTATATAACCCGGCGACAGTGAAACCCACAAGGGAGACTGACGACCCAATGAAGCTACTTTTGACCTTTCTAACTAAAAAATTATAGGAAGGCTTATCTCCAGCAGTGGACGTCTTACAGCTGAGTTGATATGAAAGTAGGTAGGATTAGATGTATAGTTGCTGAAACGTGATTGCCTTCATCATCTTAGAAGTAGAACGTCCACTCCTTGACATAGGCCTCCCTCAAATAATTTTCCAAAAGAAGCAACCCGGCTACATCGTGATTGTGTCTTAGTTGATAAAAATATTACTAACTACATGCATCAAGTGGTTCATAATAATTATATTGGAGTGCATCGAACGAGGCTCAAGTTTGAAGTCATCTCGTGACGTGACCGTACCGAACCCGCGACCATATATTAAGGATCCGTCCGCGGGGAACAGGGATTAATGCATCATGCAGCGAAACGTGTGGTACAAACATAAACTTTTCGCTGGTTTAGTGGTGTGTTTAAAAAAAAAACATTTTCTGCTTTGATTGACTTGATATATTAGTATTTCTGTTATCTTTTCAAATGTTACTTAACTGATAATTTTTTTAATTAATTTTTTAATTAAAAAAATTTAAAAAAATTACAACAAATAAATTTAAATTTTTATAAAAATGTCTTTTATGTATAATTTTATTTTAATATTTTATATTTATGTTAACACATTAAAAAGAGACTTGATAATGGTAAGTCACAACCAAAAAAATAGTGAAATAACTTTAATTACACGTCAATTGTTGGACTTATCAAGACGTCAAATAACAACATGTTCCCTATTCCTTGTCCTGCTATAGACGGCAGCGCGTTACAACACCTGTTACGTTTCTTATGTTTTTTTAGGCAACAGTACTTTAAAAAAACCTTTAGATGTAGGTAATAAAATTAAGGAAGTAATTTGTTTCTTAATAAGAATTTTTAGTCTTCTTTTAACAACTGCTCCAGTTTAGTCATACATTTTTTACGTAATCTATTTACAAATAAAAAAATAGTGTTGGTTTGTGTATGATTCAAAAATTCAAAAACAAGCCGTCGGATTGACTTCAAATTTTTACACACCATTTAAACAGGAATGAAGGAACCATTTAAACAGGAACCGCTAGAATTATTTAAAAAAGGAAACATCGGACACCGATTTTTTTTTATAAATATAAACATAATTTTTATACGTTGAGCTTTGTTATGGCAACTATCGAATGGACTGTTGCTGACTGAGCCAAAGCGAAGCGTGACCGAGTTCAACTAGTAGAAAATAAAATATTCGCTTACGCTTGTCTCTTAAGGCATACGTCATTGCACCGCCCGCGACCCCCTCCCGCGCCTCGCCCATCGGGTCGTGAAGTAGATGGATTACAGTCTTGAACGTTTGTTGTACCCCCACTGTAATTTATACACCATTTAGTATAGACGTTGGGTAAGGTTAAGATAAGAATTTTTAAATGAAAAAATCGATAAACGTTTTGGGGGTTGTTTTAAAAACAATTACAATTTAAATAAACTAACTACTACAGTGATTTTTACAGTTGTTGCTTTTGAACCAACTAATTCTTCTGTGCTTTTAAAAATGTTTATTTTTCTGTTCCGTCTGGTATATCATTGTTAATTATAGTATATTATATGACTTGATTGTTAAATATGAATGCCTTCAATATATTTATAGATTGCTTTTTTATTTATTTAGAAAATAATGTTATCAGCAGCGCAAAGAATTCAACGAGGGTCAGTTTTTAACATACTTCAGCCGTAAATATAATGGCATATACTTACATATTACTATTAAGGTATTACAAAACTATATTATTGTATATTATTATAATTGGTGCTCGTGACTTTGTCGGCATTAAAAAATCAATCATCAATACTAATAGTAAATATGTAAGTGTATGTATTGTATGTATGTATGTTCCTACATAACTCTTAAACGAATTAACTGTTTTTCATGAAACTTGGTAAATAAACATTTAGTCGTACAGAACACATGATAGGCTACTTTTTTCTTTTTCAACGCGGACGAAGTCGAGGGCGCCAGCTAGTTACAAAATATAACGCTTGACAAAAGGTTACTTTTACATTTATAATATTATTTTTTAAGAACGAAACAAAAGCTGTAATATTGCTTGTATTAATTGGCGATGGTAGCCACCTAGCCACCGACCGTCAAGTAGACCGTCAGTCTATATAACAACCTAAACTACTGAACCGATTTTGATAAAACTTCGTAATTATGTGTGATTTGGTCCTACTTAAAAAATAGGATAGTTTTTATTTTGAACTCGGGCGAAGCCCGGGGGAGTTAGTTATTTTTTTTTTATAATTTAAACATGTGGGAAATAAATTAAAATAATAACTTGCTGAATAAAGTTTAATCAATTAATAATTTTTTAAAAGTGTGTATGTAAGTTTAGTGACTTTAAGTGACTTCTTGAAGTAAAATTTTCTCATCAATGTGCCGATTCGTTCAAATGCAGAAAGGGACAAAAACTAAACAATAATCTTTCTTTTGTTCAATGTGTAAAAGTGATAGATATATTTAATAAGTTTCCCCTTTGAAACGTCTGGGTAATGTTCAGTGCGTCTGGTTCGTGACGAAGATGGATGACTATTCTGCTTAGTGGTTGAATAAGTGCATTTATTGAAGGAAAATGCAAGAAAATTTTGTTTTGAGGCTAAAAGTTGAAATGACAATGGATTTTAGACCTTTTATAAAACCAATAAAGATTCAATATCCGTCTTAAGATTTACTAATTTTTACATACTTCTAGATGTACGAGTATCACATGACTTTAGACGTAGTCTTTCACGAAAAATAATACATTAATAGTTATGACTTAGTTTTTCTAGCTTGGTTATTGACAAAAATACTTGATCGACTATGCAAGTGTGCAAAAATTAAATAACCAAATGAAAAAAAATATTTATAATTATGTACTTAATTAAGTAATTACTTATTACAATTTATTTAATTTATTTACTAGCTGGTGCCTGAGACATCTAAATTATTTACTAAAACCTTCCTCTTGAATCACTCTATCTATTAAAAAAACCGCATCAAAATCCGTTGCGTAGTTTTAAAGATCTAAGCATACATAGGGAAACGACTTTGTTTTATACTATGTAGTGATAGTGATTTATTTAAGATAATTCAGACATTTTTAAAATAAAATATTGATTTTAAATTATATAAAAAAGTAAACAGACAGAGGCGGCGAGCGACTTTATTTTATAACTAGCTGTGGCACGCGAGTACGTTCGCGTTGAAAAAGAAAAAAGTAGCATGTATATATGTATGTATGTAGTATGTATGTATGTATGTATGCATATATACATACATACATACATACATACATGCATGCATACATACATAAATACATACATACATACATACATACATACATACATACATACATCGTCCGCGTTAAAAAGAAATAAGTAGTCTATCCTGTGTCCCGTACGTCTAAATGTTTATCTAAGAAGTTTCATGAAAATCAGTTAATTCGTTTAAAATTTATGGAGGAACATACATACATACATACATACATGCATGCATACATACATAAATACATACATACATACATACATACATACATACATACATACATACATACATACATACATACATCGTCCGCGTTAAAAAGAAATAAGTAGTCTATCCTGTGTCCCGTACGTCTAAATGTTTATCTAAGAAGTTTCATGAAAATCAGTTAATTCGTTTAAAATTTATGGAGGAACATACATACATACATACATACATGCATGCATACATACATAAATACATACATACATACATACATACATACATACATACATACATACATACATACATACATACATCGTCCGCGTTAAAAAGAAATAAGTAGTCTATCCTGTGTCCCGTACGTCTAAATGTTTATCTAAGAAGTTTCATGAAAATCAGTTAATTAGTTTAAAATTTATGGAGGAACATACATACATACATACATACAATACCTACACTTACAGATTTATTATTAGTATAGATAGATATATAATGTATATAGATATATAAATAAAGATAAATTAAATAATCCTCTATGTGTTTACATAAAAGGAGACCGAAGTTAGAAGACATTTTCAAAGTTACTTCAAAGTTGGCTCTGGTCTGGAATTGGAATGTAATGGCAGATGTAAATCGCTGGAGAAATCGCTGAAAGCTTATGAATTAAGGCAAGCCTTATACGAGTAGGCAAGGAAGCCTTCGAAGTGGGGACCGGTCGTCCTTGCGTGAACCACTTTCCGTTTCTACCGACCGTGGCCTATCAATAGCGAAGCTTGGACTTGACTTTAAATCATTCTTCTCGCTTTGCTTTAAGTTTTTAAACATATATTTCTAGAAACAAATAGCCATCGAGCTACCTGAGCTTCGCCTGTTCTTATTTAATTACATGGGCTTTACGAGTACATATAATTCTCCTACTTGCATAATAAAATTACCTAAACGTACGTACTAATACTGTGGCAATTAATGGCAGGCAAGCTGACAAAAAACTTGATGGAAGCTGGCTACCGTCGCCTGTTAATACAGGCAATTGTAATTATGTATTATTATTAAAATCTATCTATTAATATACCACTATTAATTATAATAAAAAAATATTGGTTTAATTTAAATATTGCTGCTGTTGATAAGGTATAGGACAATGTAAGCGATAGGACAGATTTACGTATTGGAACTGCACCAAGCAACTCTTACCAAGCTGAAGTAGCAATGGACAGAGACGTAATGAAAAACGCCCACGCCTGGGTAGACCGGAGATCATGGATTTATCTCCAGCAGAATACATTTTGGCTGTTAAAGGTGATTATGACCAAACACAGTCATACGTGGTCATACACGCGGTATACATACATACCTCTTTACACGGTTTTTGTATGTTCTTCTATACAAAGTGGCTTTTTGTGGGTAGTAACAGAAAGCTAATTGACTCAGTTGCCGCCGAGGCGCTGAACTAATTGAAGGCGGCGAAATAATTGTGCATTTTGGGGGCGCTCGTTGACGACGTAATTACATCTCGCACATCGTGCAAACTAACTAAAGAATATTGTAGATGCGACATGTGTTTTTTTAGATAATAAAGTAAGTAGTAAGTTAAGATGGCACTTGATGGCTAGTGGCTCCCTTCACCAATAACCACCAGATATAGCAGAAAGGTTGAAGTACCCTACCGATTCTGACATATTAAAGGGTCAGCTATAGTTGAGGCACAGTATAAATATATACATATTTATTCTGTGGTTGAGGGATGAGGGATGAGAGAATGACCTGGTTTATGTAACAAACCACAACAGCAAAGTTATGTAATTCCCAGACGGTATTGTGTAAACTACCCAGTATAAACTGGATTTACTTAGTCATAAGACTGGAGAAAAAAGCAACTGATACTATTATACAATCTTCATTGACTTCCACAGTTATATTTGAAATAGGGTCACAAGTTTAGTGTTTTCTTCAAAATATTTAAATAACAATAAAATTGTAACCACCAAAAAAAATCTACCATCGTAAATAAACGTAGAGAACTATGTACACAAGAAAAAAAATGTCATATCCATATTGTGTCCAACGTTAGGATATTGTCCACATCTTGAGCACTGTGTTTACATATGTGAGGTGTGCGCGAATAGATGTACACCTGACAGTAATACTGGAAAATAGACAATTTGTTAGAAGAATATCAATCTTTTTTGTTACGCAATGGCACTATCATAGATCAATCATTCCAATCAATCAATCGAGGCAAATAGTATAATATTGTCAATATTATACTACAAGCGTAGTATTTTATTTGCTGTTATTTGATGTTATTTGTCACGATTAAAACTCTATACATATAATATACGTAATCGTAAACAAGCCGTGTCTGTCTGTAATCATAAAAAGCTCGTAATACTGAAAGCTATTGAAAATAACATGTATATGCTTTTATGAACCCTTATTTAACTACTTAGTTATTAACTTGCCCACACTAATTCAATGATATTTCTCTCTTGAAATTCCAACAAGGTTTTCGTATTTCTTTAAGGTCTACAATATTTCGCAGGTGTACGCTATTTGAACGGAGCTACCGCGTACTCTCTCAGTACTCTCTCGGTCCAGTTAGTGACCCCTTTTATGCACTTTTTTGGTCTCCGTAATAATATGCTATTTCTAAGATTAATGCCTTGTCGACCAATACATTATTAGTAAGAGTGGTTTTCGATTGTCGTTTTAATTTATCAATTTTTCAAGATTTTGTACCGATAAACTTACAATTAAAAATGATTTAATGATCACAGTGTAATCTTTACGCTCAACCATACATTAAATACCGTTTAGAGGTAAAACCGTTCATCAAAGCTAGCTAATGTTTCAATTTTTTTTCTCATATAGGAGAGCTTTCATCTATACTTTAAATATACTAACAGAGTATATAATTCTTAGAAGACGGTCATATCTAATACAGACATTAATAATACCTAATAATATTTTATAATTAATAATTTCTCATTTAAAACCATTTTGTATTTTTATTTGAAAATTTTGAACAGATACATAAATTAACTATTTTCACTTGTTTATTTTAAATACTTTTAATAAACTATATTTTCATAATATCTCTATTGATTACATACTAATGCAATAAGAATAAGAACATATTAAGAATAAAATTGTATGTTGCAAACATTTTGAAATGTGCTTCTACAATAAGTACAAAGAGTCAGTGCATGCATGTAACTAATAGTCCAATTAAATAAGCCTTTAAATCAAAACGTGAGATAAATAGTTGAATTTTTGATATAAGTTTCTTTTAATACGTAGTTTTAATCGAGTTTATTTCCTTTTAAATTATCTGATATTTGAACGTTCTAATAAAGCATTTTCGATGCTTTCTTGTAAGTTTTTTATAAACACATATAAACGGGTTCTTATGGAAATATTGCCTCCTGAATAATATTGGAAAATCTTATCTAAAGTCTAAATCTAATATCAGTCCAATATCTGATAGACAAAGACGTATATTGACAGACTCAGAGATAACACTTGTCGAGTGGATATTTTTATTAATAAACTTTTTCTTCTAATTATTAGTAAAAATGTTACTAATAATAAAAATTTTGACTTTAGTTACACCTAATCAATTAAATCACAAGTTCAGTTATTGTACATTTTTTTGTCGCATTACTAACAGCTACTTTGAAACAAGGTTATTAAAGAAAGTCCAATTACAACGAGTATTTTCGTTACTTCCTTAGTAACCTACTTATTAAAGGGAAGAAAGTCGGTACCTAATTACAAGGGATATAAAAAATAGGACTCGTTCTTATTTATTATTTAAATAATAGGTTACATGGTGACTTTTTTATCTAGCAAGCTCTTTGCTACTGAACAAAAATCTTTCTTGTTTTTAATGTGTAAGTGTATATGTACTTGTTTTATAGTATTGGCCGATTTGCAACTATTACTTGCTTATTAACTATTATTGCTTAATTAAAGGGACAATTAATTTGATTGTCTATAATACGTTATTTTTAGGAATCCCCATAATTCCTTTATAATTTCTACTGAATTATGTAATAGCCTCAAAATAGCCTATTAATAGCTTAATCATTGTCATATTATAAGTCATTTTAGAGATTTTTAGCTTTTAATTCCTTAAAATAGTTATAATAGATTTTATTTCTAAAAGGTCTCAGTAGCGCGTTGATGTCTTTTGAGTTGAAAAATAAAAAATATAAAATAATTAATGAAAAATATTGTAATGAAAATTTCTTTTGAAACATCCACAGTACATTAATATCTTTGAAGAGATTGGGATTTGGACGCAGCGACGAGTTGAGAAAAAGAAAAATCGTTCACATGCAAATAACGTGTCGTTATAGAAGTGTATGCAAGCAGGGAAACGGAGAGCATTCGTATATCTATCATTCATTAGCACAGCTAGAATCCAATACGACATTTTTTTACAATCCCCGGGCACAAAGAACGGGCGTACTCGCCCACACAAACGCGAAGCGCCGTGTCAACATAGCCGTTAAGCGTGTGTGCGTAATAAAAACTTGAAAAAAATCCGACTGACCCGCGCACACATGCATAAACAGCGAAAAAAATCACTGACACAAAGAAAGTCTACCGAAAACTTCAATACGAACTTTTGCACTCACACAAACGAAGAGCACCCACACTCGACTATAGCACAAGGAAGTTGCGTATGTGTGGGTCAGTGCAGCGTGTGCATATACGGGCTAAACTTAGCGCGCCCATGTGTGCGTGCCCACAGTTGCAAGAGGCCAAAACTTCAGCAGGACTCGTTGTCACGCAACGTGCATCTTGCGTATCATGCAAAACTCAACCTAAAGTGTCTTACGATAACGTTCAAATGGAGTTGAATCAAATTCGTTCGAAGACATTTTAAATTTGAATTGGAGGCTGCGCGTCGCGGGTAGTTTTCGTATGAAACTTGGTGGCGCGAGATGCAGCGACAGAGAAGGAGATATGCGAGAGTATAGCAGTTCCTGTCTAACACCACCCGTCGCCTGGAGCGCAGGAGAGGCGGGACGGCAGGGGAGGAGGCGGAGGGACGCGGGAGGGTGCCGTGTCGCGTTGATGAACATTTTTCTCATTTTTTCTTTATTTTAACGCGAATCGTTTTTAAAGGGGTTTCGTCATAATTGCGTCGCCTCATGATTATGGTAACCGATGATAAGCCACCAATTCTCGTTACGTATAATTTTACAGGGCACGTTTTATTTAAAACTAACTGGTGACCGTAACTTCGTACGCGCTGAATTTTTTTGAAAATTCCACATGAACCTAACATTTTTCCATAGTTTTTCTATAGTTTATTCCAGGTAATCGTCAACACATCAATGAAAAAACTCATTCAAATACATTAAGCCGTTTCTGAGATTAGTGTGCACAAACGCACAGACAGGCATCTTTTTTAAAAGCTATGTATAGAAATATACATAGAAAAACATGTGTAGAAATAGAAGATATCTAAGATTAAATTTAACATTTCAATATTATTTAAAAGTACTACTAGAAAATTATTTAAAAAAGCAGTGCCAGTTATCATAAATTTATGCGAAGCATCGCAAAAGGAAATTCATAAAACCCAACCTTTCGGAATAACTACAATTTTTTTACCAGTGACTCGCTCCCGACTTCGTCCGGGTTCAAAATAAAAACTATCCTATGTTTTAAGTTGGACCAAATTACACATAGCTACGAAGTTTTATCAAAATCGATTCAGTAATTTACGGGTCCATTGACCTCAAACAACTCAACTCAAACACGTAATTTTTATATCTATATAAAGATATTTGAATATAATATTTATTTATATAATTTTCATATTCAATTACACATAATCACCTACTATTGTGCGCGGGTTGACATACAAAAAAAAAATTATAAAATACAAATATAACTCGCGCCTGCTCGCGAGTTGACCAACTTCGCATTGCTTGAAACCTTCAGGCTTACGTTTTTTATTGGCGACGTGAACACAAAATAGAAGCTCGCAACTGAAGTAAACACGCATGTCTTGAGTCGGCGACTCTACGCGGGAAACTTTTGCCGCCATAATACGAGTATCGCTTCGAGCGCGATTCTCAAAATATTCGCCAACTCGAATCCTATTAGAAATTATATGAATGTTGTTAAAAAAAAAATTTATAGATAAAACGCATGTTTTATTTTATAATCTACTATAGTTCAAATTTATATGAAATATTTAAAATTAACAATTATTAAAATACAATACAAAATTGAAATTAATATTATTTCATCGATTTTTTTTTAATAGAAAAACGCATTTTTCACACTCTAACAAAGCCGGTTAATAAATGTTATTAAAAATACTATTTAAACGTCAAAACCTTTGGTTAAACAACGAATCGCAAGTACCTTTAAGTTTCAAAGTTTGTCAGTGAAACTGAGAGAATTGTTTGCTAGTAGGACAAGTGTATATAGAAATATAGTAATAAAATCGAGTTGTAAGTCCTTATTTCAGCCGCATCCTCTAGTAGGGGAAGCAAAAAAAGCACCATCCCGCCACCAGTCTCGCAGTAACAGCGGCGCGCGCCGCTCGCATACAAAACAAACTCTCTTATTTTGTATTACGTGTTTCATTTCGCGTAGACTTTTGGACAGCGGTAGTTTAGCGGGCGCGAAATGTACACTAAATTGTGATTTTGGACTACACATTGAAAAAAAAAACACATTGACACAAAAAAAAATGGAAATACTTTTGAACTTTTCGTCGTACAAAAACAATTATATCCGGCAAGAATTTTCCGTAAAAAACCGCAACTAATCGCAGTTCAAACTAGATTTATTTGTTTGGTTTTGGATTTGGATTTTCTCGTTAATTTTTTTTTTTTCATTCAAACACAAACTAAATGCAATCATGAAACAAGTTTAAGTTTTTTTCATTCGTAACAAGCAAACTTTAGCAATTATTGACGGTCACGACAGACGCACAAAAATTCAACAGTTTTGGAGTTGAGAGCGGAGAAGAGAACAGAAGATGGCGCTCGCTTCTTCTGTGAGCCTGTATTACTCTATAGTCCAGCGAGCTGCTAGGCACTATTTAGAAGATTACTGCCACACAGGTAATTTACATTTAATTCGACCTTATTTTACTTTATCATAATATCGTTTAGTTTATATATTTTAATTAAACTATAAGTGTTTGAACAAAATTATTAAAAAAATATTCACCGCTAGATGCTGGCCAAAAACAAACCCATTTATAATATAAAAGAAAATTTGCCAAAATTTTAACTAGTCTTAAATTTTAATGTAAAAGTTTAGTATACAATACAATCAAAACGATTCTTTTAACAAACAAAAAATTTATATATATCTTAGCTTAATTCATGTACAAACTGAGACACATTCAACTTTTAAAATTAAGCTTAAAAGCTCAATTAATACTTGACAAGCGCGACGCGCCAATTTAATGTCACTTTTGATTTCCAATAAAACGTTATTGAAAAAGCTCTACTTCTAAAATATTAATAAAAATGAAATCAATAGCAAATTTGAGGTATTTCTTTAATATTAGTTACAAGTATTTAAAGACTCATTAAAAAACTGATTATAGGTAGATACTTCATGTAATGCATTAAATGTAAAATTACCTTTTTGATATTAATTTAAATCCTTTTTTAAATTTTATTTTAAAGACCAGTGAAAGTAGAAATAATAGAAAAATAATTTGAAAAAATATTGTGTTTTCGAAGGAAATATTTTTTAAATAGAATAACGTTTCAAAAGTATTTTCTTGCAAAACCTATTCTTTATCTGTATATGTTTTAAAATAAAAATGCAACCGTTTTAAGCCTGGAACGGTTCTTTAGTTTATGAATAAAATACACTGTACACTGTACACTGCAAGATTTTTTAAAGTACTTTTAACGTTGTCAAAATAAACTATTTTCTTTCTTCTTAGCATAGCATATTAGGTATTGCTTACAGTTGGACTTTTCTTACGCTTTACCTACGAAGCGTAAAAAATAAATCGCTTTACCTACGAAGCAAAAAATTTATTTAATTGGTTTCAAGCTATTTTAATGATAAACTTTTTGTCGGCTATCTGATAAATTATATTAGCTGTAAATTAATGTATGAACGCCATGCGCGCGCGCATAAATTATGCTTTAAAATGGCATACAAACTCATTCTCAACGTTTTGTGAATCATACGTTCAGATTTGAAAGTACATTATATTTTTTTTATGTTTATACGATATTTTTAACAATAAACCTGCTAAATATTAATAACACAATACTCGCAATACTTGGTTATATTTCTAGTAGTATTTAACTGAACTTAGAAATTTAAATTTGCTAAGCAATAGATTTGTAGTAAAATAAACTACGTGAAGCCTATATGCGCACTACTTATACTAATTTTCTACTATTGGTACGAAATTTAACTACATATAATCAATCATTTTAGAAGTGGGATTAAAGCGGTTTTTAATTTTTTTTTTAATGGTAACACTATAAGCTCTTCAAAAAAGCTATAAAATAAAAGTCAGTTTTCGACGTTGAGGTACAAATACTGTATTTATTATCAAAGGTTTTTAAATCGAAAAGAAGAGGTTCTAAACTTTTGTCTTTACCTTTTCAATAGGTATATGATAAGTATAAATTATTTGACATTTCTGAAGTCAGCGTATTAATATATATATTCAGACTATATATCTCGATTCAGCTTCACATTGAGTTGATATTTTCAAAAAAATATTTTCTTATTGGATACATAGCTTGCATAATAAAATAGAACTATGTTCCAAAATTCAGCTTTCTAGACTTAGTAGTTTTAGCTGAGCATTGATAGAACAATGTTATAAGTGTAGATTACTAGCTGTTGCACGCGACTTCGTCCGCGTAACTTTATAAAATATAATACATTCGTGTCTGTGAAACCATGGAAATACACATACAAAATTTCAACCCAATCGGTCAAGCCGTTTAGTAGTTGACATACCGACAGCAGCGCCACCTAGCGGGTCCAATTGTATTTTTAATTTTTTTTATAAATTTATAAATTTATATTTTTAAATCATCCAGGAAACCATCGAAATACCCATATAAAATATTCAACCTAATTATTATTACTATTGTCCTATTACCCGTTTTCCCGTAGGAATGAAGCATTTTCCCGCGGTAAAAAGTAGCCTATGTTCATCACGGATAATGTGGGCTTCTAATGGTAAAATAATTTTTCAAATCGGTCCAGTAGTTTCGGAGCCTATTCTATACAAACAAACAAACAAACACTCAAATCATTCCTCTCTACAATATTAGTATAGATAGTCTATGTTAGTATAATTATAGATATAGATAATATCAGTCTCCAATTCCAATAAAGAATATGACATGTCTCAATTAGATTTGCTATAAATTACTTCTAAAAATACGAAACTCAAAGCAACCATCATCTGATACACAAAAACTTTTGGGGTATTTAATTGCATTGAACGCGTACCTTCAATCTTCTGAGCTTTTAAAGTTGGAGTTTTCCAACAGAGCAATTTCAAGTAAAATCTAATTAACCCTTGTTAAAAACAAATTTTCTTACATTAAGCAATATCTAATATCTAAGATCAAGTTATTTTAAATTTGATATTATATCAACCTAATAATTATTATATTGAAATTACTTCCAATAAAATATATATTTAGTAGTTTGCAAATATGAAATCTCTAAAGCAATGTATCAGTCGTAAGGAATATTTTATTATGAACTAGCGACCCGCCCCCGGCTTCGCTCAAATGCATTTTTTTATACACAAACCTGAGGAAGGTTTGTCTGTCTTTCCATAAGTGAAAACCGTTTTAAAATCCGTTCGGTAGTTTAGAGGTAGTTAGCAAAGAAACAGACATGACGGAGATTTTTTTAGCATTTTAGAAGTATGTACTACAATTCCCACATATTTTTTATATTTTAAGGTTTAGCCAACGTAAGCCGTGCAATTATTTTAAGGCGACTTGGTTGCAAAATATACACTTTATTAGGTTTTTATTATATATGTACATAAAACTTTCCTGAAAAATTGTCTGATGGTGAAAACCGCATCAAGATTAGGGAAGAGATGCTAGCTGTTACATGCGACTTCGTCCGAGTAACTTTATAAAATTTAGCCTATATTACTCCCTGACAATGTAGCTTCCCAAAAATGAAAGAATTTTTCAAGTCGGTCCAGTAAGTAATTAAATAAATTGAAACAAACAAACAATGAAATCTTTACTCTATAAAGAGAATATTTGCAAAGAAATGTAGAATATGTATGCAAAGAATTATATTTTTTATTATTATTATTTTACTAGCTGGTACCCGCGACTGCGTCTGCGTTGAAAAAAAATAAAAGTAGCCTTTCCTGTGTCCCGTACGTCTAAATGTTTATCTACCAAGTTTCATGAAATCAGTTAATTCGTTTAAGAATTATGGAGGAACATACATACAATAGCTACACTTTCAGATTTATTATTAGGGTTATTAGTATTGATTATATTCAGATTAGTAATTTATTATTTTATAATTGAATGATTATTCTTATTATGACCGTGATTTTATCATTCAAGATCTAACATTGCTCGCCCTTTGGTTGCATTTGTACAGTCGGTGACAGAACTTTATCGTTTCTTACCTTTTAAAACATATTTAAATTATTTTGAAAAAATCTTATCTCCTATATTATATGAAAATGTAGTATGTAATATTAATTACAATATACATACATACACATATACAATATATATACATTGGTTAAATTAATTATATACACAATAGACCGAGCTCTCCTTAAATTTTATACATAACATAACAAAATAACAGGTCATAATTTCTCCGTAAATTATTTTTTTCTATTACAAAACAAAGCAACACTTGTCTTCTTTCTTTTATATAAAAAGCATGAACTATATGAACTAAAGCATGAACTTTCTGTCATTTATACACCAAAAAGTTCGCGTATAGCAAACCTGTAGATTACTATGGAAAAATTGTACTGTAAGCCCTTTTCCTTTGGATAGTACCCAACGAGAACCAGTTGCGTACCGTCGTCGTATCGTTGTTAACAAAACCAGTTCGCGACGATAATCGCTTCGCGAGCGGCGACCGTGCGTTTATATGCAAATGCACTGCATCTCTCGGCTTAAAGGTCAAGGACGAACCGCGTCTACGACTAGACCCAATGTTAGCTCGCATAGTCCTACTTTAACACTTTTGCTCGCGACCGTACACGATAATTGGATGTTAACAGCTTCGTACTCCAATACAAAAGTATTCAACTGAAGTAAAGTCTTTTAAAAGATTTCTCTTTTAACTTATCTAACTTGTTAGTTACAGAGGGCTGGCTATAATTGTATTTTTATGTAGTTAGCAATAAACATTAATAATAATTAAATATAGCTATAGATTTTCAGTAGAAGTATAAGTTGTAAATAATCACATTTTATTTTAAAATAAAATAAACATTTTTTCCATTAACTAAGTTAATATTTTAATTTGTTAGACTGTTATTTTTATTTACGGTAATAATAAAAACCACCTTTAAGAGTTAATAAAATATTAAGTGAACTATAAGATATGTACATGAAAAAGGGTAACTCTCCAAATGTGTCTGTCTGTAAATCCAAACTGTCTAAATCAGTAATTTTACAAACTGAATTCCATGTGGCTAATTGTTAATGTTAAATAAATCAATCTTAAGTTTATAATAGAAACTCTTTATAAACTCAAAAGATGGCAGTTCTGCTTTAACCTAAGTTAGTCTCGAGTTTTTAGTTTAGCTTAAACACTAAACCCTTTTGGACAGTGAATCGTTTATTTTCCTCAAAGCGTTTGTTTCGGCGCCCATCTCGCGCGCAATTACCTCGATGGACAAAAAGTGTCGAGTCACCTGCGCCCGCGCACCGGACGGCGCGAACAATTACCTTTATCTCTTATATTGAGTTTTACATCCAGTTAACTATAAAGTCGTTCATTTCAAAGTGAAGGGATAAAATTCTTTTACCACTGAATCGTCGGCCGCCTCTCACTGACACTTTGTTTCGATTTATTTTTTTATCAGGCACTAATTTTATAGCTACTTATTACAATAATAAATGTATAATCGGTGAATTTCTTTTTTTTTAATATATATATTTATTTAGATTTCATACATCCATTATTATATCTATCATATAATTAATTAATAAATTATATACAATTAAGTCTAAAGAACATGACATTACATATTAACATTTATCCATTAATTTAAAAAATAAGGAATATTAAACAAAAAAAAAAGAAAAGAAATTCTATGAATTAAATTTTTAAAAGTAATTCGTCAATTTTCTTTTTGTAAGTATTTCAGCGCCTTCTTGTCACTGATTTAACTATAATTCATCAATAATATATCTAAACATTTGTGCTGGTCCTCTGATCATTTTAGTTATATATCTTACATATTTCCTCGTACTAGAATCGCGTGGGGAAAGCTCCAAGAAAAGCTTTTCCCCTAGAACACTGAATTACCTATTTATACTTTAAAAAGAGGGTTATGTATGCCTGTCATTTATAGTATACCATATATAGTATACCATAATTTGTAATGCATTCATAAGTAAATGAAATATACTATCCTAATCATAAAACAATACTAATAATAAATCTGTAAGGGTTGGTTATGGAGTAAATTACTTTGTTTTCAGAGATATCGTGTTTATAGGCTCTATACATGCCACTGAAACTAAATTGACGATTTTTAGATTTTTTTATGTATGTTTGCATGCATGCATAATTATAATGTTAACTTATTATTATCTATTTAGGGCAATTTAATATGCAAGTAAAACATTTTCTATGTTCTTTTATGATCTCTTAACATTAAGGGACTTCCCCTATAACATATGTATGTTCGTCCATAACTCTTAACAAATTAACTGATTTTCATAAAACTTGGTAGATAAACATTTAGACGTACAGGACAGTTACGTATAGACTACTTTTTTCTTTTTCAACGCGGACGAAGTCGCGGGCGCCAGCTAGTATTAGCTAATAATATAGCTATAACACTTCTAATAAGCTGACTGCCTGTCCGTAACCAGTTAGCTTAAAAATAGCTATACAAAATTAGTGAAGAAAATTTAAGAAAAAATTGTCAACTGTGGTCACAAGTAGTTGTATGAATCAGTCAACCAGTACTGCGGTTCATGCTCCAACGGTAATCAGGTGATAATTTTGCTAAGTATAGTGTTTTAGGAAAACTCTATTTTCTATGATAAAAAAATGACAGAGAAGCGAACGATTCATCTTGATAAGTAGGTGAATAAGGTCGCCATGAAATTCAAGCAACATTTATTCAATTCCTTTCTTGTAAGTACTCAAAGAGTCCTTCTTGTAAGTACTCGAGTCCCCTCAAGTAAAATAGACCGTGTTTTTCTGATATTTTGCAGTTTAAACATAATATAATACATAACTAACTTTAGTCCGCGACTTCGTCGGCACCCCTTTTTCTTAAGCATCAGACAAACATTATAATTATGAGCATATTGCTGTCAAGTGTTGATTTTTTTATTTTACTTGTAAAAAATAATTCTTCGGGATGTCCTTTATCTCCTTTTATCTCCTTTTCTGTATCTCTTTCAACTCACTTTCGCATTTATAGAGATAGAATAAATTTTGTTTAAAGTTACACAAAGTAGCGCAAAAGCTTGCTAAGTTGAACAGATTACAATATAATTACCTGCAATGAGTTTGTAAAACGTTATGTTATCGCAATTAAACAGGATACGTTATCCTTATCGGTTCGCCGGAAGTGTAGTAATCAAACACTAGTGTTTGTAAACTTCTTTACATGTTCGCACACGTGACGATGGTCGCGAGACTGGCCGCGGCTGTTTCGGGCACGTGATAAACATTTACACATTGAATTAATGGACTAAACTCGCCCAAATGGGCGTGTTATCATGATTTTTAACTATTATTTCAATAGTCAAATCGCCCGCAACGGTGATTCGACTATACAGCTGAACATAAAACATCGCGCAATAATTACCTACATTATTTACAAAATTAAAAACGGTATCGCAATGCATAGACTCATATCAGAACTCAGTATACGTCCATGCTATATTTTTTAAAAAATACGTTATTTCTTAGACATAGACAAGACATAGATAGACAATTTTATTGCCAATATAGAGTTAGTTACATCGGGGAATTTTAATATACATAACAAATGAATACATATATTTTGTCATAAAAATCCATTTTGAATAATGAAAATTTATAGATATTTTTTTTTTCTTTAATAATAAAATAAAATATAGCTAATTTATTTAAGACTTATTTGGACATTTTGGTTTCTTATTGAAAATCTCAAACTTAATATTCATTTGCTAGCTAAAAAACTTATGAATCATGAAAGAATAAAATTTAAAACATTGTTTAGACTGAATGAGTAAGTTTAAATCGTTGTTAAAAAAAGTCAATGAATTCAAAATGAGACCTAGAGACTTGAGTCAGTGGAAAGAAAGAAAGATGGTATAATGCGTTGCAAAGTTTTGTATATATGTTGAATGTATACATACGTGTGTATTATCCACCTGTAGCCATCCCCTGTAGGACAGCGAAACTTGCGTAAGGGGTTGTTACCCCCCGTCCTTGAACTTGAAGCGGTGGCCTTGAGTATCCTAACGCGATACGGGTCAATATGCCTTCTATATTATATGCACCCCAACTTTAAACGCCGACACTCGAATGTGGCGGAGACAAACGAATTGGAAATATGATTGTACGTATATTCCAAATATAAAATTTATCTCATAGGTACTAGCTAGTGCTGGCGACTTTGTCCGCGTTGAAAAAGAAAAAAGTGGCCTATTATGTGTCCTGTACGTCTAAATGTTTATCTACCAAGTTTCATGAAATATGGAGGAACATACATACATACATACATACACTTACATTTTTATTATTATTTATCTTATTTATATGGAGTATAAAATTCTCGTGTCACAGTGTATTGCAAAAAGGTTTTATATTCTTTTATAGTTTTTATATTTCTTTTTACTTTTTCTCTTAAAATGGGAGAATGTTGTAAACCTTAGTTGGAAACCTCTTTTGTTCTTTTTATATGTCATGTTTTTATAATAGTAAAATGTATATGAAAGAAAAATAAATGACTTCAGATTTTGACCTCGAACCAGCCGTTTGATTTACTCAATATTTTCAACACAGTGTTTGTAACAAAACTCCTCCGAATCGGCTTGACTGATTTTTATGAATTTTTTTATGTATATTCGGTAGGTCTGATAACTATTTTTATACTACCAAATTTTTTTACTTGCTCAGTGAAATACAACGCAATGCACCTGTTTTCCCTGACTTTAGTCTACTTGCTGTCTTATAGCATAAAAAAGATAAAATAAAATAAGTAAAATCGGAATAAGAAAATGTTCATCACTTTGAAATCAACATTATCTTGCACCAGTGCAATTATCAGTCATACTTTTTAGTTTTACAAGGTACTAAGAGTCTACGACTCGATAAATGCATGAATTTGAAAACTGACGAAGAATTTCGTACTTCGACTGTACTGTAATTTAAATATCCATTAGATTAAAAATTAAAAATTAGAGCAATATGTCAGTAGATTTGCACACTTGATGAACGTGCAATAGACCGCATCTAATACCTTTACTAGTGCAGATGAGAAGCCCCTACTAGACAGCATATGTTGGTCATGTCCAACATAAAGAATAGATACACAACCCTCATAGAAATAGAACCCCTTTATTTGTATTGAATCTCCGCAATTTAGTTGACATGACAATTTGATTGATATTATGTACAATATTACTTCACTGCAACAAATCAACACTTACACACTTTAATTACACTTTTTACAGGAGAACTAATCGAAAAATATTTTTTGTCTATTTTTTTCTTATTAGATATATATCAAATATATGCATACTATACATCGTTAGAAGCGTATTTCTAAGTAGCATTAAATGTTGTAAGTACTCTTATAATAAACTGAATACTAGAGGAGATAATAAGCATATAAGTTGCTAAAGTTTTGAATGTGGTTCACTTTATTTAAATATCAAACAAATCAATTGGTTACACTAACGTTTAAAATATAGTAATATTGTATATGTAAAATTCATAGACCTCATAGCTCAGTTAAGTGAATAGATAGACTGCAAAAAACGTAAACTGTCCATCCGTGCAACTATAAGGGCGTGTCCACATTAATGCACTATGACGTGTGACATGTCAGAACAAACAAAGGGTGCGTTACCGTCTCTATGTTCATAGTTCAACGATACAATTATACTGGTATAATAGACTTTGATAGAATTAGCTATTACACGCGGTTCTATTTTAATCACATATCTAATCTTTTGAGAGAGAAATATTGTAATTGTAATATCATTTATTTGTTGTAAGTTGAGAATTTTGAATAAAATTATAATTGCCTTCTGTATCCTGGCTAAAAATATATTTTAGTCACTTTTAGTACTGTAACCATCAATCTAATTATGTGAGAATCATCTAATACCTATATTATTATGTTCTATGTTCAATTAAATTATCAACACGTTGTAGGTAGAGAATAGTCACACGATTCTCTACAACGTGTTTATTTCGACTAACAAAACAAGAAATACGACTTTAGGAATTACATATTAATCTAGATAATACAGAAATATCTGCTATATTATAAAATAAAGTCGTTCTCCACCTCTTGTTTATTTTCGGCTAACACCCAACCGATTTTGATACGATTTCCACTAAAGCGATAAACGAGAGAAAAATACATCGGTGCGTAGCTATGTAATATCTAGCTTGGGTCCCTTAAGTAAGGTTTTACTTCCTTTTTAAGTAAGTCCCTTAAGTAAGGTTTTAGTTTTACTATCCTTGCTAATTGCATTAAGTACCTTTTTGATAATTTCCTCTCCGAGGTAATAAACAACTCTGGAATTTCCAGTTATGTCGACTAATCTTTATGTCGAAATTTCACGGCTTCAGAAATTCGATTATATTTAAATCGGACTGACGTGACGTGACGCGACTACGAACTTTTTTCCTCTGTCGATAAATAGAGGATTTGTATAAGGAAATGACTCGTTTTGCCCTCAAATATTTGTTTAAACTTCCCTTTGAAGTAATGTACATATATATAGATAGTGTTTACATAATATAATAAATACTAAATAGAAGTCTACGGACGGCATTGTTCACGATACACGGTTATCGGGCACATTGCACGTGATATCGCGTGAAAGAGCGCAGTCGCGGCAGCACCCTTGTACAATCAGGGTGTGGCGCCTTTGACAGCGGGCATGTCGCGTTTTTAGATTTAAAGTATCCAAAAACAAATATCTAAATTATAGCAAACATGAGTGTATTTATTTATAATAAAAAAATACTATTATTTTATGAAGAAAACTATAAAAATACTTTTTATGTAAAACTTGTTGCAAATAAATTAATTTAAAAATAACACTATAATATTTTTGGTTTAAAAATATGTTTCAATTTAAAAGTTTTCATCACTAAAAACATTACAAATAAATGTCGGATATTTTTAAGAAAATAAAAACAGAATATCCTACAACTCGGTTGCTATTGAAATAGGAAACGTAAATATTGGAAGGTTCGGCGTTAGGTGAAATAACAAATTTGTCGCCATTACTGGAACCATAACTTTTGATTTACAGTCTAGAAGTTTGACTTTTATATAGTGTTGGCAAGTTTGGTGATTTGATATCGGCAGTTTTATGGTGTTCACCAGACGGCATATTTATGACCTTTCCAGTATACCTACATAAATAAAATTTCAAACTTCAAACGTAACGCAAAGACGGCAGCACAATAGGCGTACTTATAGGTAAACTTAATTCTGATTCTTATTTTGAACAGCTAAAACGGTTCTAACATTTCGCATATAGACAAAGGGATGTAATAGCAACATTACATTTGCCTTGATTACATAAAAAAAATAAAATAAAATAAATAAGCACATACATACATACTTAATATACAGTGTATAAATAGGTATAAATAAAACCTTATTCCCGTTTATGTTTTAATATTCATAATTTGTTTTTATTTAGTATTTAGCAGCTAATAGACAAGTTTAACTTGTTTTTTTTTTTGGTATTTTTTTTATCGCAAATGGATTTTTTCCGACTTTTTTTTCGAACCTAATCCTGCTCTTTCAATATTTAAAAAGTACATTATTCCAGATGGACATACTTAGGCCATATTAGCTCCTCAAATTAATCCCAGGAAAAGACTTGCTCTAGTAATCCATATAGCTCTAGCTCTCCAATCCAATCTCTCCACTAGCTCTCCACTATCCGGAAAACCTTCAGGCTGTATGCCACACTTTATTATACGTATATATATCAATAAATTACTTTTTTTTTTAGAGATATCGTGTTTATAGGCTCTATACATGTATACAAATTGTAAAAATCGTCAAACTAAATTGACGATTTTTACAATTTTTTTCTGTAGTATGTATATATGTTCCTCCATAACTCTTAAACGAATTAATTGATTTTCATGAAACTTGGTAGATAAACATTTGGACGTACAGGACACGGGATAGGCTACTTTTTTCTCTTTCAACACGGACGAAGTCGCAGGCGCCAGCTAGTATAGAAAATAAATGACTTATAAATCGAGGCGATTCGCTAGTACAAATATTAACTAAGTAGATACATAGTATAGTACATATACTATTATACTATTGAGCGAATACGATTCAATGAACTTGCCCCCAAGTCCAATTACCCCGCCGTCTGTCTGTATGTCTGTCTGTATTGGTGTCAAGTGCCAATTGCGTAATGCAGCCGGTCAATGTCGTTGCGCCGAGTGCATTTTACGAAACAAGTCAATGTATGCAATTTGAAATGTTTACGAGAAGAGAGAGGATTTTGAATTTTCAAATACGCCCAAAAAAATCTCTTTTTATGGATCTACTAGCTGTTGCCCGCGACTTCGTCCGCGTAGAAAAGTATAAAACGCCATCTACCGTATTTTGGATAGGTGGCGCTATCTCCCGGGCCAAGATGCTAGTATTTACTTTTATTTTAGATTTCCCGTAGAAATGAAGCATTTTCCCGCGGTAAAAAGTAGCCTATGTTCATCACGGATAATGTCGGCTTCTAATGGTAAAAGAATTTTTTTAGTTTCGGAGCCTATTCTATACAAACAAACAAACAATCAAATCTTTCCTCTTTACAATATTAGTATAGATGATCTATGGACGCAGAGTATTTCTTTATATGGGACGTGGTTCAAATCAGCGCAACATCATAAGAAAAACTTTTAGAGAGGAAGACAAGAGAAAGGATAGACAGACAAATTTCAGTTGTGATAGGACACACTGAGTCCTTCAGTCTTAAACTATCTTAAGGAAAAACTGGTTGTTAGACGCTCGCTCTTTAGACCAACTATCTGGTGCCCGCGACTTCGTCCGCCTTCTTTATAATCTTATAGCCTTCCTCGATAAATGGACTATCCAACACAAAAAGAATTTTTCAATTCGAACTAGTAGTTCCTGAGATTTGCGCGTACAACCAAACAAACAAACTCTTAGCTTTATATATTGGTATATATAGATTAATGCGGAATAAAAGCACTCCAATGTAGAGCCAGTGCCTGTTCCCCTTATCTCTCTTTTTGTGCGATTACTTTTATCCTAACTTATATCTTTTCAGATATTTAGGTTAAAAAAAACTCAAGCAAAATAGTAAAGCATTTCATTTACATGTTTTTTTATTTAATTATCTACTTTAAATTTAAAAAAACGTTATTTCCGTATACGTTATTAAATCTATTTTAAGTAAGTTTACTTTTTTTAGTCCTAAATCGTCTTATGTGCAATCAGGAATTTCTCTATTTAATTTCTTAACATAAGATATAAATAAACCAAGTTTGAAATATAGAGTAAAAAAATTGAAAAAAAAACATGTCATTCGATTGGAAACTAAACTTCACAAAATTACATTATAATTTATATTACATAACAGTGTCGCGAATTCAATGGTTTTATTCCATCTCAAAAATTGTTCTTTTTTTAAGATTCTTTTAAATTAATATCTAATAATATACAGGGGTTTCGGTTTTGTATTACATTACATTACATGACAATGTCGCGAGTTCAATGGTTTTATTCCATCTCAAAAATGCCCAACGCGCATCTCGAAAGAGTTGAGTAAGTGTGAACCGATAAAAATAAAATAAAGTTGAGAAGTGTCGCCGCGTAGTTGAGTTGAGAAGTTGAGAACTGAAACCCTGACCTCTGTAATGTGGTTCAATTGTCTGAGCGGACGTGACGTCACATACGCACTTCCTCGCACTAATTATGTGCGTCTGCGCAACTGCAGTGTTCATGTGTTCATGTTAATGTGTACAATTAAAGTTTTTGACATCTTTGCGTTTAAAAATCTCATCGATTCTCATAACAAATTTTATACGAACTAAACTTCCAAGTTTCTCATTATATTAAGATATTTGGAAATTAATTTTTTTATTAAAAATATTTGCAATGTGCATCACTGAATCCAAATGATGTGTGATTGATGTAGTAACATTATTATAATTGTTGTTGAATAACGAAATATACTATGTATTCTTTGAACTCCAAGGAAGTTTTTATGAAGACCTGCTTTGTCCTCTTAAATCAGGCAATGAAATGATTCTATAATCGCTTTGCGATAGCCAATATTTCTCTGCTAATATAGTAAAAATCTATTATTAAATTTAATAAGAGAACGGTCTCCGAAAACGCTTAGATGAAAGGTCTCTCGAGAAAAAGGAATCGCTATAGCTACTAAAATATACATAATTACCTAAGTACTTATGTGTTATAAAGAGACTCATTTGAGTTGTGTTTTCAATCGTTTCTGTGTCTAAACGACTTAAATTGTTTAAATTTTAACTTACACATATATTTAATCATTGTTTTATTTGTAATTTTGAATTTCGGACATATTTAATTCACATTGATTTTTTTGCGAGCATAACCATAAACAGCAGCTGATATAAATGATTTTGTATATTATGGGAACTTATACAATGACACATTTTAAGACAACTTATGTCAGTCTTTTTTATGTCAGACGGTCCAATTGATGGTAGGTTACTGTTGCCTATAACACAAGCAACATGGCTTTACTTAATCTTACTATCTTTAATGTTAAGATTAAATATAAGGGATTGGGAATTGGGAAGGGATAGAGAAATGAACTTTGGGATTGGGAATCATCCCTTATCTTATCTACTCACTCACTGAAATTCCTAGTATTTTACTTATACCTGACAGTGTGAATGGACTATAGTGCAACAAATTAGTCCACATCTTGAATCTAGACTTCGCGACAATGAAGTATGTTTCATTGTTTAATTAAATGTCTATTACATTTAAATGTAAAAACCACTATTATTATGAGTATATTGTTATACATCGGCTATTAAAAGGTTGATACCCTTATACATTTATGTACAATCTTCTGATGTCGCATTTGAGTCCACCGAATAAGTTCCTCTAGCCATTCTGTACTTTTTTGTAAAAAAAAATCTTATTTCCCAGTTTTAATATGGCTCTGACAAATGTAAATTTTTTAAATTTGAAGCTCTAATTACTTAGCCGAGATGTACTCGCGTACTCTTCAGAGCGCTCCGTGCACGAAGCAACAGACAGCAACTCATATTTATATGTAAAAACTAACAAAAGCTGTCAGAATTGTAAAGATGTTCCACGGCCGACGGGTGGAACTTTAAAAAAAAACTTCACCATTCAAAACGGTCGCCTGGCAACACTGAAAAATGCATTCGCGAGACAAAAGCAGGCTATTACAGCCCCAGGATTAGCCCTATTGACACTACGTTACCAATTAAAAAGGGAGGGGCGCCTTTTCGTCTCGGTTTTTTCAGCAGACGGTTTTTCAGGCCGCGGGCGAACTTCCCCCCCACACTCGTCCCCCCCACCCCGTGGCTGTACAGAAAAATCAATAACGCAGCACTTTTTTCCGCGCGTAAAGCATGCACCGACACGGGCCGGGCACGCGCCAGTGTGTGTGCCACTCACACACAGACGCGCTGCATCGTGTTGCCAGTATTTTTTCTTTAGCATTAAAATTTGCGCACAACGCTAGCGGAAGTCCTCCTAACGTGCCTTTGATTAGTCGGATGCACCTGAAGGGCTTACGCAATACGACTGCTGCAGACTCTTTTTACACAGGAGACGTTTCAGCTACAGAAAACGAAGTGTAGCTTTATCTATTACCTAGTATGTAATTTATTTTTCATTTTTTTATGTCAAGCTTATCAGATAGGTTGACGGTCCACTTGATGGAAGGTGAGCTGCCAATCATAATAGGATTAAAGATAAATGACTAATATTATAAATGTGAAACTGACTTTGTTCGTTTATTTGTTTTGTTACGATTTCACGCCTTAACTACGATGATGAAATTCAACTGATGATGAAGAACTGATGAGCAATTCTACTCAAATATTTTTGTCAGACTGATTTCGACGTTTCAGAAATAGGGACCCTGACGAAATCGCGCTCAAAAACTAGTATTAGCGGAAAAATTGTTCACACTCTGATATAAATATAAGGATCCTATCCGAATCAAGGAAAAATCATCATCCGTTACGCTGTACATACATGTCCCGACCGTACCCACCGACTTGAAATTCTGGATCGTCAAATTGTGATTATCAATCCTGATTATTTATTTACCGATTATATATTATTTCTAAAAGTAACTAATCAACATTTTACTTGTAGTTGGTGAAAGAGGCCCTAAGTTAAGTTTATGTATCAACGATGTTCGTTCGCGCTAATCTCTGAAACCGCCGAACCGATTTCAATTAATGTTTTTGTATGTGTTTAAGTTTATTTTTATTTATTTTCAACACACATGATACATAATTACAGGAGTAATCCTAATTCAATGTATATGTTCCTAATTTAAGTTAAAATAAACATGATTTATATTACACAAATCAATTAGATCAATTAGGTATCCTACATAATTTTTACAAAATTTACAAAGTTGGTTCCAGCTAGAAATAAAGGACATAATTTATAAAGATAGTAGACGAAGTCACGAGAAATAACTATCGTACAATTATTTATTTTTAACTTTTTATTATAATTAATTAATTTAAAATCATATTTTAAAATATAGATAGATATAGCGTACAGGCTAGACTAAGTTAGTTATCTGGATACAGATTAAAAAAAAGAAAACGTTAAAAAAGCCACAGAGTAATAAACATCAGTGCTGGGTGATGTTTTAAAAGTTTCCACGTAGCACAACCTTTTGTTCGTTCTATTCGAGAGATGGCTATAACTCATGTTGTTAAAAGGACTGCGATAAAACGAGCAGATTCTTATAAGAATACGAGTGTAGACGCCCTTTCGGACAATACCAGTAATGTATTGTTGCCCCGAGTTAATACCACAGAGCAACAAAACCGACGACGACCTTGCCCGTGCAAACATGAATAGTGCTTCCGCGTTCTTCACTCCCGTCTTTCATACTTACCATCCAATACTTGTCTTGTCATTCAAGATACCCTATGGAAATCCAATAAGATTCATCCTGGTCATTCATGGATATACGTTTTTTTAACAACTCTTAACTAAAACTATTGAATATTCTAAAAAGACATAAGCCAATAAACTATTCAGGTAATTTTAATTGAAATATTTTTTATGAATTTCGAGTTTTATTTATGATAAAACCGTTTCATTTTTTATTTCTATTGGAGCTATAAAAAAGTCTTTCATTAACATTATTTTATATAAAAAAAAATTTGCTACCCCATTTCCCTATCTTCTTATCTATCTTATTCTCAATCCCACTATTGCAGGTAGCGCATTTGCTAGACCTGTGGCTGTGGCGTTGCTTGTATTTAATAGGCGACTGTCCACCTACCATCAAGTGTACCTTCAATCTATTTGTCAGCGTTAACAAAAATAAAGTGAATTCTAATCCACCGTTTGATGTGAATTTTCTATCCTAATAAAACTTTAAAGGCATTAGAAGTTTCTTCGCATAAGCAACCGCCTTGCATCACATAATAGAATTCATTGAACATATGTTTTTAATCAACACTAACTCTCATCGGCTTTTTAATTCAATAAGCTACAACTACGCAGCACTAATTGCGAACGCAGACTGAAATAATAAAAACACATTTAAAAAAATGTCTGTACACATTTCTGTTTCGCGGGCATTGTGACAAGTCTCTGTCTCTCTCTGTCATTGTAGTGGTGGCATACGCGACCGGCGACCACGTCATCAGTCCATCTTTGTCTGACGTTCTTTTTTAATGTGCAAAAATATAAAAACGCCAAATCGTGGAGGTGGCAGAGTGAGGGTAGGGAGGCATGCATGTATAGGAGTGCATTTGTGTGAGATGCTTCGCTCGCGATAATGGTTGTTTTAGGGCTTTGCCCCGATCGTAAGTCAATATTTAAGTTTGAACGCGCAGCCACACAGTGTTTCACCGTTGAAACAGGAAAAACTTATATGCACCATTAAGTGGACCCAACTAAAAAAGTAATTCTATAGAGATCGTCAAATAAAATTACATTAAATTAATCTATAATACAAACATCTGTACCGACTTGTTCTTATCAAATAAATCTTATTGATAAACTAATCGTCCGCGTTGAAAAAGAAAAAAGTGTCCTGTGCGTCTAAATGTTTATCTACCAAGCTTCATGAAAATCAGTTAATTCGTTTAAGAGTTATGGAGGAACATACATACATACATACAATACCTACACTTACAGATTTATTATTAGTATTGATTGAGGCAAATAATAATATATTAATATGAAAACAGTAACATTTTTAGGTGAAAGTTGTCAGACAAGCTGACGTTATCAAATACAAAATATAAATATATAACAAACTATGCAAGATTTAAGTTAAGCTTTATAAATCCTAAACTTACTTATAAAGTAATTTAGATTATTTTATTTGTTTTTTATTTTATTATATTATGAGTGAGATATTTCTAGGAAAGTATTTTTTAACAATTTGTACAGTTATTCGCTCGATAGAGCTTACTTCGTAGCTTAAATTACAGTACAAGGGTAAAAGCTCATTGCATTGGCAAAGATCATTCATTGAAAGTGTATCCACCTAAACTTTTTGAAAATTGTAATATTAATTTAAGTAATTTTATTTATTTCATTTTATTTCATTTAAGTATTAGGAAGCAACAATCCATACACTTGTTCACATTTAAACAAACTTTTATAATATTATATGTATCAACTATTCTACTTATAGGCTAACTCAGCATGCATTAAATTAAGAAAAATAAAAATCAAACGAAACAAAAGAACAAAAAAATAATAGTATACAATAAATAGGCACACACTAATAATAGTAAAAAATATTGAATAATCCGTACTTCCGTACTTATTAATATTATAATATAAATGCGAAAATTTGTATGGATGTATGGATGTTTGTTACACTTTCACGCAAAAACTACTGAACCGATCATCATGAAATTTTGCATACACGTTGTCTGGGACACCAGAAAGGACATAGGGTATCTTTCATCGTTCAACGCGGACGAAGTCGCGTGCACCAGCTAGTATTAAATATAATAGTGAACAACTGATAGTGAATATTATTGAATAAAGAGATCCAATTGAAAGTTTGAATAGTATTCTTAAAATTCAGATTGTATAACTTGTCTTAACTTTATATTATACATTCCAAAAATGCAGTAATATATAATATTTAAAATTCTATTTCGGTTGATACAAAAAAAGCGACTCCTTTCTCTACCCCTTTCACCTGTCTGCAATTAGCGCTCTGTTAAACACGAGATAACAAGTGGTCTAGGCAACTTTTTTGTTCGGCTTGATCCAAATTGCACATAACTTGATCAATTGCTAGTGACGCGCGCCACAAAAAAGAGAACCATTTGTTACTGCATGTTTTCGACTGTAGCAAAGCCGTTATATCTAAACCACAGCAGTGACCGGTTAACTACATCTCAGTTTATTTTAAACTAGCTGTTGCACGCGACTTCGTCCGCGTAACTTTATAAAATATAATACATTTGTGTCTGTGAATCTATGGAAATACACATACAAAATTTCAACTCAATTGGTCAAGGCGTTTAGAAGTTATGTGAAAAAGTACGGAAGGAGAATTCTTACTACCCGTTGTCCTATTACTCGTTTTCCCGTAGGAATGAAGCATTTTCCCGCGGTAAAAAGTAGCCTATGTTCATCACGGATAATGTCGGCTTCTAATGGTAAAAGAGTTTTTCAAATCGGTCCTGTAGTTTCGGAGCCTATTCTATACAAACAAACAATCAAATTTTTCCTCCTTATAAATTATATGATAAAACCTTCCTCGAGAACCACTGTATCCGTTGGTGAAAACAGCGTGAAAATCGGTGCAGTAGTTTTTGAATTTATCGCGAAAAGACAGACGCGGTGGAGGACTTTGTTTTATAATAAATGTAGTGACTAGCTGTTGCACGCGACTTCGTCTGCGTTACTTATAAAACACCGCCTATATATGTTACTTCCTGATAACGTAGCTTTCTATAGGTGAAAGAATTTTTAAAATAGGTCCAATAGTATCGGAGCCTATTCAATTCAAACAAGCAAACAAATCTTTCCTCTTTATAGTATTAGTCTACTAGTAGTAGTACTACTAGTACTAGTATTAGTCTTTATAGTACTAGCTGTCGCCCGTGACTTCGTTTTTTTTTAAATTTTTAAGTACGTATTCCGTTTTTTCACTCATGTAAAAATATTTTTAAATTGAAAAGCTGTTGGAGAATTTTAACTAATACCACTTTAAATAGAGCATCAAAATAAAATATAAATGTTACGTATAGTCTTTCAAAATATAGTAGCTTTAATATACAAGAATTATAATAGATGAATCAAGATTAAATTAATGGAAATTAGTCTCAGTTAACGGGAAAATACTTGTGAGCAAGTACTGACGAGTAGGTGGTACTGGTTTGCACGAGGCAAACACAACAAAACACTTTAGAATTATAGCCAAATTTTAACATAATTATATTTTTCGTAAAAGTGATTTAATGAGTAGATACGATCCAAGTGTATTAATTACTTTTAAATCAGTTTATAATTAACTAGCCGGTGCCCGCGATTTCGCCCGCGTTGAAAAGTATAAAGCGGATCGCTAAAAATATCAGCAAGCAGTTGTCATGTTAGTCGTTTCACCTGATTTTGGATAGATGGCGCTATCTCCAGGGCCAAGCCGTTAGTATTTACTTTTATTTTAGATTTACCGTAGGAATGAAGCATTTTCCCGCAGTAAAAAGTATCCTATGTTCATCACGGATAATGTCGGCTTCTAATGGTAAAAGAATTTTTCAAATCGGTCCAGTGGTTTCGGAGCCTATTCTATACAAACAAACAAACAATCTAATCTTTCCTCTTTTTAATATTAGTATAGATTAGTATAGATATTTATAGTGACAATAGTAATTACTATAATAATCCTACATACATTGACCTACACTTACAGATTTATTATTGATTGATTTGATGTAGCCTATTTGATACTTCAGAATAAGATAATATAGGCTATATGTGGTCAAAAACGTGGCCAAAAGTTAGAATTTCATAAGAGGACGAACACTGTAAGTTATCTACACTTAATATTATAAAGAGGAAAGTTTGATTGTTTGTTTGTATAGAATAGGCTCCGAAACTACTGGACCGATTTGAAAAATTCTTTTACTATAAGAAGCAGACATTATCCATGATGAACATAGGATACTTTTTACCACGGGAAAATGATTCATTCCTACGGGAAATCTAAAATAAAAGTAAATACTAGCGGCTTGACCCGGGAGATAGCGCCATCTATCCAAAATACGGTAGATGGCGTTTTATACTTTTCTACGCGGACGAAGTCGCAAGCAGCTGCTGGAGTATTCAAATATAGTGAATTTTCATCTGAACAGTCTTACCACAGCTTATCGAGTTTGTGTAGGCTTGTGATAACCGATTAATGTCATATTAAAAAAGTGTCAAATCGTAATCTACACGTAGCTTAAGAGGCAAACTTGTTTATAATTAATTAAATATCTAGTATTTTTAAATTGCGTGGGATTGAAAACCGCATTCACTCCTCTTGTTTTTTTTTTTAATATTAGGTAGACTACGGTGACCGCGACTTTCTTAAAAGTCCCACAGGAACCTAACATTTTTGAGTAAATGTGTAAATTTTTCGCATTTATAATATTATTAGAAAAGATTAGGATATATAAAAAAATTCTGTTCATTTCGACAAAACTGCAATTCTCCGAAAGTTTGAGCGACATGTTGCCAGACAGGTTATCTACTTATGTGATATTTTTATCCAGAAAAAAAGAGTACCTTTTTGTAGAGATAATATAAAAATATTATATAGTAAAAAATATATATAAAAATTTGTATCTTTATATTCTTCAATTTATAACCGTTAGTAGGGTATAACTATTATAGTAGATAGATATCTTTAAATTATACAACACTAGCTGGTGCTCGCGACTTCGTCCGCGTGTAGAAAAGTATAAAACGCCATCTACCGTATTTTGGATTTTCGCTAGTATTTTCTTTTATTTTAGATTTCCCGTAGGAATGAAGCATTTTCCCGCGGTAAAAAGTATCCTATGTTAATCACAGATAATGTCGGCTTCTAATGGTAAAAGATTTTTTCAAATCGGTCCAGTAGTTTCGGAGCCTATTCTATACAAACAAACAATCAAATCTTTCCTCTTTATAATATTAGTATACGTTATTGTGTTCTGGTTGATATTTCACTCTATATTTAATTAATATATTTAATAAATTAATTAAATTGATTATCATTATCTTAACCGCCATATTTTTATTCCTCTACTAGCTGGTGCCTGCGACTTTGTCCGCGTTGAAAAAGTAGTCTATCCTGTGTCCTGTACGTCTAAATGTTTATCTACCAAGTTTCATGAAAATCAGTCAATTCGTTTAAGAGGAACATACATATGAGCACACACAGGTTATGGGGGAAGTCCCTTAATATTAAGAGATCATAAAAGAACATAGAAAACGTCTTACTTGTATATTAAATTGCTCTAAATACAAGTTAACATTATAATTATGCATGCATGCAAAACTCTTTAAAAACATAAACCAGTTTGATTCTTTAAATAGATGAGTAATATAATTGAAACCAGATAGCCGAGGCCAAAAGAAATTAATTAACATAAAGAGCGCAGAGATACGTTAATGTGAGTTTTAAAAAAGAACAGTTAAAAAAGTGTCATAGAATTAATATGGTATGGAACGTCTGTGCTTTCTTGAGATAGGTTAGTTTTATGAGGGCTTTATTATTAGATTCTGGAGTCTATCAATATTTGGAAAGATCGCATTGCCAAATTTTTAAACTTATTTTAAAAACTTAGTCGCGAAACGGTCGCTTTCAGGTCTTAGCAGAATCTTTAGTATCAGTAGAACTGCAACAAAATGTGTTGCCAACTAAGATTCTAGTAAGCCCTGAAAGCGATCGTTTCGCGATTTACTTTTGCTATTTTAACTAAAATTTGCAGAATTTATTCAATTTATAAAATTCAATTATTCATTATAAGTTTTTTAAAATGATTTTTTTTAAATACAAAATCGCTTAAAGTAATTTTTATTCTGTAAGGCATTTACGACAATTTATTTTGATTCGGTTGTCATCAATGGAAAGAGTGATAAATGAGTAAGTCTTTTGAATAATTTGTAAAAAAATGCATCCTTGCGAATCCGGGGGCAGATCTATAATAAGTGTAGTACGTAAAAATTAATTGTCATATATAAAATTTTAAAAAATTACAGCAAAATTCCCTATTAGGAAAACGATATCTAAATTTAGATCAAAATTTGTTTAAAGTTGGTGAATTGAAACTTTCGTATTCTCCGTTCTGTTTCAAACTAGTTGAGAAGGTCAACTTTGTTTGTAACAAAATACACGGGAACGCATACCGAGGAGAATTTCTTTTCTCCCCTCGTCCGTGAATATATAGAGGAGAAAAAAAAGTTTCCACAAAAAAAGTTCCGTTCTGCTCCGGAGACCGACCTTACGCAGTATCGTTTTATTTCAGTGTCCGTGGCCTCACTCCTTCTTACCTCATAACACAGTTTCTGTTGCCTTTTTTCTTTCGTTCCTCCTTTTTCCCTCTTTCAGGTGTGTGCAGAAAACTTTGTGGTTCTCATAAAAGTCCACTTGACGACTCGAGTGTTGCCATAGGAAAACTTTTTTTAAAAAGCTCACACACTGTTTTAATCTACCTTTTAGTCACGATTTAAAGTTAAGACAATTTTGTTCAGCACTGTCAGTACCTCCCCAGTTACAATTACCACACTTTTTATATGGAAAAATATTTATATGAAAATTGTAAATTTTTCGTAGAAATGTTTTACGCTCTCGCTAGCGTTTGCGATCATTGTAAACTCATGGTAAAAGTACTTACATATGCAAAGTGTTAACGACAATTATTATTTATAGAAACATGTGTTACATTAGATGCCTTAAAACAAGGCCATGGTGAAACAAAAGCACGTGTGCTGTTGTGTTAGTGCGAGTGCAAGGGATGCTAGAGCTCGTTTCTTCAATATTTCATTCAAATTATTCAGAATACTCTTTCAGTCTTTAGAAGCAGCAGGGCACACTGCGTTTTGCAGTTTTTCACTGCGTTTTGTGTTTTAGTTTTAAAAACCAAAAGGAGCAAGTGCTTATTTTGATTAATATAAATTACCGCAAACACTTTTGCTTGTCTTAATTGCAGGTTCGTTAAATTGAACATACCTTACGGAACAAATTGAAAGACGTATAGGTAACTTCTAATTAAAATTGCATATTTAAATATTAAAAATAATATTAAATTGCTATGATATTTTACATTGAACTGGAGATTAAAAACGACTTCTTTAGTAGACTTTCTTAAATTTTCGTGACCACGGTTTCCTATTAATATAATACAATCAATCATCAATATATTACTAATAATAGTGTACATATAAAATTTCATAAAAATTGGTTAAGCCGTTTCGGAGGAGTATGGCAACGAGAATTTTATATATTAGATAATTTGCAAAAAAAAAATTGCACCCGAGCCAAGCCGGGGGCGGCCCGCTAGTTATTAACTTTATTAATTAGTATAGAGTTCACATTGTTGCGAATAAAAAAGTGCACTCATATCATGCCGATGTAATAATCTAAACATTCCAAAATCAGCTAGACGGACATTCGAATTTGAAAGTGGGCATGATACATTGACAACGAGGGGGGTCTGGGCACATTGTACACAAACATTATATACCCTTGCCTTCGGCTAATCTAGAATGAACCCAGTTTGGAAACCGAATTTCTTCCGTTTTCCTTTTTTAACTGTTTCGAGTGGGGGAGTCGGGAGGTCAGTTTTTATTGGTGGCAGTGTATATATGCACATTTTTGCAAGGAGCTTTGCACGCGATCGAGCTCAGCTCGCGGCTCCGAGCTTTGCAAGCGCACCCACACTCGCGTATCTGTGTCGAATATATTAATGTGTCCACACTCCCGTCACAGTGTATATACAAGCAGGCGGATTGTCATTAAGCGGTCAATGGTCATTTGAAATTTGTGCTTAATGCGTTTAGAGTTAAGCTTCAAATTCAATAATTTTGACACTTAACAGTTAACCCATCATATTAAGAAAGGATAACTTAACAGATTTCTTGATATACTAAGTTTATCCAGTAGCTTTGTTAGGGAGTATTCTTCTAAATATGTTCCTAATTTTGTATGTTAAGGTAGTCAAACAGGCTGATCTTTACATAAAAAATATATGGATAAAGTACATTTTAAATTATACAATACCTAATTGCTTTACCTAATCCGTACTAATTTTATAAATGCGAAATTTTGTATGGATGGATGTTTGTTGCTCTTTCACGCAAAAACTACTGAAACGACCACAATGAAAATTTGCATACACGTTTTCATTATTAAGAAAACTCCAATTATTCCAAATCATTAAGAAAGAAAGTCATTTTGTCCGCGTTTGCGGTACTGTCATTCTGTCCTTAAATTTGGAATGGAGATAGGCTTCCCTAAACCTCCGAGATTCTACTGCGGCAAAGCCGCAGGCAATGGATAGTTTTAAAATAACCAAACAACAGCAAAGATATGTAACTTTCAGCAATAGCAACAAAATGCCTACACATCACGCGAAAAGTCATACATAATCGGGAGTGACGCTCGAAAAAAATCACATCCCCCTGGACTCAGACGAAAGAGGGGGTGGGGTGGTGGACAGGGGGAGGGGTGTGTGCGGGGCTCCGAGGGGGTGGCGGGGGTGGCGAGGTGCAGGTGGGGGGTTGCCAGTGTTTTTATTTTTCACGATTGGCGGATTGCAACGAGAGTAATGATCGATGGTATTAACGTGCGCGCTCCGATATCAATTCACATAATCATGTACAACCTCATTTAGACTTTTTACAATTTCACTGTCAGCCGCACTTATTCTTGGGGCTTTAAGGTGAGGACACACTAATGAAACGCCAAGCTACATAAGGGGCCGCAAACAACCTAAAGAGTCTAAAGACCCACAAAGTTCACAAGAGGATGAAGACTGATAGAATTTTATGAAATTGTGAAAATTTTACATTATTAATTACAAACCGCTGTTGTTATTCCTTACCTTTCCATACAAAATATGAACAAACAATGCTTTTTTAAATTAAATTGATTCAATATTTAACAATTACTACAATTGAAAAGTATCTAGAAATGTAAAATATTTTTTTTAATATCAATTTTATAAACGTTAGTCTGTCTGTCTGTTACCTTTTTACCGATCATCATGAAATAACTACTCCCGAAGGATCATCTAAATATATAATTAACATGAGGCACGGACGAAGTCGCAAGCAAATTCCTCATCAGTAAGTCTCATAGCTTCCCAACAGTCTGCTGCTACCCTTACTTATACGTGTCTATAAAGTAAAATAGTAAAAAACACCCCATTGTCTCTCGAAGGCATTGCAGTAGGCTTTAAAAATTACATCCCAGATAATAACGGAGGCGCTCTTTAACAATATTCACAATCAAAACAAAGTACTTAGTTCTATGTAACAAAGAAAACAATGCTACAATATTCAGCTCAAAAAAATCTTTAACTTTTTTCTTGCGTTTATTGTTTAAGCTCTTAATTGCAAACTGTGCGATGAAACCCGCTCATTGGTCCGTCGTCAACCATCTGACTCTTTTAAAGAAACTATATTAAAAAATTGTTATAAATTAAACAAAGAAGAACAGACAGGATTCAACGCTGCATAGTTATAGAATCATCGGGTCACTCAAGACAGTAATAATTACTAAGTAAATAATTATTAATTATATTATATCAAATCAGGGTACATACGTTTTGCAGTCATTTGGGCAGTCCGTTTTTACAGAAAACCACAGTGATGACATGTCAAAGCCAATTTCACTATCCCTTCCTAATATAATACCTTATCCTTAATCATACTGTGGTGCTTGTAACACCTGTGGCGTTACTTGTGCTATATTGACGACTGTAAAGCTACCTACCATCAAGTAGATCGTCAGCCTGTCTTTATCAATAAATAAATATTCTTCATTAAATAAAAATTAATAAAATATTATAATCTTCAAATAAAAAAATACAAAAGTTATTGGCCAATGACATACTAGTATGAGGCGCATTTCAACGTCACTATAAGGACAATTAGGATTAAGGTTACCCAATACCCTATTATAGGGAAATGTGCTCTAGTATTCCTTACTTACACACCGTAACACAGCAGCACTTAGTTATTAAAATTTCACTTTTGGTCTTCTATAATGACAACTCCCTTATAGACTGCAACAAGACGGGTCGTCCCCTTTTTTTAGGAGGACAAATGACGTTTAGGCGCTATCCCTCATCGACGGGGACAGTCTACGAAGGACGAAGGACGAAGGAAGGATGTGGGACTCGCGCGGTGAAGTGACATTATAACCGGGAATACCCATTAAATGGGGGATCCCCCTGGATTCCACCATCAGCGGTGATGTGTGGATCCGAGATAACAGCGAGGTCTTATCCTCGTATCCCCACACACCGCTACGTTCTCTTTGAACCCAAGACATGTCGTCCGCTGCCAGTACTAAAACTTAGAAATTTTAGCTCCAGTCATTAGCACTTAGTATAACCAAAAAATCTTTACACAGATTTTTTAATTAAAGTCTGCATGCAAGTAATACTGTCTCATGTGTGATGCATGTGGCAAAAATTGTTTTTGGATCAATTTTATCTGCACTTTTACGTTATTTTATCTGACAACCTAAAACAGCCGAGTCTAGATTGGACCCGGGTTGCGTACAGTATACAGTGGTCAAAAAAAAAAATACAATAAAAGCTTTTTGCCCGTTAGCTGATTCTTTTTATGTTCGTTTTTGATGGATATTAAATATTTAGGAACATTTTTTATGTTTAAAAATAGAATAGTACACGCCATACCGAAATGTTGTTTTTTCAGCGCTACAAAATTAAATGCAGTGTATACGAATATAGTAACGTTTAGTGATAAAACTAGAAAAGGCTTTCATATAACGAACATTTTCAATTCTTATACTTGTGGAGATAGCTTAAATGTATAGATTAAAAAAACAATATAACCGTAAGTAAACTCGCAAAGATTCATTTCATTTTTGTACGAATTTCATAGACAATTCTATCTTGTTTATCGCTCTTTTTATTAGTGAAAACCTATTATTATCTTGCTATTAGTAGTTTAGAAGAAGTAAGAAGAGAAACAGACAGAGACAGAGAGCGACATTATTTTATAATACGTATAAGTATAGATATTGATATAGAAGAAGATAATTATGTAGATATAGATAAATTGATTTTTTTTTGTTCATTCCAATCAAGTGAAGACTTCTCCGAAAACTTGTCTCGACAACATAAAATCTATAAAAATGATTTGATAAATATGTTGCTAAGTGAAAAACTATAAAACGGCTCGACCAATTCGGCTAGGTATTTTCTCTTCCAGTATGCCATTTTTTCCAAAAATGCCCAATTTTTCTTTTTCTCTTCCAAAATTTGAGAGAACTTCTGTCGGTTCAGCTAGTTTGTGATAAAATAATATACAGAACATTCGATATTCTTTTAAAAAACAAACACTTAGAGCGTTGTGCCTGTATCAGGGTCGATATTTTGATTCGTTTACGAATTAAACCTACACCCTCCATTTACCTCCCTCCCTATGAATGTGTAGGTACCTATCCTGTAAATAAATACATGTAACACACATCTGAGAGTGGATGATTTATATACGCCATACGCATTTGGAATAATTGAAAAATGGCCGAGTCGGCTAATAGCGGAGTGCTGTTGGACAAAGCAAATAATTCTCTTTTGGGGTTCTTTATATGGCGTATGCAGTACCATGTACAGTCGAAGGCAGAGAAAGCTATACCATAGCACACGTTGTTGGTAGTACAGATTATGATATTTAAAAAAATAATAAAAAATTTCAGTAAGGCACACTGCGTTTCGCAGTAATAAATAAAATCAGAAGACCACCATGAAATAAAACCAAATATGTTGTTGTGTTATCTAAAACCCTATCTTTAATAATAAGGCAACACAATAGTAACACTACAGTATGTTATTATTTTGGTTTATTGACATCTCTTTTTTATTGTTTAGAATAAAAAAATTAAAATCAGTGTTTTATATCAATTAAAATTGCTATCTCTATTATTTAAAAAGGGTTTTGGCAGATAGACAGACTAGAACGACAGTGAAATCGCTCTGTCTTGTTTGTTTTGTGGAACCTTAAAAGTATCCCCATCATCATCTCAACCGTAGGAGATCCCCAAATTTTTAATTTTCTTAAAAATTTGCATTTGAACAAATTCATAGTTACCATAGCTTAATAATTGATTGAATATTAATGCACTTAAATGTAACACACAATAATAAGACATTAGTATCTACCGTTTGACAGGTAAGACAGTTTGACAGCACTTCAACTTCCTAACACATTAATAAATCTGAGCGCAACTGTACTTTCTAGTTACAATATTTGAATTTAATACATATGATATGTCAGTTTGTTTGTGGTGTCAGTGTTAAATTTAAACTTAAGGTAAGGTAAGATTGCAGTAACTTGAACAATTACAAATAAAAAATAAATTAAAAATTACAAATTAAAAGTACAGACAATAAAAAGTCATTCGTTATATATTTTCTTATTCAACGCGGACGAAGACGCGGGCACGAGCTAGTACTTTCATAATGACATCCTAATGAGACAGAAGACAAGAGCTTGCGACCTCATATTTCGGGTGCATATGAAATCTGTATACAAAGTCCACTCTCTAACACTCAAAAAGCTGCAGGAAGTGATGGCGTGTCTCAAACTTCTGAAACGAAGCTTTCAGGGTTCGTTCACCCGACTGCCACCCGCCTTCTTTCTTACCTCTTTCTAGCCATGCATTAATTCGCAGCCTTAAACGAGTACAGCTTAGAGGCTACTTTCGTGCATTCAAAGGTCGAAAATAATTTTGCTAACCAACCGACCTTGTGCACTTGTTATGACTTTTATTTTCACTAAGTCGAAGGTTTATTTTTGCTTGGTCAAAGGCGTTTATGCACGTTTCCTGTGCGCGAAAAGCGCTTAGTTTTTCTTTAAAAGATTTCGCATGCAAAGGTGAAATATAAAATTTTCGACATTTTTGGGGCGGTGTGTTTTTTATACGTTCGTAGACGGTCTTGAAGGGCTACTGGCTTTGAGGGAATGTCGCATGCGAAAAATTCATGCTTGTTAGTTGGAATGTATTTTTAAATGCGATTCAGATGCTTCTGTAACCTATGGGTTATGGGAAGCTACGCAAAAGAAAGAAAAGACATGTGGAACACAAATTGCACACAACTCAATACAAGTTTCTAATAAGTCCAATTTTTAAAGTCATTTAATATGGAATTTAATACATTTGAATGAGTCTTTTTATCTTTGTAAAGTTCAAAACTTGCACGAAATAATTTAAACCACTCTTATTAAGAGTAAATAAACGTGGGAATCACAGACTTCTTCTATAATTCATGTAAGCTTCAAAATATTTATGGTTTGATTCTAACCATATAAATGCCATTTATTATTACATTACATTAAAAAGCAAGGCATGCCAAAGTTTGCATGTTGCATTTAAAGGCCATTAAATTAAAAAAGTTAAGGCAATAAATAAATGCAGGATCAATGAACCAAGTTTTATTCTTTTCGCTGAACGCAGTCGACACGCAAGGCTTCTGTTGACTTTAACACAAAATTTAAAAAGGAGAAAAATAAAATAAAATATGCGCTCGAAAAACACAAACCAATCAGGCGTGTGGGTGGGCTAATGAGTTTAACATTGTAATGAATCAAACAATAAACGGAAACTCAACAATTATTATATGTTTATAAATTAGCAAAGTTCATACGTGAGGTCTTACTTTGGTGCTGAAAATACATACAATAAAAAAATATAATCTACAACACAGACCGTGAGATTTTTAAGGAGATACCGACTTAGGTATCTTTTGTCGACTAATTAATGTGAAGACACGTCACTCGAGAGATATATTGTGTAGATATATGTGACATAACGTACTGTGGATGGCACGGTTCGTCAGCCAAGAGTCCTCGGGTGCATAATCTGGTAAAAATAGACCCTCTTCAGCGTCGAGAGTCGTTGTCGCGGTCCACAGCACTGGAGTCTGTCTCAATGAAGCATGGATGCTATATACTTGGTTGCTTAGAGAGTGGATATCCACTCGGCGAACGACATTGTTCTCCATTTTGATCCTTAATTAAAGACAGACATCGCTGTGTGGATATTAACATTGAATTTTGAAGCATTACTTAGTATCGAAGACAACTAATCCCGATACGAAAGCAAGTTTATATGTTTGTTACGCTTGCACACTTTGTTTAATATTGGATCTATCATCGTAAAATTTTTGCATACACATTGTCAGTTTCATCCACAGAAGGTTACTGTTCTCGAAGGGTCATTTATTTAAAAATAAAAAATTCAACGCCTGACACAAATATATATTAAGAGAGAAAATTTGTATTAACGAATAAACTCAAAAACTACTGGACTTCTTTTGAAAATTCTTTCACCTAATAGTCGCGTGCAAAAATTAGTGATCAATAAAATAAGATTGGGCATTATTAAGAAAAAGGGGCGCAGATTAAGTCGCGGGAAAAACTAGTATTTTTTTTAATAACGGCCCAGGATGCTAATATTAAAGTAGGTATCAATTATTATACCTATCTGTAAGAATTCCATATATCAGTTATTTTTACTATGTTCATATTACTTTTATTTGTGTTGTAAACTTTTAAAAATGTTAAAAGGTAGGTAAAAATATCGTAGCAACCAGATCATTTGAAAAATAATCTAGTTTTTAGTGTATAATTAAAATATTTTTTTATAACTAATGCATAACAATTGTAATATTTATATTATACAAACATCATGGGAGTTACAACCAAGTTGGGAACATCCGCTGTAGGGCATTCCTTCCACAATTAGCTTAAAATAGAATCGTCTCTCTCCTCCTCCTGACATTTTTATGTACACCTATCAACTCACACTCCATACCAATAATAATATTGCGACTAATATCTGTATAAATATGAGCGTAATATATACTATTATAACTCTCTCATACTGAAAGTTGTATGGGGATACTGAAAGGGTGAAAATTACATTATTTTCTTTGTAAAATTTTTTTGCTCGACAGTACAATAAGCCCTGAATTTTACATACAAGAGAAAAATCGAAATTACTTCTAGATATTAGTCTAATGCTTTCTGTTTCTAAGACCTCAAAAGTATCGCTGGATAAAGCTTACATGCAAACCTATAGCTTCAGTATCTATCAATATATTTTTGTGTTTCTAATTAGTTTTCACTGCTTTACATCTGAATTCGATCCATTAAAGGCCCTGGGGAAGGTCACAGGCTACTTTTTAATCTAAAGCTTTTAAACTTGCAAAAGCTAACAAGATAAATTTTACAAAATACAATATACAAGCTGTTGCACGCAAATTCGCTCGCGTATTTTATAAAATATAGCATTTGTATAATAAGTATAATAAGTCTTTGACTAATAAGTAGCTTTCTATGTGTAAAAGAATTTTCAAAATCGGACCAGTAGTTTTTGAGTTTATTCATTACTAACGTAATTATAATATGAATCTTCTCTCTTTATAATATTAGTATAGATATAGATACCTACAACTTAGTCAGGTTTTAAGCAGTCATCCTAACTTTGTCGATAACTCTCAAACTAGTTCCAGAATGACTCACAACACTCTCATGGTCACGGTTCTCGGAAGGATTGATTATATTAATATCATTTTTTTTAATATTTAAAAACGCATTATTATTAAAGTAACCTTTAAGTGAATCCCACGTTCAATCAGATATTTAAGAATGGCATTTTTAAACTGGTCTACAATGTTTTGTTAGCAGGCACTCAATAGAAAACACATTAAAAATACCTACTCCACAGTCTAGAACGATACTATTCAATACGCAGCCATCTTTAAATTCAGTCTAATTATATACACCGTCTAAAATAATTGAGTACAGTCATCGGCATATTACTTTGATGTGTTTTATAGAGATTGGTATTCCTAGAATTGTATCATAGAATTGTATAGGACATAAAATAAAATCATATAAGTCATAAATGGTATACATTTTTATAATTATTAATAAACACTAAAAGAAAATGAATACATATAAAAGCAAGATATAACTGGGCTATTTATCATTAAGTTAAATTATTTTATTAGACTCTATCACAAACGCTAATCTATCGTATTTAGGCCTTTAAAAGGTAAAGCTAATTAACTTATATTATACACTAGTTGATCAATAATGTCTTATTATTTGTCTTGTTAAAATATTATTAACGATGTACCTACCTATGTATGAAATTTTCACCATATAATGTCTTGAAAAATTCCTCATTAATTATATATTGTCCCTTGAAAATGTTAATTTGCAAAGTATTTTCCAATATTCGAAAGAAGACTTCATCTGCTATTTTTCGGCAATTCGGTTTTTATTTCAAGATTATTTTTTTCTTGGAAACAGGAAAAAATCGCATTTACTTTTCAAAGAAACGTTAGGCCAGAGCGGTTCTTGACTTCGTGATGAACAAGTTGAAAAACATTGACTTTCTCACACACATATTAATACAATGAGTCCAAGAATTACAGTATTAAAAGAAGCACTACTTGTGAAAATAAAGTCTTCAGTCTTTTTTACACAAGTCTAGGACTAGACTAAACGCCAGAGCTTTTACACAAGAAAAAGCTCTGGCATTTAAACACAACAGCACACGTGCTGCCACTACATCATTGTCTTATGTTAATTGGGGTTCTATGGTTCACTTATTATACTCAAAGCTTAAAGATGATTAGTATAAGATGGTTCATAACTCGTTCGTTTGTCTGTTTGTTCCGGCTAATCCCTGAAACGGCTAGACCGATTTTGATGGGACTTTCATTGTCAGATAGCTAGATCAGATAGATGTTATAAGGAGTAACTTGGGCTACTTTTATTTTAAAAAAAAAGTTTAGTTCAGCTAGACGTAAATAAAGGTGAAACAGCAGAGGTCGTTTTTAGTTAAATCGTATTGAACTAATATGTTGACAGAAGACGACACCAAGCTCGGCGTGATGTTTTGATACGCGATAAGTCCTTTAGAGTTTTTTCCATAACCGGGCAAGTTTTGAAAAAGTTTTGATAGTTGCATAAATTGTAATGTAATGAAGGAGAGACGCGTGTGAGTGTCCCGCGATGGAGTCCTAGAGGACATTAGCATTTGTCGAGGGGCGTCGTGAACGGAAATAGCGCGGGCGGCGCGTCACCAATGCGGTTCGTTTGCTTTATGGCCAGTTATTGCAAGCCTTTCATTACTGCTTAACGCCATTTTCAAGATTCGCATCAGTTCGCATCGCAAAACCTCATTTTTGGCGCGAAATCGTCACTTCGCCCAGCGCCAGAATGTTTCAAAGTCGAATTGAAAACAAAAAATACCTACTCGTGTTAGGCACGAACTTCATTTGGCCAAAACTTATAATTCTTGTCAAAAATATGTCTTTCAATAAAGATTTTATACCGTTGGACAAGACAAATTAAGTGCCACGTTAATTCTCAACTTATAAATAAAATTAATGACAATAAATGGCTTAACTTGTAAAGATCACATCGAGGCCAAAAGAGATGAAAGTGATCAAAACTGAGAGAAATTTTTATTAGCACATAAAACGTAAATATATACAAATACAAAAGTGTTATCAAACCATGTTTTTAGAAGATAGCTGGTGCCTGCGGCTTCGCTCGTGTAGGATATTTAATCTGTGTCCATCCCTCCTGAAATTCTATTTGTAATATAAGTATATTTTTTTAAATCGGTTGAATATAGTTTCGAAGATAACCTCTTTATCAATTACTATATACCAAAAACAAAAAATGAATCTAAACAAAGCGCTAGTAATAATAAGTCCAGCCCGAACAACGTTTGTCAAGACACATGAGAGTATTGCAACGTTTAATACTTTAAAAAAAGGTGCATAAATTAATTAGCATATATTTTTTTTAAATTGCGTTTCCGTGTCGCGCCATTTACTTATATAAAGTACACTTTATTTCAACCATAACAAAGTGCGCCATGTAACATCGGCTGTATTAAACTTTTATTGCCTTCAGTGCCATTCTGTAGTCTGTGCGAGTGTGCCATTAATTACGGCCAAAACCATTTAAGAGATTTATTATATTTATCTGAAAATTTAAACAGCGATTTTTTTGCATTTATTTTCACTATACGAATGTTCTAAGTGTCGCGAATGTTCAAAACAGGTATGTTATGGAACTCCGTAATCGAAACCGAACGATACATGTTATGACAATAATTGTTTAATTAACTGTTGCACGTGACTTTATAAAATATAGGATATGTTACAATTTTTTCACTGTTGGGTCAAAACTACTAAGTCTAGAGAGCTGAAATTTGGAACATTGAGCTTATTTTATAACGTAAGCAAGCGCTAAGAAAGGATTTTTGAAAAGTAGGAGCAGATCGCTATTTACTTAAATATGAGTTATTCTAAAATCAAATTATAACCTAGAAATAAACTCAAATCACTTAATTAATTAATCTTAATTAAACTTAATTAATCAAACCTATTGGTATCCGAAGCTAGCGGATACCTAATCCGAAAATATTTCATATCCGTAACCGACTTATTTATAATACTAGCTGGCACCCGCGACTTCGTACGCGTTGAAAATGAAAAAAATAGCCTATCTTATGTCTTGTACGTCTAAATGTTTACCTACCAAGTTTCATGAAAATCAGTTAATTCGTTTAAGAGTTATGGAGCATACATACATACAATACCTACACTTACAGATTTATTATTAGTATTGATGATTGATTGATGATACCTATATCCGTATCCGTATCCAGATTCGAAATTCCATATAACATCGATGGTTCTAAGTGAGAATGTAGTACGCTAGAACAACAGTGTAACGAAACAATGGAGCTTTGTTCTGAGTGCAAAAAAGTCGTAAGTTCGCCGTCACTTGTTGCGGTGTTGCGTTCATTAGCCCAGTGCGACACAAGTGGCCCTTTATGCGAGCAACTTAGGGCTCTTGCACGTCAACTATATTTAACAGCCTTGATTTGTCGCCGTCTACGGGACGAGTTTGTTTTTTCTTTGGTGTTTACTGTCGTGTTTCGACGCGCGGATCTCAGGGCTGCATGCGCAAAGTACATTGCCCCGGACCGAAATAAATTGTCGCGACGTTGTCGTGCGTTGTGCGTACAACCGGTACCGAATGTTGGACGCAGAGACCCAATGCCAGACTACGAGCGATGGACGGTTCCCGCCAAAACGGCACGTCACTTTCGCTTCGTCGTCAACTTTGTTATACATTGCTGCGTTCGAAGATAATAATTATCGCTGAATTGGAACCGACACGGCAATGGAAATGTGCGGCCACAAATTCGGATTACGCATTCGCGGAGAAATGCGAAGGTTTCGTCCGCTTTTTGCGCGTATACAGGACACTTGATTTTTTCGCGAAAAATATTTCATTCAAGTTTTCCACGCGAGTGATTCATACAACAGAATATTATTTCAGCTTTTAGCATTGGCAGGGCTCACTGCGTTTTGCAGTTCTTTCTCAGCGTTTTATGCTTTTGTGTTTCATTGAGTGAATATATTGTGATGCCTGAGCATATTTCTTATTTTAGGTCTAAAGTCGGCAAGCACTTATCCTATTTTGCTTCTATAGCTAAAATTTTAAATCTTTGGCTAAAATGATAATATATATAGATAAAGTACTAATATCATCGATGGTGCTAACTCATAATTAGTGTTTGGGCTGACTCAGTTGGCAGTTTGATATATTGTATAATTAATTCACTTTAAAACTGTGCTTCAGAATCGTATTTAATAATACCTTAAGGCGAAGACGTTTTTATTGGATTATTATTTAAATTGTTACTACAACTGAGGTAATCTTGTTGGCCTTAACTTTCCTAAAATTGAGTACTCAATTGGGGTGTCTTTGAGTCTAGAAGACATCACCGTCAATACGAGAGTGAGACAAAGACAAACACAGCATTTGAACGAAACGGTCGACAAAGATCGACTCCGGAGTGACTCAGCATCTTCAGCCATCCTGTTTTCATTGTAGACTTTGTAAGTTAGTCCCTCCATCTTTACGATGAATCACTTGGTTCATTACGCACCCATGTTTAGTCAGTATGAAATCGTAATTTAAAATTTACACGGCCGATAGTGTACAATACAAAATTTTGTATTATTTGATCTGTCTTTTAAAAGAAAATTTTAAATTAAAAATCCTCTTCATTGCGTACGGCAGGCAGATTAACAATTTTAATCATTACAATCAATCAAATGCCAAAAAGAACAAATCAAGATTCCTTTATGGATACCTACTTTAATTTATGTTATATGATATCAATGTCATAAAGTTAAATCATAGACATTTCAAATTATTAGATGAACGATGTTTTTTAACCAATTTCTTGTTTTTCCACTAATATTAGGTACCTAATTATAAAATTTTGTTGTAGAATCTTTCTTTTAGTAATACCTATATTACCGTACCCCAAACTATTTTTTTATTGTTAATATTTTTATTATTATTTTTTAATTTTTATTATTTTTATTTTTATTACCCAAACTATTAGGTGGATTTGAAGTTAGCGGAGAAATAGTCAGGAGCAGACAGAAACTTTATCTTATAATTGTATAATATATTTGTTTATTATATTTTTGAGCCAAAATTTACAATTACGAACCACGACCGCTCCGACAAAAGTGTACAACTTAAGAAGGATTATTTTGTGGATAAAGTGCCAGCCTAAATATCCAACTGACTACTTATCCGTTGAAAAGATTGAAATAATCGAATATAATTGTACAAAAATAACCCGACCACAAGAAGTCATGTAAATTATATCACCTATCTTCAATTCATCTGAAAAAAACCAATTTGTTTTTGCGGTTTTCTGGCCGTTGTTTACTGCCGCGTTTGCTCTTATTGCTCGGTGTTAATTGTTACAGCGAATGGTAAACGATAAGTTGGTCGGCTTTTAATCCTATGGGCTGTTGTCGGCCGGATGACGGGTCCGGCCATCCGTGAACTTAGTACGGTTAGCAAGTGCAATTCAACATAAAAATTATCTCTACACTCGAAAGTATTTCTTATCTTCATTAACACACCTACTTATCCATACTTCCATACTTAATATTATAAATGCGAAAGTAACTCTGTCTGTCTGTCTCGCTTTCACGCAAAAACTACTGAACCGATCATCATGAAATTTTTCATACACGTTGTCTGGGACACCAGAAAGGACATAGGGTACATTCATCCAGAAAAAAAGGACTAAGTATTCCCGCGGGATCATATAAAAACATAAATAATTGAGCGCTACTGTCGCATGGCGGCGCCATCGTCGTCACAGCGATATAAGATGACATGAGATGACATTACACAAAATGTTCTTAGCTGTGAAACATTATTGATGTATTTTGTTTAAAATTGTCACATGGTTGTCAAATATTTATAGGTGCGTTCAGAATTTTGTTGTAATATGAAGACCGATTTTTAAGAATTTTTTTTCGGTAGGTAAGTGATAGTTGCAAAATAACGTTTGCCCGAGTCAAGCTAGCATATATTTTCTTTTTCAACGCGAACGAAGTCGCGGGCACCCACTAGTATATTATATATCAGTTTGGTAAATGATACAATTTTATTCAAGTGACGTCTTGAGTAGAAGTAGGCTTCAAATTTTATGGAGGAGGGAATTTGCGTTAATTTAATTTAGAAAATTTATGAATTAAAAATTACAACTATTATTTAAGCTTGGCGCTGTAACTTTTAAAAGCTCATAAATATTATACCTACTTATATGAAATAATTTGAATGTTTCGATTGTAGGAAAGCAACTTCTTACTTGACACATGAAAGATTTTAAGTTAGTGATGTAAAAAATATAATTGTATGAGAATACTGAGTTTCCTTTTCATAACCTGGGCAGCCCGGTTAGCATCTTAAGTGATGTTGGACACAAGTAAAAGCATGCTTATATTTATTCTGTCAAAATTCGTATAATTTAAAAGCATAATATAGCAAGGTATTTGCAAACATTTCTCGGAAAACTCGTGTTTCCGTTTAATGCTGCTGCTGAGACTATAGGAAATAGAGGAAATAAGTAAATTTCAGAAGAAATTAATCTAAAGAACGACTGCGTCGCTTCCAAAGTTAAGACAAACAAAATACGAATATTCCCACAAAACTTGTAAAGATAATCGGAAATCGAGCTGCCCAGGGTGGTACGCGAGCATTCAAAACATTTCATACTAGTCACGACACAACTGCTTCGATTTTCTTAACTGCTATAACGAATACAAGACTTTCGATTAATGAAAGAGAATAACTTAAAGATTTTTTTACAAAACAATATAAAGTCTGTGCGCCTCTTTCACAAACGTCAATTAGGCCAAACTGTCATAAGTCACCGGTAACCGGGAATAATGGAGCTGATATACCTTTGTTTGTACGGTAAACGCCTATCGAATGATGCAGTAAAACGAGTGCATAATTCAATAAAACAGAAAATGATTTCTAAAAGTAACTAATCAACACTTTACATGGTGAAAGAGGCGCTTAGGAGTTTTAAATGTTTCTTGCGCAAACTTGACGATAAACAATGTCATGATTAAAAAATATATTCTGTTTGCGTTCCGCAGTTATTAACTAAAACAGCACTTGTGCTGTCATTTGGTAAGATGGCTGAATCGACTGACTGTCAACACACAGCCTGAACTACTAAATCTAGAAAGGTGAAATTTTGAACATAGGTCTATTTTATTAATATAATGTTCTGCTAAGAAAAGATTTTTGAAAATTTCAACACGGTGCGAAGCCAAAATAGTAATTTTTATTTATTTTATATTTAAGATTTAAATATTTAATATTGGTTATAATTTTTTTATGCTGATAGTACATTAGTCGGGATTGTGCGCAGGAAGGGGCGGGCCCCACTCAGGACCAGTTTGTAAGGCGCGCGCGCAGGATAAACCACTTGATTACTAGGCCCCTTTCGAAGCCTACTGCCTTACAAACGTGTTTTCAAATATTTTTATTCAATTTCAACTTGAAGCAAATAAAAACTATGTTTCACCTTTGCAAATCTAACTTATTAAGTTACTAGACTGACGTACTGGTTCATTATAAACTATATATGTATGTCCATTTGGAGTAATGTAACTTTCAAATACCGAAAGATTTTTTGAAATATCTATTGTAGTACCGAAGATATCTACATATACTTATAAACAAACTTACAATATGCAAAAAAATATCAAATATTATAGTGTTGTGTTAAAAAAAGTATTCTATTTAAAGTACGAATTACATGAACAATTTTATTATCTAAGACATGATTCAGCTGGATTCTTCCATTATATTGAAAGTTGAAATTGTACAATTACAACTTATTTTCGATAGAAATCTTCTTGTTACTAATTTATTTTTCTAATACTTTTTTTAATTAATTATGTTTTGTAGTATTTAAGTAAAATCGCTGTTTGTTTGTCATTTTGTATCTACTTTTGGTTAAATAGTGCTATCAAACGAAATGTCGTGTGAAATTATAATTTCAGACTTTGGATAAGTCTGGAGTCATTTTGTAATTTAATAATGTAATCGATAGATAAAAATAAATAAAACAAAATATGAATATTTAGTTATTTCATGTATTAAAAGTGAATAAAAAAATTTTTCTTAACGCCACACATATTCTTTTAAGAAAGTATACTACTGAATAAGTTTTTTAAAGTATAAATTGAAACATGCAGTGTGTCGGCGTCACAATATTCTCAATCTCACAACAGCGCATCAGCGCACCGAAGGGTTAATCCATTCCCATAGCCTCGGTTGTAATAATTCAAAAAGGGTTAAGACAAAAAAAGTTAATTCAAAATGACACCCCATATGTTTATCCATCCGGCCGCAGTGAGACGAACGTCATTAGAACTTCTGTCAAGTGAAGAAATCATTTGGACGTTATCGGGTTTCCCTTGCATTATTTCATCCGAGCAACGATTATAACCATGTGGGATCCGAACATAAATCTTTGTCACTGAACTGGAGAGACGCTTGGAAAACCTTGTAACAATACTACACTAACATCTTTTCTTTATACATTCGCTGGCGTGTCTTTTTCTTTATGATAATTTAATTTTTATGTGCTGAACTGATATATTTCTACTAATGAACCCAATAGGTCTTATGCTAGGAAATTCAAATATTAGATATCCTCAAGAGTGTTTTTCAATTGCATGTTTAGATTGAAAATAATGATGACTTGCTCTAATAGGTAATGAAGAAAAACATCGAGACTAAATACTTGACCGATAGAGACTAGTGACTCTAACAGTGAGAACTCTATAATAAAGATATTTGAGACACACGCAAATCTTGGTTGCCAGTGATGTACTTTGAGGTGCCAATGCACACATAATGATGGCAGAGTTCTTTTATAATCTGGGCAGACCCGACACTGTAAGCAGCAGTATCTGTTTTGATAAGAACACAAGAATTCTGTTGTGTTTTGATAAAATAATAAGCCTATTTCTATCCTAATCCTGGTTTGTGTTGATATCCTATAAATACTGTACCAAATCCTTTTAACTTTAGTGGGCTTCTTTTTTTCAAAGAACACTTTCAAAGATGTGTTCTCAAAACTGTATAAGGTCAGAGTTTCCTTGCTGAATAGCTGGTCAAAATTACGTACATTTCAAAATACAAGTGTTTGTGTTAAAAAAATCAGTTTGTATTTTTCCCGAAACGGTGTCTTCACTTCCTTGTATGTCAGTAAAAACTTTCCCGGCAAAATCCTAACTCACAGCCTTGAAGCTTGTGTAATAAACCGCTATTTTCTTGAAATTAAAATGACATTTAAACTTATCAAAGTTAAGTTAAATATCAAAGTATAAGATTGACCTTTTTAACTCTAATGGCATTTGATATTTTTAAATGGTTGCATGTTGAATTGGAGCCTTTTTAGTAGCAACTAAAGTAGCCGGATCAATTCCGCCTCTAAATCAAGATATCGACAAATCGATCGTGGTTGCGATATGTTCCATAGTAGCATGATTTTATCGCCCGTTTAGTCCATCTTGGAATTATTAACGACCGCCTCACCAAGATGGATGAACGCTTTTTCTAAACAAAGCTCGAACGCGTCCAAACTGATGACGAATGACGATCACTTTGAAAAAGAACATTCCTTGTTTAAATTCTTAATCAATAATGAGGTTCTAACGATCGGCTGTGATTGATTTGACGAGAGAACTATAACATTATCTTATTAATCATTTAAAAAATAATTACAGTAAGATGTAGTACGTGATCCTCTAAATCTACGAGTATACATAATATGTATCTAGATACATTACAAATGCGAAAGTCTTTAAGTATAGATACATTACATGCTAACTTCTTCTAAACTATCCAATGGCGAGGAAGGTTTTTGAGTCGCTAGTTTGAAAATAAACTCATAAACGCGAAGACTATTTGTCCAATCACGAAGAAACTTGACAGATCTAATTATTGTTTTAGTGGATTAGGTTTCGAATTTTAAGGCGGCCTAAGTCGCGTTGCACTAGTAATCTGATATAGATAAGTTTGAATTTAAATTTCTTTAATAACACTTACTTGTTCTATTTGAGCCGGCAATTTGTTTATCTTTCAAGCCACTGTCCACGTCTCGAACTAGTTTAGGAAAGAAATTTGTCGGAGTGTCACAAACCGTTGGAAACGCCTCTGTTTTGTTGCTATTGCTTTTGAACTCGTAACTTTATTGCTTAGAGAATGCAGTTAGTTCTCAGTTGATGGACGTAAGTTGAAATCTGACCCGCGGTTGTCAAAAATGTTGACCACGATACGGACGTAACCGCAGGAATGAATGTAACAACCGATGAGTACTTTTCCATCACTCAGACTTAGTGGCATTCGAGCCAAGATCTGATCGGATCTTCTACAGTGGCAATTGTTTGCTATGTAGATATGATCTCTTGAAGCTCAGAACTAATATGTAACAAATTTATTTTTGGAATATATTTTTAAAATTAATTGGATAACTGCTTAACTATTAATGCGAAAGTGCGTTAGTTGCGTTATTTTTATTTTTTTTATGTAATCAAGGCAGCGCTTGGCCGCGATCTCACTTGATGTTAGGTGCAGATGCGGCCAAAGATGGACCACGCTTACCTAGTAAGTGCCCATTTACCCTAGACTTGAAGACCCCGAGGTTGTAATTTTGGGGAAACACGGACGCAGGCAATGAGTTCCACTCCTTAGCAGTTCGGACAAGGAAGGTGGAACTATAACGCTTCGTGCGTGACCGGAGAACATCAACCACGAAGGGATGAAACCCCCGCCCGCGCCTCGTGTTCCGCAAGTGGAACGGCTCTGGCCGGATCAGATCCCATAGGATGGACGCACATTTATCATAAAATTTTGTGTACATTATCATGAAGCGTATAGATTACCGTATAGGTAAGAAAAATACTGTTCTCGGGGGATCATCTAAAAATAAAAAATGTTATGACACCAAAGAAATTTTCTTGGGGCGCGAGTGAAGTCGCAGTTAAATCTTGTAATAATTTCTCAAAGTAAATGCTGCATCATTTGTCTCGTCACATTTCCACTCTGCGAGGAAAGGAAAACATACGCATTTTCCAGTTTTTCTTACTATACACTCTTAGAAAGTAAATCATTAGAAACTACATTAATTTCTAGATTTCCTTGAATGTATATTAAGTGATATATGACTTAGGTGTATCTAAATTATAGATGTACTACTTTTATAAGCAAACTGTCATACCTTTGGTTACATCATTGTAGTTTTAGTAGAAAATCAATTTTTTTCGATACAGCCTGTTTCTCTGTGATAAATGTAGCTTTCTACAGGTGAAATTATAAAGTCTGTTTCTCCGCTAACTTCTAAACCACCCAACGAATTGTGATACTGTTTTCACTAATGGAAATAACGGCAAACGAAGAAGGTTGTTTATATAGTTTGCAGAAAAAAAAATGCATCCATGCGAAGCTGGAGACGGGTCGTTAGTTAGGAACTAGCGACCGAGTTTAGAATATTTTACAAAAACATATTGAAAACATTGTTTCCCATCAGCATTGAAACTCTGTTCCTGTCACTGCTTGACAATTGTATTACAATTGTAATACAAATTGTAATATAAGTGTTTCTTTTATTTTCAGACACAACAGCGCCGTACGTGCTTTACAAAGATGGAGTGGAGCGCGCCCCACCCGGAACACAATGGGGCACTGGTGTGCTGGATGGTGGATATCAACCCATGCAACATCAGAGTCCCGGCGGACCGTCACCACAGCCCGAGCCCCAACTCGCTTCACCGGCCCCTTCACCTTATCCGCCGGCACCTCCACCCCCAGACCCGTCAGCAGCCGCGGCAGAAGATGCAGCCCAACAACTTGCACAACAACAGGCGCAGCAACAAGCGCAGCAACAGCAACAACAACAGCAACAAACATCCCCCGAACACATGCAAGTGGAACAACAGCTGCAGAGCCAATCCCAACCCTCTACACAAGACCATCTTGATAGAACACCTTGCTTTGTGCCGCAGCCCGACTTGCAACAACAATACACACCATATTTTAAAGAGACGAGACCAACAAGTCACATGCTCGGCACAGGTGGCTTCCCGCTTCACTATCTTAAACAAAACGGTGGAGTGCTCTCATTAGAAGGACCACTAGATCAATACGCAACGCCTGACCTGCGTCACTTACCAGACATAGTACAAGCAGAACCGCCTAAGCCTCGCAAGCATAACCCGAATTCAGAGCTGCGATTATTCAAGTGTTTGACTTGCGGGAAGGACTTCAAGCAGAAGTCTACGTTACTGCAGCACGAGCGAATCCACACCGACTCGAGGCCGTACGGGTGTCCGGAGTGTGGCAAACGGTTCCGCCAGCAGTCGCACCTCACGCAACACCTGCGCATCCACGCGAACGAGAAGCCGTACGCTTGTGTGTACTGCCCGCGCTCGTTCCGGCAGCGCGCGATCCTCAATCAGCACCTGCGCATCCATTCCGGTGAGAAGCCATATACGTGCGGCGAGTGCGGCAAACATTTCCGCCAGAAGGCCATCCTGAACCAGCACGTCCGCACACACCAAGGCGAGCGCTATTCACACATATTCATCCCTCCCCGCTCCCCGCGCGTGCCGCCAGCACTGACCCGAACGTATCGAGTCATTGCCGGCGTCGCCTGCGATCCTCGCCGCCACCCCCACGTTCGACTCGGTCTCGCATCCATTGGCCTTCCCATCAAACAAATTATCAGTCCCTTCGTCGCCCGTGCGTTCGGGCGCCCGCGAGACGCGGAACCGATCTCCGGACGATCCTGTAACCGTCCTCGATTCAATTAACCCACTCGTCGATTTTCCCGAACCGGACCCTACGGATAAGTACTGACCATGTTCTTCGATTTTTACAGACGTATCGCCGCATCTGATCTTCAAAAATGGTACAACGCCCACCCTGTGGCCACAAGATGTGCCGTTTCCGTCGGATGAACATAAAGAAGAGATACAATCGACGTTCGGCGACACGGACGGACAAAATGGTGAACAACGAGGATCCTGCTTCAGTCCGGGTGATACAGCACAATATCCAGCGTATTTCAAAGACACTAAAGGTTTAAACCACACCGTCTTTGGCTCTGGACTTTCATTACAATATCTGAAAGGTGGTAAACTTCCCGATGTCCTCGGTGGTCGTGCGATGCCCCTTTATGTCCGCTGCCCGATTTGCCAAAAGGAGTTCAAACAAAAATCTACACTCCTTCAGCACGGTTGTATTCATATAGAGTCCCGACCGTATCCATGTCCTGAATGCGGCAAACGGTTCAGGCAACAGTCCCATCTTACACAACACTTACGTATTCACACGAACGAGAAACCTTATGGTTGTGTATACTGCCCCCGCTTTTTTCGACAGCGGACTATTCTCAATCAGCATTTACGCATTCACACCGGAGAGAAACCATACAAATGCACTCAGTGCGGCAAAGACTTCAGACAAAAGGCAATCTTAGATCAGCACACTCGGACGCATCAAGGAGATCGCCCATTCTGCTGTCCCATGCCCAACTGCCGACGGCGATTCGCTACGGAACCAGAAGTGAAGAAACATATCGATAATCATATGAACCCTCATGCGGCTAAGGTGAGGAGGGCAGACGCGTCAAAGACACCGCGTCCACTGCCGCCGGCAGCAGCTGTCGTCAAACCCGAGCTTTACTTCCCGCAGTGTTACGCCCCTCCGTTCCAGCAGTTCTCTACGAGCGGCACTGGCGACTTTAAGCCAGCAGTCGGCCCGGGAGCGCCGGTACCCTGTCTCCCGGCTCAGTGACCCGCGCCACCGCCGCGATGGCACCCAGCGGCGCCTCACGCGCCGACGCACCACGACCTTTACGCCGCTGACCGTCTCTACAATTAGGCGGATGAGGTTTCGTCCACAATAGACTAAAGACGTGTTCCAAATTGTTGTCGGCGGGCGGCCTTAAGCAGTATACGACTCGCTCGGGCGAGCTTAAATATGATGCGAATGTAATATTAATCGGATCGCTGTAAAACATGCTTCGGTCTGTAAATAACGATGTTGTTTATCTATTGAGGGTCTGTCGCGATGTACAGTTATAAGTTCATCGTGAATAGTGTTACCGTTCAAAAAGCGAGTACATAAAGTTTTTGCTCCGTAATCTTAAGTTACCACGTAAGAGTTAGGGTTCATTGATTCTTCTATCTTCTTAACGTATGACCGAAATGTTCATTAAAGTGTAAGAAGATCGAACCAGAGATTAGAATTTAATAACTCTTCGTTGAAATTTAAAAATAAATGGAAACATTTTACCACATAACAGTATTTCGCGATGAATGTTTTTTGGCACATTTTCGTGCCTATTTGTAATAAATATACTTGAATATTTTGTAGATTTTATAAGTTTATTTTATTTACGAGCGTTAAGAGATAAAATCTGGCAAACTTTAGGATGAGTGGTAAATGAATTCACGATGCTCAAAATATCTTTAAAATTAAAGTTAAGATTTTCGTATAACTTTTAGGTCGGGTCAGAAGTATTTCACAGACAAACTTGAACATCAATAGCAAGAATGCAAACCAAAACGTAGGTTACCTTTTGCCATCAAAACAATTATTATTATTTTGTTAGTACTTACAAAAAGTTCTGTTTAATTAATTACTTAATTCATTTAGATATTTCTTTGTAGACGAATGATATTACCGGGATGTTATTGTAACGTTATAGTGCCAAATAATGTAGTATTTTTTAAATTTTTTCTACCAGCTTCGAAGGTAGTTGGCCTAGTTAAAATTGTTACCAAGTTACGCGAACGATTGTGACAATTTGAGATGCATTTTTAGGTGGAAGGGTCAGACTGAGTAAGGACTGTGATAGCTAGGGTAAGATAAGTGTCTAATACGCTCACTTAGCATTTATACTTCTTGTATATTGTGAGAAATATAGATCGGGGACTCCCTTTTGGAATCGTATGAATGTTTCAAAATTATTTCGTTTAATCAAAATTTAATAAAAAAGAAAATTACTCTTTGAAAAATTACTCCTTAATTTAGTGTTTCATTGGAAGTGAACACAACTATTAATATTCAATTATTTATTCGCCGGCTCTTGCCAGCTCGAAGCCTTTACTTGACTGATTTGATAAAATAATGAGTGAGATTAGGAAATTTTACCAATTTTAAGTGAAGCGTTTGACGTATAAAAAGTGCTTTGTCGTAGTTTGATCCGGGGAAAGATGAAATGCCAGTTATTTTAGCATTAGATTTACACTCGAATTACCAAGAAATTCGATCATTCATCGCGAAATAAAACACTAGATCTTAGGAAGATTAAAAGATATATTATGAATTTGTGATTTTGTTGCAATATTCTCGTATTGAACTATCGTGTTCTCTGTGGTTTCACGTCCACAAAATTATTTAATTACAAACGAATATTCTTAGGGCTTGACAGAGAAACACGAAGCATGCACTCCTTGACAGAGACGAATGTATTAAATACATAATCTCTGAGATAGTCGTATTAAAATTTCACATTTAAGTCTAAAAGACTATAAATTGTTATAAATGCAATCCGAGAATATTCCAGCAGCAATTTTTAATGTTTTATCATCTGTGTTTGTAGGTATGTATAGGCGAGTTAGCTTATTTTACTATAATTATTGTGATGGTTTAGTTTTCCTACCGCATGTTAAGAATCTGTTAATTGAAACGTAGTATGTAACAATACATAGTGCGAATCCGTGAAGTCACATTAACTTGATACCAATTATGTTTACATGTATTTTAATGCAATATTATGTTAAGTTGGTTATTATTAATTTTACGATAAAAATTACACACATTGGGCAGTTATAAAAATTCAAAGACGGTTTGTTTTGAATGAAATCGATATGATTATTTTTCTGTATTGGCAACATAGAGAGAGAGAGGGAGATGGAGTGGGGGTGACATAGTAGAGAAGGGTTGCATTCAAAACGGACCGTATCACCGTCAAAACATTTATTTTTCTGGTTGCGTTTCCTATCAAACTTTCGGAGGTTTACAAACAAAAATAAAAAACACCATTATCGCGGAGAATTAGCAACATTTATCTTCTGTGACTAATGTTTTCCACATAACGTGATCCTCCCGCGGTGTGCGCGCCGTCTCTGAATCACAATATTACAATAGTCTAATTTTCTGTTTCCATATACAAATTTTATAGGGTACCATATTTTTACAGCCTTACAACAATAAATAGTCGATAAGTATTTTTATATACAGATTACATGAAGTTCACAAGTTTTCACGTTTGGGAGACGGCGCGGTACACTCTAGTACAAAAGTTTGAATACATTATACACAGTGCCATAGCCGAGTAATAACCTCACTTATACTTATTAGATTTTTATACCGATACAAATGGATTTAATTTTTAAATATTAACAAAGGTGATTAAGTATACAGAGATTACAGATGATATTTTATACATTTATTACATACAATATTATTAAAAGTAAATGTGAAATAGTTTTAAAATTTAGCGACGTATCGAGACGTACTAAGTACCTATCTGATGTGTATGCATCGAACAATCTCAAGTTCAGAGACGCGCCGGAAAATCGTGGAAAACTGAAATGGTATACCTATAAACATTTTATATTCAGTTTTCCACCAATTTCGGAATGTTTCCGAACGTTCTTTTTAACATCACACAAGTTATACGATGATGATGATTTTCAAATGTTAATTAATTAGATGACCACATATCACTGGAATAATTCCCGACAGTGTTTTGAACCAATCATTCCCTGTTTACCAGAGAAATTGTTTTTAAAATACATATAATTATATCATAGCTTCCCATCACTGAAACATATTTATAGAAACAGTCTACCATAGCCAAAGCCAACCGAGTTAGCGGCATTTAATGTTGCCAACTAAAAAAATTATAACCTTATCAATAATTTATGGAGACTAGAGGTAAGGAGGCCCAACTCTATATATGAGAAAGATAAATATATGAGAATATTAGAAAGTGTCGAATACACTTAATTAGGCGCGCTTAATTAGTATCATTGGGAGGTGTGACGCACTAGTAGCATTTTATTTACGGTTATTTCATGAACTACGCAACCAACCAATCATATCAAACACCAATGCTACACTAGCGCCATTCTGGTCAATTTATGAACCACTATTTAATGCTTTTAGCTTACCACTTTTTCAGTTTAACACCCATGTAAGTTTGTCCTCCTTTACCTCTACGCTCCATAATCAATAATTAATTTTGCTCAAGCGCATAGAGCAATTAAATTGTCAGCTTGACATCCACAATTACGTTCATTGCGATTTTAAATTTGTTGGTAATTGAAGCTTGTTGTTGATGAGAAAAGGCTGTTTTGTTTATAATGCTCATTCTTTCATTGTTTTTTTTTTGCTCAATTTATGAATGTGTTTACTTTTAAAGTTCACTAGTTGTATACGCATTGATTTTATTGTACCTATGAGGAAAAATTGTAAATTTCTTAGAGAGCACGGTTTTAGCTTTTCTTATTACGAATCTATTTGATAAGTGCTTTTGTAGTGTTATCTTTTAATTGTTGCTTTCCACTCCCAGTTACAAGATGACTTGTAAACTAAGTTCTATTTCCATAATATCGTCAACTGATCAACCAACAAATCGCTCGACTACCCCATTCCACAGTTTAGCCTTTTGATGAATTTGAATTTTTAGTTAATAAACGCATACAACACCTTCTTATTGCTATATTAAAAAGTATGCCGTCCAATTTCAATTATCTAACTTACCGCTGGTAATTTTGTGTATAATCTAAATTTTTTCCCATTCTTGTCCCAGCACAATAGAGACAGACATAACTGAAGTGTGACTAATCAAAAACAAAAAAAAAATCTCAAGTAAGTGCAGTTAATCTTTTTGCTTAGATTAAATTACGTATTGACTTTTGAGATAAACTAATTTATCGAAAAAATTCAACTTTACCATCTCGATCAAAGCAAAAAAAATATTAAAATGAAAATATCGATTTTAAATAAGTCACTCACTCAATTGTTTTATTTTGAAACAACACTCAAGTAGATTAAGAGCAATGACGACATTCTGTCAAGTGATTTTATTTTCAACATTATGCATAGAGAAGTTTAAAAGGAATCTCTTTTTATTGCTTATTCTTTATGTTCACATACACAAAATGCTTTTTTAGGCAAATATTTCCGACGTTCTTTTTCACATTATCATAATTGATGTAACGAAATTTTTATGTTGTATTTTTAACTTATACCTAAGTACACTTCTAGTGATGGAGTAAATCGTTAGACAATCAGCCAAAATCTGGCCAATTTTTAGTCTCCTTTTCATCTTTGATTCGTCCATTGTCGAAAAACTTCGATTTACTTCGTAAGTATTAATGTGCAAATTAAATATTTAACAGTGTATAAAGTTAGCTCAAAATCTATATAACAAACACGTGAGTGGGCTAAGATTTAGACCAAGATGTGCCTGTTGGTGTAAATGTTAAAAGGTACAATATTCTCTCTCCAATCCTATATTAAAGTTTAAAATAAAGACGATTGTCTTAAAGCTTTAGTCCCATATTAGAATTTCTCATCTGTCAGGTGGCTAAGCTTTAGCCCACACGTGTAACTGGGTTTATTTATAACTTAAAAACAACCCTAAACCAATATAAAATAATGACAATGCTATCTAGAATATAACCTACTTAATTTGTGTATACGTTTTAAGTTTTACGAAGGAGAGAATAAGATTGCATTGTGTATATGACGTATGCATATATAATTATAACAAATTGTATGTCAATTGTATTAAATACAATGTCTTGGGCGATGTAAGGTAAAACCATAGCCAATAAGCTTGGTAAAAGCAATTTTTTATCAAGGCTCCTTTCTCCAACAAGTTATTGCTTTATAGTCAGTTTCGAATGGGAAATCACTTGGGACTTCACTGACACACTCAAGGTTTTTTTTGGCCACCTTAATGATGTACTACTCAAATATCCGAATAGATAAGTTCGAATTCGAATAGATATTGAGTTTGAAGGAATTATAGTAAGGTCCCAAGTGATTTCCCATTTATTTTATTGTTTGAATATGTCAATAAATAATCTATTTTCAAACAATTGTTAAAGATATATGTATCTATAAAATTTTTTCACGAAATGTAAAGTAACTCAATTACTTGTTTCGCGCCATCTATTGCCGATCTTTTATAAAACGATACTTTCGTCTAAGGTAGAAGAATATAAATAAATATTGTCTTTGAGATCATGGAGAATATTATGTTAGGAAGACTAACTCTATACTTGTGAAAGTATTGGTCGGCTACCATTAAATAGGAGGCGTTGTAGTAGCATTTTACTTAAACTTGTTTCATGAACTTCGCAATAGCTAATACAATTCATGCAAAACACAAGCGCCATTCTGGCCAATTTATAATCCCTATTTAATGGTTGTAGCTTGATAATTTTCAATTTAACACCCATTTAATGTAAGTTAGTCCTCCTTAACTCTCTCCATGGATCACACATAGCGAACGATCGTGCCACTTGTTCTCGCGCCGCAACCAAACGCAAATTGTAAAAATAAATATCTGTGGTGGACCTAACAGCATTGCGGAATGACCAGTCTTAGATTGGCAATAACTATAATAAAATGGATTATATATTTGACACGTTAAAAGATTATAATATGAAATTACATACTCGAACCAAGTATGCGATGGTAAACCGATAGATGTCGCTTTATATAGATATAAAGATTCAATATAGATCGACGGAAATATTTGGAAAAGGAGCCTTGAATAGCAATTAAATGTGCATTTGATTTATAATTCCTGGTTAATTTAAAAAAATCTTTTCAATGCATTTATTTGTGATCTCATGGCAGTTGAAAGCCTACTCGTAAGGTAATAAATTGGCAAAGACTATTTAAATTTTAAGTCAATGTATTCACATGTTTAGGTTACTCTTAATAAGTTTATTCACTTCCTAATAAAAATTTACAATTTAAAATCACCTACCCGCAAACTATAAAAGTAGAGGGCGGTTTGTTTAAAAAAATGTACCCTTTTGTTACGAAGTGAAAAAAGTTATTCCTTCCCAATAAATTCATTGTTATAATATCCATGCATGAAAGAGAGCTTAGATTTAAAAATGTAGATTTTTTTAGTTATTCGTTGGCTACGAATTATTTTAATGTCTTCCATTTTTGCTGTAGTCATAATAGCATTAACATATAAATGTTCTATAATTTGTCACCTAATTGTGACAACGAGGGATATGTTTACATTATATGACGTTATTATTATTCTATTTTTTTTGTATAGTTTACGCATAAAAAAAAGTTCTCGACCGCAATTAGTGCGGTTTAAGTGCAATACACTTGAAATTCGGCAGATTGTAGTATGTATGTATATTTTTAAGTTTTTTTTTTCTAATAGATATAAGTGTCAGCAAATAATTGGTAGCCAACAAAGATGGCCTATAAAATGTTTTCGTTTCGTTTACTATAGGAAACCCGATGGTGTACACTGCCATTTGAACTCTCGCCGACCGATGTCACAAGCAATGAATGACGTTTTAATCAAATACTATTTAATTAATTTTTTTACACAATAGAGACTTGTTGAAACAGTTCCACAGTAAACATAAGTGTTGTTGAATTTTTTATAAAAGATAAACATATTAGATTTATGATCTTGTAGTCTGGATTGAGTTCTTTTTGTGACAGATTTTATGTAACTATATATTTTTGAACCGTGGACCGGTGCGTCGCCCGCTCAGCTTATTTTTGCTAAAATACTTTATATTCGAGCAATACAATAGACTGTTTACTTATACAATACACGCTATAGTACAATAGAATTATACAGATTTTACAATATACACATTATAAACAATAGATTTATACAAGATGGTGATGAATGTTGAAAGGTTTCTTTTATGTGGAAGCGACGCGGGCGACGCACTTTGATCACGTGACGAGTTGCGTTAGAAATGGGTGCTGTTATATCATTAATTGTACATATTTATTGTAATATACTTACTACAATAGACTGGTAATTTTACACTGTTATTAGGTTTCTACAGAGTTATTCACCGGGGCTGCACAGAATTGAATATATTCATTCAATCTTAATTTTTTTTTCTTCCATTTAAAAATTACAACAAATTCATTGCATAAGTTTTTTTTTATTTTATTTTTTCAATTTATTATTGATCTTTGAAAGATTCGCTAGTTCCCAGCTAGAGCTACCTGTCGTGGTTACTACTTAATTTCGCGTTTAAAACTAATACATTGAAATCTTTTATTATCCACCATTTTATTTTTTCAACCTTCACGTTCATTGTTTTAATCTCAATATGTCTTTTAATGTTAAAATCGGCAGGCAGGCTAACGGTCGCCTATTAGCACTTGAAAAGTCATAAGTAATGTAAATGCTCTACCAATCTTTATTATAACGAATAGAGTAGGGTTAGTGTCAAAATATTCGGACACTTTTCATCATAATATATTTTTCATAGAAAATTCGGACACAAACCAATAAAGGTGTGTTCGATCTTTCGATATCTTTATAATAGAAATCTCTTTAACCATGCGGGGCAATTGCAGACAGTTGGGGGATTCCCATGATAAAAACCCTTTAAAGGTGTCTCTAGCGGATTCTAGTGGATCGAAATATCTAATAATCATTGGAGACCTATCAAACCTTCTCTTCTTATCAATATTTTATGTAACCCAATAAGTGCTTAGTGGATTTTAATAACGCAGTGGCCTAATCAATTCCCGAGAGCCCCGGTCCGCATGTTACAATAGAGTACAATATATTTTCTTACGAAGACACCGAAATAGACTATATGAAATTGATTTTAGACAATCCCAGAATACAAGATCGAACTTTTTACACACAACGTATGTATCCGGACTTAGTTTTTTGTTGATTTTTCAACGGCGTTTTCGAAACAGTTGGTTGCGATTATGGTCACAGAGATCCAGGCGTAAAATTCAATGGTTGGCATTAAAATTTAAAAAAAAGTATATATAAATGAAAAATTGTAAATATTTTTTCTAGTAATACGTTCTTCCGAAACGATAATGTCAGTATTATAAACAAAATTCAACTTTGGTTAGATCAAAAGTAATACCTAAGCGTGATCTATAGAAAATTTTTCATTAGAAATTTCTTGGTGTAACTTTTTACTAAATAGTTATATTTTATTTATACTATTTTTCTTTAATTTTTAGGTATATTAAATTTGTATTGTAACGATCTTGCCTAGTTTTGCATTTATGTTAGTTACGTATTAGTAGTTTTTGAAGTTGATACCATCGTATTTATGTATATTATTATTGATTAAGGGTTTTGTTTGTTTTTTTTTTGTCATTAATAAAGTAAAATGTTGTAAAAAGTAAGCTCGTTGTATTTTATCAAATAAACACTTTTTAGTCCAACTGAAGCAATAGAATGCAGTTTTATTTTCCTACTGGCTGTGCTCAAATATCTCTAAAATATGTTAATTAGTTGCGATCCCAAACAACTCTACTTTGGGCCAATAACCTTTAAAATATTGTCAAATTCAAGATTTTCTAATCAAGAGTTTTATCCTCCCAATTTGAACCGATTTCAACAACTGGACTCGATTGAAAGGCGAGCTAAAAAACTTATTGGCAACGACACTCTTGTGGAGTCTCAGCTTCAAAGCCTGCAGCATCGTCGTAAAGTAGCATGCCTATCGGTTTTCTATCGTCTACACCACGGAGAATGTGCGTCCATCCTATGGGATCTGATCCGGCCAGAGCCGTTCCCTTCGTGGTTGATGTTCCCCGGTCAAGCACGAAGCGTTATAGTTCCACCTTCCTTGTCCGAACTGCTAAGGAGTGGAACTCATTGCCTGCGTCCGTGTTTCCCCAAAATTACAACCTCGGGGTCTTCAAATCCAGGGTAAATGGGCACTTACTAGGTAAGCGTGGTCCATCTTTGGCCGCATCTACACCTAACATCAAGTGAGATCGCGGCCAAGCGCTGCCTTGATTACATAAAAAAAAAAAAAAACTTTGTGAACTCAAAACTATTCGATTTCAAGGATTTATGTAGTAAAATAACTTCTTGCTTAAGAGGGCACTTTCCAGCTCGCGGAACTTACCAATTTAATACTACTTAATTCCATGATTACTCATTAGATATTTGTCATAGATAGCAATACATAAAAAAAAAATACTTTTCTGAGACATAATAATATGAAGGTTTGCATCAAAACCTTCATATTATTTTTTATCTAGTACAATTTAATTTCTAAAATGTGCACGATTTGTCGCATTTCCAATAATGTTTTTCGAAAATCTGTAACGGTTGGTCGTGGAGTAAAAGACTTTGTTTTCAGAGAAACTAAATTGACCAATTTTTTTAAATGTATGTATGTATGTATGTTCCTCCATAACACAAACGAATTGACTGATCTTCATGAACATTTAGAAGTACGGGACACAGGATAGGCTAATTTTTTTCTTTTTCAACGCAGACGAAGTCGCGGGCACCAGCTAGTCATGTATATAAAGGTTTTTCTAAAATATTGGAATTGCTGGCGTATGTTTCGCGAGTTGAATGTTCTGTCTTCGGTTATTACATAGAGTAAATAAATAGTTGAGTACTATTTATTCTATTGTTATTCGCATTATAGTAAGTTGAGTAACAAATTCTCCCAGATGGCGTTCTTGGCGCACTTCTAGCTTCTAGTTAAGACCTCTAGCTACATCTACTAGTCAACTGAAGTATCATCAAACAGGACAAGCAAACATAACTCCAAATCGCGCCAACAGATTCGCTGGCACATCAAAAAGAGACAGAAAAATCTAGTTTTCTTCTAAAAATTTATTACCTTTAATTACATACATACTTACATATTATGTTTTATTAGTCTATTTATACTATCCAAATTCTTGTATATACACAAATCCATGAAAGTGAGACTCAACAGTAAACAATGTCCAAGCATGTCTCTTTGGAGTTCACTTTGTGACCTGTACATTGATTTCAGTTTTTCGTCAATTTTCACTTTGGATTTTTTGGAATCTTCGTCCGAACAATCCATGAGCGATTCCACCGCATGGTCTGTAGTCGTTTTCTCGCCACCCACTAGAGTTCCATACAATCTGAAAATCCGTACTAATATTAAGCCAAAGTTTGTATGCACGTTTGCATAGCTGGGCACCGTTAATCGAATAGTTAACTTCGTCAACCGCCAATCCGTTAGTAAAAAAACGGTTAACTTCGTTAAACGTTAAAGCGTTACATTTACGTTAACGTTAATCGTTAATCCGTTAACATGTGATAGAAATTGCAATTTTTATGTACTTAGTTTTTGCGTGAAAGAATAACAAACATGCATAGCTGGGCACAAGATCGTTAATCCGTTAATCGTTAATTAACGCAGTTAACATTTCGACTAACGGATTTAACTTTAAAAAATGTTAACGGACTCGTTAACTTCCTCTAACATTCCTCAAGTCCGTTAATCGTTAATCCAGTACCTACTATTTGCCAAAATTTTAGACAATATTTTGTCAAAAAAGCGATCTGTCTGACGTAGGCGACATCTAGCGTCACCTTTGGCAACTGTTAAATTACACACTCTAAATACACGCTGCTTTTTTTTGTTCATAACCTGTAAACTTCCAGAACCCAAACCAATAGTTTTTATATGTACAATTAATGATATCTCTAACTAAACAATATCCCTATATTTGTGGATACATATTACCTATATTAAAACATGAAGTAGTATTTTCTATAAAATTAAAGTAAGTATAAGATCGAAGCTTTTCTTATATGTAAATCTTAAATCTGTCGCTCTTGTTCCTGTTACAACTTTGAGTATTGACACTTGTATTTATTGAAACAGCCAAAAATCAATGAAAGTACACACCTGTAAGGGAGTGATGATCTCAAAAAGAATACTCTCTGAACGTCATCTCCACATTCAATTTCTTTTTCTTCTTCCAAGCTAAAAGTAAACAGAAAATATTTAATTACTTATCAATAATTGTAAGGAAGTTTTCTATAATTTCTATATAACTTAAAATGTTATAGACTCGTATAACATTTTAAGTTGTTTAAGACAATTTATGACAACTTATGTCTGCGTTGAAAAAGAAAATATTTACGATTAATTTATTATACACACGTGTGAGATCGAAAAAACAAATTTAAAAAATCAGTTGCTATTTGCGCCATCTGATGGAATGAAAGTAAGACTTTTTGTCACGGAAATTAGCCAGTATTATATTTAATGTCACTATTCACTGACAGGTGGCGCTAGAGTTGACGCACTTACAGATTTTTATTAAATAAATATGTAAGTGTAGGTATTGCATGTATGTGTGTTCCTCCATAACTCTTAAACGAATTAACTGATTTTCATTAAACTTGGTAGATAAACATTTAGACGTACAGGACAATAGTTAGTAGGATAGGCTACTTATTTTTTTCAACGCGGAGCGAATCGCGGGCGCCAGCTAGTATCTGATATAATTTCGATTTTCTTTGGCGCTAGAGTTTATAATAAGCGTGATGTTATATGTTATAATAATATAGTCTAAAGCGTTCCTCGATAATTCATTCGTGGTTTGATGGTTCTCTTTCTTCACTTTAGACTTTTTTTTCCTCTTTGCTTTGATTGTTACTTTTTTTTCTCAATTATTTTATTTAATTAAGTTCAAAAAGCTGTACTTTTTATTAGTAGTAGTTTGTTTCCAATTACTGATATGGTTTGAAACGTTTTTTTTTTATATTACATAACTATTTAATATGCGGAAACTTGTAAATGGTGTAAAGTTATTCTGTCATTTAGTTATTAAGTAAATTTAAATATAAATATCACTTTCCTTAAAAATAAATAAATAAATAAATAGTATGTATAGATTGAAGACCTGTTTTGGTTGTTGATGCACCTGGCGTTGAAGAGAGCCACCAGCATCGCAATCATCTGAGATTTCTGCAAGTTGATGACCATAACCTTGGGATTGTTTGGGTCGCTTCCTGGCGCACGTAATGTCGTCGCTTCGGCCGGCATCACGCACAGATCGGCGTTTGGCAACTTATTCATTACACTCCATACCTACACAAGCAATTAAACCATTCACTTTTTATTCAATTGACGACACGTTTGGTCTAGTGGGCAGTAATCCATTTTTTATGGAGGGGAAATGACGTTTACGCACTATTCCTCGTCGACTGATCCCCAGGAAAACATTTTTCTTGTTCTTGCACAACAAGTACACCTGTTATACACTCACCGGCACAAAATGTGGCCCAAAGTTAAAAGTTACTTTAACTGTTTTATTACAATTAAACATGAGTTTTAAATTGTAGTTAATACTTATATAACTAATAACTAATTAACTATTAACTACAATTTAAAACTCATGTTTAATTGTAATAAAACAGTTAAAGTAACTTTTAACTTTGGGCCACATTTTGTGCCGGTGAGTATATTTTGACGCAAAGTAAACGAACGAGAATACTATTACTTCGATAGTGTAATTTTTTTTTTTTTAAATTTTATTTTAAATAGATTAAAAAATAACTTACTACGCTAAATATGTCCGTCAGCTTGAGCTTTTTTTCGGCACGAAAGTCTATACCAAAATATTTCCATTCAACTAATTTGTATTCATCTTTTTCTATGAGTGCCCAGCACACAGAATTCACTGCCACATTAATTGCCAACACTGTTCTGCAACTCTAAGTACATAAATAAGGACAATAGTGGAATCAACAACATTTTGCACAAATTAGTAAACACATCTTATATAGAGAGAAACTTTATACATAAATATACCAAGAAAACAAAACATTCTTATAAAACTAAACCATACACTTACATATTAAGTTATATTAGAAAAAGGTTGATGGTTCATTTGATGCCCTGTAACGCAAGCAATGCAACTGGTGTTGTGTGTATGCTGCCGACCATGGGAGAATGGATTAGGGAGGGGAATAAGGTACATAAGGGAATGCATTACTGCCTTACAGAGGGGCTTACCCAAATGACTGTTCAACACAGTCATTTTTTACCAATAAATTAATAAAAAAACAACAAATAATGTTACCAGTACCTGTCTCAATGTCTCTTCTAAGATAGGCTGCAAAAAGTGACCCTTGATCTTATTAGGCATATTTTTATCTGTAGGTCCTACTAGAATACTGTTAAATAATCTAACTGATGATTTATAACAGAAACCTTCAACCAACTCAAGGTCCGCTAATGTATTAAGTTTGCCATTATTGTTTTTCCACTTTTTGAACTTATTTATTCTCCCTTTGCTTATACTGTACCTAAAATAAAACCGATACATTGATACAGAGCCATACTCTATTGTGAAGAAATATGTTCAATATATTATTTTATTTATTTACACACAAAAACAAAAACATTTCGTGGTACACAGTTTAGGTGTACTATAGATAAACTCAATTACGTTTCTATTATACACTTGAATTGTCTACAATAACAGAAATATACAGAATAACAAACATAACAGCTATAGCTTGAAAACCGTCAATGTCAAGCTAAGTTAAGCTATGTCACTTGAAAATACATTAAATTGTAAACAAAATATGTTCTATACATATATATTGTAGCTTGAAAATCGTCAAGATAATTGAAAAGTATACACTTTTTGACATATTTTGTTACGAATTTAATGGGGGTAATTTTTGCCTTTGACACTTTTTTTGTATCTATTAAAGTTTTCGCAAAATACTTAAAAAACCATTGAAGGGGACAAACTTTGTGATGTGGGGGGTGAAGTGGCAAGTGGAAAGTAGGGGAGAGTTGTGGAGCTTGATCAGCAGACCCAAAGGTATAACCCACATAAGTTTCAAAACTTTATTAATTAGTTTGTCTGAAAACACAGAATTACCGTATCATGTTAGGGGTTGATCACTACTGCCAGTTGTATTTTATGACTACGGAACGCCATATCGCCTACTATAGAATACAGTAAATTAGTCTATTACTATAATATTTCAACAATTTATAAATGTGAAAAGTAGAGAATAAAATACCGTTTGATAGTTTCAGCGTCAGCTTCGTTTATAACCTTCAATATGTTTTCTTTCTCGGCATCAGTATATTTATACTCAGATTCTGTATTTAAGTATTTTGAAAGTACTATTCCTCGATAGTTTGTAAGCAATGGACACTAAAAATAAAAGAACATTATTATTAGCCACGAAATACGAATACGAAAGTAAATTTAAATGTCTGTGATTTAAATAAATAAATCTTACTAACAAATTTTATATAAGTCTTTAAATTATTATATAACATTTTAGTATTCATTCCCTATTATATTAATTTGTTTTTAGAAACAGTATTTATTCGTTACAAACACCTATTATACGAAAGAATATAATAAGAACCAAACAACAAAAAAATCAAAACAAACTGTGCGTGGTGTAAAATAAATAAATCAAATAGATGACATGACAGTCATGACACTGACAGATCACAATTCACAGATGCAGATGTCTAGTTAACGTAGAGTAAATAGTATTTACTCTATTAATTCCCTGTCTGTGGCATGGTATGCGACATGGATGTAGTATGTATGGCTGGAAGGTTCACTGCAAAAGTAGTTAATATTCAAAAAAAAGCTCAATGTCTTTATAATACTGTTTATATAGGTATTCAACTAGGTATTGATCAAAACTATTTAAAAACACACCAAGAGAGATGGTTTTATTTGGGAAATATTCATACTTCCATACTAAGTATCCATATTCATACTAGCTCATACTATTATTATCCATACTATCCATACTAATTATAATATTATAAATGTCCAGTAACTCAACGAAATGAATATTATTTTCATTACCTAACAATAGAACAGGAATCTTAATAGCGCCATCTATTAGGGATTAGGTAAACCAGGTATCTTTTTTCATTCATATGCGACACGACGTAAGTTTAGTCGGTGTATATTCCGCCGCACAGGTGTCACCACAGGGTGTCACTTGAAACCAATTCAATATCTAGTGCATCCACAAAGTACTTCATAATATACTAGCTGCTGCCCGCGACTTCGCCCGCGTAACTTTATAAATTATAATATAATTATTAAGTATATAATATATTATACCTTCCTTGAGAACCACTGCATTTGCGAAAACAGCATGAAAATCGGTGACGTAGTTTTTGAGTTTATCGCGAACAGACAGACGCGGCGAGGACTTTGTTGTATAATATTATGTAAGGATAAGGAAGGATACGGAATACGCACATAATAAGCAAGCACATTGGCTTTTCTTGCTTACATTTACTAAATATATTTTTGTTAAATTAAAACAAATTATAAATGAACTGACTGACTAAATAATTAGTAAGTACCTATACAAGTACCATATATAATATAATAATATATAACCGCATATTAATTTTATATAAAAAAAAAGAAAATAAGAATCAGGCACCTAGATAAAATGACACATCGTCTGTCTATGAAAGAATACGTTCAGGTTCAAGCTTTCCACGTAGACATTGATGAAATTATAAAAGCAAAAAAGATTTTTTTCTCATTTCAATAGTAACACCCTTTCACCTTTAAAACTTGCAGTTTACTTACATGAGAAGTATGTAGGTGCTGAATTTTTTGATAGGTAGATGAGAAACTTACCTACCTACCGCTACCCACATTGAAAAAGAGACGATTATTCAGAAGAGAAGATGGTAGTCTCAAATCCTCAACAATATCATAAATTTCCAAATCAATATGTAAGTAATTGTTCTTTCTGTAAGATTCAGCACCGGTTCTCAAATCAATCTGAGCGTGACTTGGCCCTAAGCATAGCTATAAAATCAATACTAATAATGTCTATAAAATAAAATACTACTTTGAACCTGCTGTCATCTAGGTATATCAGATAATAAATTATTGATAATTTATTATTATTTGTTACTAGGTTACTAGCTGGCGCCCGCGACTTTTTTTGAGTGTCTAAAATCCGTACTAATACTAATATTATAAATGCGAAAGTTTGTATGGATGTATCTATGTATCTATGATCAACATGTTTGCATACCCGTTGTCTGGGACACCAGAAAGGACATAGTCGCGGGTACTAGCTAGTATTCAATATATTATACATATAATATGCAAAACATTCATTGTGTAATAAAAGACAGTATAACCACAGGATACCGCAAGCGCAGTGCATATTCCTGTGGAGAAAGTGCAATGACTAAATAAATTTCGGGATATTTATAGTTATTTATATTATGTAAGTAGCTAGGTAATATAACCTGAGACCAACATTAGTAACAAGTGAATATACTTTGGGTTAATCTTACCCCTATACTTTGGGTTAATCTTTGATATTCTATACATTAAAACATAGATAAATGATTAGTCTCGCTGCACTCTACTAGATACGGCCCTACCTAAAAGCAATAATACATTATCACTATCTTTTACTTTTTAATTTTATTTTTACAATTTCACTACGCAAATTGGCATTTTATCAGGCCCAAAATTTAATAAAACATTCGGAACCGTACACATCACAGACAGTTTGCAGTGTGACTAGCTCGGGTACGCCGAATTTGGCGTACTAAAAGTTGTCGCATTTTTCAAGTACGGCGGCTGTATCTAGTCGAGCGCAGCGGGAGCAATCAAATCTTTGAATAAACTTAAACTTAACGTAACGAAATAAGAATTTATCCCATGTGCGGATCAATAGGATGTTTTTTTTTCGCTCAAGCCGTGCTCAAGCAGATATTTTTCTTCGTCTACTTATAATTAGTACCTATAGGTAGGTGTAGGTACTTAGTTACTTACTTACCTACCTACTAATTTTAAGTGCATACCTACCTAATAACAATTTATCTTCATTTTAATTACTTAAGGGATTATTAGGAATCATGGCCTAATGATATTTAGGTAGGTAAGTACCTATCTGAATAGGTAATTAGTAATTAATATTAATAATTAATTTAGCTAAGTATATTTTATATTAATTATTATTAATTTATTATACTCTTTTTAAATTCGTGCATGAAGCGACAAAGACAAAGGCTATCTATCTGGCATCTCACTCTAAGTACCGAACTGGTGACGGGAGACATGAACACCAAAACAAAATGGCGGTCATTCGGGAGTTGTGACTTGTGCGCGCGTGGTTATTTTCATTCAATCGTTTCATGCGGTCGAAGAAGATTGTGTTTAGCCCAGCGTATTCATTTATATATCATATAATATATATGTGTTTACAACAGCTGGAACTTCTGGAAGTGAGCAGGTGAGCATTATTTATTCTTTATAACGTTTAATTATTAAATTGACATTTATAAGCTTTTATTACTTGTTTAAAATGTTATTTGATTCAGTATTACTTTACTAGTTAAGTATTTCAGTCAGTACCACCTACCTACAACTTGCCTATTTATTGTATAAACCTAGAAACCTACCCTCATGAACATGCTAAATGGTTTTTTTACCTACCTAATTAATATAAGACACCGAATAAATAGTGAGGTTAGGTAGGTTATGTTCGGTATATATACGTTCGTTAGGTATATATACGTCTTAATATATCTTTTTATGCTATCTGAGGTACCTATTCATTTAAATAGGTACTTCCACCTCTGTTTTACTAATCTGAACTTCTACCTACTTCAAGGTCTACAAAAAAGTCTTACAAAATTCAATAGATAGGTAAGTATTCCTATCTATTGCAATAGATAGGAGCAAGCAAAAACATAGCAGCTGCTATGTTATGGCTCAGCCAGCATGGGCAAAACGAACATAAATTAGTTACGAGTCACTCACTATTATAACAAATGCATGCTACTCAACCTCAACTCAACTGGCACACGCACGCATGTAGCTAGACCTGGCAACGCCGCACCGCACCGCTTATAACCAAAACGAGCGAACAAGAGAGCGTTGTTGCCATTCTTCTCCCTCAGCTCCCACTCCGTTCACTCAACATAGAACATAGTCAATCGTATCGACATTCGACAAGCTAGTCGGGTGGAGTCGGCGCGGCAAATATGCCCATTGCCCAACCAATACTCATGCTCAGATAAATGAAGTTGAAGTTGAACTTCACATAGGTAATAAATCTATATTCAACAAAAAATATCGATCCAAAAAAATTGAACCAAGACAGAGAAAAAGAATCAATTTACTTAATTGAAGTTTTCAGACGTAAATAAGTGCATGCCTATTTTATTCTTGTTCCGTAAGTCTAGCTATTTTATAGGCCTTGGTCTCAATTAATTTATTTGCCGGGTCTAAATTTATTCTTCTTGACAACATTATTGATGATTATGTCTAATCATCATCATCATCATCTGCCCGAAACCGTCTACTGTTAGACATAGCATCTCAGATTAGTAAACTATTTTACTAAATTAATCTGGCATAACATAGGCATTTTTAATTGAGCCCCCCACCCCACCCCACTCCGACACTCCGGCATTCACCGTCCGTATTACGATTTTTTCAACTTGACTATTCTTTGAAAATTGACGGTAGACGTATTTAGTTCACTAATATATTTTTAGGAAGTTTATCGCTATTTAATTAATACGAATTTCAACTTGTGAACTAGGCTTGAATAATTCAAATATTCATTCAAAGTTCGAGTGAATAGGCATCTTCTGGGTGATGAGCTCGCTCCATTATAGGTAGGCCTCATCCTTGCTACACAGCTGGTTGTTGGCCAAGATCAAACCCATCTCTAATAAAAAAGGCTATAAGAAAGAAAGAAGTAGGTATTTGTATGTCATTTTGAATTGTTCCTTGTACTATGTACGTACCTAGAAATTTGTAAAATACTATTTATGCCCAGTTTATGCCACACGGCTTTGCCCTTCCTAAATTATAGGCAATATTTGGATATAAGTAGTCTATAATTTAATTTATAATTATTTATTAATGGAAGTTAGGTTCCCTTCCACACACCTATAATGCTTTCATCGTGATCGGTCATATAATCATCATCATCATCATCATCTCAGCCGTAGGACGTCCACTGCTGGACATAGGCCTCCCCCAATAATAATATTCGATTTTTATTTCATTCTACAGAAGATAAACTATAGTTTGTTTTAGGTTTAAGGTCTTCTATATGAAACTACGAACTCCTCCCGACGCTCCTATCCCCTCATAATATTATACAGCACTTTGCAAGTTGGCACTTGCTTGTGTTGTAGCACGGGTTGTAGACAGATCGACCGGTCTTTCCTTGCTGTCTTTACATTATATTGTTGTCTCTCTCTTTCATATATCAACATGTTATTGCATCTCTCTCGAGTTTGTGAACATCGTTAAAATCCTGCTCAGTTTTTGCTGTTTCTACCATGTTTCTACCTGTATGATCTGTTCGTGCCAATGTCAAAACCACTGGCCAAAACAGATGACAAAAGAAAAGTCTTTTTTTATATACTTAAATTATAATTGATAAAAAATAAATAATTTGTTCAATAATTCTTACATAATAGTAAACACTAGAAACTTATCTGAATTATAAAACAGTCGTTCAGGTGTTATAATTATTTACCTACTGTCTTTCGAAACTCTTCCGCCACTTCCGTGTCAGGTTAGAATGCTACTATATCTCGCCCATACCCAGCTTTACTAGGAACCTCACCGTTTAGTAGAGTCAAAACAGTCAAATTGTCTCTCGGCGGCGATCATAGTTATATTTACCCACAATAAAATACCAAGATAACAGTACCTATGTACCTAATTCTTCGTTTCTCTTTGCTCCTTGAAACTGTTGAAACACTGCCTAAAACCACGTAATAGTTGTTATTTCCATTTATACTATACCTATATTTAGTACTGTTATAATTTTAATTATAACTGCACAAAGTGAAGCTATGTTTTTTCTTATAAAACAGGGTTATTGTAAGGATTATGTTAATATTAACCAATTACGCTCGATATGTTAACGTTATGTTTAATTTGCGTTTGTGTAACTAAAATGGAGCATGATTCGGCTTTTAAATATGCTGTCCGTACTTTGTTATTTTTACCCTTAATTAAGTACAGTCTGAAAAAAATACTTTGATATCAATCGCATAATATTAGAACTGACATATTTTTGAATATTTTTCGTTTGACGAACTTGGATGATCAGTTTGTTTGTAGGTTCTTAAAAGTATACCTAGAGGTCTAATTTCTATTGGGCAGCTTCCTAGTCCTGCTTATTATGTTTTCTTCCACTGTTTCTTCCAATGAATACTTCAATTATGGTGTAGCCTTCTAAGTATGCCTACTTATAAAATTGTTTGTCCTGACCGACTATTAACGTACAGCCAAAACTACTAGGTCTAGAAAGCTGAAATTTGGAGCATAGGTTTATTGTGTAACGAAATCATCCGCTATGGATTTTTGAAAATTTCAACTCGATGCCAAGCCGAGGGCTGCTCGTCAGTATAATAATTATATAAGTTGGTAAAGGGTAATCTACCACGTTTATACATTAAAATAGGTACCCAAATAATAATAACCTTCACCTACCTAGTTTATAGTTTAAAAAATATTATTATATAACTTATACTTTTATCTGGTATTACAAATTTTGTATGATGACGCATAGCTTTATGATGCCCGCCTTCGGATGTGTTCGGCATTGATCGTGCATTCTCGAACGACACGACCCACTCGCTTCGCTCGCTTGGAAATCGGGCGGTCAGCGACGTTTCACGTAGAAACGGCAACGTAGCATTTTACACCAGCGTCTACCAATCTATCTATCTACCATTTATTTAACCTCGTCTGCTTGTTTTCTTGTTTTAAAGTTAATTTTAAAGACATTAGGTATACCCACACATTAAGTACAGTCATGAATAAAATTAAATTTTCAACTTTTTTGAAAAAACATCATTACCTACGTAGTTAATTTGGGTGGAAAATAAATTTACAGTCATTAAGATTTCGAACGTTTGCCAACCGTGTCTCCATTTATATCTTATCTACCTACCTATATATGTATGTAGATAAATAGGTATACCTACCTAGTTAGGTAGGTACCTAACCTACCTATACCTACCTATTATTATAACATAGGTATGTATTCACTTATTTTCATTTATTTTGATATTATTATTGTTATACTATTACAAGCCCTATAACATTATTATTAAATTATAGGGTCTATAATAATTATCAATAATTAATATTTTAAAACTCTGGAGTATCAAAGTCCAACATTTTATTCGTATCATGTCATTTAGCTTAAAGAAGTATAGGTTTCAATGCAAGCAGTATAAATACCTCCCTCCAACAAAAGTAGAACGCAGAAGAACGAGACTATACGTACTAAGCGTAAACTTGATAATAAATTTGGTTCAAACTGGAATGATTTTAACAGAGTAATGCAAACGACAAAGAGTGGCATTTGCGGCATGCGGCGCTATCCTTTTTTGACGCGTTCGGTTTATGTATCGTCATCTCTTACTTTAATGTAACCTCGTTTTCCTGACGCTACCGTTCGATCTCTAAATCCCATCCTACTCTGTTCGTTTAGTTCACGAGCGCTACAATCGGACGGAATCGTGACGTTCGGAGCGACCATTTTCTTCTCTTTCTATCTTGACTCAGTCAACATAGAGCTACGGAACTGGGCGCCCGTGTTTGACGACACTGTATCTTCTGCGTTATTCTTCTTCTTCTCTACAGGTTGTTATAGGTATGTATTTATAGCCGTATTTATTGTTGTTTTGTTGCTGTTGTTTGTTTTTTTGACAGCAGCTTTGGATAATTGATCTATGGTTTTCTTTCTTTGTGAATAATTTTTGATTATTTTTTGCAGTTTTGTCCTTGAGTATTTATTTTTTTAGTTGACATCTTTTTATGAAAATCTTAAAAAGTTACCCAAAAAATTATATCCATTAAATAATTATAGTAGGTACTACGAGTAAAGGCGTATTTGTTTATATATTTTTAGTTTTTTTTTTTCATTTTTGACTTATTTTTTGTTTTTTGACGTTTAGTACCTATTTGAATTTGACACTTACTTCAATAAAACTTACTTTTATTAAACATTGACACATTCACCTAAATCAAGTTTATTTTTGTAATTCGTATCTCAGTACTAGGTATTTGTCTCGCTCACACATACGCAGTCCGTTAATCGATTCCTGCGATAGAGTTACTTCTCTTTTAGTTCTTCAAATGCTTATGACGGTGACGTTAGCGTTTGCCGTTTCTTATTCCGCGTTCCGCAACAGACTCAACATTACATCGTGTCGGCCATTTTTTGCTTGTCCGCCATTTTGAATTCATTTGCAGTCGTTTGACTCAACCTTTGAAAGAAATATTACTTTATTTTTAATATTTACGTTATTGCATTAAATAAATTGAAAATTTTGCCAATAAATCTACTTACTTATCTTCGGAAGTAAAATATTTTATTTATTTTATTTATATTTAACTAGCTGCCCCAACAGACCTCGTTCTATCACTAGTTCACAAGCTATTTTGTTGAATTGTCACGGATTTTTTTTGCGGCCACTTTTTTTTAATTTTCCCCTTCATATAAACCAACCTTCCTCAGACTTCAACGAATATTAAAAGAAAAAAATTTCCGGCGTTCTGGAGTTTTGCGTTTAGCAACACATTTTGCGATTCATTTTTATTTATATAAAATAGATTTTTTTATCTATAAACCTAAAATTAATTTGGACATTTCGTGTGCGTTATGTGTTTTGTGTCCTATTTTGACGTCTTATAGTATGGGTAGATAGTTGGCTAAGACAAAAAAGTCTTACACAAACTAGTTGAAATCAAGCGCATAGTGTTTTAGAACATAGTGAACATATAAAAAAAAATCAATTCTTTGTGTACATACAAAAACATTTTTGATAAGTAATGTTCACATTGATGTATAAATCTAATAGGTTTAGAAATATATTTATTCTCACTAAGTACTTTGTTTATTTGGATGACGTTATAGTTTGTATATGAGTATTAAATATTTTTTTAAATCTATGTACTTACATCAAAATCAATCATAATAAACCAATGTATACTTTTTTTATACTTTTATATTATTGAGAGCTCCAAAACACAATGTTCGCGCTAGATTTTGACTTGGCTGCCGTAGTATGAATCAAATAAAACCCTAAAAGCTTTCAAATGGCATGAGTTTTATCACTGTTGGGCATTGGTCCAGACTCCATACTCATTTGTTTGCCTCATGTTTGCCTCATGTTTGCCTCATATTTTTCATAGACACTTTTATACAGTCGACCATCAATGTACTACAACTATGGATTTCGCACGTCATACGAAACACCACGAACTTTGTGGAACATTTAAAAGTGACATAATATAATATGCGTAGAGCATGAACTCATCTGTCATTTAAAACCAACCAAACATTTGTCATTTAAAGAAAATCTGACTTTAAGTCAACACATTGGAGTTAATCAATAGTATAGAACTTGGTCGTTACCTATAACCTTTTACATTGACGCGCGAAGGCAAGACTCCGCCATGAATCCATTTTAGGCGCAAATTCCATAGTTGTAATACTTCGATGCAGTCGACAGTTAAGGTGGTAGCTTTCGCTAAAAAACAACTGCAGCTCGGCTACTCGCGAAGTTCCTCGACGAAGTATTCGGGAAATTGACCGAAGTATAAAGAACGTCCCTCACTCGTTCGAGGTAAGGCAACGTATTCGCCTCGCCTCGGCCAACTTCGCGAGTAGTGTAAAGGCACGGTAAGAAGTTATAAAATAAAAAACGAATTTTGTGACATTTAATCCAAGATGGCGGCTCGAGTGCCCTCTCGAGATAGAAAATTTGGATTTTTATTAAGGATCCATACCTAAACAACATTATATCAAAAGTATCAAAATCGTTTATCTTCTACCTTTTGTAAGGCCAAAGTACCTACAGTACAAACTGGACTATAGTGGTCTATAGTGGTGACAAAATAATATTTTGTTCATTTTCTTGGGTGTTTTTATTGATTTCGAATAGTGTTAACTGCTGACCTCTATAACTAGTCAGCATTGAACTTTTTTACTGTCCGTACATGAGTTCATGGTACTTACACGTACACAAGTCGTTCGCACAATTCTTGCCAGATGGCGTTGATCAAATATAAATAGAAAAAGTTACGCTATTCATGATGACGCCGATTAGAGTCATGGAACACAAAAATTTACTGTTTGATTAAACTACTTTCTGGAATCTGGAATGCTAATTTGCTAAGTGATCTATCCTACACCAATCACTAGTTTATCCTTATTAACTTCCTCTATTGTTAGCACAGTGACGTCAGGGGGCGTGCATTAATTACGTGAAGCGTAATCGAACCAAATCTCAAGAAGGCAGATTTGATTCCAGTTTTCTTTTATATATTGAACGTAAAATTTTATTTCACTTAAATAGTTCAGACAATGTATCATAAAATAAATAGGTTGACTGAAAAAATTTGCGGATGGGTGAAAGTTGTTTTATTCGTTGAAGAATGATGTACTGTACAGCATTGCTCCAATGACATTAATTTTTTTTTGTTCTATAAATTTTCCTGTGAAATGCATACATTTCGAGAAAAATGCATTTCAAATTTTTTTTTCACTTTTTTGAGTTTTCAAAAAGACGCACCAAAGTAGCACATGCCCATCGCAAGGATAGCTTAAGTACATAACTAATTCTTCAACGAATAAAACAACTTTCAACATTCCGCAAATTTTTTCACCACTCCAGTGATAGATTGACTGAGCTATAAAAGCCACCTGTTAAATTTTCCAGTTATAACTCATCAATTATTTGTATGAACTTTTTTTTCATAATCAATTATTCATAATTACATTTGTTCAAAACTGCCCTGTGCAAAGCTGCCCTATTCTCCCCTATTATTATTTTTTATAAGAAAAGAAAATAAAAAAATATTAAGGAATATTAAGACAAAGGATTTCCGTAAATATTATTGCTACATAATATTTTCATATTGCTACAAAAAAAGAAAAACATTTTTCTTTTTTTTATATAAGAAAAGAATAAAAAAAATGGTAAGCATTAATACTTTCCGAATTCCTTTCATTACGTTAGATATAAGGATATACTCGTACTTAACGAATCATTTGGCGTATATTTTAGAAAAAAAATATTTAGCCGTAAGGAAGAGGCTAAACTTGTTTTGAACATGCTTTTAATTTTTTTCTACGAAAAAACTGTCTGAATTGTTATAATGTAGTATACATATTTTGAAATCTGACAATGGAGCCCTTCCCACTCGATAGGTTTTTGAAGAAATAAAAATTAGAAATCTTTTGTTTTTATTAATTTACTTTCAATAATTAGAATATATAGGGACTATGTTGACTACCCCTGAAACGCCACTTTGACAATGATATGGATTTTTTTGATTTTTGATCTCGATTTTCATTTTTTGTTGTTATGGAAAATAACAACAAAAAATCAAAATCGCCTATAAAATAACTAAAATGTATTTACACGTCAGATATGGAATCCTCCATAAATATAAATATCTTCACACATTCCACACAGCACCATCTAGTTCCAAAGTAAGCAATATTGCTTGTATTATGGATACCGGACAGTTGATATAATACGTAGATTACTTTTTTTTTGTAAATACATACATATTATAAATACAATACATCCATGACTCAGGTACAAAGGTAAAATGTTAACACATAAAACATTTGACCCTAGCGGGATTCGAACCGGCGACCGGTTGGTTAACAGCTAGGTTTACTAGCCACTAGACCAAACGTGTCGTCAAGTCGTCCATTGCTTGTGCTTTCTCTTCTCTAAAAGGTGAATATATACTACGGTTTCCCCTTAAAATGTACTTATAAATAATGCGCCTGTTACCAAATCATTGTATCTGGAGAATAGTCAGATATCTGAAAGTAATTTCATTTAATACTCTAGTAATTTCTAAGTTTGTTTTTTGGAGCGGTTTACACTATGGTTAAATCTTTATTTAATTTTATAAGAACTTGATTTTTATTTATATCTTTTTATTTCAATTGATTTATACTATCTTCTGTATTTAAGAAAGTAAAAACGATAATAATTTTTACAGTTGGATTTTATTGAGTATTAAGTAGTTAAACATATAGAAAAAAAAAATATTAACCACCTCAGTCACAGGACGTCCACTGCAGGACTTAGGCTTCCCCCATAACTTTACAATAGAACTGGTCAGCAGTAGCAAGTATCCACCCTCGACCTGCGGCCCTTATCAGGTCGTCTGGTTACCTTCTTGGTGGACGCAAAATTATGTATTGATTGACAAACTTCCAATTCTAACTTTTCCAATAATTAAAAATATTTATCAATGATCAAACATATTAAACTTTCCATTTTTTGTTTACAGATTCAAAACCTGTCCACACGCATCAAGGAGAAGATATGATATACAATGCAACTTATCTCAGAAGCTGAAACAAACTTAGAAATTAAATCAAATATGTGTGACCTCGACCAAGCTTTATGTGATAAAGAAATTTTTAAGGACTCACAAAATATTCTTAGAAGTGAAGACAGTTCTAATAGTAACAAAGAAAACATTAATATACAAGACAACTGTGCGGAAGAATCCATCAGTCTCTCAAGTGAAAAAGTCAGTTTGGAATTGAGTCAAGGAGAGCTTAATGAAACTCCTATAAGTGAATTAGAAGATATTGATACGCAAGATAAGTCAACATTAGATATAGAACATAATAATATTAAACAAGACATAGAAAAAAATAATGACGATTTAGAATTTCTGGGTCAAGAAAGCAGATTAAATTGTAATGAAGAATCAGAAAAGTATACTAATAAAGACACGGACCGTAAAAAATATTTTGAAGAACAAAATGTTGCAGAGAGCCACACTAATGGAACTTCGGAATGTGTTGAAGATAGTTCCCTATTCACTTCTCTTGTTGATCAAGAGGTTAATTCAGCTAGGAAAGACATAAAAGATATTAAAATTGAGGAAACACGAGAACAAAATGAAGACAGCATTGAAAACGAACCTGAAGAAAACTCAAAATTGGATATTTGCAATGAGAGCGAGAAACTTCTCGAAGACAGTAAGATAAACAATACTTTTGAAGACAACATTACATCAAAAGATCAAGGTACCCTCGAAGACACTAAGATAAACAATACTTTTGAGGACAACATTACATTAAAAGATCAAGTTACTCTCGAAGACACTAAAATAAACAATACTTCTGAAGACAACATTACATCAAAAGATCAAGTTACCGATGAGCGTGAGGAAATACAACAAGAAATTAAGGAAAAATCACCTGAAGAAAATGACAAAGGGAGTGATGATTTACACCAAAAACTCGAGGAAAACGAAATATCTAGCAATATTTTATCAGAAGAACCGTTTGATAATTCCATCAAGGGTATAATCCAAGAACTTCCGGAAAACAACTCACCATGTGTCGATACCATCTCACTAAAAGAGCTCCCTAACAATGAGAGTAAGAAACTTACGGAAAATGTATCATTTAGTAATCTCATTACATCCAACGATCAGCTTTGCAGTGAAGAGGAGAGAATTAATCCAATTAAGGAAAAATCATTTTCTCCAAATCAAGACAATTCAGTGGAACTAGAAGATCAAACATTTAAAGATGGTGATTTATTACAATATAAAAAGGATACAAACAACAAATTACAAATCACTGATGAATCAGGAGTTGAAGAGCATAACCACGAAACACAAAACGTCGTAGTTACTTCGGGTTTGGACAGTGCTGCAGAAAGTATAACTCCGACAGAAGAAAATTCTAATACAGAGGAAACTATAGACATTGTTGTAGATCGTGATATTAAAGAAGTCAGTGACAGTATCGTAGTTGATACCCAAAATGTACCAACTGAAAACAAAGATGAGCCGATGGATGTAGATAGTGATACTGTGGTTGAAATGTCGGTAGATGAAGTTCCTGAATTAAAACAGCAAACTATTAATAATCTAAAGCCAGAACAAAGTTCGGATAATACTTTAAATATTTTATCTGATGATGAAGAGGACTGTCTTGAACAGAAAGCCTCTAACATAGTTGCTAATTCAACTGAAAAACAATGCATTAACATAGACGATGATGATGACATTATGTTGATTGATGAGGAGATAAACAAAGAACTTGGTTTCTTACAAAAAACTGAGGTGGTAGAACAGAAAACATGTGACGACAAATCTAATATTAAGGATTCATACGATAAGGACGTAGAAAAAGTGCCTAATGAAGAATCTGGTAAGTCGTTTTTTAAGGTGCAACAACACATCTAGTATTTACTACTATACTAGATGTGTTGTTAAATTATATATTTTTAAAACTTGTCAACAATGTAAACAAACACTTTAGTCTTTCATTTCTCCATACATTATCACACTAGACGATGAAGCTTATTTAGGTACTTTAAGAAGTTAATACTAAGTATTAATTTTCTTAACATCCTTGATTCCATTAAATTACCATAGAAACCATTAACCATAGAGTGTATATTCAAACTCATATTAAACTAAATAATTCACTATAAACTGAAATTCTATTTAGTTGTTTAAACATTTTGTCTCGTCGAAATCTATATTGTCTCTGAAATTCAAGAAATTAAATTAATATTTATATTTTTTAAATAAAATATTAATATGATTTGATGAAATATTAAAATTTCAGTACAAACAGAAGTTGCAAAGGAAGAAGAAAAAAATGTTATTGAGCAGCCAACTATTAGCGAAAATACCGAGGCACAAGACACGAAATTAGACTCTAAGAAGCCCTTTCTATCTGAAAATTTCCTCAACATCGCCAAGAAAAAATTCTCTGATATGACGCGAGTAGAAATGGAAGAATTTTGTGTACTCAAGATAGTTGAGAGTATTGTCGACAGGAGTAGTTTGAATGACTTGAGAAGTAAACTAAAAAACATAATTTCCAACATGGAAGATTATAAGAAAAAAGTAACCATGTTGACAAGACAGAATAGAGATCTTCAAGTAGTATTAAAATCTATCCAAGAAGAACAAAAGAGATCCAATACGCCCATAGCGCCTCTAAAGATCACTAGGTCGGTTGGAATGCAAGTGTATATGGCAGATGGACCAAATAGAAGAAAAGCAGCACTTCAAGTGAATAACCCAGCCACGCTTCCAGCCAACCGATTACCTAGGACCCCTGTAAAACAACAAACTCCCCAAAAAACAACACCGGCCAATGTGCAGCAAATACCTGTACCTAGGCTCGTACCGGCTTCCAATATTGGGAAGCCGCCCATAGCGAATGTTACATATTCAGCAAATCCTTCTGGAAAAGCTAGTCCCAGCCAAACTGTTGCGAGAAGTTTGAATGTGCAAAAACAAGCAGAGAAAAGACCACTCAATAAAGTGCAAACTGTCGACCTCACAGACGACGAACCACCTGCCAAAGTGGGCGCCAAAAATAGCACAGTTCCTCCAGTGAGGGTTGTACCACAGAATTTATTAGGTACAAGACCCCAATTCGCTCCTACCATTGGACCACGAAAAGTTTTCATACCGATCAACAGTCCTCAAGCTCAGTCCATAAAGCCTGGACAAACCATAGTGTACAAATCGATTCCAGGTTAGTAAAAAATAATTTTAAATCATTGAGTTGCACATGCAGATGAATGAATATAATTACATTCAAATTTTCACTCATTTCTTTACCTGTTTACTTGAAAACTTGCCTTTATTAATAAAATATTTAATGTAATTTCATAGTAAAAGTAATTTCATAGCTGATCATAGAAAAGAAAGACTAGATGTATTGTTAAAAAGCTTTGATAAAGGATGCACTGAAACAAAATCACTACTGGATTTTTTTATACATGCTATCACTTTCTTTCGTTAATTTCTGATAAAAAAGATGAATAATGTGAATGTATAAATGTTTATGTTACATGTAGTAATAAATAATGGTTCAAGTCTTAACACGTGTTCACCTTAAGGACAATTTTGTGCAACTAATTTGAAATATCACCCCAAGCTGTGAGTGCGGTGATATTCTACTGTGCCACTTTTAGTGTAGCAACCCAGAATATCTAGTGTATCCTTTATCGATGTTTGTGGTTTTACGTTGCAGATTTAGTCTATCATAATTGAGAAGAAAGTGCTTCAAAATAATATTGAAAGTTTGTAATGTGATTGATATGATTTTTATTTTCAGGTGTGAGACCTAGGGCTCAACCGGTGTCACAGCCTATGATGAGATTACAAAATAATCAGGTTAGAATGCGAATTCAAGGGTTGAAACACCCGGCGCCATTACCGGTTGTCGCACAACAACCTCAACCATCAAATTGGAAAGCGTTGCCACCGGCGCCAGATTTGAAACTGTCCAAGGTCGAAAATGGAATAGTAATATCGTGGAAAATAGATAACTATGTAGAAGAAAATTACGAAGAAATAGCAAGTTACCAACTTTACGCCTATCAGGAAAACGCATCACCTCCAAACACTTCTTTATGGAAAAAAATTGGAGACGTAAAAGCGTTGCCTTTGCCTATGGCGTGCACATTGACACAGTTCATGGCTGGATTTAAATATTACTTTGCTGTTAGAGCAGTGGACGTGAAATCTCGTTACGGCCCCTTTAGTATACCAGGAAGTATACTTTTATTGAACAAAATGTAAAGACTGATTCTCAAGTTGATCGATGAGAGAAATTGATTTCGTATTGCGCTTTGATTATACATTGCGAGCAGGATTAGTGTTTAGTGGTGTAATATCCGGCTAGTTGGATAAAGGACTCTGTCTGTACCCACGATAATGTCCAAACTAGTGTTGGGTATCACAAGTAAGAAGAACATTATCAGATAGGTACTAGCAAAATAAAAATTTATGATTCTGAAAATTCAGTATATTATTTATTGCTTCAGAAAATTTGGATATCCTATTTTATTGCCTGGTCTTGCCTGCTCTTTAATTAATCTCACGCGTAGTTAAATTTCTGATAATCACTCAATTTTGTATTATTAGGGTCCCTTTCACCAACTACAACTAAAATGTTGATTAGTTACTTTTAGAAATATTTTTATGTTTTTTATTAAATTATGCACTCGGTTTACTGCATCATTCGTAGGCGAATTTTTCATTTTTATTTTCTTTTCAATGTTTGGGACTTTTACTTGTACTGGGACAGGTGACTTAAATTACTGTAATGTTAGCCTACTTGACAGATGGTGAAAGAGGCCCTTAATTTGATATGTGAACGGTAATCTCAGGAAACACTAGTGAATGAATAGGATAAAAAATTCAATCACTATATCAAAAATCTATCTAGATATTTTCGAAAGCAAAAGTTCAATAGATTCAGTGAAGCCAAGATCTGATTAAATATTAAAGTGAGTACATATTGAAAAAATATTATATTACTATATTGAAACACTTTTAATGTTTGTAATAATATCATAATTGTGTACATTTACTTATTAGATGTTTGGAATAAATATTCAAATCAACCAAATATAACCAAAACAGTCTGCATTCATAATTTTATTGTTCTCTTAATTTTGTAATATTGGATTGATTATGCATACCGCAGATAATGGAAATATTGAAATACACATACTTATATCGGGGAATAATTTAGACATGAGATAATCAAAGGGTAGTACTATCTAATTTCTGTCAAAGATCTAATGTTATTTATTACTTATTTAGGTAGTTATATTTATTTTAATTGTGAACCCTGAATATAATAAGACCCATTTTTAACCTAAGACTTGTCATTGTAAAATATATTGTCATATCGTGTATGTTTCCTTTATATTTTCACTTCGATTTTAAGTCGTTGATCTCTTGTATTAGGAAAAAATTTGTAAGTACCTAACTACGTGTATAGTTAAAAAAATTGTTAATAACTCGCTTTCATTAAAAAAAAAATTGATGTAGAATAGAGAATGTCTGTTTGGCGTGAACAACAAATATAAGAATAAAATTATAAATTTTTATTTAGTTTAATTTTAAGTACACACAAACGCATAACATCATCGTCAATAAAAATAAAAATACCTACCGTCGTATACCAAAAAGAAACTACCGACCGCTAAGCTGATAAAAGACAACTAAGTACTCGTTTACATATTATTAGATGGTTGTTTATTCCGTATAGTACCTATACTACTTATGTAGTTTTACTCTACCATAAAACTTAACGGAAATACTATAATTGTTTTTGTTATCTTTAAAGTTCTAATAATAGTTGTTATGATAGGTATGATATTTACGTCTAGTAGTAGTTAGTCCGGACAGTCCGTTTGGCGAACTAGGAATAGTCCAAGTGGTTCGGTTGATACAAAATATACCTACCTACTGAACATAAAGAAATTGTTTTCTTTCTGATTGGAACGGTAGATTCTAAATCTAGTTACAATATTAATCTTTGAGTTACAAGTCACCGGTTACAAGAAATTGTTAATGAAATACCGTTACTGATACAACTATGACTAAGTATAATCAATCAATACTAACGAATACTAATAATAAATCTGTAAGTGTAGGTATGTGTAAATGTATGTATTATATGTATGTTCCTCCGTAACTCTTAAACGAATTAACTGATTTTCATGCAATTTGATAGATAAAACATTTAGTTATTGCCATTTGGACAGATTTTCGTTTTTACACGTACATGACAACGGGATAGGCTACTTTTTCCTTTTTCAACGCGGACGAAGTCGCGGGCGTCACAGCTAGTTAATGTATAAAAAGTTAATGCTTTTAATAATTCCATCGTCTATCTATTGGGTTGGACATGTCCAACGTGCCGAGCCCAAAAATTAAGAAAAAAATTTTTTTAAAATTTTAGGATACTGATTTGATTAAGTAGCTCTCAATCAGTGATAATGGAACTATGTAATGGTACCACGGAAAGGCGTGAAACCCCGAAGTCCCCGAACCCGTCTATTTGCCAATGGTGTTGAATGGTGTCAATTTTTAAATCACTCGGGCCCAAGATACTATGTGACTTAAAATTGTTATTTCCAAGAGACAAAAGTTATTTAAAATATTAAATGTCAAGAAGATTCTTGATTGTTGTACTATGGCGCTAGCTATGACATCTACCTGCTGCCAATGTTGCCCTGTATTTAAACTTTAATGTCTTTTAAATTATTTGGTGAGAATACATAACATACCTGTCCCTGTCCAAATATTCAACCATAAGAAAGGGTGTACATCACTTGTTAATGAAACTAATTTAGGCGGTAACGGTAAGTATCTTAACTTTTTATAGGTAGGTAGGTAATGCAATAAATAACAAGCGACAGTAGAAAATTAGTTTCCACTCATGGGGTTGAACCCAAAGATTTAGATCAGGGGCCCTAGACAAAGTGACATGACGAAGACGGTAACGAAGTTCGAAAACAACAAAATGTATGGGAAGTATCACGTGACTTAACGAAGGCATATGTCAATCCCATACATTTTATTGTTTTCGAACTTCGTTATCGTCATCGTCATGTCACTTTGTCTAGGACCCCAGTAGCAGAATAAACAGGGAACTCATTTGATTTTTATCTCGAGTTTGCATAAAATTCGATTAATTTTTTTAGAGTCCGAAACTTAACTTTTATCATAAAACAAATAGTTACTTAACCATTAAAAAGATTTTATATGGACTATTTATTTTATGGCTTTTACCGTAAAAAGCTGTTATATAGTGACAACACCGTTTTTTTTTTCTTTAATATAGTTTATTTAATCTGTGTTGTCCATCCAACTGTCACAATCAAATAGTAATTCTAGTTGGACTGTGACAACCAACCCAAATAAATCTATCGTATCTACATTTTTTTTAGTTTTCTTTCAATAGAATAAGTGGATGGTTGAACGCTTATTTGTGCTAGAATTTTTTTATTGGGTTTTATTTTGTGAACAATTTTCCGAAGTTTTTAATTATTTCCACTTAGTATCGTACACATACTATATTATAGTGTTTCTTTCCTATAGAAATAGTTTATCTTTTTGTTCATTTGATTGACGTAGTTTTGACACATCGTTTCGCAAGTAGACAAGACACCACAGCGACGAGGTGTTATTGTGTACGTGTTGTGGAGTACCTGTAGAGAAAATATTCTCAAGTAATAATTTACAGTTGATACCGTTTAATGTGTGTGATAGTGTTTCCAATTATTTTTCAAACTTTTATCTAATAACAAACATTAATGTCAATATTTAATCGATATTTTGGTGATGTGATGTAGCGTTTTAGCGAATTTTCGAGTTTGTTTTGATTTTAAAATTTCTGCCAATTCTGTGATTTGTGAAACATGCTGGTGTCGCGTATATGTTGTTTCAGTGATTATATAACACAGGTACGTAGTAAAGTTATGTTTTCGTCTTTTGTCCATGAAATTTATTTATTCTTAATTAAAAACTAACACCTACATTCCACATGATTAATTCTCTGCTAGTTGCTCTTGTAAAAATCTTTCGGATTTACTTCTGAATCTTTTAAACTTTTCGTGTAGTAATAAGGCCGAGTAAGATAATTATCTTAAATAAGAAAACTTTGTTATATTTCCATATCATAAATTTAATCACTTCATTTTATAATCCGTTCCATAACATAATTCATAACATAATAAGGCTTTTGAATCTTGTAAACGTTTTTTACAGTGTCTTTAAACTAAATAAGTTAAGAATGCTTGTTAATTTTATTAAAATATAGTTTTTATGCCTAGGAAATCCATTCACAATTATTTTTATAAACATTTTAAAACATAATAACATAACAATTGTGTGCTTATTACAAAATGTGTTACAATACTTACTTCACTGGAAACAAATAGGTTTGGTTAGGTTCCGGAATGTTATGAAAATTAATGGGAGCGGAGCGAGCCCACCCGTAATACTGTTTGTAGCAGTACGATTGGTAACAAAATAGGTTAGATTTTGTAATGTTTATGACTCTGGTTCATTTCAAAATGTGTTATAAAACATTATGTAATGTTTATAAAATTAATTGTGAATGGATTTCCTAGACATAAAAACTATATTTTTATAAAGCTAACAACCATTCCTAACTAATTTAGCTTTAAAACACCGTAAAAAACACTTACAGGATTCAAAAAAAATCCCGGTAATTTGACAGCTAATGTCAAATTTTAAAATAATATAATACCAGCGTGTTTTCCGTAGTGCTGTACTAATATCGCTTTTACTTAAAAAGTTATGATATTTTATGATAAAAATATTTTTAATCTTGTTTTATTGATTTATTAGATAAATTCGATTTCTAAAACACACAACTCAATATCTTGAAATCAACTAACTTACATTTGTAAAAAACTCCTTTGTTTGTTTTTTCAAATCACCTAAATTATGTTTCTAAAATTTTACATCATTTTTTAAAATTTAAATTTTTACCTCTAATTTAAATTCAAATTATTTATTTACAAGTAACATTTGCTACATTAAAAATTTGCCCACAGTAAACAAGAGAATGGAGGCACAATTTATTAAATTGCAAAACTTTTATTTATTAATCATATTAATTTGATCAAAACATGATGGCATTAATTACTCCTTAATAAATTAAAATAATTAACACTTCACTTATAAATACATATCTTCACACATTCCACACCACACTGCAACATTTAATTCGACAGTAAGCAACTAATGCTTGTATTATTGATTGAACCAGACAGTTGATATACTGCATAGATTACTTTTTTTTTTTGTAAATACACTAACTGTTGCCTGTGATCTTACCCGCGTAACGTGTAAATTATATACTAAAACCTTCCTCGAGAACCACTATTATTGGTGCAGTAGTTTTGAGTGTATCATGATAAGATAGACGCGGCGGAGGACTATGTACAACATACAACATCCATGACTCAGGTGCAAATGTAAAATGTTAACACATATAAACATTCGCCCCTAGCGGGATTTAAACCCGCAACTGTTTCATTTACAGTTAGGATTAACATAAGTAAGATATATATGTTGCGGTAAGGGCGGATTGGAACAAGAGTGGATAATTCTGAAAACTTCACAAACTAAGGAATGTTTTTTACATTAGTGCCCGTTTTAGAAAAAAAAAACGGTCATGTTGAAGAGATCACTGTTTTGTATTGAGGAGCAAAATTAGATTTTGTATGATTTGACAAGTAGTTAGAGCGGTTTAAAATTCAGTGTGAACCTTGTCTATACAGTTAATAAATTTGTGCAAGGAGAATAGAGGTAAAGGAGCGCAAGCTCCGTGTATTAAAAGTGTCCATTGAAAGACGACGAACTGATGGCGCTGGTTGCAGCTAGTGATAGTAAACAATTCAACTCAGCGCGCACTTCACTCCATTTCATTTCATACTCTCAAACTCTCTAGATCACTGCCCTAGACACACCAGCGCCATCTCAATTCGACGATTTTAGTTGCCACTTTTTTAGTTTAACACCCATATAAGATTGTTCTCCTTATCTCTACGCTCCTTAAATTTGTGTTTAGGATAAAGTTCTCTTTTGCCTCAACAAATCCACCTTTCTCAGAAACATAAATATCCCACATATTTGGACACTATTATAACTATTAGTTATCTCAAAATTTTGTGAGATAGTGCAATATGAATATTTTTGGCTTACACTATTTTCGTTTAGAAATTGTTGACAATGTAAACAAATACTTTAAACGTTATTTCTCCATGCACTACAACCTTTTTTTTTTTTTTTACGAGGAGAGATCCGTTTACTGACTTCCTGCCGCTGGCCGGCTGGCGCTAGGCGGCAGGGGTATGCAGGGACCAGCAGAACTGGCCCCTACCCACTAAAACTCCCCGGTGCCTCCTTGCCCTTTGAGCGGGGTGGACCGGGCTCTGCCGTGACAATAACTCAGATCCACCCCAGGGCAGCCTAGCCATTGCTGGCTAGGCTAACGCCAACGGAGGATTGCCCGGAGACACCCAGGCAATCTCCAAACGGGGGAACCTTGTGCAGGCACACACAGTTAGCCAACCATGTGCGCAGGTCCCCCTTGGACATTTAAAGACGGACTAGGTATGCCCGCCTTCTCCTGCCCAACTGTCTGCGTCTAAGGGAGGCGAGACCGGCCTCTTCCTCTCGCTCCCTCTCAGCTTCCTCCTTCTGCGACATAACAGATTCGCAGTAGGAGGCAACTTGCTCTCCAGGTGGTCTCACTGTCAAGCATGGCTTCAACCATGCTTGACAATGAGACGTCTCCACCCCCCATCGCCACTCTTAGCTCCCGGCGCTGGGATCTCCAGGCCGCCATGCACTACAACCTTAAGGTACATAAACATAACCTTACAATTAAATGAAACAGATCTCAACAGCTAAGTAGGGCTGAGTGGAAAAAAATCACTTAATTATCTGTGATTCTCTAGAAGGGTTAGCAAATAAATTTAAATAAAAAAATGATTATTTTTTTTCACAAATATTTACCTAATCTTATAATATTTAAGGAAGAATCGTGCTTTAGTGTGCTTATTTATTTAATGTATCACCTTGAATTTAATTAATGTCATAATTTGCATGGAGATTTGCATTGCTTCCTTGTTGTTGAAAAATACAACTAAAACAGGATTTTTAATTGTTTGTAAGTTTAAGGCCATTAAATTTGCCTCATTTTTTGTCTAGTTATTTTATACTATAAGGTCACAACAGATGTGATGCAGTTATATTTGCAATATAAGGAAAACAACCATTTTTTAATTAAAATGTATTACTAAAATAGTAGCATTCTAACTCAATATAAAGTTAATAATAAGGAAATAACGGCAAGTTAAAAAGTTGTGCGTTAGATATTTTTATTTTTACTCAAAGTCCAAGAATGACTTTAAATGAACCTTCCTAAAAAAACAAAAAATAAATCTTAACTTTAGCATTAACTAGCTGTTGCACGCGACTTCGTTCGCGTAGCCAGTATAGATTTTTTTTATATAATTAAGGTCAGCAGACAGGCTGACGGTCCACTTGATGGTAGGTGGCTACCGTCGTCTATAACACAAGCAACGCCATAAGTGCTACAAGTGCGCTGCCGACCATAGAAGGACTAAGGATAAGGGATAAAGGAAGGGATGGTGTAATGGGCTCTGGCATCCCTTACTGACTCACCGAAACACAACAGCACATAATGCTGTCATTTCACAGTGGTATTCTATAAGGTGGTGGTTACTGCCGCCAAACGGGCTACCCAAATGACTGCGAAACGCAGTATACCACTACATACAGTGTACATTATTTCCCAACAATGAAAGAATTTTTCAAATCGGTCCAGTAGTTTTGATTTTGTTTTGACGGAACTTTGAATGGAAAATTGCTGATATTATAACGAGTAACTTATGCTACTTTTATTTTAGAAAAAATATTATATAAAATAATAAGCAAGTGTCCGGTACCACACACGCCGCAACGAAGCGGTATACCGGGCTCAGTTAGTTTGTAAATAAAAATAATGCGCCTAATGTAGATATTCTCCACAATCAAGTTATATACTTACTTGAAAATATTATGTTTAATCAAATATGGATTTATAGCACATTTCTTTGTGTTTGATTGTAACGATAGATGGAGTTTAGGTTAGGAATATAATTAAACAAAAGTTAAATTCTATTGTAGCGCCGCGTAGTATCAAACAGGACGCTTAGTCGAGTGGTGATGAAGAAAGCAGTTCTTCCGCGTATCGGCAGCGCACTTTCACTTGTATTGAGTAGGCGCCAGACCACTTTCGCCGGCCACTGATAAACTTGCCACTAACTCGGCTGCAATGCAATAAAAAAGTTTATGTATTTTTAAGGCAGTATACGTATCATCGACGTCATCACATCATGTGTAATATAAAAACCTTAAAAATATTATCTTACCTCATGCGAAAGTTAGTATCAATTAGTTAAGGCGACGCAGCGATAAACAATTAATCTAAAATCTGAGGAGACTCAAGCAAGGGCTGTAATTCCATATACATAAACGTTACTTATGTCGTAAGGTCGTATGCGACAATACGATTTTTATCGTTTAAATTAAAAACTATAATGTATTTTAATAAATCCAACCGATAAATTGAAGTGTATGTTTATACGTACATAGAAAATTTGGAGTTTAAATCTGTGTTTTAAAAGAGGCTTCTTTGAATTTTTTTTTCAATCTATCTTTTTCTATAAAAGTTTATCAATCGTGAAATCCAACAGTTAAAATGAAGTAAATAACATGAAGAAACATATTACCAAACATACTTTCAATATGTTTTGTCATTGCTGAGAAAAATCTAAATCCTTGCCACATTTCCAATGCGTCGTCTTAAGCGCAATATTATTTATGGAAATGTGTAAAAAATGAGTGTGAAATAAATAAATACATATTATTTTATAATATGATGCTAATTATGTTAAAATTTTTGCGTATCACGTAAAAATATTTTTTTGTGAAACGTGCAGTGTCGAATGACGCATCGCTTTACTGTAACTAGTTAGCGCAATAGATGCGCATGCGCCTAATGCTCAGGGCGGCATGGCGCTTCCAAGTTGGTCAGAAATCAACTCTATGTCCCATAATAACTCCTACTTAGTGTGTTCTTTCTCGTAATGAGGTTACTACATTTATTACACAATTTATTTAGTTTTTGTCCATAGAAAACGTACGCGTGAGTGCTGACAACCTCAAACACTTCTATTTTACACCTCTGTCACGGGCACTCCGTCACTTTGTTGACAACTCTGTCACAAGTTTGTTCCCTTTAACTAACCGTTAATGTGTGATCCAATTTATTTGAAATATTTATTAAAATTTCGTATTCATCAATTACACACCAAATACGTAAGGTGTTAACAAGATTTCCACGTTATTTTATTTGAAGACTTGCATAATATTCCAAAGTTTGTTATATATTAATGTATATTAACAAGCAAAAATGTGACACAGTCGTATTGAATGAATAACACTTTTTAATTGTTTATAATGAGAATTCTGTCATATAAAGCTAGATAAAAATGAATGTTTATATTCTAGTTAAGAAAAGTAATAAATATTAGCAAATGTTTATCTACCAAGTTTCATGAAAATCAGTTAATTCGTTTAAGAGTTATGGAGGAACATATATACATGACATACATACTTATATACATACATACAGAAAAAAATTCTAAAAATGGTCAAATTAGTTTCAGTATCATGTATAGAGCCTATACTTAAACACGATATCTCTGAAAACAAAGTAACTTACTCCATGACCAACCCTTATTTATTTATTATTATTAGTATTAATTCAGTCCTAAAAAATCTTTATGCATTTGTGCTGCCATTCCAGCCCTTATTATGTGAATAATAAAGATTATTAGATTTGTAACTAAATGGGAATGGGTTCTCACATCCCGTAACTAGTTATGCGATAAATAAAACGATAATATAACTTAAAATCTTAAATGCGTTCCTGTCTCTGTATATTCGTCGGAGTTTATAATTTAAAAAAGCCATAATATTTAATTTTAGTGTAACCAGCCATACGAATGTAGGTTAGGTATTTATTTTTACACATTGAGTCTAGTATCGGTCAGTGGCTCGCAACGATTCTTTCACTGAAGAAATTCAATTTAGATAGTTTTATGGCGCCGTCATATCTACAAACTAATTGAATTAAGGTGCACTGAACTCTATTTCTGACATCTGACAATACTTATAAACAGTATACCTAATCACTACACAGTAATAAGTATAAAACAAAGTCGCTTCCCGCTGTCTGTCTGTCCCTATGTATCAACGGATTTTGATGCGGTTTTTTTAATACATAGAGTGATTCAAGAGGAAGGTTTTAGTAGTTGTTTATATAATAGTTACTCGGGCGAAGTCGCGGGCACCAGCTAGTTATAATGAGTTGGTGAAGTGTTTATCAGTTAGTTAGTTAAAACTTTTTTAAATTAAAGTTGAATCTGTTTAATTAGTTAATACCTATATAGTTGTATAGTTAGTTTTAAAGTTTTCTCACATTATATAGAGGGCAATCACTTTTAATTAACTTAGTTAGTTATCATTTTCAGAAATTTACTTAGGGGCCCTTAGGCGCGTCACTTTCGCATTTATAATATTAAGATAGGATTTCTAAAACTTAAAATGAAGTTTCCCTCTGAATGTACTGGCTGGTGTTAACGCTTTGCAATAGCATAGAAAAATCTTTAAAGAAAAACGTGATTGGAAATAAATAATTTGCAACTCGAAATTACCTTATATTATATCTTTTTTACCACATCTTTTTTTTTTTCAATAAACGGTAACAATTTCGTTTAGTTGTCGCCGTCGCGGAGGTGCTTAAAATTGAATTAAACCTCAATTAAAATTCCGTTTGACCTAAAATTTCCGTTTTGCATTTTATCACAGACTGTGTCGAGTTTTAATTTTATCGCAGCGAACCCTTAATTTTAATTACTGTACCATAAAATTAAATATTTGCCAAACAATTTATCTAAAGTCACAAAATTGTCTACTGTTGCAGGTGGAGGGAGCTGCAAGGGCTGATTCCTTGTCATAATGGTACGATATTATATTGTTAAAATTAAAAAAAAATCAGCAAAAAGTGGTAGTAAACACAGCACTAAACTATTTTAGATAAGATTGGACACTAGTAGGTATTTCTCACTCACTCACCAAAACGCAACAGCGCAAATGATCTCATTTCCCTATGGTTTTCTTTGTGATAGTAGGAATTCAGCCCAGACGGATTGTCCATAAGTAAACGAAAAGTTATATGGTTCGATTACAACATAATAACCTTAAAAAATATTCATAATTAAGTATATTCAATCTGTTTCTATGAAACTGATCGGTAAATTGTCTCGGAAAGGAAGTATGCGTCTGTCATAGTTACTCGCTACGCTTCGTTCGGGGATTGCCAATTTATCTAGAAGAATAAGTCCACGTATTCCAGAGAATAGAGCGGGGTTGGACTATTTTCAATTTTCCCTTGAATTTCCCTTACCGTGTATGTAGGTAATATCTACAACGGATGCGATGCAGACTCCACATAATGAAGCCTTTATTAACTAATACTTTCTTTCTCACACGGTTTATATAACACTTGATCTAACCCGCGATTTTACTCGTCGCTTAATTTGTACATATTTTTTTTTTGGTATAATATAGGTATTGGCTGTTGCACGCGATTTCATAACTTTATAAAAATGTAGCCTATGTTACTCGCTAATAATAAACTCAAAAACTACTGGAGAAAATTTTGTATCATAAAGAGAGAAAATTTTGTATGTTTGTAATGGATTATCTTTTCAAAGCGGGAGGAATAAAGAAACATCACGTGAGTTATCTAGATAACTGTTCCTATAACAAACCTATGTCGGTTAGTTCGAAAGTAATACTGCTACAACAAAGTAAAGCTTAGGTAAATTAAAGTAGCCTTACCTTATTACGTAATGTTTGCTTTAACTGTTTAGTTAATGTCGCACTCAGATAAAAGTTAATGACACGATCGTCTAAATATTAGCGTGGACGTATTATTTACCGCCTTTTACTGAGGACTAAGTATATACTTCGTAACTATATCGTGTTTGATATTGTCAAAAGTGTAAGAATTAAATAAAACTTTTGAAGCTCAATAGCACTGGCACGACATTAACTTGGACTGTGACTAGTTCAGATTATTGTTAACTACATCTATATACCAATATATACAGCTGAAGAGTTTGTTTGTTTAACAAACTACTGGTTCGAATTAAAAAAAAAATTTTGCATTGGATAGTTCATTTATCGAGAGGAAGGTTTTAGGCTATTTAGTGTGACCTATCCTTATTTACATTAATGCCATCTATCGTTCAGTGGCAGAACTATTAAGACAAACAGCTTTGACCCAACAAGTCGGCTGCTCATCGCGAGAGGGCTTTAGGCTATATAATATTTTGAACGCGGTCGAAGTCGCGGACACCAGCAAGTAAAAAACATAACGCCTGACATTGCTGACAGTATTGCTGTTATACTTTTGCCAGGCCATGATTTTTACCCTCGGGAAAAGTACTTACTTACCCACCCTATGTCTTTTTCTGTAACAAAATTCACATTCAAAATATTAGTATGGATGTTAGGCTTTAGCTTAGCTTAAACTAAAATAAAGTCATAAACGCAATCAGTTTTACAGTAAACAATACAGTTTAGGTCGAAAACTTGCCATTTCTTCATATGTTATAATACCTAATTCACTACATAATTGACCCATATGTGATATTTTTTTACATCTGCCATCCAAACTAATTGAAATAAAATTAATAAAATGAAGATAACTACCATGAAGTGTACACATGTTTTCATATTTTAATCGTTTGGTCATTGCCCAGTTTATATTTTTGTTTTTTCTTCTTCCTATTTTTATATTTTCTATTTAATACTAAACGTAGCTAAGTCTAACAGTCTAAAGAGGCATAACGTGATCCCACTCTGTCTAGTTAGTGTATAATCTGTCTTACGTTTAAATGCCGAGTGTATTTAATTTAATTATATCGTTATTTTGCATGCACACAAAAATATGTTGTGTAAGGTACGGTACATATTAATTTGTTGGCACATGTTGTAGCTATATTGTAAACATACGCCCACAGACTAAAAAGCACGCGGAATAATCTCACCGTGAGATATTTTTAAACGCATGCGTAACCGCGGGAAAAATGTCAGGGCATTATTAACTTGTTCACTTCAAAACATTTTTTAAGATTTTGTTGGTACATACATCGTTCTTACTGGATTTAAGACGGAACTTGACGGAAGCACTTAGAACTTAGGCTCAATGTAGGTACTATTTCCACCATTGGAATGCTACTAACAGATGCGAAAGATTGTGAGGATATTTGTTACCAACTCTTTCAAGCAAAAAATATTGAATGTTTTTTTAACTTTACAGTAATATAGTTTTGTATACATAAGAATAACACATAGGATATAATTTATAAAGATAAACGAAACAAATCGAGGAAAAAAGCTAGTTAAAAGTCAAACTTGCAGTTATTAGTTGCAGTTGTTAGTTGAACTCCAGGCGATCTAAAATTCAAAATTTATAGTTAAGTGATCGGTTTAGTAGTGGTTTCGCACAATTTTTAACCCACTTTAAAAAAGGTACTTAATTTGATATATATTTTTTATGTGTGTCCGCGGACTAGCACTCCCCTTGGTGTTGCTGGTGTCCCTAGGCGGCGGTAACCACCTACCATCTAGTGAGCCGCCTGCCACCTCTATATTATATAAATAAATAATAATTCTAAAGTAGGTTCTTCGCACAATTCGTACTAAGCCAAGCGATCGACTTGCTAAATGCCGCCAGTACGTGTGTGTATAATATATCTACTGAAGTATGAGCACATAATAAAATAATAGTAGTTTGGGGCGTATCATGGTCGCTAATAGCAATGAGGTCTAGAGTCATGTTATGCCTAGAAACATAGATTTTATGTGGAATCGAAGGTTTTCTGTTGGTTCTTGCTAAATCATGATGACCTGGATTGTTGAATTATATATGAATACTAACTGTTGCACGCGACTTCGTCCACATAACTTTATAAATACAGCCCGCCTTAACTACTCGCTGATAGTTAATGTAAATTTTTATAATCAGGCAAGTAGTTTTTGAGTTTATTCATTACAAACAAAAATACAAATTTTCTCTCATTATAATATTAGTATAGATATGTGCAATACTTTTTAAGCAATTGAAAATTGAAAAACTGTTAGAAATTAAAATCTTTGAATATGTAATTGAAACAAAGTGGCCTTTATTGTTGAAAGAACATTTTGTGTTATCATTCTGTGTTAGTCATGTTTTTGAATGAGTAATTTCGTTAAAAGACTCGAGAGGATTGTTTGTAAATTAAAATAAGTATTATTTAAATAGTTATAATGAAAATCATGGATTTTAGAATTCGTTTAGAAAATTTGTCAAATGTCTGCGTTGAGAATTTGCGAAGGAAAAGGTGAGACTGACATCGTAAAGGCCCGCAAAAATTCTAGCAAATTGAAAACCTAATATCTATGAAAGTCTTAGGGGCGGTCATTATATCTTTTTTTTCCAATTTTAGCCAATACAGGCATACCTTTCAGGCGAGAAATTAGTAGAATAGAATCTTGTCACACGGAAGCATGTATATGTCACGGGCAGATCGTAAAGTATGAAACCAAAAATCTTTCACCAAAAGTCAAAAATAGGTGCGACGAGGAGCGGAGCGAAGCAAAGCGAGGAGGAGCGTTAGGTTTACATGGAAATAAATTAGATTTCCTCTTTCGAGTCTCGTTAAAACTTTGCATTTTGATGATAGTTAACTACTTCCTTTTCATTCGTGATATACCTACATAGTTATTAGTTACTTCATAACAAATAGATAAAATCTTTTATTGTTTTAACAACAACATAAATGATTCGATTTTTGCAATGCTATTATGTTGGATGGCTTATAATTGAACTGTCATCCATCTATTAAAAGTACTATTTATTGGCATAAATTGTATAAATTTATAGCTTGACAATCCTGTGACTATCTCATTAGCTAAAGCGAGTAAATGTCACTGGTAAAACTGTATTATCTATCGATGACATCACGAACTGTACTGTATCGTGATTGTATCGCAAATTTACAATTGAAAAGAGCATTACGTGGTTTCTGTTGAAATATTTGTCATATATAGAATAAATAAATAAATAAATAAATATAGAACCAATATTCCAAACTGGTGATAATTATTACCCTATATAACCATCCTCCAGTAGATCTTCCATGTTGAGTAATGAAAAAATTCAGTAGAAAACTTATTTCATAGCTCTTATCATGGACAAGGTGATTAGAAATCACGGAACAGAAGTGTTCAGTGTTTAGAATTATTTAGGCAAGAATTGTTTTAATAGCGAGCAAAGCCATTCTAAAATTTGTAGTTCAAAATTTGGTTAGTTAATCGAAAACAATCCATCTTTAAAAAATTCACATGGATATGCTAACATGTTATGATAATTATATTAGCATTGGTCTGTTAGTTTTTTTCAACGAAATGTAGATGCAGATGATGGCATCTTTTTTTGTCAATTTTATGCAAAAAAAACCACCTTCTCTCCAGTGACTGGTGTGTGGATTTTTGTTGTCATATCAACAGTAGCTACTTGCAAGAGGCTCGTGGCTATTATTGTATCTTCTCTAATGGCTTAATAATTATTCATGGCGTTCCCATCCCACGTATTTTCTTTCACTTACATCGTTGATGTTCGGCCAAAATGCATTTTTATACCACGAGTTCTTTTCGTATTGCAGATACCAGGTAGATAGATAGAGAGAGAGAGACCATTTCTCACGGTTGACAAATTAGAAAATTCGTGCAGAGATAAATAAAATAAGATAAATACAAAAGTAAAAAGTTGTAGAGTAACTATAGTTTAGTTATAAGAAATTAGTGGCCAATCAGACTGACACTGAAATCAATATTTCACGGACCATAAATTTGTAATGCACTATCATAGCCACTCGTATCCCGCATGTAATCTGACCTCAGTTTAACGAAGCTGAACATTGTTATTTTGGGTAAAGTGTGTCGAGATCAGTGACCCCGCCGCGAGGTACAGGGTTCAATGCCGGGTCGCGTCTTACTAAAGACAAAGAGGGCCTTGATAACACGCTGCTAATATTTTCTAATATCGTTTCGGGTATTTATGTCTAGTTTGGTCTGGTTTAAGCTGTACTGTAATTACTAATAACTAATTATTTTAAAATACAAATCTGGTGATATGCTAAGCTAAGAAATAGAATTAAAATTTAACATCTGAGATATGTAGGTGCACCTTTTACTTGAACTATATTTTTTTATGCATTTCACATGCATGGCATGGCAGCCTGATTTTTTAAACGTGAACAGTAACGTCATAGATGCTGCTAGTGCGATACCAACTTTAGTTAGTCCCACAAAAAGATTAGGAATTAGTTAATAGCGAATAGAAAAATCGGCTTGGGCATTCTTCACTCACTCACCGAAACACAACAGCACATATGCTGTTATGTCTACATTGAAGACCAAGTTTACTGCCTCTGTTTGCGGGGTGTATCTTGCCTCTGTTAGATGATCCCTCTGGAACAGTGCTTTTCTTCTGGATGAAAGGCACCCTATGTCCTTTACTGTATCCCTGACAACGTATGTTATATACTCGTATATATCTAAAATTTCACGATGATCAGTTGAGCAGTAAGGCGTGAAAAGATAACGAGATAAACAGACACATATCACTTTCATACTTACTTACTTTCACATTTATAATAGTTATTAGTATGGATTCGCATATAGATTTTGCGGTGGGTGGTTATATCCGAGTTGAAGTTACAAAACGCTTTCGTTAGTGCTTTCCAAGAAATGAACAGCGCCGTTTAATTAAAAAATAGTAAAAACATTATCGTAAATAACTAATAATAAATAAACTAATGTAACATTTTTAAAACACGTTAAGATAAACTGCGGGAAACGGCCTCCAACAACATAACTATGTTTACCTGTCTTTTTGTTTATATTCTAATAAAGCTTCTACGTCTTTCAAAAGTTGATTACTTTTATCGTATAAGGAAACGAGATTCGTATCTTTGTTAAAAACATTTTATCTAAGCCTAATTTTGTCATTTTTTACCAAGGCATTTCGTTATCGCTTATTTGTACAGTACCTACATTATTCATTTGAGAATCATAATTCTTGTTAATTTTTCACAAATTAATCGTTACGCAATATAAATTGGCTGAGATTTTGATCATCCTTATACATATTAACTATAAGTCGCTTTCCGTGTCTGCCTGTTTATATTATTATATCCGTTATCTCCTTCTTAAATCATGCAACGGATTTTGATGCGATTTTCACCATCAGTTAGGTAAATATTTTCACGGAATGTTTTAATAAAACCTAATTAAGTTTTTTTATTTAAAGAGAAAAAATAAAAATAACAAAGAAGCTGTCTCTAAATCACCCAACGGCTTTTAATACGGTTTACACTGATGGAAAGAGGGATAAATGAGGAAGGTGTATAAAGGTATATATTATATAATATTATAACACAAGTATATAAAAAAATTGCATCCCGGGCGAAGCCAGGAGCGGTTCACTAGTTGTATATTATAATAATTATAATAATACGCAAACAAAGCGTTGGCGGGGGCCGGCGAATCACATAGTCAGGGCCAGGAAATTATCGCCACATGTAAACATGTTTTCTCCTACGAACTGATGTTTACGTGGGAAGGAATCTAGACAGACTTACCAGGTCCGAAGTTGAATAAGTGTATTTACAGCCGTCTATTTGGAGGTCCCGATGAAGGTCGACGATGCGAATATACCTACCATGGTGCATAATTTATAATTTCTTTTCAATGTTAAGGCTGATGGTCCACTTGATGGTAGGTGGCTACCGTCGCCTATGACACAAGCAACGCCACAGGTGCTTCCTGATTATTTTCCTTGACTTCGTCCTCGTTGAAAAAGAAAATAATTAACCTATGAGTAATTAATATAGTTACCTAATACGTCTGAAATCTTTATCGCTGTGTCGCTGTGTCGCTGTGAATTTTTATACTGCACTAGACGATCCCTCGGGAATCTAACATTTTTCCCGGATAAAAAGTATCCTATATGTTATTCCAGTTAATAAATTATCTACATGCCAAATTTCATCCAAATCCGTTCAGCCGTTTTTGCGTGAGAGCAAAAAACACCCATGTCACCCATTAATCTTCACCAACTTTCGCATTCATCATCATCTCAGCCGTAGGACGTCCACTGCTGGACATAGGCCTCCCCCAAAACTTTCGCAGTGTTAGTAGGATAGGTAAAAAGTATAAAATAAAATCAGGCTCACAGCTTAAATGCTGTGCGAACTATAGAGGATTTTATTCCTTTGAAATATGCTTTGAAGCTGTATATAATTACGCACTAATATGCCATCTAGAACAATAATTGATACCGCAACTCAAGTACCTATATTATTAATTCAACATGTAATAGTGTATTGTTGGCATCGTACTGCCGAGTTCTCATAATAATATCTCATTTTGCGTGTAGTAGTTGTGACATTATCAACTAAATGTGAGGTAATAATTGCAATACAAAAAAGAATATTAATATGGCCACATAGCAAAGTCATGTTTGACAAAGATTATAGATTAAGAGGAATCCATTTGTTAAATAGTTTTATCCTTATTCTAATACTAGCTGTTGCCCGCGACTTCGTCCGCGTTAAACGATGAAAGGTATCCTATGTCCTTTCTGGTGTACCAGACAACGTGTATGCAAAATTTCATGGTGATCGGTTTTTGCGTGAAAGCGTTAACAAACAAACTAGACATTCACATTTATAATATTAGTAAGGATAAGGATTAATGCTTTATTTTAATATGGTATGCATTTTTGATTTATCTTAATTATTATTCCTATTATTTACTTATTTCTATTATTATTTATTTCCAGTTCATTTGCCTTAGTACCCTTAATAAAGGTAGAAATGGACTTTATAACACCTTAAATGTATTGTTTTATTAAGGTAATGTATGAAAGTTTCAATTTCAAATGATGCTACCGAAATAAAAATTACGATTGAAAATAAACAACAGAAATTAACAATGTCTTTAAATACACCAAGCTACAGAGATTTTGTCATGTAAAAAGTATTAGCAGAAAACCAACTGCGCTGTTGTTTGGAGGAATAGTTTCATATCATACCAATATTGACATTAGTTATTAACAATTTTATGCAAAAAATCGCTGTTTTTTTTTAGTTTTTTGGTTATCGAATTGAAACTATCGTGGCAATCATGATTTTACTGTCCAAAAACGAGAAATAAAACACCGCTTCTGTATGTATGTATGTATGTAATGTATTGTATGGTCCTCCATAACTCTTAAACGAAATAACTGATTTTCATGAAACTTGGTAGATAAACATTTAAACGTACAGGACACAGGATAGGCTACTTTTTTCTTTTTCAAAGCATACGAAGTCGCTGGCACCAGCTAGTAAAAAATGTGTCTTTGCAGACACAGCACTAATAAACACAACCTCCCCACGGACGATATTTCTTCTAGTATGGTTTGTCGGAAGTGATCTGCGACATGTCTCCGGGGACATTTCACGTATTTGTTGAGGGACATGTTCCGGCAAATGTCGCTACTACATATTTTTCCCCTATTAGTTAATACTTATCTAGTACTATTATTTATTCTGTGCCATTACTCAGTTTCCACAGAGCATTTTTTTTTATTTCTGCTCGTCTCCTAAGTCGGTCTCAGCGTGATGTTAAATTCCTCAAGATTGGATTGTCATGATATTTATCATATTACAAAAAATGCAAATCCGTCTGCTAGTTCCACAGAATAGTTATCGTACGCATTAAAAAAAAACTACAAAATGTTATTATTTATACTTGGTGTAGATTTAAATTCTTAGTCAATAAAATATTGTATTACTTTATTTTAGGTTGATAAAAAATCCATAATATACCTTAACTATGTAACCATGTATGAATATAACTATTTTGTTATTATAAAAAGACGAACGTCAATCTCTGTTTTGCGCTTATCGCAAAGATAAAGTCAGGTAAATAGGCACCGATAAAAGAGTAATTAAATGTGTAATAATTTGCAGTATAATAACAAGCATCGCACTTGATTGACTCGTCATTCCTCTTGATGACATTTGTGCTGTTACTATTATGTAAGGAGCAAAAAATAACACTCATTTATAAATAACAAAAATTAAATTTGGCCCATGGAAGAGGCCCTTCTAAATATTTTACGCAGGTGAAGCCGCGGGCACCAGCGGGATCCAACTTTTGCAATTTTGCTTTTAGTTACCTATTGTCAATAGCAGGTGACAAACCCCGTCTTAAATGCTCTGTCTGTATAGTAGGAAAACTGTTTTTGTCTTTTTATAAAATTAATTTGATAGCCCCGACCTTAAGATAGGATTTGTACCTACCTTGTCATCGACACGCTCATACTTCATAGATAGCCAGCCGCTATCACAACGATTTCACAGCTGGTGTTCAAATTGTCAATAGTTTTATAAATTATTATCATTCATATTAGAATTGTCTTTCTTTTGTTCTAGATTGTGTAAAATACCTATATGTTTTAATTCAAGTATCAATAATATAGGCATAAAAAATAAAACTGATGTCGATGCACGTGACTGATAACTTAGGTACAAATTATTAATTAACGATTTAATTTTTATTGTTATTAATGTGCTATAAAAACCCTGCTTCAAGAAAAAAAAAAAAACGTTATTTAACGTGAACCTGAAGTATATATTCTAAATAGATTTATACGAGACATAAATTATAGTACCTTTTGACTGTGTGAACTTAGAAGCTTGACATTTTTATACTCATCATCGCTGACAAAACACTAGACGAATAGTTACTTTTTTCTTTTTTTTTTTCGGGAATTCATCGTTCAGTCCACAACTACGATGATAGACTAAATTACTTTACCATGAAGTCACTCCACTGGCGGAAAAAGTTTCTTAATCTGGTTTTTCCTTTTAAAATAGTTAACCAGAATATTGATTGTCCGTCCCTCGCATCAATGATTAAATTGAATACTCCCAAAAACGTATGCTCGAGCACATAACGTTAGATCGTTTTATATAAGATTTAGCAAAAATAAATATTTATTATTTATTTATTTATTTATTTTATTGTAGGGAAATTTATAGGTACAATTACATAATAATAATAGTGTTAGTAAATAACTTAAACCTAATAAAAAATTTCCACTTATAGATAACAAGAACAACGATAAAAAAGTGTTAAAGAAGGTCACTAAAAAATTTACTAGCAATAATATTTTTTGTTTTCACTACAGAACTGTGGAACAGGTCAATATCTGTATCCTCTGATAAAATTTCATTAAAAAGTTTACATGATCGAGTTTGTTTTACTAGGAGCTACATGCAGCAACGAGCGATTTCTCAAATTGGTGTGAGGGACATTTAAGTATAATTTGTTAAATATAATTTAAGTATATGGTAGTAAATACACCGGTTTCTTGTGATTTACGTTATTATAATGAAATAACTTTAAATTGAAAATAATATACAACTGATACTAGTGTAGTTATATTATGTGAGTGCGGATATACCTATATAGTAGTAGCAAGAAATTTACATACGGATTCAGACATGACAAATACGAGACTGTATCAACTGTGTTAACTTACTTATCGTATTTGTAGACTTATTGTAGCCGATGTTGACTAAGATTTTACATAAGACTATCAACATCGTTTTTTTTACATTTTAATTCGTGTTTATTAATTATTAAGTATAGTATATTGCATTCTGATAATGATATTTTTTTTTTGTTTCAGGAGAAATTGACTCTGCGGCAAACCAGTGACGCCGCTCACCATGTTACGACCCGAATCGCCTCTGGCTGACCATCGCAGCCTCCTGCCGCGTAGACTGCTTCCTGTAAAGGCTCAAATAGCTCCGGCAGACAAACGGAAGAATCGACGATCTCTCGAACTCAACCCCTCGAACGATCATAGTCCTTATGACTATCCGAAACTTCTCATTTCTAAAACGACAGACTCATTAAACACAGAATGCCCTAGAAAAATAATTCATAAACAAGACTCTACGGATAGTTTGAAACGTGCACTCCTTTCGAAGGATGAAAAGAAACCGAGTGTAAAAGAATCCGATAGAAAAACGCAATTCTGTAAACAAGATTCTAGCGAGAGTCTCAAAAAGACACTTCTGTGTCGACAGGAGTCCAACGAAAGTGTCAAAAGAAAAGACTCTTTAAAAGAAGAAGTTAAGAGGCCTGATGTGAAACGGGGCGGTGACAAGAAAGCGTTTTTAGAAATAGATTCAGATGAACCTTGTAAAAGAATTTACGAGAGGAGAACAGGATGTGCACGCCCAACGTTGCCCTCGGTAGCAGAGAAAGGTGCTTCAACTCCAAAATCACCAAACGGTAGTCCTAGAACGCCTGGAGTGGCTGCTGTGGCTGAGGGTGTCGTTCGGTGGGGTAGTGGTCTTTTATCGCCAAAAGATGAGCCAAGGCTAAAAGCAGCTAGAAGTTGGTATGGCTACGGAACTCTTCCGACAGACAGCGAAAAGGTAAGATTTCAATTGCCTTTCTTGGGAGAAAATTTTAAAAAGATTTAACTATTTGTTATATTAATACTTACCGAGTTTAGCCGCGGATCGCTAATAAAAAATAACTGGTATACAAAAAAGTCATAAACTCAAGTAAAAACCACACATGGAATATTAGTACTTAATTACAATGTAAAAAACGAAGTTTTCGTGTCCGAAACAGATGCTTAATCCGATCGGCAAATTGACTCTTTCAACATCTGCAATTTTTTACATTCAATGACTAGTTATTGTAGCAAATGTTCTGAGAATTTAAACCTAACTTTCCGGAAATCTGTGACTAAATAATTTATGTCCTCTTTTTTTAGTGCGTCAATTCTTGAAGTGATTCAAATCAATCTGAATGTTTATATTTGCACCCGCTTCCGTATTTGCGTAACCAACTGTTTCCGAAATTGAGCTCTTTGGGCCGCTACTTTTCAGTGGAAGCAGTATTGGTGATTATTATTATTATTAACTAAAATATGAAATAATAATGAAGTAGTATTTAAATTCTGCAATTTATTTCCAAGTATCTTATAATTAGACATCTGGCACATGCGCTTGTTGATATCGTGATATGTGGTATTGATAATGTCCACGCAAAAGTTAACTGGCTTTCTCGAATTTCTGTGTGGAGAGTAATTTTATTTACACATTAGATTTGTGGCTTAGGTAGGTACAATAAATTCTTGAGGTCAAACTGCTAATAGAGACTCGAGCGAGAACCCTTTCTTATTTTGATTTTAACTTAGAACCTTCAACATTTGACTGGTAGTAACAAGTTTTTGTCACTTTGTTTACAAAGCAGTGTAGAAGTTATACGCGTGTGCCACTTACTATTCTTAATGGAAATCAATTACTTATCCATAAACAACAATGACTTTCTAGATATACAAAAAATGTAGCTACGCTCTGTCGACCTCTCATTCATCTCGACAAGCGACGGAACAAGGAACCGTGCTGCGGAACACGGACGTAACGAATCAGTTGTAAAAGACGTTCCATTTTCGAATCAATTACTTACACTGAATCCCGTTTTTTTTTTCTTATCAAGGAAGCGTCAGGAACGCTTGTTTTGGCGCGACCACGATGCGACAGTTAGCGGCGATTTGTTGTCGCGTGCGGACATGCGCCGGAGTGGATTACGTATCGTCCAACCCATTCCACGTCTGTGTTCCCGGTCTTTTTAAGTTCCTGTTAGTTGTCTCTGTGTAACATCAGTGAACTTGATCTTCATATTCTAAAATTGTGCCTCATTGGAAGTGCTAAAGTGCTTCTAGTTTTAGATCTTCTTTCTAGATCTTAGGTCAACTTGTTACGGTTATCAAATTCTGGCCTGAGTCGCTTATTCATTACACACATGCTTGTCTATAATGCCGAACGAGTATCGCCGTACAAAAGTAAGTTTCGAGTTGTTTTTGAAGCATTTCCTCATATCAATATTAGTATTTCGTAGAATACCTGCCAGATGCGTTCATATTAAATGTAATAACGTCATGCCTTCGTTTATAAAGTAGGAAATAGTACTTGATCTTGCCTAGGTCAGTCCAATTATAATTTTGTGAGATCTCACAACTTAATTTAGTTTTTGAAATTTTTGAAATAACTACTAAACCTTGGGGTAATTTAAGAAAAAAAAGACAGGAAAACAATACGTAGGTACTTACTTTTTTCCGTTCTATCTTTCCAACCAAAGATTTAAATCTTTGTTTCCAACGTATTTGTATGTTTCGCATTTGTAATGTTAGTATTAGTGGTATCGAGTTATCTATAATATGTTAGACTATCCGGTTAGAGAATCTTTTTTATAACGAATGTTCTGGAACTTGTTTTATTGCTTTCCTCAATTGTGATAATTGATATGGATGTATTTACCGAATTGCAAGTGCTGCTAGTGGGCTGCCGGCTTCAGTAGGGTTAAGGATAAGGATTGGGAAGGAGCATCCCTTACTCACTTACCGAGTCTTCTGTATGTCTTCGTCTTCTTACTGCCACCAGCTGCCCACATGACTGCGGAGCGAAACGCATTATGCCCTGTCACTATTTAAAATACTTGTCAGTGCACATAATTGCACCTTGTGTGTGTCAACGAACAATTTTTCTTTACGTAAACAAGGAATTTTTCCTATATAAATTATGTATCTAGCAACACCAAGGGGAATATAAGATCGTTGCCAACCTTGACACGATAAAGGATAAGGAATAGGGAGAGGTCAGTTTAATGGGGTCTTATCGCCACAAGAGCTGCTCAGTTTTTGATTGCGGCATACAGTTTGCTCTGCCACTACATTTTTCATATATATGTATTTATTCTCAATGTGAAAAATTATACCAATGTGCTGCAACTTTTTATACATGTCAGAAAACCCACTAACCCAATTTCCCCTCTATTTTTGTTTCTCCTTGACTAAGTGTCAAGTTTACTTCTGTTTCTTTGTTTATAATAGGACAAGGTTACGTAAGTACGTGTGACATTGTTCTCGTGTGTTTATGATTAGAAAGATTTTTCGGTGCCATGTTAGTTTTTTATTTGGTCTTAGAAAAGTCTTTTAATCTATTTTAACATTTTCTAATGATGAAAAGTATATTTATTGACATATAAAACCAAACAGATTTTTCCTTTAAAATTATAAATTTTTACAACTATTGTGGAATTCCTACTAATATTATAAATGCAGAAGTTTGTGAGGATGTTTGACGTTTGTTACTCTTTCACGTAAAAACTACTGAACGGATTTGAATAAAATTTCAGTACAGATAGTTAGTTTACAGTTATTTTACATATAAGACTTTTTACACAGAAGAAACGTTAGAAACCCGAGGGATCGTCTAAAAATATAAAAAAATCGGCGCCAACTTCGTCCAGCGATTAAGATTCAAACGTTATTGTCTCAGTAGCACTACCATGAGTTGCTATCGAAATCTTACGTTAGTTTACTTCTGTCGATAACGAACCTTTCACCCTTCAATGTGCTAGTGAATGATTTTATTACTAACGTTACGGTATTTCTCGAGAGCATCAGTCAAATTTGTAACTCATGGTACCGATTTTGTATAGAAATGTCAAGTTAAACGTTAGTCGGTAATGGTCGCTAGCGACTACATTCGATAGGTTTTTTACTTATGCAACTCATGTTACTGGTTTTAGTTCTTTGGTGACCGCTAGAGGCGCTGTACAATTTTTCATACAAATATTTTACGTTCTCGTTCATCTCTCGCTAGCGATTTCGGTAGTCATAAACTCATGGTAGTGCTACTGGTCAGGTGTTATATTTTTAATTTTTCATCTCGGACGAAGTCGCTGGCACTAGCTAGGGTAATATTGTAAATCAAAGTCCTCCGCCGTGTCTGTCTGTCTGTCTGTTCGTGATAAACTCGAAAAATACACCAATATTTATGTTGTTTTCACCAATGGATAGAGAGTGGTTCTCGAGGAAGGTTTTAGTGGTATTAGTATATAATTTACAAAGTTACGCGGGCAACAGCTTCTCGCAAGTTAACAAAAAATATTAAATAAGCTCCTTTAAAAGCTCTTTCGGCCTTTTAAATTTCTTTATTTCCGGCCTGGGTAGTAAATGGCAGTAATGTATTATTTTTTTATTGAACACGGATAATGTGGTACTATATATCAGACGGATTCGATTCCCTTTTGTATTTGATAGTCCATTTCAAGGTGTAACGTCACGCCGCTACCAGGAAACGAACAAAAAGAAAACGACCCAAAAAATCGCTAACGGAAACGAAATATTGAAAATGGGTGGGCGGTGCTATGCAAGGTTTAGGTGGCCCAGGACGGCCGTCTCTTAAAACGACAAGTGAATCCGTGGGACACATCTACTTACTTTCTTAGAAATGGCCAGTACACACAATATCTATTGATTAAGCGCCCCTTAGACTGTAGTTTATACTGAATGAGTTGGTTACACATTTTCATTTTCAGGTACCATTTTCATGTACCATTTTCATAACAGTTGACGTTTGCTTTTTCAACGCTAATATCTATATCGCCCATTGTTCAAAGGCCTTGAAACGGTTGACTGTTAATATTTCATTGTGTTTACAACTTGCTGTGTATCTTAAAAATAATAAAATAGTCGTCATGCCTCATCTTATCTCATAAGTATACGAATACATAATTATAAACATATTAAACACTCAATAGTAGATAAATGTACAGCGAATACCTTTTTGTTTAATACTTGATGCATATAAGAATAAAATTAAAAGATTTGTTATTATGTATATAAATGAAAAATCCAAATCCTGAGAGTTCAAAATCACCATTGTCATAAAAAATTCTGATCAAACCGGTTCATTTAAAATTTTATAATAAGTATTTTACTAACATAAATAAACATGTTCCACTTGCGAGAATGTAGCTTTTTCGTCCGCGTTTTCTATAGCCTATAAATAAATAATAAATAAATGAATATATCATTTATTCGATGTAAGTTTTTACAAAACATTTATCTTCGTCAACATTCTTTACAAGCTACCACCTTCCTCCTCGATAAATTCTCGATTCTTCCTCGATTAACCAACACAAAAAGAATGTTTCAATTCGAACCAGTAGTTCCTGTGAGATTAGCACGTACAACCAAACAAACTCTTCAACTTTTCGATGTATTATTATGGCGAATATTGATTGTTGTGTTGGTAGAGGAAATAAAATATCTGTGTATGTCTGAATAAATGATCTTATTGTTCCCCAAAACATTTGGCCGCATGCCCACGGGCATAAATTTTACTAGTATTTTGTTAGCGGCATCAAACGGTCTTTCTCGTCCCGTTCACAATACATAGAGCTTTTAGAAAGTTTTATCTGCCCAAATTTTTTATTCCACTATTATTATCTTCAATTTTATCAAACTAAAAATGTTTATTTACTTCTCATTCACTTTAATTTGTTGTATTAATGTAAATCTGGGATAATCGTTTTCAAATTTACGTCACATACATATATTTGAATTAGTTCTCTAGTGGCATAAGGCACATATGGCCAAGCGCATACATACAACTATTTGAACAACTAATGATATAATGATATAACTAGGAATATATTGAAAGGCGCATACTGTCAACTCGATAGTTGCTCGACAAAAAAGTCAAAAAGCTGCATCGATTTACTTTCGATTAAAAAGTTGGACAACTATCGATCAAACCCTCAATTTGTATTGCATTGTTTTGATATGCGCATACTATCGACTAAACAGTCGAATTCAGTCGATCCGCGACTATCAGTCTCGTCTCGCATAACCATTTGAAACGGCTACACGTCTCTTTTCTCCAACTTGTATCACGAGTATCACGACGTTATATACAAGTTTAGTTTTTAGCTTAGAATGTAACGTATGAAATATTCCACTAGATAATCTGTCACTGAGTCACAGTATCTTGTAACAAACAAACAAACAATCAAATCTTTCCTCTTTATAATATTAGTATAGATAAATATTTAGAGCAAATGTACGATAATTTTTTTTTAACATAGGTGAGGTGACTGCGAACAAGTAAGCAAAATGTAACATAAACGTCCGATGTTATGTAAAAGCTGTGTGCGTCAATAAACATTGAAAGTCAACGTACGTCAAACGTCCAATTATGCGTGCTCGCAACTGGTTCGCAATCAATCGAGATTGCTGGCTGAATATAGATGAGTTTACAGTCGTGTCGCGATTTGTACGTTTATTTTAGACTTATTGCAATATTTATAGCTTAATATATTGTAAACTATCTTTTTTTTTATGTAAAGGTCGACATGTTGACGGTCCACTTGATGGCACCGTTACCTATTATTAGCACAAGCAACGTCACAGGGGTTGCAAGTACGCTGTTGTGATTGATTAGATAAAAGATGGGGCGTAAGGAGCGGTTAGGGGGATAGGGAATGATTTGCCAATTTTGGCATCCCTTACCGAAACACAACATTACAAATGCAGGTGGTCTTTAGTATAAGGGTAATTTTTCCCGCCAAACGTGCTGCCTTAGTGTATCACCGAGGATCGCAGTGTTCTTTTCCGTTTCTAGCAAATAAGATAGTCCAAAAAGATGATGAACAAGGATTTTTACCAAGTACCGCACCATTCGGTACGTTTTCGGTATTCTGCCTATTGGACAGTGAGCTCTGTTACTACGAACAGTCTTATTATTTCCTATCTATCGACCCGCTTCCGTCTTCGTACAGATCCAAGTTTTTTTTGCAAACTATATTATGCATAAACCTCGTTTATTGCTCTTTTCAGCATTTATCCTCATTTCTTAGTGAAAACCTTATCAAAATCCACCGCCTGTTTTAAAGCGATATAGATTTATAGTGTGCTATTTGTGAATTTACCACTTTTAATTCAATCATAACAAAGTAATGTTCGTAATTAAATTGTAAACGATAAAAGCATTTTGATTTGCGCTGATAAGTTTTGGCGTTATATCAAATGCAATTCAGTTTTGTTTATTTTGCCCGATCACACCTTTGGCACGTGGTAAACATTAGTGCATAAAGATAATAAACATACCTACGTTATACAGTGTAGTATTCTTATCTACTTATATCTAATTAGTAACATAGTCGGTGCTTACGTCTGTCTGGCCGCTACTTTTTCTAAGAAAGTAATATCATTATTGATAAGGTTCACAGTATTACTTAGAGAACTTCTTCAAACCAAAAAATTGCCTTTATTTACACTAATATTACACAACAATTTATTCATATAAGCGGATATTTTGGGATGTTTGTATACACATACATATATAGGATACCCTGAGTAAATTTCAATTTGTGTTTTGTTTTATTATCAGTTATACTTTCGACAACAGGCAGGCGACGGACGTGCCAAGCAACGCTAACGACAAATTATTTTTTGAAACACGTTTTATAAATATTTATTCAATACGATTGTAACATGTAGGATGAATTTGGTTGGCCTATTTTTAGCCTCTCAATGGTAATGGGTCCGTCACAACTCGAAAAAGCTGTTTTTAACTATATATATTTCCGATGAAAAGTGTGTCACAAATATTTGGGAAACACAAGCAACATTACAGAAGAGTGGCAAGAGAACTCTTATGGGCTTCGTTGTTAACATTTTATTTAATCCCCACTTTTTAAAAAAATCTTGACGGGCTTGGATTTTCTTTTTTTCGTTTCCTAAACAATTAATAACTATAAAATCGATTATGAATATATTCTCTAATTGGCCAATATATGTACTGTAGTAATTAAAGTATCTATCTATACCTATCTAATTTATCGAATGGGAAAGATAATCTAATATACAAAAAGAATTTATTTATCTGTACTTGCACCCATCCTTGAATTATTAGGAAACATACCATATATGTATATACAATCACACATACAATCATTGTATGTAAATGCGTACAGTTATTAGATGTTTATTTGTTTTCCTTCAAATCCGACCTTGGGTATTCCCGGTCAAATTATTGTTTTCCATAGCGACAGATAAGAAGATAAATTGTTGAGTTTATTATAAATCTGTTCGATATTTCCTTTAATTGCCTTCAACTTAGTCTGATCAGAAGGTAGATTATGATCTGTTTCTTTTTTAAATGTAGACATTGCGAAAGTAGCGATTTTAGATTTGGATTTCAGATTTTAATGAGTCATGCGAAATGCCCATTTTTCTATACTTTGGTAACGCTTTTTCCCTTATCCTGCTAAGGTCGGCATCACACTTAACCGTAAATAGGGCGTTGCTTGCGTTAATAAACGACGTTATCTACCTCACATCCAGTGGATCTCTAGCCTACCTGCTGACCTTTAAAATAAAATCATAATAATTTTACATTGAAACTCAGTATTAAGAATGTAATTGCCCATGGATCGCTTGTCTAAACAGACCATGACAAGACAGAGTGATTTATGAATGTGTATATTATGTTCCGATCATGGGAAGGGAATACGTGGTCGTATCAAGTGTTCATACTTATATAAAGATTATTTTAAAAAAAATAGTTTACGTCTGTGCCAATTATTTAAAACTTGTCTATTTCTTTTGTTACCAGTTGGGAGCAGGCGCAAATGGGCCAGGTGGTCGCAGAGCCTTAGAATTAATTCTAAGTGGTGGACTGAAATCTTTAGCGAGGCCAGCGAAACCAGTCAGAAGAGCTGCTTCTAGGGACTCTGTCTTATCTCAACCACAGCCGTTGCTAGAAGGTAAGGAAGTAGACTAGATAATTATGTTACTATTTGAGGTCTTCGTTGAGTCGTTGAGGTTAATTCGTTTAAGAGTTATGGAGGAACATACATACATACATACATACATACATACATACATACATACATACATACATACATACATACATACATACATACATACATACATACATACATACATACATACATACATACATAAATACATACATACATACATACATACATACATACATACATACATACATACATACATACATACATACATACATACATACATACATACATACATGCATGCGATTCGCGATTCACGGTGGTCTTCCGTAGGAAGGCTCTGACTGTAGCCAAACGGGCTGCCTAGTGTAAGACCGCTGAACGTAGTGTGCCCTGTGTGAAATCGGTAATTCAGATTAGGGTGGTTTAAGTGGGCCTCTCTTGAAGCTACAAGTGGTAGGATTCCATGAACCCAGCAGCGTTGTTGTAAACTGTAAATAATTTTAACAATCACTTTTAGGTCTCAGAAAATGCTCGACGGTTCTCGCATTGACCGATCGCGAGAAAGCACCAGAGCCGATCAGGGCTCACAATCGCTTACGAGCACCCTCCGTCTGTTCTCGATGTTCCTCGTTATTGTCTCTGGCCGGCGCAGGAGGGTCCAGGTAAAATGATTCATTTTTTTATGATAAACAGTGCAATGATTGCAAATATTTTGCAAATGTGTGCAAAGTCGCCGATTAAGAAATAGGCATCATGTTTATTCTATCATTATCTTAGAATTCAGTATCAACTTTACAACTTGGAATTCAACTGGACTACCATATTATCAAACTTTACAAAATATACCTACAAAGGCTGTTAAATCGATCGCAAAAATAAATTGTGTAGAAATGCTAAATTTAATTGCTGATTTCCAAACGAAGAATAATTGAAGAACATCTTTAGGACCATTTTAGAACATCTTTAGTATTTTTTTCTGTACTATTGTATCAAAATTATTATCTAATCGTGATGATATGTTCGAAGGTATTCCCTGGACGGCTCCGGCGGTGGCTTCATACCAGCAGCTCCAGTCAATTGCAAGTTGTGTTTAGAAGATACTCCTTCAAACAAAGTCACGATTATAGGAGGATGTGGATGCGCATTTTGCACTAAGGTGAGTACATTGAAGATATATTTGACTGCTTTTAAAATTGTTTATTGACTGTTATAATTATAGTGTCAATTGGTTACTATGATACTTATAATGTAAGATAAAAAACCTGATTATTTTAATTTAACGACAATCATTGAATATGTTACAATTACGTCATGATAGAACACAATAAAGTGTTGTATATGTCGTGGGCAGATCGTAGAATTGGGCAGATCGTAAAGTATGAAATAAAAATCTTTCACCAAAAGTCAAAAATAGGTGCGACGAGGATCAGAGCGAAGCAAAGTGAGGAGGAGGGTGGGTGATAGGTTTACATGGAAATAAATTTGGGGAGCCGAGCGAAGCGGAGCGGAGTGAGGCGACCCTCTCAGTTTTAACAGAAATATGATCTGCTCAGGAATATCATGATATGCCCAATTCTACGATGTGCCGACGACATATACAACACAACACAGTGCATTTTCCGTAGACTTTACAGACTTTTTCAGAGTGGGGTATTAAATGGAAGAGCTCCATAAGCTAATTCCTAAAGTATGCCACACTATTACATTTCAGCCAGTTGTTACGTAAATAATAATAATAAAAAACTTTTTCTGTGAATGTCACAGCTTTATCCCCACTCTTTATCCTCCTTGCACGTGGGTGATAAACCGCCACCAGCCACCATCAAATTGACCGTCACACTGCCTGCCTTATTTTAATAAAAAAATATAATAATTATTATACATTTACCAATATTCAATTTAAATAAACGTCGCCGCGTTTGAGACACATTGAACAAACAACAGAAGGTCGTTTTTGCATAATTTTCTGAAGTTTACAAAACAATGTAATAAATAAAATAAAATTGTTTTGGCATATTTTTAATAAATTAAGTGAACATGCTTTTCAAGATAATTCAGGCAAGTATTTAATGTCATTTCACTTTGCCATTTCATTACATCATATTCATTTTACTCGCATTTATTAATCAGTTATCAAAAAGTTGGCTTTTCGCACATTTCGTACTAAATAAAATCATGCGAGATGTCAACTAAACCAAAAACTTGGGGACAACTATTTATAAAGGCGCTGCTCAGTAGTTAGTGGCCGTGATAAGTTTTTTATGAAAAAAAAGTTTAAGCCTGGTTCTCCTAAAAAAAAAATCCCACTACGTCCCAGTTTGTATGCCCCGTTTGTCCCTAAATATATTTTCTGATTATTCACTCCCGTTTGTTTATTCCGTTTCGTTTGTCTACTTCGTCCCACATTTTTTTTGTATCTAAAGATTAAATAACAATTTTAGTACAGTTATCCTAATATACTAAAAAAAAATTATTCAAATAAAGTAATTTAGTAAGCTCTTATATAAAAATTATAAAAAAAAGTTAACGTAAAAACGCATTTGGATAAAAAATTGGTTTTTAATATGGTAATTATGATTTATTTTTTCATTATAGTGATAATACCTAAAGTAATTATTCCACGTGTTACTCTTAAAAGTGGTTGTTTGTTTGTTTTTGTTTGTATTAAAAATCTTGTTTTATTTTTCTCAAAAAGTTACAATATCAATGAACTTTAAATAAATCCGTCGTTTATAGTTTGACCCGGCACTAAACGTAGCCTTGGAATAAATAATGTGGTTATAACAAGTTAGACTGCCTAAGTTTGTTAAACGCTCGTCACGCACAACATACGAAATCAATTTTACTATATTTGCTTCTCTGTCTGTATTTCTATTTATATATATCTGGGTATTGTGTCTTCTAGAAATGTTAGAAATGGTTACACAAGGGTCCGGTCGCAATAATAATATTTCAAAGAGTATCTCTCCGGAATAAAAATAAGAACGATTCACCTTATTATGTCTCTTTGTTTACGAAGTTTCTGACAAAGTCGCTAAATGTTTGCTTCTAACTACGCATACAAAATACAAACGCTGCCACACATGATAATGATTGTAAACGAATACATTTGAGGATATTATCTATTCATAGTCGAGATATTTGTACGCCGAGAAGAACGCCTCCAACTTTGGAGTATATAAACAGATCAGTTGAAGGTCATGTAAGGGTCTTCAATTAGCACTCATTGGTAACAATGATGAGGATATAATTTGATTTAAAGACTCAAGCGTCGAGGTAAATTTCCGATGATATACGGAACGTCATGTTGTGGATTTGTGGGCTATTTATCGTCATCATCTCAGCCATAGTGCGACAATTGCTAGACAAATATAGTCTTCTCCCATAAAAAGCTTTGTATGCGAAAAAGAATGTTTTTATTTTTGAACAAACTTATTTGATTGCGTTCCGTTAATCACTTTATGATATATTGAGAATTTTTTCTGTATGCGAAAAAGAATGTTTTGATTTTTGAACAAACTTATTTGATTGCATTCCGTTAATCACTTTATGATATATTGAGAATTTTTTCTTCACAGAAGAAAGTATCTCTTTTGCGAACTAATTAAATCTTAGTGAAATTTCTTAATTTCAATATCGCTTATTATAAAATCATAGTTGCCCAAAGGATTTCTATTTTCTTACATATTTTACAGCCATGGCATTTATATTCTAATACGTAAAATTGTTAAAGAAAGGTTTTTTAAGAAGATCGCCGTTTACAACTGAAATAAATAACGTATTGAGTGTACACACGGAAACGGAAAACCTTCGTGACCTCGTCAACTTTTTTACAAGTACGTACCAAAAAAAATGACCTTAGTTATACACTTTATGTAATGATTCAAATCTCAACAATTGCAAACTGTTTCATTTGAAGCGTCCAATAAACAAGGTTTTTTTTTAATGGATACTAAAATCATTGCAATTATATCTTGATCAATTGTTTAATCAATTAAAAAACAATTAATAATACTGTTTCTATGTACTTTATAAGTAATGGATTAGAAAGTGGACCCTAGGACCCCTAGGTCTTTCATTCATTATTGACTTCATAGAGCCAACAAAATCCAATCGCTCAATTTCGAGCAAGAACGAATCGCCAAAAAAAGCTTCAAAAACCGGGACAGGTCGCTAGTATGAATTTAATGCAAACTTATATATATATATGCAAATTCGCATGGATTACCAATTCAATGTTAATAAACAATTAACATTAATTTTCACTTTTAATTAAAAAAGAAACACAAAAAAAAAAGGAAGCATATTGACATTATTTCCTATTAAAACGAGATCAACAAAGACCCAGGATTAAATGAAACACCTAAAATTCTTCGCCACACAACGTGACACGGAACGTTCCTAAGCAAAGTTTGTTTTGCAAGATCACACTTAGGACGTGACCATCTTTGAGTTTAATAATCATCAAATTGATAACAAAGTAGATGCAATAAAAATAAATGGCTTATTGACTTCAGTTCTCTTGTACATATATACAATTATACATTTATTTCTTTATATATATAAAAAATTAGGTTCCGTATGTTTGTGTCCACCAAACTAAAAAAATAGCGAATGGATTGTTTTGATATTTTTACACCAACATTTCATTTTGATATAAAAGTGTTTTTATCCCAAAATTTCAAAGAATATAAAATTTATTGAGTAGGTACCTATAAATTTTTTAAATGTAAAACTTTGAAAATTAATCGATTATATAATAAATATTAAAAAAATATATAGAACGTAAAAAAAATATAATAACATATGTAGTTAGGTATAGTATGGAATCATGGTTACATGTAGACGCAAGCTTAGCCGGTCTGAAATTTTGTCGTCCTCAATGTCGAGGCAATAAGCCCCTGAAATGGCGTTTTGCTTAGCGACAATATCCATTAGGCGATAATAAGCTTTGTCGCTTCACACACAAGTTTCATTGTAATTTGCCGCCTAGTTTTTGTACTAGTAATGGAAACTGGAAAATGTTTTTGGGAAATGTGGTATAGATATAATTACAGGTTAACTAACATGTTAGTTAATATGGAATGGTGTCGGTAATTGTTCGTTTATTAGTGTACCTAGATCGACCCTTATAATCCGCGGGCCGGGTGGGGGGGGGGGGGGGAAGGCTATAAAACCCAACTACTTTCTAAAAAAAAAAAATAAGCAAATAAGTAATTTGTTGATGTATTGATGAAATTTGTTTATGATTGATGTCTATCTAAGAAGTTCACTCCAATCATCTCAGTGTTATGATTAGTGTTACGACTCCTGACAAGATGACACTTGGTCTTCCTCAAACATAACGGGCTAATCCTGATAAAAAGTCGGGAAATTTCCACGAAAGATGAAAAGAGAAACATTTCTTCCAATTATTACTGCGATCTATCACACACGAGTCAAACTTGACCCAATTGCGATCTTTGATGTTTTCCTTGAAGCATATGTATTTGGTAAATTATACTTAGGTATAGGTCAAATTTATATAGCGGCCCGCCTCTAGCTTCGCCCGGGTGGCAATTTTAAACCTTCATCGTGTAATGCTCTTTTCATTAGTGAAAACCATAACAAAATCCTTTGAGTGGTTTAGTAGTAGCGTAACTATTATTTAATCTGAGGTTAGTAGTTAGCAGAGAAAGATATTATGCCATTGCGGAGTTTTCTTTAGGGTTCTTTGTAACTAATTATCTGAAAATAAACAATCATTCCACATCAGTTGCTTTTAAATTTATTTGTTTCTTTATTTCTATTTTTATATTTAAAAAGTGACACGAAGAAATAAGAAAATACACCCTACTATAATCGGATTTTTAATTAGATGAACTAAAATGACATTTGGTGGGTTACCATTTTATTGTAATGTAAAAATAGTGTTGTATCCTGAGTAATCGAGTATTGGGTAAGAATCGTGATTCAATCTTTTTTATTTTATAATAAGTTTGTTAGTTGAACTTATTATTTTAATAAGTTTTGTAGTTGTTGCTAGCTGTCATTTTAGTCCATTAATAAGGCGGCTGAGTTCCATTATTTTGTTCTCTTCTATAACGTGATCGATACTTACAACTTGACCATAATGATCGAACTCAGTTATAAATGAGTCATACTACAACACTACGCTTCATGCTTGCATCATTTTCATGTAACATTTTCATAATGAAAAAGAATATTGGAACATGCAGAAAACATTTAAATTTGTAGCTGCAGTAGTAGGTATTCAGTATAATTCTCGAACGAAATCTTTTGTTTAATCTGGCCGTAATAATGTTTACTCGATTTCCCCGAATGGTTGTTAAAAGTGCAATTTTGTTTACCACATTACGAGTAGGTACGTTTCCACTCGAATTAGAATCCGCCATTAAACCAGATTGTAAGAGCAAAACCTCTTTGTTAGGTTTAGATTTTTATTGGCTTACCTATACCTATACACAAGCTGTTGCACGCGACTTTGTCCGCGTAACTTTTATGTAAATGTTTTAATCGTTATGTAAAATGTTTATACTCAATAAAAATCTTAAAAATATAAACTTTATAAACTGTTACTTGTTTTTTTTTTTTTTTTAAATTGGTCCAATAGTTAACAAAATATAAGGTATAGCTGTTGCACGCGACTTCGTCCGCGTAACTTTATAAAATATAATACATTCGTGTCAGTGAAACCATGGAAATGTACATACAAAATTTCAACCCAATCAGTGAAGCCGTTTAGTAGTTGACATACCGACAGCAGCGTCACCTACCGAGTCCAATTTTATTTTTAAATCATCCAGGAAACCATCGAAATACCCATATAAAATTTCAACCCAATCGGTTCAGCCGTTATGCGAAAAGAAGTTATGTGAAAAAGAAGTTAAGTACGGAAGGATAATTCTTACTACCCGTTATCCTTTTACCCGTTTTCCCGTAGGAATGAAGCATTTTCCCGCGGTAAAAAGTATCCTATGTTCATCACAGATAATGTCGGCTTCTAATGGTAAAATAATTTTTCAAATCGGTCCAGTAGTTTCGGAGCCTATTCTAAACAAACAAACAAATCTTTCCTCTTTATAATATTAGTATAGAAGTATAGATTCATTGACATGTCGCGGAATCACCGATGAGGAAATCATCGAAAAGTAACATCTTATTATTCCTTTGTTGCTACAAAGTGCTATTGTTCATATTCATAATATGGAACACGCCTTATTGACTAGTTAATTAGGCGAATTGCTTCGTACAGTGTGCAACGAGCTACATGAGACCGTAACACACCTTTTGCTCACAGTTGAAATATTCAATTAGCGGCTGACTGTTCACTAGTTCTGTTCACGTGGCTGGTGGCCAATTCGTGTTTTTCACCGGGGTCATAATATGTATTATACCTACTTATGGTATTCTGTTAGGATTTCGTATTTGCTACTAGAGAAACTAAAACATGAGTCAGCATACATTATGTACGGAACTCTTCTAGAACACGTTACGGTACCTCTTCCTACCACTTGACCTGTTCCTATTACAAAATTCGACAGTGTTCACGAACGCAATATGTTTTTTTTTATTATCCTTTTTTCAATTTTTTATTATGTACTAGCTGGTGCCCACGACTCTGTCCGCGTTAAAAAAGAAAATATATGAGCAATATCTTTATTGCCTGATATTTTTATCGCTGTGACGAAAGTGCCGCCCAATTTTTATATATTTTAGACGATTTTTCCGTGATAAAAAGTATCATTATCTGTGTGCCAAATTTATCCATATCCGTTTTGCCGTTTTGCTTGAAAGAGTTAACAAACATCCCTCCATACATACATACATACATACATACATACATACATACATCCATCCATCCATCCATCCATCCATCCATCTTCACAAACCTTCGCATTTATAGTAGGATTTACATGTGCCTGTACATTACAGTTCATTAATCTGTTGTCATTGTTATTTTTCCAGAACTTGTGCCAATACTATTTATTAGTCCCAAGCAAGCTATCATCCTTACGAGGAATAATTTTCCCACTTGCCCCCAATATACCCTGTATAGGAAAAATATAGGATTACAGTCGACTTTATTCTTGTAACGCGGTTTATAGTGATTGCTGTATGAGTCACTGCCAACTCCTAGTACACATGACATTGATATTCCTAGAAACGGTAACTGTCAAACGGTAAAAACAATTGTCTTATTTTCTACCACTGTTGTAATATTCTGGGAATTGTGATTTTTAATAGTTGTGGCAAATTTAATTTTTGTACCAACAAGGTTTACACCAACTGAAAGGATATAACATAACTTATAGGTACAAATTATGCTACATCACCTCTATTACTTAAATAAAAGTGCAAATGAAAATCTTCGTGGGCATTATACTCGTCGACAAAAGTAGTATCGTACCTAACAGTTTTTTGGTCTAGATTTTTCTTTACAATAGGTACAGATTTCCTGCATTCACAGCGACTCAATAATTAAAATGTAAAATTTTATACTGAAAACTAGTGTTTTTGCCCGCGACTTCGTCCGTGTCCGACCGCCACCAAATTTCACAGGAACACCCACTACAAGCCCCACTAATCTAATCTGAATACCCACTAATCTGAAGATTGTCTGAAAGTTTCATCAAAATTGGTTCAGCGGTTTTGGAGACATACGGATTATCCTGAATATTGATTTCATTTTTGCAAGAATCTAATAACACCATAAAAAATTATTGACACACGAATTCGCAAAGAAAAAATTTCTGGACTCAGTTGACACGGTTGGGGCCGAGGCGAGGACACTAGCTCATCATATTTTCAGTAAAAGGTCGTCCCGGGGTGCAGGGGTGCATCGCTCGGAAACTAGGCCACTGGTTCGCCTAGATTCAACCTGCACAGTTTGAATTAAGAATGACTACACGGAGAATTAAATACTTTTATACTCGACTAAACTTAGTCAAATGAAATAAACGAGGGACTTTAGTAAATTGCATGGAATGCAACGTAATCCGTTGCTTTGTTTGCTCAAGCACTCGAGGGTTGAAGCTCGAGGCTATATTTGAAAATAACACAATTTTCTTTGATCTTACAGTTTTAAATACATAAAGTATAGGTAAAAATACTTATAGCAATCTACACAAGATATTTAAGAACCGACATAATATCTGTAATGAATGGAAATTAACACTTCATGTCCTTTACTTCATGTCTGTTTTAAATAAATAAATGGAATTAAATTTAAAATTCTGTATTTTATTACAGTTACAATTTTGATAATGTTACAGTGACGTCCGTAAAGGAACCGGAACCTTAGAGTCGTAGGTTTTTTATTTTTATGTACTATTTTTATAATGTTAAACTAGATTTAATCTACATATTGTTATAATAACGCGTCAATAGTTATAAAGCTTTTGGGAGAGTATAATTGAGTTAGTGTCCCAATTACAGCGAATTTATTTATGGCCCATCTCTAGGTTGTAAGCTTCAATATAGAGTTTAGGTACTATAGAGCTTATAGGACTAATAGTGTGCCAAGATTGAACCGAATGTGTTAAAAAATGTTATCACGAAACAAAATTTAATCATTATAAGATAATTTATTAGGTTTTAAGGTTTCATCTTCAAATTCAGTCTTGTGCAGAATTTGTTTATTTTTTGTATTCCAAAACCTGCACATATTTATAATATCTACACTCGTATCTTTATAAATTATTTAAGAACTCCTTTTACATATTATAGGGCTGCATCACTCTTGTAAGAAAACGCCAATTAAATTTATTTTTAAATGAAATAGGTCAAGTGCCAAGCGAGTGGGCTTCGTGCAGTTTGCTGCGATCGGTTGCGTATGCACGCCTTCATGCTTCGTTAACTGTTCAATGTCACAACACAGCAATCGCTGAAACTTTTCGAGAGTCATAATGTTAATTCATTTCGGATCTCGCGTCTAAATTGATCATCACTTTAAGTGGCTCTACCGATTAGGTAGAATCGATTTAAATATAGGAAAGGTAAGTGAAAGGTGGATGGGTTGGCATAAGTTTAATTATTTCTCTGAAGAGGTTGTTATTGTAGTCTGGCCAGTTTACGAAAATAGCTACGTTTCACCGATAATCTGCAAGAGACAATTGTACTAACCGTCTTCTTAAGGTGCCACTTCTCTACAATAATTACAATAACCTTGGAAACTACTGCACGAAAGTGGAAGCGCAAGTGCTAATTTCATTCTCTTGAATTCTTCAACCATTTTTAATAATAACTAATAAATCCTCTTTTTCTGCTTTTTCAAATCGGTTCTGCCTGTTTCACAAACGTCAAGTAATACTTGACGTAACTTTCATTTAAAGTCACCGGTAACCGGGGATAATGGAGCTGGTATAGCTTTGTTTGTACGGTAAACGTCCCAAACATTGAATAGAAAATAATAATAAAAAATCGGCTATCGATGGCTGCACTAAACCGAGTGCATAATTCAATAAAACAGAAAATGATTTCTAAAAATAATTAATCAACACTTTACTTGACGTTGGTGAAACAGGCGCTTAGTGACAATTGATACCAAAAGTAGCTTTTTGTTTTTCGTATTTGACAGTGTAACGAAAACCATCTTTTTCCAGGGACAGTGGTCCATTATTACTTCTGTTCTAATCAACAATGTGTACATCAACACTGGTTGCGATTTTGGTGTTAATTTCAGCTAATTAAGCGAAATGTAGTCTGTTGAACGTGATTTGAATCTTCGGTTAATTCAAGTTCAAGCATTTAATTAAAATTTCCTATATCGTTTGGTTGTTAATTTTCAACACAATTTAACGCCACTTCAATTATTTCAGTAATTAACCGGTGTAACAGCTGCATGTAATTAAGTCGAATTTAGTAAATGAATTATCAGTTTCATTGTTTTAATTAATCTTGTTCATCTGCCATTAGTGTAGTGATTTGTCAAGGATTTAACTAGTATAATTGTTTTTTTTTTATAAACCACAATAGTAGGTAAAACGATTATTGTTTTCTATGCAAAAAGTGTAGGTTAAATTCAAATTCAAAATAACTTCAAAACAATTCATTAAATAAGACAGTGTTACACCATTAATGAAACTGATTTTGTAAATAAGTTTCGTTTCACCACTAATTTAGATTTACTTGACGGTAACGAAAATCAAATAATTATAAAACATGTTATAGGTATAATAAGGCTTAGATTTTAAAAAACCTTCTTCGTTGCTAAATGGACTAGTGATTATTTTTGTACTATATAATAACGAAGAATTTGTGATATCCTAACCAATAAACAGTGAAATCTTCCGCAGTACAAATATTATTTGTATTTCAGGCACCATGTTCTCATATTGACATTCAGAGGTAGATCTTAAGATAGAGCATCTTTAAGACTTCAAACGCAACATAATCAAGCCGCCTATGTAATGGTGCTCTAATGTTATGTGGTCTCTAAACAAAACAGACAATATGTTTTTTTTATGTATTGTTGCCTAGAATTCTACAAGCAATCCGAGGCTACGCAAACAGTAATGATCAAATAATAATGCACAATGAATACAGAAATGCCATTCACTTTTGATATGGACCTCATGCGTAAATTTAGACTGAAGGTCTGAGACAAATACCTGATATAGAGAAGTCTAGACTGTGTTTTAAACTCGATACTTCAATGCTAATTGAAACAAAAGAGAAAACAAAAATGTTAAGATAGAAGAGTTGATTTTTTAAGATTTCGTCAATTCGGATAATTTTATTTTCGTCACTGAGACCAATTTTGTCAAATCTACCCCTACCTTCTAACCCTAAGATGTTGTACCTTTCTAATATATAATTCTCGTGTCACAGTGTTAGTTGCCATACTCCTTAGAAACGGCTTAACCGATTTTGATGAGAATAGGTTTTTATCAATTTTTTGTACGCGAGCGAAGTCGCGGGCAGCAGCTAGTACTCTATAATATATCTTTTGTCTATGATATACCTACCTAAATCCAGAATCATCATATGAATTTTTGTAATTGACGTTTGATTATGTCCATCCCGTGCCAATGACGAGCTCTTTATGATGTCATGCATTTCAATCCGTTTCATATAGAAAAAATCCATACCGTAAATATAATAAGGAAAAAGTTTTATAGTTATTCAATGCATATAAATGGCTTTATATAAACGGAATGCAATACAACTGCCTGCTGTACTGACTCTCTTTTATTTATGTTACGCTTGTGAAGTTATAGAAAAAATTTGCAGTTTAGTTATATTTCCGGCTAAGTGATGAGTGATACTGTTAAACCTTACTTTAAAAAGCACTTCCACTTACGCATCTCAATATTAATGTACTTACCAGACTTGTTTTATTTTAGAGGATCAATTTCAATGTACTTTATTAATTTTTCACATCAGAAATGTGTATGCAAATTTTATGATGATCGTTTGAGTAGTTAAGGCGTGATATCGTAATGGCTTAAATTGGAAAACCAATTTTTGCCGATTGCCTGTTATCGATCTAAACATGTTTCGATGGACCCAATATTAGTTAGGTAAAGATAAGTCATCATAATATCAAACATTCATTCGAACATATTATGCATGTAAAGATGATGAGGCACACACAAAGTAAATGATACGATGTCAAAAGATAATGTTCTAACATAAGTTTTTTAATTTTAATGAAAGAAGGAAAATTCTTCACATCTATTTGTCGTTTTATGTCGAGCGGACCTGTTTTATGTCCGTCTCAAAGCAATTTTGCAGTGAAATCTTAAGATCGTTAACTTGACACAGCTACACATTTTATCTGAATTTTATTACTTATTATGTTTTTAATAGATATTGCGACACTGTTGTTTACTTCGTCCTAATGTTGTATTACAACAGTACTCTCATAGAGAGCTTGTGTTTTGAAAACATTGTAAGAGAAGAGAACTTCCTCTTCTTTTTAGTAAATATATATTGATGTGATTACGTGTATATGCGATTCATTAATAACATTTAATGTAGTCGCGCCTTTTGTGGTGTTTTTGTTTTAAATTACAAATTGCATACATCTACGTTATCCATATGACAAAAAGATAACATTTCTATGTCACGTTGCTTGCATAGAAGTGATAAATTAAAATTGACTACATAAAATACATACTATGTACTGTAAAGTCGTTCGCATCCATCACGTATGGCTCCATTCTTTCCAATAAAATAATTTGTAGTTGTGTTCAAATAATTAATCTTATAACGTACATTAACTATTACGTGTAAATAAATTTTGCATATCTTAAAATAATGTCATAGTTATCATTCGCCTTTAATTTCATAGCATTTGCAAGTTCTGTGTGCTTTTTATAGTCATCATAATCCGCTTGCGTCTCTCCACTGCTGAATGTAGGCTTCTCCCAAGGCTCGCCACCACACACGGTTTTCTGTTATTCACATCCAGCCGCTTCCTGCGAAGCCCTTTTAGATCTTCTCTGGCCGCAGGGCGACCCACGCTGCGCTTTCCAATTCGTGGCCTCCATACGAGAACTTTTCTACCCATCGGTTATCTGCTATCCGCTATGCTATGTCGGCTATCTATGTGGTTATCGGATTTTTATAGACACTTAGTACGCTAAAATAGGTGGTTGAGACCTTAAACATCTGGTCGTATACCATTTATATCAAAATTATTCCATTAAAAATTTGTTTAATTTATGCTCACTGTATTTTTCCTTCCGCAAATATCTATTAATAAGTATAAGTAATTATTTTTTTAACCCTGACTCATGTGGCATTTTGTGAGTGGGCAATCCAAGTGCCGGAGTTTTTGGTTTTGTTATAGCATCTGCTTTGTTTGGCCTACGAGTACTAGGCGACCATAACAATCGTGGACGTTTTTGCAACCGGCTCTGCACACTTGCACAACCGGTCACGTTCGTTTGCCGCACACAGCATTGAAAATTACGTCATGCATTTTATTTAGCCTTATGTAGAGCTCGCCTATACGCACGACCAAATACAAACCGGTAACTCACTATATTGCCTCCTACACGATTATGTTCACCTGGTACCTAAAGAACTAGCAAGGATTCAAAAGGATCTTAGAAATTTACCTCATTTACAAAAAAAAATAAAGGAACATTTTAAACGAGAAAGTATTTAGGCCGGATTGGGTTGCTCAAAAAGGATTTGTCGACCATTTCCGCTAGGATATCCGTGAATTATTTCAGTTTATAGTCATTGTCGGTTTTATTAATAGTGAAGAAATAACGAGTACAAGCAGGTTGTTTGGTTATTGTTTTTTAAATGTTTTAAAATTGCTTTTTTTTTAAAGGGTAACCTTCGTTTCTCAGTGTCGTCTACAGTTGCAGAATAGTGCAGGTACATGTATCAATTGCTATTTCCAGGTGTAATGTCAAGTTCATTCGCGTGATTATGTTTTAAGAAGCATAATAATATGATATCAGTTTTTTGTGTTTCTTTTTTGCGTGAGCCTTTATTATTACATAAACTTGTACGATTACGTGAGGTTAACTCGTGGACATCGATGCTCGTGGCCTTGTTCGTCATTTTTTGTATCAAGGTCTTTTGAATTCGGAATATTACTTTTTTGTGCTTTTAATTAATGTTATCTTTGCACTTTCAAACATTCATTACAGTTAATCGCTCTACAATCAGTTAGATTAGAATTAATTTCTTATGCTTGAATAATTTACTTATTAACTGTCAAAATGTCAAAAGTCATTTCTATAAACGTATGTGATTCAATACTTTTTTGGTTTGTATGTTTTGTTGTTTCACAAACATATGAAAAACTACAATAACCGTTACAATGGTCTCTTTTTTCAGCTATATTTTTTTAATTGTAGGTACTTAGTCCTCAATTGTGTTTCATGTTCATTATGTTAAGTATTTATTTTAAAGCACGTTATCGTGTTCAATATTTATAGCTACTTAGTAGCTTTGTCCAACACTATAAATGTGAAGTAACTTTGTATGTGTGTCTAAGTCTGTTACCTTTTCACGCCTTAACTACGCAACCAATCATCATGAAGTTTTGCATACACTTTGTCAGAGATAAAGGAAAGGACATAGAGGGTACCTTCAATCCAGAAAAAAAGTTCTCGTAGGATAATGTAAAATTTAAAAAAATTAACGCCTGGCAAAAGGGTAATAGCAATGCAGATGTCGGGCATTATATAGCTTATATACTAGCTGGTGCCCGCGACTTCGTCCGCTTTTTATGTTTTATATATAGCCTATTTCTTATTTTGGTGTATAAGCTGTATTATCGTAAAATTTCATTGAAATCCATTCAGTAGTTTTTGCGTGAAAGAGTAACAAACAAACTTTCGCATTTGTACCTACATTTTTTAATTTTTAACGCGGACGATGTTGACATTAGCCTGTTTTTCATATTTATCGCAACTATGAACACAATCTCCTTAGTTTGGTATATAAAATAATTTCTCTTTTCTGAAGATAGAGTTTTTCCACTTGCTGCACTATCTAACAATTTGCCTACAATCGAACATTCCAGGCTTCTGTGTCTGTCGTCACAACAATTTGTTCAATAAGTATTACTAAGTAAGTAAGTACACAGCAATTTCGCGACATTATCGTGCAATTTTCAAGAAACTCCGCAAACGGTTCCAGTTTGTCGAGCATGCCACTTGATAAAAATAGCTAGTAAGAAAATTCTACGAGACTCGATCGACTTGTAACTTGTAACATTATTTGCTTTTTTTGCAATTTATCCTTGAAATTAATTTACTTTTTGCCTTTGTCTAAACATCGTCTACAAAATTCAACCGTATAATTGAATTGTTTAATAAAAATATTTCTATTGTCTCACAGAATCTATTTAATAAGTAAAAAAATAGAAACACGTTCACTGCTGCTAGAGAGGACACTGCTGCCTACTAGAGATAAAGATGTTCAGATTGTTCGGCCGAATATTCGGTTAATTTACCAAATATTGAATTGAATTGAATATTGAAAGAAGAAATACAGTTACGGAAACTTGTTACTACTTTGTAGTTTAGTTACAGAAACTAATGTACAACTTAGTTTTCAATGTGTGTGTGTCGTGAGACTTATTTTTTTGTGTGTATTTTATTTTCCATTATAAATATTACAAGATGTCTCTTCATCGGATTTTATTCACATTACAAACATTTTTTTTTTGTTGAATTGTCGATGCATTTTTATGGTATTGTTTTTGGCAAATAATTGCTGTAGACATTTTTTATGCAAGGTATACTGTAGGTGCTGCTAACATAATAATACTTATACTGAAAACACAACGATCACTAATAATAATCACTTACGATGAAAATAATACAAGAAAAAAATACTGGTATAATCTCAGTTTATGATAGAAGGTAAAATATGATTTGAATAACTTGTAAATTGATTTATTGGTTTGATATGAGTGATTCGTAAAGGTAATAAATTATACTGTTTACACACTATTTGATTGATATACAAGAAGGACACAGGTATGAGTAATTTTCTATTATTCTATGCATGGGTCGGCATGCAGGCTGACGGCCCATTTGATAGCAGGTCTACCGTTGTCGTCACTCGTCACCAATTAGCACAAACAACGTCATAAGTTTTACAAGTGCGCTTAATAAAATAAAGAATAAGTATGGGACAGGGTAATGATCTGTGGCATTTCTTACTCACTTACCGAAACACAACAGCACAAATGCAGTTTTTTATGCTTTCTGCTAAAATGCGTTTAGCAGCAGTTGTCACTGCTGCTAAACGGGATGTTTAGTTATGTCTGGGTTTCCCTGTTACTGCATTTAAAAAATCTTACTTTATTATGTTTACGAAAAAGTTAGTATGTCAAATATTTTACTCCAAGGAAAGATTTTGCGTAGTGTTAATTAATTTACCTTCCAGGGAATCCTAGAGCTCTTGACTCAAGGCAGCCAGTTTTTCCAGTGTTAAATAAACGTACTTTTTGACATAATTACGAGACGAGGAATGTGATTGCCTGTCGTCACGCCGGAATTTATTTCTTAACAGAAATGTTAAGTGTATTGAACTAAATTATATTATTAGGTTATACACATAATATATTTCTATTTCTATTTCTCCTAGTGTAACACTACCTATTATATAAAAATTAATATATAATTAGAAATATAATAATCAAAATCGTGGTAAATAGTTCCTCTCCATCTAACTTTTGCCTCGACCAGGCACTATCACGACCATTCTGCAGACTATGATCACTCTGTCAAGAGTGATCGATGTCGTACTATTCGCATAGACAATCTTTGTCTATGTATGTGAAAAGTACGACAACCTTTCGTTACGGGCCTCGTTCGTTACGTATGCAACACTTTAATTTAAACAGTTTTTTTTGGCTTATTGAGATATTTTTATAATTTTATTACTCATTTGGGTCTCACAGGACGTTCGGCGCCATTTTTGTTAATGACAAAAAGAAAATATCCAAATTTACATCAAAAACTCGAAAGGTTTTATAAACAACGAAATAACGAGTTCATTGCACTTATTAAGTAGGCGGTGGGATGTGTTCTTTGTATGAAAATGTTTACGTTGATTCAAAATATTCAAACAACAAAGACAGATGTTAGAAGATACAGGGGAATTCTGCATCAAGGAGGTTTCCGGTTAGCATTTGGTTTTATTCGGATAACATCCCGGTGTAGTAGACCAGTGAAGACCATTATCACGTCTGCCATTGTATTTCGATACTCTAGCTAGAGCCCATTACGTAATATCTTTTTTACTTAAATTTTATGGTTTAATCCTGCGTATTTTTACGCTTTCGACGGTGTCACTCATGTTTCGGCGGTCTCATATTGGCTCCTGTAGGCGTATATATTTTTTCTGTAAAGGTCAGCTAGCAGTCTAACGATCCACATTGTAAGTGGCTATTCGTCGCCTATAAAAATATGCAATACTAAGACGGGATGCGAGTGGAGTGGTTTAGGAATAAAGAGGAATAGAATACCTATAGAACTAAGCTGCAGAACCTATAGAAAATCACCATGAAAAAACCGCACGCGCTTTTTGTATAAGAAGGTGGTTATTTCTGTCAGGCTGCCCTTTTTATGACTGCCGATGCCGAACGGAATGTGTATTATTTGTCGTTTTTTTCCTCAGCTTAAATTATAATTTTATACAGTTTCGGGCTTTTCTGATCTGATCGTTTATTTACGATGAGATGACTGACGTTCATCCTTATATTCAACCCAAATTTTTATTTTTCTAATATTTTACAAAAAGATACAGCTGAGCTGACCTGTCTTTATTTATGTAGGTATAAATCTGAACATTCCTATTACTATGGATACTTTAAAAAAACGTTATCTCTGTCGTGTCAACATTCAATGCAATATTATAACAAATAAACTTGGTATATTTTAAAATTTATTTATTATTTGTAGATAATGTTGAACTTGAGAAATCTCCACCGAATTTGCGTCTCGTTATCACGCTATATCGTTATAAATTGTTGTGATTAAGAATAAGATAAGAGGAATGGCCGATAAACATTCAGCGCTAATGTACACAAATGTATTGTTATTATTTGAGGATTTCAATAAGTAAAATTTTATTTAAAAAGATTTTGATTTGTCAATCGACATTTAGTTTCTTTATTGTCATTTACGATGCTCATTTACCATAAGTAGGTATTTCTCATTGACGGAAGCTCAACGTCCAATCATGATTATATTATTATAATATATAATAACACATGATTTCATTTTTCTTATTAATCTCTATTTCACGTGACTGATAAAGGCATAGATAAATTAACGATTACTTAGTGGTCGTACGTGCTCATGACAGGAAAGCACTATTTGATATACCTACGTACTTCGCATTTATCTCACGTATATAAAGATGCAACCAATTCACTGATAATATTTTCTATCGAATTGTTCTGTTAATAATTACAAATTACAAATGGTTTTTTGTTTACTTTTTAATATTAGTTCTTTAGAAAATTATATATTCCTATTTTAAGATTAAGATTAATGTAATAGTAATAATAGACTAGCTGGTGCCCGCGACTTTTCAATTCGAATCAGTAGTTCCTGAGATTAGCGCGTACAACCAAACAAACAAACAAAAATCTTCAGCTTTATATATTGCTATAGATTAATCTAATAGATTAGAAGCGTAATGCGGTTTTCTCACACCGCGGCGATTTTTTTACTTGAAGCATTTTTATATACGCGTCATTCTAAACAAAATTCCAACAATAATATTTCAACCTTGATTATGAAACAAATATTAGTTTTATAAGGATTAATCACAATGATACGAATATCCATCCTTCGATTCTACTCGTATTTTGATTGACTAATTTGAACAAAAAGGTAAATAAGTAATTGCATAGATTGTGAGTTGTGTGCAGTTAGAAATAGCCTTGCTAACTTTTTGTGGGGTAATGAATGATGAGTAATTGTAAACATGTAGTACATCATTTTATGTATATTTTTAGTGCGAAAGAACGTTAAGATTGCAGAAATTCTTCGACTTTGAATTGTAACGTGCCAATCTCATCACATCACAATTCAAAGTCGTGACACACTATAATCACATTGTACAGTTTGATGTTAATTTTATCTTGATGTTATTTTCTTATAAACTTTCTAAATTAAGTGTCTAGTTCATTAATCAGATTCGGTATTAAATGTGATTGATTCCTGGTTCCATATCAGTTCTTAACAACTTATTTATTTTGCAACCTAGTCCTTGTTTCATAATGGCGTTAATTGATAACTTTAATGAAAAACCGTTAATTTATATAAATAAGCACTATATTGCAGTACTTCAAAGTTTTGATTCATAATTTTTAAATTGAAATTTTATGTGGGGTTTTCAATCATTTCCTTAATTAGCAGCATTCATTTGCAAATATTGTAAATGTAACATAAGTAGATTTTGAATGTACAATTGTAAACTACTCTCTAACTACTCAACTTATATGCCACCATGGAGTCTGCAAGATCGTAATTTAAAACAGCAATTAACGTCAGATAATTATTATTATTATAATATATATAATACTTATTACGATGTGTATAATATAAAACTGTAAAATTAATATACAGGTTTCATTTAAAGTTTCACGGTCACGTGTTAAAAATAAATGGACATAGCTTTTATCTGTTAATGAGCCATTCAGGCCTTTACCAAGACCTGTTTAAAGGAAATCAATAATTTTGTAATAGTTTGTATTTACGGACACTAAGTGAAAGAGTGAATGGTTCCTTGACCCAGTTATTGGTTCGGTTGAAAAGGTTTAACCCTAATTAGGTCTAATGCGCTGCTCAATTGAAGTAAAATTGCTTTTCCTTTTCGGATCTTAAGTCCTTTTTTCCTTTTTCTTTATATATGTACAGACCCTTAGATCTTATATATTTAAGGGCAACCTTACCATCAAGTGGAGCGTCAGACTGTCTCTTGCCTTTAACATAAAAAAAGCTTTTTTTATCATTCGGAAAATGTGAGAATTATTATATTTTTTGTGAGTTTTTTTAAAATGGTTACTCAACTTTCCAGGACCTAAAACAAAGAGACTTGAATTCTTGCTATATTATGTATTAGCCTACAACTTCTAATGCTAGCAAAAGGACCACTGTTATACTATAATATAATCCCGGTCATATTATAAGAGCGGCACATAAATATGATGATGTTGTTTTAAATTGGTATATAAACCACATTTTTTTTACTACATTTTTCTAAAATTATTACATAATTAAAAAAAATAGAACAATTGAATAGAATAATAAATAAAAATGCGTCTGAACATCCGGATGTGTCTGGAGTAGTACGGACGTTTGGTAACCCAATCTGTGTAGTTCCTATGGTAAAAAGCCGAATCTAAAGTGTGTGTGAGGCTGTACGATTAGTATATTCGATTGACGAAATTCGACGATACCTAAAGGCTTAAAACGATAACGAAGTTCGAAAATAAAAAAAAGGGATGGGATTGACTTATGCCGTCGCTAAATCACGTGATACCTCCCATACATATTCTTTGGAACTTCGTTATCGTTTTTAAATTGTTACTTTGACTAAGGCCCCTGCCCCTGTAGTAGTATGTGTCGGATCTGAAATATAAACTTTGACTAGCGTGCGGCGGTCTTCGTAAGACGTCGTCGTGTAAAAGCTGAGCATCTTCATAAATATTCAAATATTGCCAATATCCCGCCCTCAGATTGCGGGATTATATATCCGGTCGCGTTTACTTTCCCGAACATAAAGGTATAATTCCAACAAGTTCCCGAAGTATGCAATATGCATGAACTATAATATGATGTCAGGTCACTTTGTAGGAGTAACATTGTATAGCTGTTGTTTGAACAGCTAATTTTATAATCATTAAATTTTAATATCAATACTAATAATAAATCTGTAAGTGTAGGTATTGTATGTTCCTCCATAACTCTTAAATGAATTAACTGATTTTCATGAGACTTTGTAGATAAACATTTAGACGTACAGGATAGGCTACTTTTTTCTTTTTCAACGCTGACGAAGTCGCGGGCGCCACCTAGTATTGTATAATTTTAGTAGAGGCAGGTTACACTGCATTTCACAGTCATAGATTGATGAGCCCATACTCCTCCAGAAGAATACAGCATGTGTGCTATTGTGTTTAGGCGAGGTAGTAGTAGTAAGGCATAGTAGTAAAGCACATATTCCGTTGAAACCCTTACTACTAATGAATGCGAAAATAACTCTGCATGCCTGTCTGCGTCTTGCCTGGGGGATAAATGAGGATTAAATATTATGACAAAAAAAAATTAAGTTTTATTAATTCTGTCAGCCAATAATATACAAATTTTCGATAACTTTTTATCAGGCACCGCGACTTTGTAATAAAGAAACTCACAATTCGAGATTTTATGTGAGAAAAATAAGAATTAAATAAACCTATAAATATATCCTTATTGCCTTATAAATAAGTATAATATCTTCTAAATAAATTACATATAATGGCCGTAGGTAATAGAGGATGTAAACAAGCTTGTAGATACATTGTTATATTTAATATAATCATCGTGCAATCATGATTAGTGATACAATGTTAGCTCATTAAATTCAGTTAACATGATACCACATCAAATCGAGATTTGGTAATAACAATATGAAGGAGACATTATTATAAAAAAAGGTATATTTTGTCAAAATGTCGGTTTTTCTTTTAACTTTGAGACCTAATTAATATTACTGACTGATGACTGACCTAAATATTTACAAAGAAAAGCCTTTAAAGTTAAAGTTTAAGGTCTTTAAAATATCTTAAATCTTAATACCTATATACAAAATTTACCACACATGTCAAACCGATTTCAATGCAATTTGGTGATTGTTTCATGATATACTGAATCATATGTATAAGGTCTGGAGATAAGTCAGTTGATGTTTAAAAAGAGTTTGTTACTATAAATTATATTTTATTTTATGTATGAAAACTTAGTCTTACATAGTCTGAAAATACTTAATAAACAGTAAAATTACGTAATATATTTTCCTCGTTTGCTGTTTATATTATTATATGATGATAATGAACACCTGGCAATTAGACAAGGCTAATATGTAACACCTACTTAGCCACGTCTTGTTAATAATGTTGTAAAAGTCTATATACGAGTTTTTTAAATACAGAAATACATTTATTTAATACTAGCTGGCGCCCGCGACTTCGTCCGCGTTAAAAAGTAGCCTATCACGTGTCCCATACTTCTAAATGTTTATCAAAGTTTCATGAGAATCAGTTAATTCGTTTAAGAGTTATGGAGGAACATACATACATACAATACCTACACTTACATATTTATTATTTATATTGATAATTAATTGATTGATGATGATACTAATAAACGTCCAATAAATAAATTGTTAAGTGGTGTTAACTGCAACGTCATGTTAAAAGCACGATTATAATATGCGTATCATAAAGTTAACTCTTTAGCGTAATTAATTTGGGGGGTGAAGTTTTACTAACTTATAGTCTTTGTACAAGGAGAACGATGGAAAAGGTAGACAACTAGCATAGCTGGGTATTGTATTTGAATAATTATATGTGGTATTTGCATTAATATGGTTACGGGTGGCGTGCAAACAATGATAGCAACTGACTGACACATTTTGCGAATGCACGCAAACCGCTGTCTACGTAAATGGCTAAAAGGGCTATCACACCTTACAATTTGAACGTATCCAATTTAGGAAATCGAAAGGTGTGATCGCAGTTAGAACAGATTGGATTCAATTGAGAGTTTATCCATTTTCAACTCTATATCCTTCGACTTAGAAATCAATTTAGCGTAGTGTGATCACGAGCTCTCTACTTAGATTCCTAAATAGGAAACGTTCAAATTGTATAGTGTGATTGCCGTTTAAAGTGTTGAGAGACGCCTGTGTTGATTATTATGTAAACGCGCGACAAATGTACTTTTAAAATGAATATTTACTATAGACGAATAAATCCTTACGTGTTGAAAGTAAACTGGTCTTCCTAAGGAGCAATTGTCTGTTCGAATGTGGCGTACGCGTTTGTGCTGACGAAATATTTAGACATTAGAAATATGCTATCCTCTAGCTAGCCTGTTATCTTTAAGGGACTGCCTCTTTTCAAAGGAGGACTATGCACATGCAATGTACAACTATAAATATACATATATGCAGTCCTATACTTCACGACCATATAGATAGTTCTTCTTTCAAAGTGGATTAGCTTTTCGCTCTTCGGTATAATTTTGATGGTATAATTATTCAAAAATAAAAATAAAAATAGGAAAATCTTATAAAAATACTTGCGGATTAAAAAATATTCAACACTAGCTGGCGCCCGCTACTTCGTCCGCGTTGAAAACGAAAAAGTAGCCTATATATCCTGTGTCCTGTACGTACCTAAATGTTTATCTACCAAGTTTCATGAAAATTAGTTAATTCATTGATTGATTTCGATTATATATCGTTTAATACTGTTAACTATCAAAACTAAACTATTTTTCTTTATTTTTACCCTATTTATAAATCGACCTAACCTACTTTAATTTGCCTATTAGCTCTTAATTAATTGAAGTAGCTCTCTTTAATAAATCAAAATTGATCTAGCAGTTGATTGTGAAGCATAACGGAGCATATTTATTATATTAGCAACACTTCCGACTGGACTTAGCCCGTCTGGAGGCGGTAGCCAACATAACTAACATAGCTAACATAACATACCTACTTATAACCGAAGGATTTGTTTCTACATAATATTCTCAACGATACGGCGGTTCCACTGCAATACTCTTTAAATTGTTTCAAAAAAGTTTCAAAAATAATTACTATGTTAACTTACAAATATTATGAACACGAAAATTACGTTTCGTTGCTAGTGAAACTACCACAATGAAATTTTGTTTACACGTTTGTAAGGGTACAGAAACTAGACCTGTATCTCTACATGTAGACCTGTTATCTAGTTCCCGAGGGAACATTTTATGTAGGTACTTATACCAAAAAACGCGTCTGTTCGAATCGAAGACTTCCGCTTTTTAAAACAATTAAATTGTTACAAGAAAATTGAAATGATTTCTCAATTGTTACAGTGTATGAAGGCCTACGTGGAGTTCGAAGTGTGCAATGGCGCTTACGAAGTGTCGTGTCCCGATGCGAGGTGCCGTGTGGGAGCTGCGCTCTCATTGGATGAGATATCGGAACTTGTCGAGTCCTCACTTATGGAGAAACATCTCAAGTTCCGGCTCAATCATGGTCGGTGTCACCTTTTTTTCTGTTATTATTTTTTAATTTTCACCTAACCTGCTTTCATCGGTTGTATGAATTAAAAATGACAAAAGCCTAATCGCCATTAGTAATCATAACTTATTGGATATAGCTATTCCTTAAATATAAACCATATTTACGTTATGCCCTAATCCACACGAATAAAACATTACACTAGTCTTGAGTTTATAAAGAAAATTCATAATATAAATTTTTGTAACACATAATTTCGGTCCAGTAGTTTCGGAGCCTATTCTATACAAACAAACAAACAATCAAATCTTTCCTCTTTATAATATTAGTATAGATCATATACTCAGTGCTTATAACTCTTCATCTATGAGTCTTGCTCACGATATGATGGAATTTAAAAATAGCAATGTAATAATAATAATAGTTTTTTCTTAACAGGGGAGTCCTTAAAAAATCCGTTTTATTTGAACACATGTCACGTCACTGATTTTTATGTAAATATTTTGTTAAATAAACGTGGCAATAAAGAAAACTTCTCTTGTGATAATTAGGTAGTCACTTGGTGGTCACATGTACGTATCTCGTTGACGATGTTGCCCATGAACTATAATACCGAACAGTACCTATATAATGTAACCACAAACATCTTATTAATTAACTGATATTAGGCACAGCAAATATTTATTATTGTGTCTCTAAAACATGAGACACAATGCGTGCGAAAAAATTCCTCTCATGTTTGCGTGTGATAGATAACCTCAAGGTCTTAAGTTTTTAGTCTCCAATAACATAAGTCACCTCTAGAATGCAAATACATTTTGTATTACTAGCAGATGTTTTTATATGTATGTCTGTCTATGTACTTATGGTAAATATGAAAATATATCTATATATATATTTGTTTTTTACCCAATGACCATATTCATACTGAGTGTAGAATTTAAAAGCTATATTGCCCTGATAATTGAATGGTCACGGTTTCAATTCAAAACAGAAACTAAATCTGTCTGTTAATTAACGGTTAAAATTTGTACAGCTATCAGTATAACCATAGATAAAATAGTACTTCACTGTTCCTACTATTTTATCTATTCCATTTAGTTTCTTTGGTCGATTGTGTTAGGTAAAAAGAAAAAAAAAATACACAAATAAAATATTTCTATTACAAAATGAAATAATATCAATATCATACATGAAAATAGGTATAACTATTACCGTGGTTGTTCTGTAAAATAATGGTCTGATCACATATTCAATGGCTGTTACATGCTCTGATTGGCACGTTCGTTGCTATGGCACACGTTGTTACTTGGTTGTTACACTAAATCTATATTGTCCTGACTCTAGTCCGTGGTTCGCTAGGTGGATCGCTGATTTATTGATTTGATGATGTAATTCCCCCATCGAGATGGGACTCCTATCAAAATGAGCGTCGATGTTTTTCTGTCCCATGGGTCCATAGGATTGTCCCACCAGATTATCTATTGGTCTTAGATCTATTAGTGATAATTAGTGATTTTGTTTAGACAAGCTAGGACCTGGTTTTGCTATGAGTGAATTTTATGGGGTTTTGGGTCTATTACCAAAAATATCGGGTACTTATCACCCTTGAACTAGCGCTTTATCTTATTATATACTAGCTGGCGCCCGCGACTTCGTCCGCGTTAAAAAAGAAAAAAAGTAGCCTATCCTGTGTCCTGTACGTGTAAATGTTTATCTACCAAGTTTCATGAAAATCAGTTAATTCGTTTAAGAGTTATGAAGGAACATAGATACATACAATACCTACACTTACAGATTTATTATTGATTTTCTTCAATCGGTTTCAATCGGTTTTCAGCTGCAGTTTAAAGGTTGTAACCGAAGCGCAACTTATATAAGCAACCTAAGAATTGAAGCCAAACTAATAAATATAGGGGAAGAGAGGCAGGAGATGGTGTGGAACGGTCACGCCACATTGAAATTATTATCTAATAAAGAACGTAAGCATGTGCCATAACCACTGTCCATTATGTTATGAATACCCTGAAAGGGAAACCCTGCCAGTTCACGACGTCACACAAGACATAATAATAACAGCTAATATCCAAAATGATTATCATAAAAATAATAAGATTTTAAAATGCAGCAATGGACATTTATTAAACAATTGATTCATATATAAAATATTATGAATAAGCCGGCCGGTGCCCGCAACTTCGCTGTAAACTTGTTACAGCGTTTTTTTTTTGGAAATCCTAACATTTTTTCAAGACAAACTTGCATTTATGATATTATTACATAACAGTTTAATAATATCATCACTTATAACAAGAAATATTCATTGAGTCTTTCAGCTTTCAGCTTGCTGTGTTTATTCATTTACGTCTTTGGTTATCGTAGCGTTTACAATTTGGATATTTATGTCATTATTACTTACTGAAAAGATTTAGAAAATTTACCGCAAATCTTTTTTATTTGGCTTGTAAGTATAGGCGTATTGCGTCATTCGTGAAAATTGAATCTCCGATCGTATCCGCTAGCTTTACGTGAACTCTTTGACCTATATCGCTGTGGTTACGCTTTATTATTCTATCTGCATTTAAATCAGTAGCTATTAGGTAGGTACTTTATATACTCGTATATTCGTGTTCCATTAATGAAAGGTTGGGTTTATCTGTATGTAAAGGATTTTGATTTAGTTACATGCCAAAACTGATGTGGGTAATAAAATATTCAGTGTTATTAAATTATCGGTGATAGGATGACAGTAATAAATATCTATTTCTCATCTTATCCTTTAACTTTTTTTTTCTTATTAAATCAAGGCAGCGCTTGGTCGCAATTTTACTTGATGCAGATATGCGGCCGAAGGTGGACCACGCTTACCTAGTAAGTGTCCTTGATTTGAAGACCCCGAGGTTGTAATTTTGAGGAAACACGGAAGCAGGCAATGAGTTCCACTCCTTAGCGGTTCGGACAAGGAAGGTGGAACTGTCGCTTCGTGCATGATCGAGGAACATCAACCGCGAGGGATGAAACCCCCGCCCGCGCCTCGTGTTCCGCAACACCCTTTATTTGTGGGTCATGTACTGCGTTACCGCGACCCCCGTAGTTATAATAATATATTACGCGATGTCTTGAATGTCGAGGGAAAATTTCTTCTATCTTTACCTCACAAATATTTCCAATGTAACAAAAATAGCTTCTTTTTTATCTTTTACTGTTTTTGGTGACTTTTAGTAAAAGTTGTCAGACAGGCAATCTTACGTCCACTTGATGATAGGTGGCTACCGTCACCTGCGCTGCCTACATTTGAAAGAGATAGGGAAATGGCATCCTTTACTGACATACACATACACTACGTACATCGCTACCCCTTGCCAAATCCAGACCAGAACCAACTTTTAAAAGTTAATTTTCAAAGTATTCACCGGTAATCAATCCGGACACCTGAGATAGACCGGGACACCTGAGATAGAGATGTTTAAAAACTCTGTACGAGTAGCTATAATAATTCAGCACGTTTAGTCTTGTATTGATTTTTTTTTCTAAAACGTTTGCAATGACCTTTATATAAATAGGAAATAATCCGTATTCGCCATTGACCACAAGTAGGGCTTCCGTTTTCCTCATAAGTCTAAAATCAGATTTCACACGATATTTCTGCTATATCGCTTGTATGTTCATTATTGTGTTGAAGCCTGGTTGAAACATACATTTCTGAAATACTCCCAACTGTTTTATTCACTACAAGCTGTGCCCGCGACTTCGTGCGCATGGTATTTCAGTAGTGCAAGGTGTACAAATTATTGAAAAAAAATCTTATAAAATGGCCACGATAAATACATCATAATCATTAATAATAGTTTTCAGTTTACAGAAAATTTAGAGTTTTATGTAACCTGTATTTTTTTTAGTTTGACCTTGAATTGCAGACGTGTAAACTATTTTTGAATGTCTGCATATTAAAGTGTCTCACATAATCTTGTTGATGTTACATGTTTTTACATCAATTGGCTAAAAGATAGCATAAAAGCACTAAAATACTATCATTAAAAACTAACATATATAAAATGAAAAATGTCAAAAATATAGTGTGTTCTATTAGTCTTCTCAAATATTTAGGTATTGAGGGAGAACGTATTGTTACTTTACAATTTAGCATAAAAATAAACCCTACTCAAATTCACATTAATTAAGACAGGTAGAAGACCAGGACGAGTGTTTCGTTGTGATAATTTTTAAAGTATTTTTTAATGTAGGAAAATGTTTTCTTTGTCAAAATAAATTGGGTACGGATTAATTTAACTCGGAGTCGTTGCACGAAAATGAAAATTTATTAACAAAGTTTGTAGAAGTAGAAATAACTGGCGCGGCTCCAGTCCCCCCCGATCAAGTATGCCGATTCTTTTACTATTTGGACGATAAAAGTCGAGAAAATTGCTTACGAAAGGTATATATTTAATTTTATATTCATAAAGTAACTAACTATATGAATGCGAATATTAGTGAGGATATTTTTGATACAAAAACTACTACACCAATATAGTTTTTAAACCAGAACAAGGCAAAGCTTTAAAGGTATTGTGTAAAAGTTAAAATAAGTAATGTCATTAATTTTTATGGGAAGGGCACCCATCTTTCCATAAACAAGATAAGCGACCCTAAAAAGCAATGATAATCTGATGGTCATTTTACACATTAATAAATCAATATGGATATATCGTTATAATAATATATTTTTTTTAAATTTACATCAATCTATATTTTTTTATCGAATGCGATAATCCTTACGCGACAGAGTCAACGGTCGACCCTGACATCAAGGAGCGCCTGCCGTACATCAACTCTTAGCGTAACGCCCTTCAATACTTCCACGATGAATTTACGAGTGATATTAAATTATTTGTCAATATTGTCCGAATGATTAATATGTCTCTTTGTCCAGTTTTTTTTTGTGTGGAAATTTTAAGCGTATAGTCCTCACGGTTCTCTTACCGTCATTACAATTATGTCTGTGCCTAAAGGACACAGTAATACCTGGACCGAGTATTGTAATATTAAATGTTTGACGGTTTTTAATTTTGTCTTCTATCTAATAAAATTAAAATATACATTCATAATATTGTAAAATTTAGTCCCTGTTCGCATCTGTCTATTATGTTAAATGGTGTTAGGTGCCAGGCAGGCCGACGGTCAATTCGATGGTAGGTGGCTACTGTCGCCTGTATACACAAGCATGAGGTGTCTAACCTGAGAAGTCTCCAAATGTTACTCATCTCGGTTCAAATAATTATTTTAAACCCATTATATAAAATCGCAAAGACTGAGAAGTTTTAGACCTAGAATGAGTCGAATCTGCGTCTACCAGTTTGGCAGCCAAGCGATCGTACCTCTGGACTTCTAGTGGCTTAAGTACAAAGGAGACTCATAGTTTTAAAATCTAAGATGCAGAGTCTGGCACATAGACGCAAAATTGCCAGTCTATGTGTCTTTTATAAGATACACTTCGGAGTGTGTGCTCAGGAGCTGCACGAGTTCATACCGCCTTCCCCTTTCTTCCATCGGACATCCCTTTTTCCCTCTTTTTCGGACCAAGCGCTGTTAAACATCCTTTATAATGCGCACTGCTAAGGTTTGGAACTCCCATGCGGGCGTCTATATTTCCGAGCTCATATAACCCTAGTATTATCAAAGTTCGAGTGAATAGGCATCTTCTAGGTGAGCTCGCTCCACCGTAGGCCTCATCCTTGCTACACAGCTGGTTGTTGGCTAGGAGCAAACTCATCTCTAATTAAAAAAAATGTTTTGCATGTGATTGACACGTACTTTCTGTTACAGAAGTGGCAATGGACGCTGGTCGTGCATTTTGTCCGAGGGTTGGATGCGATACGGTGGTGTCAGTGAGAGCAGCCAGTCCGGCGCACTGTCCCACGTGCAGACACGACTTCTGTACACAGTGCAACCAGGAGGTATGTATCGAATCTCGTGTCTTTTGCAGCCTGTTTACAATATTGAAACTCTTCATTACCTCACCAGCTGGTTTGTTTCATCCAGTTACACTTATTCTATCTTGACCAACGAGACGTCCACTATTTTCATTAGCAATAAATAATGAAATTAAGTTTTACATCAATAAAAAGAAAATCATTCATGACGAATGTGCATATTTAGCAAGAATATAAGGACTTCTGGATACAATAGATTTGGGCAAATGTGTTTCTAACCATACCATTGGTACCTACCATATTCACATTAATTAATATATCTTATTTAATAATTATGACTAGGTGCAATTGTGGGTAATTATTATACATACACAGCCTATGTTCGTCTAAAATAAGTAATCTTGAATAATAATCTTGCAGACAGTAAAAGTATTTTTTAATTTAATTGATATAATGGTTTCGAAGTTTCCGGAAACGCAATACGAGTAAACTCGCAAAATTAACATATTATATTCGTCTTTCTGTTTGACACTTTGTCTAAAGATATAAATATGTCAGCTAAAAGATTACGTCTACTGGTAATTATCATTTTGATATCTCAACAAATGCCTTCTCAATTAAAACGCTAACAAGAAACTAGATAATTAATAAAATAATAACGAAGCGATAGTTTAATTGAATCATCGATAGGCGACTGCATGCAATGTTAAACAATAGGCCATAAATTCTTATGAGTATCAATACTAGCGATACGTTTACTGTACTTTATAGACATAGCATATATACAATATTTTCTTACATCAAATGATGTACAAAATTCGTGAATTACCAGTCATTGCGTGACAGCTAACATTACATCTGCAGTCATAAACTAAGCAGTCTTGTTGGTAGCAGAAACCGCTTCCTGTATATTTCGGTGCGTAAGTTAGTAATGCGTGTTTGAAATGACAACAAATGGTGCCACTGAGACCCTCAACGAAGTCCCAACTAGTTGGTTGACCCATTTACATGTCCGATACACATTTCCATAAATAAAAAAATGCTTGTACGATACTTACTGACAAACAGATAGAATTCTTCTAAATTATTACAGTTATTCCAACTTTATAAACTTTATTTTTTAAAATTATAAACTTTTATGAGACCAGGTAATTCTAATCCGTCTATTCCCATTATGTGCCACAAGAAATGTAATCTAAATTTTGTTTTACTAATTATGTTACCAATTTTAGTAGTACCCAGATTGAAAACTCTGTTACTCATCAAGTCCTATGACCCTTTACATTCAATGATTTTGAATAGTTTAGTAATATCTTACAGAATACAGGTCAGTTTTTTTATCGAATTTATTATGATTATTGTAAAGCGTTCCGAATATTGAAATCAACAAAGGGTTTCATAACCAGATCGTAAATGAATACTTCAATTAGGGTCGACCCATGTACTAAATCATCTCACAACTTGTCTGGTACTTAAGCTTGATAAACAACTGCCTAAACTTGATTTAAATTTAGTTTCACGATTTGCAATATTAGTAATGGCGTAGATTTCACACTATGTACTTAGTTATTAATGTGTGAGACGCTCAGAGATTGCTAAAAAGTGTTATTTTCGGGTCCTCTACTAAAACTACAGAGTAACTATTAACAATGTAATCTATCATCTCAATTTATGTTTTAACAATAATTCTGCATAATAATATCGCAACTTTCTCTCATTGTAATAAACCACAAAGTTGGTACATTTTGTGAATTCTGGAACCGTGCGAACTATTGTCCAATCAGAAAAGAGCACGCAGAGTTCTCTTGCCACTTCATTGTCATACCAATGTCGAACGTCGAACAATGCTTACGTGTGGTTAAAAAGGGGTTCCTTTTCCCTCGAAACTACCAAGCTAAAATCATCTTGGTTTAGAATTTCTCTCGAGAATTTTTGTAAAGGTGCGGTCGTACAAAAGCTTCACTTCTCGAATAAGTACTTACATACCTATTGTACCTATTATATCATTCAACTTCTACTGACAATGTCTTTATCGATCTGTACCTTTATTGGCATAGTCATTGGTTGGCTACTGCCAAGCTTTACAATGATTATTGGTTCTTTCCTACTTTGCTACAAGACATTTCTAACTTCCGTAATCGAAGACAAGCATTATAAAAAAGACGATAAAATGGCTGTATAATAATAAAAAAAATGTCCAAACTTTCTATTGAAATTACACTAAAATGTCCACTTTTCCGCTGTAACAAGCTTTCTAACATTTTTTTTAAAATTTTTTAGTTTCGTATGCTCTTACGGATGTATTTTTAAAAAGAAACAACAGCACTATACTTTAATTTTTTTTTAATCTATACTACGATTAGAATTATCTTTTAAAATCCGAGTATATTGAGGTATTTTGTACAAATGTAGTTTGGTATAGTTTTTACAAAAAACTTAGTAAATCGCTTAAAGCACTAAATGTTGACCTGGCTAAGGAAAGCACCCGCCGTGCAAGCTTTCACGCGTCAGTGGAACTGGGTCGAAACTAGTGCACATGCACATATACTAAGTAAACGTACTTGTAGCGTTCTCCTATATACAGATAATCGGCGTTGAGCCGTAACATATTGGTGGATGTACACGTTGCGATCATCTATTTCAAATTGAGTGAATTCACATCTGAATTAACACATCTGAAATGGAGCGATAATACAATCAACTGGACATTTTTACTCCAAACCGCGGGATACAGCTCATATGTTATTTAAGCCTTTCAACCTAAAGTTAAATAGACTGTAGGTAATGAGAAAAGAATTCGAGGCTGTTGTAGATGTACGAACTACGTGGGCGTACCTATTTATGTTTCTAATTGAGTTTAATTTGATAATTCGACGAGCTTCGCGAACTTTGCAAAGTAATTAGGAATTCTGTTTAAACATTTATATTTAGCATTTTATGTTAAGTTCGTGGTAATTTTGTTTACGATGTTTTATTTTATATTCAAATTGGATACAGGCAAAGAGACGCTAATGCTCAATTGAATTCATTCAGTGCAAGGAGAGGCCAATTTCCACATCGTTCATTTATTGTGACGAAAAGAGGTAGGTAATGTTTCAAGGATTTTATGCATAGGGTAATAATTATTTGTATATCTACTTAAAAGGAGTTTAGTATCTGTGAACCGATTTTCTTTTTTTATTTAAAAGCTATTGATACCTTCAATGTTACCATTAAAAATCATTTTATAAAACCACTTTTTTCCCCACCTTAGAAATTATAAATGATCGAATTTCAACCAGTGGATGAACACTATATTATTGGTATAAATGAATCCCTCTTTTATTATTGTGATATAATTAATTACATATATGACAGATAGCATAATGTATATAACACGCGAATATAGGTAATATATATTCCAATTATGAGTATAATTGATATGATTCCAATATTCGCTAGAGATTTTCCATAAATTCGCAGCATCACAAACGTACATACTTTGATGCATTTAACAATATATATGCAAATTGCACCGGTTTATCGTGTCTGTCAGGACTCACGAGATACTGTTCGCGTGATTAGCTGCTGTTCTGCAATTTAGCTCGCTCACATTATACAATCTCTTACTAAAGGTATTCTCCATAGACACTCGTGTTAACTGTCACAATTAATATTCAGATAATTCTAACACCAGTGAAGAAAGAAAGCATGATTGTTACTATCAGATATTACATAAGCTCCAGCAATGATTTCAGCAGTGATGCATTAAAATGTCGTTTGGGTTAGGTTAGACAACGCCCCTTTTGAGATAATTCTTCTGGATAGAGATATTTGTATCGCCCAAAACTATAGTAAGATGTTAGCTCTCATTTTGCAGGGTAGCACTTTGACCTATTGGCGTGTGGAGTGTTTTAACAAAGCGCTATTCCTGAACGCAGTGCTTGAAACAATTGCAATTTACATTCTAAAGATTACATGAAAAATTCTAGAGTTTTAATTTGCTCTCCTTTTTTATAACATCATCATAACTTTTGTAACAGCAAGAGTACTTATTGGCAGGACATCGTATGTCTTCCAAGATTGCTTCTAGGATTCGTAGATTTTATCATGATTTTTTTTCTTCATCGTTGGCGGTGCAATTGCATCACTTAAAATTCCAATCAATCCAAATTCAAAAATCCAAATCAATCGATTACCTATTAATACATTAAATTGAAAAAATAAGATGAAGAGGTTTGAATCGTATCTGTTGAGCGTTCGGAGCGTGTTAAATTAACTCTTCGTGGACATTGCGACGTGCATTGCGTCGGAAAATGCCTTTCTGTTATAGTTTTACAATTTTCCAGTGGCACGGGAGTCTGTCGTGCGAGGCGGCAGCTGCATCATCGTCGATGAGCGCCGGAGCACCTCTCCTCCCCGACTCGGAGCTGATCAAGCTCTGTCCAATGTGTCGAGTGCCCATAGAAAAGGACGAGGGATGCGCTCAAATGATGTGCAAGAGATGCAAACACGTGTTCTGCTGGTATTGTCTCGCCTCACTCGACGTAAGTATACTTACTTATTGAAAAATCTATCAAAACTGAATGTATTTTCCCCAATTACCAGTATTTCTGAAGCATTCTTTATAACCTGCATACATAATATATGTCATGTGCCATTTTAACTATATTTAATCACACATCGAGGGTAAGGACAAGACAAGTGATAAGTTGTTTTATTTATTTTTATAAGTGTCGTTGAGACTTCAAGGATTCCCTTGACATCCATTGCAAGCGTTCGCGCCGTATCTGATTTATAGAATTTAATATGGATTTATCTCGGTAATGTATTGTTATTTTTTTAAAGCAATTTCGCGCCAGTCAAGTTATAAATAACTTGTGACTCACACTCGTCGTTTATGACTAGATTAAAAAAAATATTATACAAAATAATCTTGAAAACTTTTAAACAATTAACTTTATATAACTCTGTTACCTACGCAAAGGATTTACGAAAGCTTCGCTCGTTTGAAATTGTAGTTAAAATTTTACAAACTAATATGAACTATCCCATTCTCAAGGGAAGAATGGTATTACTGTGCGCGGTCGTAATATAATTTATAAACCTCACATTCAGGTTCATACCTAACTCTATTATCCAATATAAATTATAATATACCAAGGGATGAAAGCTTTCGTTGATGAATAGTTAATTGAACCCTTTTGCTGTAATAGTTTATAAATTATGATTTTGTATAAATCATTAGTAGTTCTGCTTACTTTTCATTATGGAAGAAAGTTCTATACACACAATACTGTGGGGGCAGGCGAGACTTAAGAAATACACCCCAGTAGCCAGATTCAAAATTTTCACGCAGCTAAGTCAAGCCATAAGCTAGTATAGTATCACAGTCCAGGTAGACGATTATAAAAACCAACGTCCCTAGTACTTAAGATAGGTTCGCGGACCCCAGGTTGGGAACCTTTGATCTACACAAATTATAATAACGAAAGTTTTTCGAAGCTAATTTAAATATTGGAACGGTGACAAAGACGGTCCGACACAGAAGAGGGGAACTAATTAACTAAAAGTTATTGCTGGTTATTTTGCTTTGTTCGTCTCACACTCAATTCTAAATGTTTCTCAAAGGACAAAGAAGCACTCGTAACCTCCCCATGCAATACGTACATTCTTGAATTCGTTCCGTGAATAAACATACGAGTAACAATTGTGTCTTGTGAAAAAGACACGCTTTCTACACGAGGTTACCTTCATGAGCTTTCCGCGTAATTGACATATATTTTCCTTTTGCACATGTGGAGACTGCGGTATAGTAATATAATACCACTTACTGGTTTAATGAAGCCGAAGAGTTTGTTTTTTATCTGTACTAGCAATTGGATTTGAAATATATTTTAGCTCTTTATTAGTTTTTTTTTAAATAACGCTACGATTCTTTATTATCGGGTCAGATAGTCATGTACCCATGGGGTTTGGTAATTCTTATAGTTTAATGGTTTCCTGAACAAGAGCTAAAGATAACTATTTTTAAAGTATACCTACTACAAAACATCAACAAGTAAAGCTAGGTAAAAAATAAATAGTAGAACCATGATTATCTTGAATTTGCGTTTTTGATAGCGTTTTTGATACATGTTAGGAACCCGTGTGTGTTAAATATTTGTTATAATTTGGCTCTCATTGTGAGTCATTTATGTTTTCACCATGATAGACTAGATAAACAGAATAGAAAAGATATAAGAATTTATATTTGTATAACAACAAGATAACGCAAGAATCACGTAAAAAGATTTTGTAATAGTTTGGTTATTGGCCAGGTCCAGATCAGAGCTAAATTTCAATAGTTTTAAAGAGTTTGCCGCGCTGGATTACCGAATCTCGAATAATTGAACCCAGGGACCCCCGATACAATCGTTAAAGCAAGTACCTAAACAGCTCGACCAAGCGTCACATAATAACAATATAATGTATTTGTATAGAATATAGATAGAAGAAATGAAATAAATAGCACTAGTTCCGCGTTATCGGTGTCTGTGTATCGAACCCAATCAGAGTGACACGACTCTCGAAAGTTCCATCGTTGTATGACGAGCGCAAACACTGCAGTTTTGCTGCATAAACGATGCATTGCATACAAGAGCAACTCGTTGACCTATCTCCTCGCTACACTTTATATAACTCTTAAGCTTCCAAGGTGATAGTGATACTAGTTTGTATTTTAGTTCATTCCACCCGATACCAGCAAACAGACACGCTGAGACGTGTATGTATATGCCACTACGATAATTTTAAAAAGTTGAAAATGCCACTAACAACAAGAAAGAGATTCTGATGGAACTTTAAAGTAACGTAATTCAAATATTTTTTTTATTTTATAAACCTAATGTAGATACGCGGGCAAAATCAAGTATCATTATAAAAATTGAACTGGTCTTTCAAGTAAACATTGTCGATATGTGTATTTAAACAGTTGAATTAGCTAAAATATACCTCTACGTGCTGACATATTTGTTTACATATTATATCGTGATTGTAATCCATAAGACGGTGGATCCAGGTTGCTTCTTACCTGTCCTTTTGGAAAATTATGTCGGAAGCCTATGTCTGCCATAATACCTATATGTTCTTGAAGACATGCCAATGCCATTTGAATTGAAAGATTCAATTTCTGCGTATTAAGATGTGACGTCACATTTAAAACTTTGAACCGGTCAATAACATTATTTTCTACGAAACCAACCAGAGAGGGAATGAATCAGTTTACAGATCAACATATTATGTTCTGTAACGATATATATAAGTAGTTATAGAAAGTAGTTGATTGCACTTTTTAATAATATTTACGCAGCGACAACGTCATACGTTTTTAAACTTATAAACATCTCTTCCGCGTATTCGCAAAGCTGTGTTTAAACTTCTCCTGTAATAACATATGAACAATAGTTAACTTATTTTCATATTCTTTTTAACTCTTGAGTTTTATTGTATAAAGCATATTTTTCTGTTGATTCCAGGACGACTTCTTGCTGCGACACTACGACAAGGGCCCTTGCAAAAACAAACTAGGACATTCACGCGCTTCTGTTTTGTGGCATCGTGCACAGGTAATAAAGATCAAAGCTTAATTGAAATAAAGAAAAATTCAGAAATAAAAACAAAGAACACAGAATATCTCTCTCCTAAGAAACATACCGTCAGCCTGTTTGTCGACCTTAACATATAAAAAAAGAACTAAATTGATTTGTAATGGTTGACAGTTATTTCTAATAAACAAACATCCGTTCACATGGGTACTTCACTCTGTATCGGTTGTTGCCATGGCGAACTTGTTCGAGTTATTCTTATATAAATTTTATTTATACCTCGTTTACCTTAACATGTCAAAAAACTGATAGACATTTAATTAACGGTTGCCTACCACTCGACGAGATATCCAAAAATTACGTTGTGTTTACTTGTGTTTTAAAGTGTATCTACCTCATCGTCCTCGGTCCCCCTCTTAACTGAAGTGGTGGCTTTCTTTAATTTGTTTCAATACGATTTCAGGTGGTTGGTATATTCGCTGGTTTCGGGTTACTACTTCTAGTTGCGAGTCCACTGTTGCTGCTCGCAGCTCCGTGTATCGTGTGTTGCAAATGCAGGTTAGTATCGGATCTTACTTTTAAATTTAACTTCAATAGAAAGGTAGGTAAAAAGTTTTTCATTTTGAAATTTAATTAACATTGCATGTCGCACGCACAAAGAATCCAATCTATACTATCTCTACTAATATTAGGTACTGTATACATTTGTATGTTAGTAAATGTATAATTAATAAACTCAAAAATTACTTGACTCATTTAAAAAATTCCTTTATCTATACAGAGCCACCATTATCAACGAGTAACATAGCCATTTTATAAAGTTACTCAGGTGAAGTCGCGTGCAACAGATAGCATATAATTATACTGTATAATAATGGAATAATAAAAAATATTACTCTAATTTTTAATAAAAAAAAAAATCCCTCATAGATTTCTAAGTTGATTTTTTTGGGAATGATCTTTTGTTGTAATATTTTCGTGTCGAGTGAATATCTTATCTATACTAATATTATAAAGAGGAAAGATTTGATTGTTTGCATTGAATAAGTTCTGAAACTATTGTTGGGAAGCTATATTATCAGCGAAGTAACATGGGCTATATTTTATAAAGTTACACGGAAGAAGTCGCGTGCAACAGCTAGTATTTTAATAAGCACAATAGTGAATACAAATTTCACCTACTTTACCAAATTTTTTTCTCCTCAGATTGTGTAACCCTAGTACGAAGAATTTGGAGGAAGTGGACGACATAGAAAGCATCAGTCCAGGGAGGGAGGAGGAAGTGGACGACGTAACAAGAAAAAGGTACCTGAGTGACTGACGGCGGACCAGGTACTGAACGTTGGACTTAATGTTCGAAGGACACGACTCGCTTGGCTCAACACGAACAGACAAAATGTTGACAATACGCCGTTCGATGAGTGTTTTGATTTGAGCGCTTTTGAAAAGAACGCTTCGCAAAGGAGAATGCCCAACAGTCTTATTGTTTGACTTCACTTGTGTTTTGAGGTTATTTAGAAGTGATTTAGAGCCCATTTTCCCTTATCCTTAAGCCTACTGTAGTCAGCAGCAGTTAACCTTGGGATAAAGAAATTGTTTTTACCAAATTGTCACCAAATTTTAACAAATAAAAAGTTGAAAAAGGTGTTTATGTACAGTTAATTTTAAAAAGCAAATAGTGCAGAAAAAATTACTTTTGTTAATGGAAGAGGGAGCTATATCCACTTTTTTTTAAGAAATAATAGAAGTGCTATCATATTAATTAGTTGTTTACGCCGCCTCTGGCCGCCGACCGGTTACGAAACCAATGCTACGTAACCGGTTACGTGTGAAGTATTATTTTTCTTGCTACGAAACTAGTTACGTACAGAGTTTTTTCTTCCCACGAAACTAGTTACGTACGACGACCTGCTACGAGACCAGTTTCTGGTTACGAAAACAGTTATTTACATTTGTGGGAAAGGGGCAAAACACATTTTTGTATTTCATTCACACAGGCCACTATTGGCTATTTCGTAGAAAGAAAAAAAAAATCTTTGTACGTAACTGGTTTCGTAGCAAGAAAAACAATTCTTGTCACGTAACTGGTTACGTAGCGTTGGTTTTGTAGGCGGCCAAAACTTTGCATCATAATTCAATACAAAAATAAGTTCCATGGCGGCTTGTCTCAAAAATTAAAAATAAAACTTTAACCTCGATTTATTCAGAATTGGAATTATGCGACATACCACCTTCATCCTCTCACGTCTTCAATTATTTCTTACAATAAGATGATAATTTGGAAAGGTCATACAAGTTTAAGGCATTCTTCTTCGCTAAAAGGAACAGTTAGGGATTTTTTCTCTAAGACATATTATAAAAATAAAAATTTGATAATTTGGGTGTTCAATTGTCATTCAAAAGTAAAAGTATTAGTAACATAACTTCTTTCTTATTCAGTGAAACTGTTTCCAAGGCTCGCGACTGTGAATGGCATCGGTTTGTTGTTGAATCAATCTCTGTATAATGTAAATATTTTCTCACAATTTTAGACAATAACTGGACGAGTATATAATTAATTATTGGTTTCGTGTAATGACAGTTGAAGAAAAAAAAACAATGTTTCAAGAAGATGCGTTTTCCACACAAAAAGCATTATTTTCATGCATTTCGTAATTTTTATTATAATATGCAATGCCAATGCAATCGTCATTGATTTAATTAAAACATTAAAATGAGATTGTTTTAATGTACAAATCAATATTATATATTTTATATGGATACACTACATACAGTTCCTTATATTCTTAATTATTATTATTATTATTTTCATTATTGTTATATTTATTTACACGTTAAAAATGATTTTTATATGAAAAACGCATCTGTTAAGGTCAGTTCACACCGAGACGCGACGCGACGCGTATCGTAAAGCGTATCGCAGCGCACTGAAGCCTTAGTGCGAGTTGGAATAAAGCAGCGTCACCAAGTTGCTAACGTGTGTAGCGCTGCTTGATTCCCATACAAATTCACATTAACGCGTTCAATGCGTTTGATCGAGTAAGAGCTGGTACACACAAGGCGTTTTGAAGCGCGCGATTTGCTAACGTGCGCTTTGAGAACTATGAGGTTCTTAGAGCGAGTACACATTGAGGCACTCTGAATAAGTTCTATATAGTATTGCTATCTTATAAAGGGCGCGCCGCGTCACGTCACTTTTCAGTGTGAACTGAGGCTTACTAAGCGCGCGAGTCAACTCTGCATCTCGCAGAAATGCTATTATGCACGTGATTATAATGATTAAAATATTTGTTTTAAATGATTAAAAGAAATATTTGTTTCAAAATACACAATCACCCTTATTTTGTATCATTTACTACCGTTATAGGCATATTAATTAATCTTTAAAATCAAATTTCACTTCTGAGATATTTGATTTTAATAATGGCCTCCGCCACACCTGACGGAAATTCCGTCACAGATTTTCCGCATCGGAACGCCAATACACGTTGTCAGTCATTTTAATGCAATAACATGTATGTCTATAATAACGGTTGCGTTATTCATAAAGTAAATGATACAAAATAAAGGATGAATGACGTATTTTTTCTTTATTACACACTATACCAGAGGGCCTAGTGCGAGTTTTACTCAATCAAAAGCGTCGAACGCGTAATTAATGTCAATTTGTATGGGAATGAAGCAGCGCTACCTGGTGGCTAACGTGTAGCACTACTCATACATTCCCATATAAACTGATGTTTACGCTTTCGACGCGTTTGATAGAGTAAAACTCGCACTATGCGAGGTGTAGAGTTAACTCGCTCGCGTAGTAATTTCACTCGTAACAAAAAGGATGAATGTACAATTTAATGCGTTCTATTCTAACCCCCGTTAGACTTTAGAGAGGGGCTATTTTAGGATGCGTGTGTTAATATAATAAATATTAGTTTATTTTTAGTCCAACTCGGTTTAATGAAAGAAATATTCTCGTATTCTCCATTTTAATAAAAGAGCGTAATATTTATTGTTGTTAAATTATTGAGAGCCTAACGTAACGTACTTAACGAGTGGTAGTGTCTAAATAAACTAGTGTTGCTTATTTATTTAAATCACTTATCGTAATAAATAAGTAAAACAGTTTACTCGAGGGTAATATACTCTCGAGATTTTAAAGTGGGGGCGCAGATTAAAAAAATAGCATGTAATGTAATAACGGTCATGCCTCGAAGGCATTTAATTAGGGTTTATCATAAAGAAATTTTAAACGTTCTCATATAAAAAGCAGCGTATTTAAAAAAGATTTAGACATTTTAGTCTCACAATCTACAAATACACAATAATGCTAAATAGTCTGGTCAAGGACTGGGTTTCTTGAGAAAAATAGTTACCCGCCTCTTAAAAATATGAGAGATAGCTTATTCGATTCGTAATGGCATCTAGCTAAAGACGTTTTTTGAATTTTTTCTGCCAATAAAAATTGCGATTGTTATTAACAAAAAAATAAAAAGAGGCATTAATTTTTTGACAATAACTCAAAACCTATAAGTCATAGAGAAAATTTAAAAAAAGTTCTAAAAAGAGGAGGAAAATTCCGATGAAAAACTCTCAACTCCCGGTACTAGAGCTCTAATATTTATAGTTTTAATTTAACGTTGAAAATAGGCCTCCGCGCGGCACTTTCGGCATGCGCGTTCCGCCTCTATAGAGAGTACAGCACATATAATATTTTTTTTATAGTAGTGAATATCAATTCAAAAATTTGGAAAAATTAAAAATTAGTGAAAATTTAAAAATCATAATTACCACTTTCGAATAGGAAAACGAAAAAAAAATTTTTTGTTCATAATTTAATTGTTTATTAACTTTACAATTTTTAAAAAATTGTAAAAAAGAATAAAAACAATCATGTGCATCAAAATAGGAATATTTTTTTCGATTTTTTGATTTTACATTTTTCCTTATTTTTATATCACGAACCAGTAGGCTGATTTAATAAATTATTTTTGCATTTGATTGCTCTATTTTTGAGTATTAACATCACGGGCTCTACGATATATCAGTTAAAAAATTAAAAAATTATAAATGTTCTAGCTTATTTATTGCGTCACAGAAATAAATAAAGAGAAAAATTACATACACTGACGTAATAATTTTAGATTTTTGCCGCATTAAATAGATTTTTTGATAATAATAAATCTTATCTCACTAAATTAGATTTTCAATTAATTTTATAGTGTTACATCTAAAATATCTGATTAAATTTAGAAATAGGTACTCCCATTAAAGTGATTACTTTTTGAGTAAGTAATTTCTTTAATAAGAAAAGTCGTGTCTCTCTCTTTATTGACACAAAATATATTCGTATTTCCGAAGTTTCAGAATAAGATAGGTAAATGTTTTATTTTTTGTAATAATAATGACTAAAATAAAATAAATAGAAAAGTTATTATAATATTTATAATTATTATAGTTTCAAATTATCGTTTACATTTTCACAATGAGTGTAGGACTGAAATGTATGTATGAGACTGAATGATAAAAAAAAATGAAATAGAAATATGAAACCATAAAATGAGTTGATAAAAAAAAAAACACATTTGTATGCGCAAGTGACTTAACTTTTCCATGGACTTCTTAATTTTTAAACAATTTTCATTTATTTAATGAAATCTTTTATTTATTTAGGCAAGTAGTGTTGATACAGTTTTAATGTGTACATAAATCCTCAAATAAAATGAAAATTTCATATAAATGCCGAAAATCATTTATGAAAAAGCAGTTGTGGTAGGAGAATATAAAAATATATATGTTTTACATACAGAAACAAACATTTTACAAAAATATATTAATATATTTACGCAAAATTATATAAAAAGTAGTGAAAATAAATAGCAATACTGGCAAGATGCTAGATTCAATATAAAGATGATAAATAACTACTTCAGCGAGAATTTCTTAAGTGATTAAAAAACCAGATTAATTTTTTTGTAAGAATTTATTAATATGATTTTTTAATAATTTTTCCATCCAAAAAAATATAGAGCAGTTAAAATATAATATGGCGTGGCTTTTAAGTTTTTGTAGAAAGAAAAAAAATCACTTGCAAAATTCTCTCTGAATGCTCTGAAAAAGTACACACACACAAAAAAAACTGGTTAATATTTAAATATGTATATTTTTATAGACGGTGTATGCAGAGCATACTCTTTTTGTGTATAATTAATTATATTTTGGAAAAAATGTTCTCGACTTTATCAATTCAAAACTTTAATTTATTAATTATATAGATTATTATAATATTTCTATATAAAATATCAATTAACTTGTGAATAAAAATATCTTGTCTGACCTAAAGAACTAATTAATTTTTGTTTACTTGTGAATTTTTTTTAGATTTATTGGTATGTAACTATTAGGGGCTAGCACTAAACCGAGTGCATAATTCAATAAGACATAAAATTATTTCTAAAACTAACTAATGAACACTTTACTGGAAGTTGGTGAAAGAGGCCCTTAGTAAAATTTTAGTCCGCCTGATCATGTTTAAAAGATTTTTTTTAATGATTTTGATATATTATAAATAAAAGTTTTGAATTGCATTTGAACAAAGATTGTTAAGAGTAACTGCAATGCAGTGAGAGCGAAGCATATTTATAATATATGTACAATGTAATGAGTTTTATTTTTTTATTCACCTGTGATTTGTGGTGTAATAAATAAATAAATAATTATATACAAATTAACTAAAGTGCACCGCTTCCCTGTGCCCTCGATAACACAGAGCCTTAACTCGGTATTTGGTTTTTTTTTAGTGAACTAGTATTTATATAATGTGTATATATAAGGTTTAATATTGTACTTAATTTTAATATGGATCGATGGTGTTTTCTTCTTTAACAATTACGCAAACCTCTGCAACATATCATGAAAAAAATAAACCAGAAATAGAAAGAAAGTTAAGACTGTACGTTTAACTGTTAAACGATGGTTCAAATGGTCACCATTGATCCGTTTAGCTTGTCGGTAGCAAGCTAGCCGAAGCATTTTCTAGTTATAAAACGAAAATCGTCAGTAGATGTGTTAGTTATAGTTTTAATTATGAATAACGAGTATCTTTAATGTGATTGTTAAATTTGACTTGCACACGGACAAGTCGAGTTTCACAAAGGCTTCGATTTTAATAGGTGTTGTTGATAACTCAATCAGCATATTATTGTAAATAAAACTCCGATATTTATTTGTTATTATGTAATTGTTTATTTTTTTTCTGTTGCTCTATATAGACTACTTTCCGTTGATATAATTGTGAACAGATTAATAAAGATTCTTTTCTCATAAATTGAAAGAAACTCTTTTATTGACATCCCATCTATACTGTAGCAACGTTAAACTTAAGCTGGTCAAGGAATTAATCTAATTTTTGGTTACACATGGTGACATTTTTAACATAAATAAGCTAAGCTTACTCTTTCGAAACTATAAAACACTCAAGTTTTCTGTTGCTGAGTTACAAATGCAGTCCTTTCTAATAAACACTTTTCTGTATATAATTGACAAATATTTTAAAAAAAAGTACAATCTATTTCACTGTCTCTAAAATCATTCACCTTGAAGACTTTCTTGAGCAGAAAGAACTCATAAAACTTTCTTAGTTCTTCTTCATATAATTTATCGCGATTGAATCACTGAAATTTTGCTGTCCAGAGTTCCTATACATTTTCCCAAACATAAAATGAATACTTGTTAAAACTTGAACAATTCCACAGAAAAGCCTTGCCATAACACGAGAAAACCATTGTAACAAAATATATTATTTACACACTGTACACATATATTTATTTTAAACTACCATTTTCTAGTTAATCCAGCTGTACAATCAAACAAAGTGGGCTGTTTAAACTCTCCTTTCATATCCAACATGTAATGGAACCAAGTGTTCTTCACTTTTAGTGGCAGTTGCACTTTGGCCAACGATCTGCTCTCTTTGCAGTCAACATATTCAATAGGCACCTTCATTATTCTGTTCTTACCAAACGGAGTGTAAGTGACAAAGGTAATACTTTTTCCACCCTTGTTCAGGATTAGATATCTCACCGATTTCAATGTATACATCCACACTAGGGAAAGAGAGCCTGTACCTGTAAACAAGATATTAATCACTACATATTATAAAACAGGGTCCTCCACCGCCTCTGTCTATCCATCTGTTCACGATAAACTCTGCACCAATTTTTATGCTGTTTTCACCAATGGATAGAGTGGTTCTCGAAGAAGGTGTAAGTATATATAATTTACAAAGTTATGCAAGCGAAATCGCAGGTTGAGGCCAGATAGTTGCATAAACAAGAGGCAACCATGGAGCCCCAAGTGTTGCTTGCTTTTTTTACATAGTATAATTTGAACTCACTTTCCACAACTGTCTGGTTTCTAACTCCTAAACCACACAACAAACTGATGCAGTTTTCACCATCAGATAATTTTTGAAATTAATAAGAAGACAGGATAAGACTATTAAATATGTAATATACAAAACAAGTCGAGAGATAACTTGGTATCAATAAATCGCAACTCTATATTAGGAAATTTATTAATTAGGTACTTACCAATTAGAAAAGCCACAATACCCAATGTGTTCCTATATTTATTTTCACCAAGATTAATTCTTCTAAACCACGGAGTATCCTCTGTAATCTTTGACTGATCTACCGGCGCATCTTTCAGAGCAGTGAAAGCAAATTTACCCAGATACATCCAAAATATGTATTGAATAATTGCAAAAAAGTTCATGTAACCGTAAAATTTTGGATTCTCATATTTAAATAGCATTACATCCTTCACTACGTTAGTGTTCACATCGTGTAGTTTTTTTGGTACTATTTGGTTTCTACTGGTATATCTCTCAGTATTTCGAACATTGTTTGTCCAATTTCTACATACAACACTATAACGAAGCACATTAGCGCTTTTCAAAATTTTAGAAACGCACGACGATAGTAACATCGTCAAAATTTGGGAATGAAATAATTATTTGTGGAACTGGAAACGAAACAAAATAAATTATAATATTACAAAATGTAAACAAATCCAACCTAACCTCTAAAATAATAACCAGGATTAGTCTGTGTCACTTTCACTTGTGTCAGCCTGACAGATTAGTTGAGACAATATTATGTCAATGTCAATAAAATCGCATACTTTTTTTTAATTTTATAGATGTTTTATAGGTTGGTAACTAGACCTTTCAGCCAAAAATCTCATACTAATCTTTGTTACGCCATAGAAACTAAAATTACAAAACTTATTGTTAAAACAGATTATTGTGAGACATTTAAAAATTGATATTAGTCTTGTATTTCTCTCGATGATAGCAATTCCGGCAGAACAGTAACGAAGCAAAAAGGAAGTCGATAAGGCTGTGTGATAGTAAGCCTTCTGTGATACATGTAACGTCCATATATAAAATAACTGGCCACTATTTTCTATGTCAAATAACAAGCTTGTTTTAAATAATATTGAGATGAGTGTGATTTCTTTGCAATCTATAAATTTGTATAATAAAGTTTTTGGCGAACTCTTATTTATTACACATTCGTCAAGTAGAACGAAAACTGAGGGAGTTTGATGATCAAATAAAAATAGATTAAGGGATTTTATAAGAAAACTGGTGTAATCCTGGTTTTGAAGCACCTAGAAGATGAGGTAATCTATCGGCTTTCAACGTAGGTAGTGCCAGCTTCAGTATCAATAATCCTTACTACTTAAATATTATATTTGTCATTTATAAATAAAATAAATAACATGGTAATAAATGGTTACAGTCATTGAAATATAAACTTCTTTTCTCTTTATTCAGGAAACAAATAGTCATCCTATATATTTTTTTAAAATATGCATAAACATTTTTTTCAATTCATTTAGTTAGTTACTAGAAATCAGTGAACACTGCCTAATGAAGTAGACATGATGTCTTTGTTTAAAAAATATATTCTACTCGTCACACAATCACTAAACACTTGCAGCTAAAGACCCATTCGGGTTTATTCAATTCTCTTGTCCATTAAATAAATAAGTAGGCGCAGTCTGTGTTTTTGGGACTGCAACTGCAACATAGTCATAGACAAGGTACCTAATTGAGCTTGTAACCAAGACCATTGCAAACAACTATTAGAAAAAAAATCGTTTATTTCTATAGTTCTCTATGCAAGTTTTTGGCGTCGTTCGCCGTATTGCTTTTTAATGTAGATTGTTGCGTTTTATTATAAAAATGTTGCGTCTTGAGCGCTGATTTGTGTTAAAACATTAATTTGCTAACCAGAACTATAATAAATTGCGTTGATCGCAATATTAAAATATATATACGCACTGCAAGCAAAATGGCTGATATAAAGGTATAAGCTTGCTTTGGCGGCATTTTGATTACTAACGGTCAAAATCTTGAACTAATTTAAAAATCCATAATATAATTTTATATATCATTAGAAATAGAAGTTAGAAATCATTATTTTGTTACCATTCGGTCTTAATTTTGCACATACTGTGTCTCTTTTTAAGTCTGAACCTTGATTTGGTTACTAACATGTTAATATTATTTTGTATGCAAATTTGAAATTCTCATTTTCATTTATTCATTACTTTATATTATTGGAAAAAGCATCTAATATTCCTTTAAAATTCTTAGTTTCTACTCTGGTAGATCTAGTTTTTTTTTTCTTCTTTCATCCTAGTTTCCATTAGGTACAACTACCTACATAGTCTCAGTATAGTTGAGGCTAAATCTATTTCTTTAAATTAGGGCAATTCAAAAGACAACTTTTAATATTTTCTTAAATCTGCTCCTTTATTTGCCACATAAATGTAAACACTAGCTGGTGCCCGCGACGTCGTCCGCGTTCTCTATAACCTATAGCCTTCGTCAATAAATGGACTATCCAACACAAAAAGAATTTTTCAATTTGAACCAGTAGTTCCTGAGATTAGTGTGTACAACCAACCAAACACAATCTCTTCAGCTTTATATATTAGTAGAGGTTAACCATCATAATGTAAACTTAAAATAGGCATAAAATAATAATTTTACATTATAAAAGTGTATAATGCTTTGTATGAAAGGAAAATATATTATATATTTTAGAAACAAAGTAGTCACAGAGCTACTGAAACAAAGTAGTTATGTGTGCTTCTTGCATAAAGTATCCAATTTCTAACTTTTTGTTCTAAAGAAAAAAAAGTGACAAGGTTGCAAGGGCTCTAAGAGTACAGAGTGCCACCAAGTGCAAAAATAATGATTTACATATTTTAATAATTTTATGTTAAAATATATACTTAAATGTTTGAGAGATATGTTATTAAATCACTCTAGTATTGTTCCCCTAGTATTAATGTCTTTTGTATTTTTTCAGTCTATGTTCAGTAAAATGAACAATGGAACTCAAAATAGTGTAGGGGAGCCTGCGCCCCCGTCTAAAAACCAAAAGGGAAATATTGAAAAGATATATCAGAAGAAATCTCAACTGGAGCATATTTTGCTTCGGCCGGACACTTACATAGGTTCAGTGGAGAGAACTACAGACATTATGTGGATTTATGACAAGGAAAAGGAGTGTATGGTCCAAAAAGAACTGACATATGTACCAGGTAATATATTTTATGATATGCTTAAATCACTTGCTGAATCCAAAATGCATAATTATCTTTTATAACTACATATTATACATATGAAGTCTGTATATTAAGACTGTTAAGTCACAATAACTTTCAAAATCACAATAATAGCTGACTAATAAGTCACAAAAATGATGAAATTTGTATCCTGATCTTAATCCTTAATCAAATGTGTAAATTTCTATTTAAATTATTTGTATTATACATTTCGTTTAGTTAGAAGTTACAAATGAACAAAAAAAAATGCTTAATCTTGGTTTTTTTAGTTTAATTTTTGTTTAGTTTGTAATAAATATTATTTTTGTTCTATCTATAATAATACTAGCTGGTGCCCATGACTTTGTCTGAGTTAATTAAACAACATTAAGCTTGAAAATGACAGAATTACTTCCACATTTATAACATTAATATGGATGGTATGAATTTTAAACTATGACTACCATTTGACTGAAACTTTTGTATGAAATTTTTCAGGTTTGTACAAAATTTATGATGAAATATTAGTGAATGCAGCTGATAATAAACAGAGGGACCCAAAAATGGATGTAATAAAAATTGAGATCAATCAAGACACAAATACTATTTCGGTTTATAACAACGGATGCGGTATACCTGTGGTTATGCACAAAGAGGAGAAAATGTATGTCCCGACCATGATTTTTGGACACTTGTTGACATCATCGAATTATAACGACGAAGAGGAGAAAGTGACTGGCGGAAGAAACGGTTACGGTGCAAAATTATGCAACATTTTCTCAACAAAGTTTACGATTGAAACTGCATCTAAACAGTACAAGAAACACTTCAAGCAAACCTGGGGTTCCAATATGACTAAGGCCTCTGAGCCCAAAGTTAAGGAATCCGGCAAGGACGATGACTATACAAAGGTGACGTTTAGCCCCGATTTGGCTAAGTTCAAAATGGATAAACTAGAAGATGACATAGTAGCACTTATGTCCCGGAGAGCGTACGATGTAGCCGCTTCTACGCAGGGTGTAAAAGTTTACTTGAACGGTGAAAGAATAAAAATCAATAAATTCAAAGACTATGTTGACATTTATATCAAAGGCAAAGAGGATAGCAATGGTCAACCGTACAAGGTGGTCTACGAGAAGGTCAGCGATCGCTGGGAGGTCGCTCTGACTCTATCGGATACGGGTTTCCAACAAGTATCTTTCGTTAACTCCATTGCGACCACGAAAGGCGGTAAACACGTGGAATCGGTCGCCGACAATATTGTGAAGAATGTGCTCGAAGTTCTCAAGAAAAAAAATAAAGGGGGTGTAAACATTAGACCCTTCCAAGTGAAAAATCACATGTGGATTTTCATCAACTGTCTTATTGTGAACCCGACCTTTGACTCTCAGACAAAAGAAACGATGACTCTCCAAGCGAAAAGCTTTGGATCAAAATGTAATCTTAGTGAGAAGTTTATTACTGCAGTGTCCAAAAGTGGTCTCGTGGAGGCTGTGCTTTCATGGGCTAAGTTCAAAGCTCAGACGGAACTCGTTAAGGCGTCGGGTAAGAAGCAAAGCAAATTGAAAGGTATACCGAAATTGGAGGATGCAAACGATGCCGGAACTAAAAACGCACATCTCTGCACATTAATTCTCACCGAGGGAGACTCGGCCAAGACTTTAGCTGTGTCTGGACTCAGTGTTGTAGGAAGAGACCATTACGGTGTGTTTCCATTGAAAGGCAAACCTTTGAATGTACGTGACGCTTCTCACAAGCAAGTTCTCGAAAATGCAGAAATAAACAATTTAATTAAAATCATTGGATTGCAATACAAAAAGAAGTATAACTCTGTGGATGATCTCAAAAGTCTCAGATACGGTAAAGTGATGATAATGGCGGATCAAGATCAAGACGGATCCCATATTAAGGGACTGATCATAAATTTCGTTCATCACAACTGGCCGGAGTTGTTGAAGCTGCCGTTCTTGGAGGAGTTCATCACTCCGATCGTGAAGGCCACTAAGAAAGATAAAGAAATATCTTTTTATTCATTACCTGAGTTTGAAGAGTGGAAGAACGAGACGGAAAATCATCACACATACAATATAAAGTACTACAAAGGTTTGGGTACCTCCACATCCAAGGAGGCGAAAGAATATTTCCAGAATATGGACAGGCACAGGATAAGGTTTAAGTACAGCGGGCCCACGGACGACCATCACATTGAGTTGGCCTTCTCGAAGAAAGGTGCCGACCAACGCAAGGAGTGGCTCACGGGTCATATGGACGAAGTCAAAAGGAGAAAGGAGATTGGTTTACCCGAGAGATATTTGTATACGAAAGAGACAAAAACCGTTACGTATTCGGATTTTGTTAATTTGGAGCTGGTTCTCTTCTCTAATGGTGACAATGTCAGGTGAGGTGCAATAATTTTGTGTGTGTACTACTCATTAATAATGTAATAATGGGCTGGCAGTCCACCTTGTCATCTTTTTAATTTTAATTCAGCTTCATTCAGTAATTTCCTGTCGTGAAGAGCTGATTTGATTCCCCACTTGAAAGGTTTTTGAAGAATTTTTAATTCCATATAAAAAAAATTATGACCCTAATCTCAAATTACTCACTAAGACTCCTACTACTCTTTCCTAAAAAAAAAATTGGAGGACTTGGAGACTGATAGACAGCTGGAGGCATCATTTGATCTTTTACCTAAATATGTACAGTCTTATTTCAAGCTATTTATTTCCTTTTAATATGTGTAAGTGCTGATTATTCCAGATCGATCCCATCGATGATGGACGGGCTGAAGCCGGGACAGCGCAAGGTGATATTCACGTGCATAAAGCGGAACGACAAGCGCGAGGTGAAGGTGGCGCAACTGGCGGGTTCGGTGGCCGAGCACTCGGCGTACCATCACGGCGAGCAGTCGCTGTGCATGACCATAGTGAACTTGGCCCAAAACTACGTCGGCTCCAACAATGTGAACCTGCTAGAGCCCAGAGGCCAGTTCGGCACGAGGCTGTGCGGCGGCAAGGACTCGGCCAGCCCTCGATACATCTTCACGCTAATGTCGCCGCTCACCCGGCTGCTCTTCCATCCGCACGACGACCCCTTGCTCATAGTGAGTTTCCTAATCTATACTTTTAATAATCTTAGTTTATTTTAAACTACGCAACGGATTTTAATGCAAAACTCACTAACGGAAAGAGCGTTAAACTAGGAAGGTTTTTAACTAGCTATCGCACGCGACTTCGTCCGTGTATCTTTATAAAATTTAGCCAATGTTATTCGAGTAGTTTTTTTGAGTTCATTTATTACAAACAAATTTATAAAAATATAAAAAATATATTATGAAAACTAGTGTAAATTATATTTGCTTTTGTAGGTGTTACGGAACTTGATACTATAGCCGCCACCTTGTGGAATATCTCTTGAAGTTTTTGTTTTATATGTTGTCAGCACGAGTTTGAGGACAACCAGAAGATCGAGCCGATGCACTATATACCGATTCTGCCCATGGTGCTGGTGAATGGCGCCGAGGGCATCGGCACTGGCTGGTCCACCAAGATACCCAACTACAACCCCAGGGACATCGTCGCCAACTTAAGGTAACCACGCTACTGACAAAGATGTGTTATTTTTTTACGTCAAGGTCGACAGACAGGTTGATGGTCCACTTGACGTGACTACTTACTGTAAGGCTTGTTTACTTTTTTATTATTATTTGTCTATCTGTGGTCAGCTCTCCAGCTATACACATGTGTTGTCTTTTCAGTCGAAATGTTGACATTTTGGTGTCCAGCAACATTACAGCCAGTTGGTTTTGTGTAGCCTTTGTAGGTCCTGCAAGATTCGTCCACTCGATAATTATAATTAAATTGAATAACTAAAGGCGACTGATCGACGGCGGAGAGCCGAAGCCGATGCATCCGTGGTACAAGAACTTCCGTGGGACGATAGAGGGCTTCGGAGACAAGTACGTGATCTCGGGCGAGGCCGCCGTGCTGCCCGGTGACAAGGTGGAGATCACGGAGCTGCCGGTCGGCGTCTGGACTCAGAACTACAAGGAGAACGTGCTCGAGCCCATGCTCGGCACCGACAAGGTCAAACCGCTCATCTCCGAGTACAGGGTCAGTACACAACTTTAGCCCATCTGTGTAGCTCATGTTTTCATGTTTTTAAAAAGACTAATATTATTGACGCGTGCAGGAGTACAATACGGACACGACGGTGCGCTTCGTGGTGTCGCTGCTGCCCGGAAAGCTCGCGGAGGTTGAAGCGGAGGGCATCCACAAGGTGTTCAAACTGCAAACCACCATCTCCATGACCTGCATGAACGCCTTCGATCACAACAACTGCCTCAAAAGGTACAAAAATTACATTTTTATATAAAGTTTGGCGGACATGCTGATTATACATTTGATGGTAGGTGGATATACCGTCGTCTCTAAAACAAGCAACGCCACACGAGGAAGGTTTTTACAAAAAAAAATAGAAAATCTCTAGTTAAGATTATAAGAATGTTGTTTTCGCACAACAGATACGAAAAAGTGGAGGAGATCCTGAGGGATTTCTACTCGGTGCGAATGAAGTACTACGTGCGACGCAAGGAGTTCCTCGAGGGACAGCTTCAGGCGGAAGCGGACAAGCTGACCAACCAGGCCAGGTTCATTCTGGAGAAGTGCGACAAGGACCTCGTCATCGAGAACAAGAAGAGGAAGGTCATGGTCGACGAGCTCATCAAGAGAGGTCCGCTTTTACACTTCTCTATGTCGATGACAACTTTAGATCATTTCATCGGTGTTGAATATTGACTACTCAAACCGATCATCGTGAAATTTTGCATACACATTGATAAATCTTGTTAGCATACTTTCTCGCTGTGAATTTAGAAGTTATAACTTTAGTCATTTTATAACATTAATAAAAGGTAAAATCCAGAATCTCATTAATATTCGGGGTTCTGTAGGATAAGATTTTGAGCCCATTTCTGTTGTTAAATATATTTTTTAAATAAAAATAAAAATTGTTATAACAATAAAAGTGACTCGCCGAAACATCTTCAAACTAAAGATCATTAAATTGGGTTTTAATAAAAAATTTAATATTTTTCCTTACAGGTTATTCGCCCGACCCAATTGCGGAATGGAAGAAGCGTGCAGTAAAAATGCAAGGACTCAACGCCATTGAAGAGGACGATCCACAAGAGTCTGAAGATGAGCCGGAACCGCAACCTGAAAAGGGGAAACCGGAGGATCCCGGTTAGTTCTTTTAATTCCAATCCATTGAATCCTGTTTCTGTCTGACCCAGGACAGGAAAATCATTTCAGAGCTGACGAACCAACATCCAGTGAAGGAGAGACTTTTTAAAAGTGCCTTTAGCATACAAGGCTGTTGTTACTTGGTTTGTAGACTGTAGTGGCCTACCATCAAGTTGACCGTCATTTTGCCTATATAGTCCTTTCTCATAAATAATAAATCATAGCAGTAAGAAGAAATAATAAAAAAAATATGTACAATGTTATTTTAACATATAAAATGATTGTATTTCAGAGAAAGCATTTCAGAGGTTAAAGGAAGTGAAAAAATTCAATTACCTCTTGGGCATGTCCATGTGGATGTTGACTAAGGAGAAGAAGGACGAGCTCCTAAAGCAGAGAGACCAGAAACTTGCAGAATTAACTGAACTCAAGTGAGTATTATCTTACTTTTTATAACCTTATTTCTGTGTGTTTTCTGTGATTGATTTAAAGCAATGTCCAGTCCAAGGTCAAATCATTTTTAATAATCGATGTAAATATACAATATCGACTTTGCCTAATAAAAGACGCGAGCGGTCAAGGTGTTGATCATGTGCACTAGGCGGCCAAAATGTCTGTCTGTCTGTTTGTCTGTTCGCGATAAACTCAAAAACTACTGCACTGATTTTCATGCTGTTTTCACCAATGGATAGAGTGGTTCTCGAGGAAGGTTTTAGGGTTCAGGTCCAACCTGATCACCATTGTCCTACCGACTCGAATAAAATGTGTGTCGATGTTTTAAGGGCCAAGACATCTGAGACCCTTTGGCGCGAAGACTTGGACACGTTCCTGACGCGGCTGGAGGAGGTGGAGGAGAAGGAGCGCAGCGAGGAGGCCACAGTCAACAAGAAGACCGCAAAGGCGCAGGTCTGTGTTGTTACTTTATGAGTTCTATATTGTATTGCTACCTCAATAGCGCGTATAACAACAGGTAACACTAGCGCCACTCCTTTAAAAGATAGAAAATTCTAAATACACTTAAGTTATGAGATAACGACCTTATATAATATTATGATTATATTTCTGAGATGATTTTTATTTTTCATGCATACAGATGGAAAGAGTGAAGGTATTTATTATTTTTAAAATTTTCATATCACGCTAAGAAGAGGATAATTATCAAATTATTGTATCAATATCTCGGTCATTTTGCGAAGCGAAGCTTACATTATTATCAGTGAGATATTTATTGTTTTTGAATAAACATTTTCAGGCGGCCAACAAGAACAAGAACCGCAAGTCGCTGATGGACGTAAATCCGTCGACCAACGGTCGCCGCATTGAGCCCAAGATATCGGAGGACCTCATAAAGAGGATACAAGCAGCGGAGAAGGCCAAGTCGAGGAAGGAGATCAAGAAAGAATACGATCCGGTCAGTACTCGTTCAGCACCAATAGTTCCCTGTCTGAATCTTACATTAATGTCTGTTATTAATTATATTTAGGACGATCCAACCGGAACCAGTCCTTCAAGCGCAGAGAAGAAACCCAAGTCTCGAGTGAAGAAGGAGAAAGTGCCAAAAGCAGAAAAGCTAGACAAGAGTGCGGATGGACTTAAACAGACTAAGCTCAATTTCAAAAAGGAACCCAAAAAGGTGATAAATCGTTTTAATTTATGTGAGATGTTGTGAGATGCTAGTGACTAAACATTTATTATCACACTTTAGAGCTAAAAAGAGACATATTATCTACACATCTATTTATTTATGTATGTATCTATCTACCTACTAAAGGCATAAAGTCTTTTTTCTTCTGATAATTAATTAAAATGATCGAATTCATAAAATAATAATTGTAGAAAATGTAATAAAAAGTATTTTTACGTGACTGTTAATTATGAATGTAATTTTTCTGTATAAAATTTACAGTATGAATCATTTATATAGTCTGATAATAAAAAAATATCAGGTCGTTTTCCTCTTCCGTGTTTCTGTTGGTTGTTTCTGGAATGGGTTAATGGAATATAATTGTGTGGATATTTTCCAGAAGCGAATGACATTCAGCGGAAGCAGCTCCGAAGGTTCTGATGTATCGGACATAGAGATGTCTTCGCAGCCTTCAGTGCCGCGAGAGAGAGCCAGCGCAAGAAGAGCAGCTACAAAGGTACTTAGCCGTTATTCTTAAAACATCTAAACTCTACTCCATTGCTAGTCCCTGTCCGGACACACTGTATAAGATATTCTTGGTACATGCAATAAATCCACTAAATCCTCTATGTGGCAGCCATTTCTCTTTTGCGATATTATCTATAATATGTGTACAAAAAAGAAAATCATATCTCTCAAAGTTTTGGTCTTACTGAGGTAAAAATAACAGGCTTATTCGGAAGGCAACAATATTGTCTAGCGATCACATTTTCGTAACTCTATAAAATTATGAACTAAATGTATGTAATTATGTAGAGTTTGGGTAGTTTCAAAGTCCCGGAATGTACCAGGGATTTATAGAATAATGAATAAAATTATATCGTGTCAATACTGTAAATTGTCACGTCACGTGTCGCGACACGAAAGTTTTCGGGACTTGAGACAGCAGCACTTGAGACTTGAGACTTGAGAGCTATCTGTATCTGTGCAAACAGGTGCAGAAGTATAAGGACGGCTCGGACGGGTCCGAGTCGGACTCGGAGATGGAACTGCACGACAACCAAGTGGACGGCGAGGCTGCGAGGCCGAGGGCGCTCTCCATCAGCGACGACGACAACTTGAACAGCGCACCCAACAAACCCACGGAGATGAACTCGGGTAACTTTCCTTATACTATTACTAGTTGATCCAAGTTGAAAAATAACCTGGCCTGGTAAATATGTGAAACCCTCGCGCCGGTGACAGTCCGTACTCGTGTATAATATAATATGGATGAGGAAATTTTTTTATTCCTACATGTACAAGTAATAAAATACAGAATAAATCGAACGGACATAATAGAACTGTATTTGCTTACAGATTGCTTGTTCGATTCTCTCATAGAAGAAACGAAAAAGGAGGAGAAAATGAAGGTGGCTAACAACCACAAGAGTGATCTTGACCCTGTGTCGTTGGTGTCGAGTGATGATGAACCGCCTCCGCCGAAACCCGAAAAGAAGAAGCCCGCCCCAAAGAGGAAACTTCTCAACTCGGATAAGCCTGAAAAGGAAAAGTCCAAGAAGAGGCCGCTCAAGGCTATTCTCACCGTGGACTCGGATGACGATGATAGCATATTTGACACTAGGAAAGTGAGTACAATTCAATTTATTATCAACTAGCTGTTGCTTTGTGCGTATAAGCTTTATAAAATATAGTCCATAATAGTCCATAATGTAGCTTTCTATAAGGTGGAAAAAAAAAAACTCTAAAAGAACTTAAAATTCTAATTATGTGTTTGAGGTACAATTTCTGACTGGTTTGTCATATAATTTTTTGAGTAGCTCCATGATTGCAAGCATTGACGATGCTACATCTGAAATGGTTTCAGGAGAAGAAAGGTAAGACGAATCCGAAGAAGAAGGCGAAGAAGATGAACAGCGACAGCGAAAGCGACGTCTCCATAGAAGCGCCGCCACCGCCTCGAGACAACAAGGGCCGGACTAAGGCCGCCAAGAAATACAACTTTTCGGACAACTCCGACAGCGAATAAGCACACGTTTGGTGAGTTTCATTAGTTTTTTAAAAGTAACAGCCGTCAGACAGGCCCAAAGCCCCTGCTTGGTAAGAGTTAAGAGTAAGGTAAGATTTTATCCCCGACGCAAAAGCGTGGTGTCATACGTTTGATCATCAAACTGACTTGTGAGGTTTCCCAAACGGATGAACGCTGACGTGATCGTGATGGTTCTTTAATCTATTATAGTTTATGAAGGTCTTTTCACAGTTCCAAGATGAACACAGTTTCGGTGAGGAGTTCCAAGATGGTCAAAAGGCTTGACACTAAGCACTTGGGTTTTTGCTTGAGCCAAACATGTTGACCATTTATAAAGTGCTTGATGCTCGAGACTAGCATTTACGCGCTTAGCAAACTGACTGCTGACGACGTATGTATGTAAAATGAGTAAAGTCGCTGGCTCAAGCCGTTACGAGGCGTATCAAGCGGGTTTAACAAGCAAAGCAAAATTACCGCCAAGTCGCTTGACCGTCTTGGAACCCCTTAAATCAGATTGTATTATGTAATTAATTGTCTCGCATTCAACACGAAATAGTTATTAATTTAATCTTTTATAAAGTTTGTTTTTGTTTCAGATAAGCTTTTGAGGCATTTCGGTTTAACTGTAAAACTATAAATAGTTTTGTACAATGTCCCCTCGTCTGTACGTTTGGACTAATTTATTTTTATACGTAATTTTAATATGCCACCAGTTGGCACTTTACATACTTATGTACTTTACTTGTTAATGTTTTATCATACGAATAGACGAATATTTAGTTTATAAGGATCAATTTATGTCATTAGAAAATTTATAGAAAATTGTTTGATAATAATGTTACGAGATCGTATGTCTGGAAAAGGATCGACACGTTGTTGGCGACATAAGTCTGCTTATTCTTCTTTATGTCCCATAAATCAACTTGTCCCCTCTTTTCCTTAGCCAACCACTGTCCGATACCTTTTCTATGCGTTCTTGTGTGTAAATGGCGTCTTAATAAATTTTACAGTATGACTCAAAACGACCCTTATTTGTAAGAGCAATAAGGTCTCTAATAGATAATATAAATTTAATGTAGTCAGTCAGTTTGCGTAAGATTTTTTTTGTTTAGCTTTGAAGTTTGTCATTCTCACCTAGGAGTTTATCGAGTCGTATTTTTTTTCCATTGTAAGGATATCTAAGCTATCTAAGCTTAAATTGTTTTTTTACTAAGTTTACTAAGGTTTTGAATTCTGATTCAATATTTTCTCAACGCAAATTGACTGTGAACATTAATTAATAATTTAGTAAATGGTATTTAAAACAATATAATAATATTCTGTTTAATTTTAATACAAACAAACAAGACTTTTGGAATCTTAATAGTTGATTTATTTATTTTTTCTTCAATTTTAATTTCTCTTGAATATGACTTGAAAAAACATCCAACCTTTGATGGGACCCCATTAAAAATAGTAATTAAAAATTGTTAATTTTATTACAACTCATTAAAGGTATAAAAGTGTCATAAAAATTTTTTCTTAATTAATTTATCTATAAGTAATGTATATTTCTTCTTTTATCATATTATGACTTATCGGTTCTTAAATGGATCGTTTTTTTTATGTAAATAACACTAAATGTTTTATTTATTTATTCAAGACTTCTTATTCCTATGAATGAAATTAATAAAATGAATGAAACAATTGAAAAGAGTTATATTAACTCTAAAAAATTTTCACAAGAAAACAATTAAAAAAAAAAAATATTAATAATGATAGGTCTTAATCCTGATTTAAATTATTGTTATTATTTAAGATGAATTTATTTCATTTCTATGTATATAAAGGTGTATCTATGTATCTATGAGCTTTCACGTGTAATGTAACATTATAGATTCGACTTTCAGTATTACAAATACATACATTACAATACAATACTCCGTGTACAATGAGCATTCACGTGTAATGTGTAATGTAATGTAACATTATAGATTCGACTCTGAGCATTACAATTGTATGTAATGTAACATTATAGATTTGCAAAGTGTGATTCAGTTGTGAAGCGCATTGATGTTACAAGTTCTATCAAGATATTACACATCATTACAAGGTGCGCATTGTAATGCGCGCGGTTCTTCTCCTTCACTGATGTAACGCTCGAATCTGTAACGTTACATTACACGCGAATGCTCCCGGTGAGGGAGCACATTTGAAAACCGTCTATTTAATGAACATAAAGACACGTAGACATTAGTTTAGTCGCTTTTATATGTGTTATATTATATGTTGCTGTCAATAAGTATTTTCATTTTAAGACTTGTGTTTATTTTCTTTCAGTTGGTTATTCGTTGGTTGTATTTTTTTGTTTTGTTTTCGTCCCCTTTTTTTTTCGTTTAGTATTGTTAAATATAAGCATTCATTGCTCGGACAAAATGGGCACTTAGATAGAGATGAAGAAGCCAATATAAGTAAGTTAGTTAATACACAAAGGATTATTGATATCGAGAGAGTATCTTTTAGGGAAAGATAAAGATAAACTAAGCCAAGGCATAGTTTGTTTGAAATATTGAAACTATGAACAGTTTAAAAACAACACTTTGTGTTTAGGTCCAAAATTCTGTTTGTATATTGTTCCGTAAGTATTTGTCAATTTGTGATGTAACGCGATGGTGTTATTTCTTTGTTTCTCATGATTTTGTAAATAAATCTTGATTTTCAAATACATTGTTTTTTTTTTACTTAAACTAGATTGGGCGACCGATGAAAGGTTTTAAGTTTTTTACATGTAAGAGAGAAGGTCTATGAAAAATTATAGAAAAAAATTTCAAGAATACTTACAAGAAGAAACGAGATTTTTCTCGAAGATAAGAATTTCTAGACCTAAAAAACTCCTAACCCTAGATTTTCGTCAAAATCGTTAGATCCGTTTGCGAGAGCATCGTGGCATACAGGCATTCCTCGTTAAGTATTATAGTAATAAAAAAGATACCCAATTTCTTAGATGGTTTTATAATAAAAGTATTTACAGGAAGAAATGTCTAGTCCCACGTGCCTAGTTAAGTACATATTCTTATTAGCTAAATAATCTTACTGGAGCGTTGCTCATGCTTAGTAAAGTTGGGGTACGAAAACTTTTCTAGCTTTTCTTTGGTTTAAAACTCCTAGTTTTCAAATTCATTCCTTTATCAAGTAGACTCTTACTACCTTTTGAAACTAAAACACTAAGCAGACAGCTCTCAGACGTTTGAAACAATCTTTTTGGCATGACTGATAATTGCCCTGGTGCAAGCAAATGTCCACTTTAAGGTGGTGAACCATTTCTTAACTCGACTGTACACTGTACACCATCGTTTCTAAACCATCTTTATGTCGCGACCCACGAAAAAGCCATAAAGTTAAGTAAAAGGTCTTGCGTTAAGTTAAGTATAAGAAAATAAATAAAAAGAAAACCGGTTCAACAACAAATAATAAAAAGTTTCTGAACTTTATTCGACAGACAGGTTGCCGGTCCACTTGATGGCAGGTGGCTAACTGGGTACCGTCGCCTATAGGTAACACAACATTAACAAGCAACGCTATAGATACCTAGAGATTTTTAGCCCGTGAGAGTCGGGCGCACCTCCATAATGGGTTTTCCCCTCATTAAAAAAAAAGATACCTACTGCAAATGCGCTTTTGATCATAGAAGGATCAAGGAAAATGAAGGGATAGGGTAAATGGATGTGGAATCCGAATTCAGTAAAGGGGTGGTTACTGCTACCAGGCGTGAGGCGGGCTACCCAAATGATTGCGAAACGCAGTGAGCCATATGTCACTATTGAACTGTTTTGTATTTACTTATTTATCTATACGTAGATTACCTGTTAAACGAGAAATTTGCAGAAAAAAATACATAAGTGCAAAGCCGGGAACGGGTCCCTAGTTGCTTGATAATCGTAATAAGGCTGAGGTTCAAATCATTCGTAAAGATATTTATAATCTAATGTTGATATTTTAAATATGAACGCGTTTTTCGTAGCGGTTACCATATGTCAGGATGGCCGAGCGGTCTAAGGCGCCAGACTCAAGGCAACTTGCCCGCCAAAGCGGGTTGGGCGTTCTGGTCCTCTCTGAGGGCGTGGGTTCGAATCCCACTTCTGACAGATCTAGATCTAGTTCTAGTTTTTCTAGATATCATTTTTACTTTTTACTAATATTTAGTTTGACGCGTATCTTACTTACATCTTACTTGTTAACTAGTTTTTTTACACTAGCGTGTCTAACTTAATATTGGACGAAACAATGCATGAAAACAAAAATTACTTCTATTTTTAATCCCTGACGTCCGACGCAAAAGAGGGGTGTTATAAGTTTAACTTGTGTATCTGTCTTGTGTTTTGATACTGTTTTTTTTTTGTTTGAAAGTTGACGTTCTTATCTATAATATCTTAATAGTTTTGCTACTGAACGATAGATGGCGTTAATCTAAATAAGGATAATGTTTACTTATTTTTATTTTTTAGCCTTTTAGGTCACATTTAAATAGCCTAATTTAAAATCCTCAATGAATGGAATATCCAACACAAAAATAACTTGTTTCGTTTATAATTTTTAATTATAGCTTGTTTTAATTTCCTTTAAAAAAAATGCATTGTTGTTAAGGAAAAAGTTTATTATTCATATAATACATAGATACACTTGGAATAGTTCAATATAATTTTATGTTACGTAAATAAGTGAATCTGCATATTTGTCCTTGGATTTTTTTTTACATTTTCTACACAGATATAAAATAATTCTTCCATAGAGTTTATAATCAATTGAACACTCTTCAAATAACAGGTAATCATAACATTAATATGGCATTCGTATTAAAGAGTGTAAACCTATTTATTATTTACATTACATGATACTTATTATTATTATTATTTAAGTATATTAAATATTATATAAAAAATAAATATAAGTTATAGATTATTATACACAATTGAGTACGATACAAATTACAATGAACTTGACAAAAATGTTCAACAGATCTTAATTAGTAAAGCTATGGTAATTGTCGATAGTTATTTTATTATTAACATTAAAATCGAAAACAAGCTGTATAATTTATTTTTTAAAATCAATAATGTCTAATTTTTTAAACATTTTTTTTTAAATTTTTTACTAACCGAATTCCAAAATTGGGAGGCGGCTGTCTAAATGTCATATTTTTATAGACTATAGTATTTTTCATATAGCATGAGTAGGGTGACTTATTTTGATTTCATCCATTTAACGTATCGTCGGCCTAACTCGTTAACCTGCTAAGTCACATTTTGCATAGTTTTCAGGAGGAAGAGAAAATGAAATGACAAAATGTGTTGCGTCGCATTAGGCATGTGAAATGAGCGACATTATCAGTAAAAAACTTAGGATTTAGCAGGTTTTCTTTGTAAACATTTGATATTAGGCAGAAAGCAGTGTTTCATTTATGAAATTTCTCAACTTTTTAGTTTGATAATCGTCGTTATTCCTTCATCAAACGGTAGGTAATGGTCTAAACTTGTCAAAAGAAATTGCTCAAAAAATGGACTTAGCAGCTTAACGAATTAGGCCGACGGTATGTTACTTAAAAAATAAACAATACAGGAATAATATTTTTTAAATATTTTAGTATATTATTCGATATTTTTAATTCGATTTCATCGGTGCTACTGACATGCTATGTGAAAAATAGTAATAAGACCAGACAGATCTAACAGCTTTTTTATCATTCAAAAGTGCCTGTGTAAGGCTGAATTTTCTTAAGAATCTTGCGTCATAATATAGTTGCGCATAGTTAACGCATAACATATTTAACCTTACAAAGTATTAGAGTTCTGCTTTCAATACCTACTCAATTTACTTTCTCTGTCAGAGTACCCTTTCGCACTTTCCCTGTCTGAATATTTTCCGTTATATTTATTGTATCTGTCACTGTGCCCGTTCTGTCTGTAAGGCTTCTCACTGGCGTTGTAATGTATTTCCGAAGGTCCAATAGTTTTAGACCAATGATGAGTCCAGTAGAAGTCGTCCGGGTACCGCGGGTATGGGTTCTCTCGGCAAAGAACCACGCAGTAGATGAGGCTGCCCACGAGCGTAATGAAGCCGAATATGAGGAATATTATCCCGAGGATCCTGACAATGTAAAAAACTCACATTAGAATTGAACAACATATACAGGGTGTGGAATGTAATAAGAGCAATAAATTAAAATATAGACCCTTTAACGAATCAGTAATTAATGCCAAATGGTTTCAATTAATTAAAATGTAAAACAAATTCACTGTTATTTTCTAACAAAATTAATCGAGCCAGCAATGTACAACTAACAGACATAATGTGTCCAGTCGGAGTACTTTACATTGACATTTACGATCGTTCTCGCCCCAGCCTGGCCCCAGCACCCTGTACTAAGACATTTAACGACTGATAACAGACAATTTAGTGGATCATGAAATTCATTGATTATGTATTGTAATTTTGGCTATTTCTCTGAGTAAAAGCACTTTGGAGCATTATGATTAGGTTAAGGTAACTGCGTATACTCTATGGAATCATCGTTTAAATTTATTGCTCTTATTACAGGCCTTAAATTTATTGCCCTGTATATGTACTAATACTAATAAATAAAATTAAATGTCAAAATAATCACTATGTTATGCTCGGTTTCGCAATTTTTGTTCTAAAGTTGTTAAATAACTATTATTGTTTGATTCCCCACACATTTAAAAATGTGATATAGGGCCTCTTTCACCATCTGTCAAGTAGACTAACTAAACCGTCATTTAAAGTCACCGGTCACCAGGGATAATGGAGCTGATATACCTTTATTTGTACGATAAAAGTCCCAAACATTAAAAAGAAAATCAAAGAATAATAAAAAAAAAAATCGCCTATCAAAGAATGCACTAAACCGAGTGCATATTATCTAATTTAAAAAAAACATAAAATTATTTCTAAAAGTATAACTAATCAACACTAATTTACTTGTAGTTGGTGAAAGAGGCCCTTAGTTTAAAACGTATTTAGCGACTCTTTGAGCCTATTATAGCAAAGTAGGCCTGAGCCTTATAAATATAAGGTAATAGGCATGTGTACAATAGGTAATAGGTAAACCTCGTTCTAGAAAGCGACTTGGTAAGTGTCATCACAAATTACTTTTACGGTTATATCTCAAAATGCAAATTGATTTTTAATGTTCGCTGGATAATTATTGTCGGTTTGCGATTCAACGTTTGTGTCTTGCAAAGAACCGCATAGTTTTGTGGTTTGAGTTACGCAGGAATTTTGTGTGCGTCCTAAATTGTGTGTATTATCATCCTACGAAATACTTAGGTATGTTTTTGATTCGTCGTTCATAGAAACTGCAAGTGGAAATGAAATGTTTTAATATGAACAACACGTCGTTTATATGCAACTTTACACAAGTGCCTTTATACGTTGAAATTACGTATTAAAGCACTCATGATAAGTAATAAAAATTATCATTCTCATGTGAAGAATTCGTCCGCCAATGTCAAACGATCAGTTTGAGGCATGTTGCTGATAAGAATATTTTAATGAATACAAAAATAATGTTTTCAACTATTATTTTTCATTTAAAAAACGGTTAAGTAGATTAAAAATAATGTTTTTAGATTTATGTATTTTAACACAAAATATCTAAAGCTGAACACATCGATCAATCATCAATACTAATAAATAATCAATCTGTAAGTATAGGTCTATAACAAATTAACTGAATTATATAAATTAAAAAAATACTTTTTAAAATGGGTGATTCTTAAGAATAGTAAATGTTTGTGAGCGTCAACAAAAGGTTTAATCAAGGGTAATCGGAATAAATTATAATAAGTATTTGTATATATTATAACCTAAACATGGTGTGCGGTGAAACTCTAATGAGTTTATGTTTACACCATTGTTAATTTAAATGTAAACATTACTGTATAACAAATAGATAAATAAATAAAAAATAAAACTGATTTTCATGAAAATTGGTACATAAACATTTAGACGTACAGTACACAGGATAGGTAGGTTACTTTTTTCTTTTTCAACGCGGACGAAGTCGCGGGCGCCAGCTAGTTATAAAATAAAGTCACTGTTATTTGGTGTACCCGTGTTTTGCAACTGTGAAAAATTCTGTGCAACTGTTTAAGTATCTGTGTTTAAATACCTAATCTGTGTTTTTCTTTTTATTAGTTTTATTTTGTAAAAAAAAAAAACAGGAAATGTCTTTTGTGTTCGTTTTTAATGCATGCTGAGTTAGCCTATCTATATAAGTGGAGTGTACAATATTATAAAAGATTTTTGATTTTTTATGTTAAGGTCGACAGATAGGCTGACGGTCCACTTGATGGTAGGTGGCTACCGTCGCCTATAACACAAGCAACGCCATAAGTGCTACAATTGCGCTGCCGACCATAGAAGCATTAAGGATAAGGGATAAGGGAGGGATGGGGTAATGGGGTAAGATTGTTTAAATGCGAATTATTGTATACCTGTGTTGGCTTCCTAATAAATAAAATAATAAAAAAAAAAAAAAAATATTAAAAAAAAAATTACCAAACAAATAACGGCTCGAAGAACTGTAGCACAATGACAAATCCCAGCGTGACAAGTATGAGACCTAAATTGAGAAGCAGCATGAGACAGCACATCCCTTTCACGTTTGGGCAGAAAGGGTTAGGAGCTGCCATTGCGTCCACTTTTACACCGGCCTGGGAAATACAATTACATCATCATGATTATTGATTACCTATCAATACATTATTTTCTACCAAGTGTGATGAAATTAGACTTGGTGTTTTAGCGTGATATACAATCATTTAATCACATACATAATTACTATAAATAACATCTAATAAAATCTAATCTAACAAGTAAATTAGATGAAAAAGTTTCTATTCTAATAACTTGATTATTTTAACAAAAAATAACATTGAGAAAACAGATATCATTTTCAGAAAATTTGTATTGTCGGGGTAATAAAGTTTTAAAATTCAAACGTCTGTCAGTTGTTTGTTTGGTGCTTTAGTTTCAAAAGGTACTGAGCGTCTACGATTTTGATAAAAGAATGAATTTGAAAACTGACGACGGTTTTCGTACCCCGACTTTACAAGTTTGATACTAACCTTTCTTGATACTTTGGATCGATGGGTAGACGCAACGGAAGGTGCTACGGCGCTACGGTAGGAGTAGACGCTGCGTGGTGCTCGCGATTGTCGACTGAAACAACATTTTATTATTATAATTCATTACTCACAATTTAACTAATTTAGAATATATTTAATTACCTTATATATAAACACAAAAGCTACAAAAGCTTAAGCTTTTTTACTTTTCTACCAAAAATAATTCATATTCCAACGAATTATTGAACTGCCGAATCAATCTTGTCACGTACCCTTTAGGTTATACTATACTGGCTGGTGCCCGCGACTTCGTCCGTGTTCTCTATAGCCTATAGCCTTCCTCGTTAAATGGACTATCCAACACAAAAATAATTTTTCAATTCGAACCAGTAGTTCCTGAGATTAGCGCGTACAACCAAACAAACAAATTCTTCAGCTGAGACTGTAGATTAATTTTTTAAAGGAAGAAGTTTAATTGTATTGCGAAGTCAACTAAATTAAGTGACGTTAAACTAAAAGATTAGAACCATCAGATCAATGAATCAGATCATGATCAATGATTTTTGCCCCTAAATATTATCTACCTACCTATATATATACGACTAGTTTGCTATCCTGCGAAATGGGTTAAAGAAATCGTATTAAATGCCCCTAATGGAGGTGGGAATGCGCCGTTTGCCGTTAGTCGCCTACATACATGTCATGTCAGCTGACTTCTCCCACAGTTTGAGTGTCGAAACAGTCACGTGTGTCACGACCACGACGCGCTCGTAAAAAGCAGACGTTCGTATCACACGATGATTACAACTCGAAAAACAAAATGTTGAAGTTCAGGTTGAACTCATCAGATATTCGAATAGATATTCTTTTTGCCAAATGACTGCGAAATGCAATGCTCTGCCACTACTTGCTAGATCCAGACAATATGAAAATTTCAAATTTAGCCGCTAATGGCTTGACTTTGGTCCGTTCAATATTTTTCATTTTTTATTTTTTATTAGAGATGATGGGTTTGCTCTTGGCCAACAACCAGCTGTGTAGAAAGGATGAGGCCTATGACGGAGCGAGCTCAGCCAGAAGATGCCTGTTCACTCGAACTTTGAAAACCGTGAAATAACAGCATTATGTGCTGTTGTGTTTCGGTGAGTGAGTAAGGGATGCCAGAGCCAATGGGCTCCTTCCCTTCCTTATCACTTATCCTTAATCCTTCTATGGTTAGCAGCGCACTTGTAGCACTTATGGCGTTGCTTGTGTTATAGGCGGTAGCCACCTACCATCAAGTGGACCGTCAGCCTGTCTGTCGACCTTAACATAAAAAAAAATGGGTTATATGAGCTTGGAAATACAGACGCCGGCGGTGAGTTCTAAACCCTGGAAGTGCGCGTTATGAAGGATGTTTTAAAGCGCTTGGTCCGAAAAGGAGGGATTTCGACAAGATGAGGATGGTAACCAGCCGTACGTCTGTATGTCCGATGGAAGAAAGGGGAAGGCGGTATGAACTCATGCAGATCCTGAGCACACTCTCCGAAGTACATCTTATAAAAGACACATAGACTGGCAATTTTGCGTCTTAGTTTTTAAAAGCGTAGATACTGCCACCAATAAGGAACGAGATCATAATGGACTAAGCCTCTTTGACTGTGGAATAGTAGAAGAAGTTATTTTAGATAATTTCATTTCGTGGTATTTCTTTCTGTAAGGAAATAAAAAGTAGATCCAAGACCCTGAATGCTCAGATCATGGCCTCCAAAGTGCGAACACGTTCAAGAATTAAATAAATAAATATCGGATAAAAGCAATTATTGTTGTTAATGTAAAATCCGTGATACTTGAACTTTATTTTATGTATTATAAAAAGATTTTTACAAATGATAAAAGCGCCATTGATACGAAATTATAACCTTAAATTAAATTATGTAAGTACCTATTTATGTTTATCAATAAGTGCGATGATACTGATCGACTCACGACTTTGACTCAATTCAAATTCCAAACCAAGGTTAAATCGAGACGCCAAATAATAAATATTATATAATGTTTTCATGTCCATCTGACGGTCACTAAGTGAACCTTCAATGGTGACAACGGTACGACCTTATACTATACTAGCTTTTGTTAGCAGCCTCTGATAAATGTCTAGCACTGTCACCGAAAATATTTCATCATCTCGTTTTCTGACATGGATATAACCTCTTTCTTTTCCATTATTTCTTCAAAAGGCGTTTCTTCAAGTCAAAAATATATAGATGGCATAATATAAATGGCATCAGTTTTAGAATGTATCATAATGATGATTCACATAATCATAATGTAGACTCTAAAGTCTAATTTTTTTCGGAACTGTTTGAGCACGTTTTCATTTTAGTTTGTTTATTTTCCAAATTTACATTATCAAACGAAACGTGTATTCTTGAAGACCGACATGGAGAATTCACGTTAAAACTCAACCAGTACTTAGCCCTGTTTAAATATTTTTTGTAACACTAACAAGTTTATTGGATAATAGCTTCTTTAAAACGCCCCATTAGTTCCTCACAATTTAAAGAGAAAGTCCCATCGGAGCACCAACAAAAACACGGCTATTCTAACAAGGCACGAAACTCCTTAGTCATTGTGAATTGAACCAATATTTACTTATAAACGTTTTTAAAATAAGATGTCATGTAAAAACTTTTAAATATAAAAGCGTTTGGAATTAGTTCAATGTGGTGTTACTACGAACAGTATAGTCGTATCAAACTCATTTATAAAACCAAGAATAATTAATAAGTAAAAAATACCTTTAGTCTGTCAATGTCGGCTGCGAGCTTGGATAAGATGGATTTGTAATAAGATAAGACTAGAAATCTACCTAAGAGCGAGATGTTAAATTCAATAAACCAAGAACGAGGACAAAGGATCATGGGCAAATTAGTATGGAGTCTGGACCAATGCTCAACAGTGATAAAACTCATGCCATTTGAAAGCTTTTGGAGTTTTATTTATTTTATTCTATGGCAGCCAAGTCAAAATCTAGCGCGAATATTGTGTTTTGGAGCTCTTAATAATATAAAAGTACTTTGGGAGTTAGTAGCCTATTGTAATTATATAAAAAAAAACATGTTTATCTCGATACATTGATTTATCATGATTGATTTTGATGTACATAGATTTTTTAAACATTTTTTATTTCAATACTCATAACTAAATTTTTTTTTAATATACAAACCGTAACGTCATCCAGATAAACAAATGATAAAAATCAATGTGAACATAAAAAATAACTGTTACATTTGTTTTAGTATCTATATAAATAAAAATCAATAGGCGAATGTATGTACACAAAGAAAGGGTCTAACACTTGATTTTTTTTTTAGTTTTAAAATCTACGAAAACACTATGTTCGCGCTTGATTTCAACTTAGCTGCCATAGTATAAAATGAATTATAGCCTAAAAGCAATCATTTGACATAGGTTCCATCACTGTTGAGAAGTTGGTCCAAAATGTCCCATTGTCCTTTGTGATAATTATTTCCAAGAACATTTTTGTTTGTTTTATTTCAAAAACAAAAAAAACAAATTAAAAATAATTTAAAATTGTTTTTTTTTTGGAACAATTAAAATGATCGATAAATGTTCGAGAAACTATGGTTACACCACATCGGGATCTGAATTCAAAGACATTCAAGCACAGTATAGTAAACGTTTGAAAATTTAAAAGTCATTTGGTGGTTAACTCAGAGGTCACTTCATAATTTAATAATAGTGCAGGTCCAACTGTAAACTATTCATTATATTTAATTATCTCAGTCGCGCAGGACGTTCAGTACTCGGGGCACTGATGTCGTGTCACAACGTCCTCACTGCCGGATATCCACGAGGATTTCCCAACGTTAATAAAAGGTCGTCCACTGCTGCACATAATTTTTCAATAAGACCTATCAAGCAGTCTGTATCTACCGTCGTTATATTTAAAAAACTTTCCCGTCTTACTGTGAGGGTTAGATCTTTAAAACTACGCAACGACGGATTTTGATGCGGTTTTTTTAAATAGATAGAGTGATTCAAGAGGAAAGTTTTAGTATATAATTAACAAAGGCAGCAGCTATCTACTAAAAATAAAGATACAACCCCTGAAAATTTTATAATAGCAAAGATGTCACACATTTTGTCAGGCGCTCTCAGATCCCTTACTTTTAAAGTGGGCGAAGTCGCGGGCACCAGCTAGTTTCATATAAATGAATGAAACGAATTAACTCCATTTTAACTTTAGACGCTTGACGCAAAAACAGGGTTTTATAAGTTTGAAGTGACTGTTGAAGACCAGGTTTTTTTAAGACCAACAGCTAACTTCCACAGGTTTGATTGATGTGAAATTTGATATACTATAACTTACTTAGTATTTCTATGACATAGTAACCTTAACCTGATGACCTGACAGCATCAAGTAGTCTGCGACTCCTTGCCAACTTACAGCAGATAAAGCGTGTTTGGGTTCAATGAAGTCTCTAAGCTTGTATTCTTATTGGTTCCATTAGCTTATTTTGTTTTATCTACAGATGAACTGACAGTGAATCTACAGGCGAATCTACAGGTAACTGGATTCGAAATCTCAACAATTACTCAGAGACTTCAATAACTCTTACTAGCGGCTTATAATAACCTGATGACATTAAAAATTTTGAAGAGACTTTATGACGTCGACGGACATACCAACTTGTGCTTTAACTAGATGTGAATAGAGTTCAAAACTTGTTGGGTGAATTGGTGTTTTCTAAATTGGGGGTGTAGAAATTGTGACCGTGTGAACGAAGCGACAATACCTGTAAATAACGACGCGTACTCTAATGCAGTAGTAATTTTGGTCGGCGTTTCAAAGGGTCTGCAGTCATGGTAGAAAATTACCAAAAAAGAACTGGGATAGCGGGTTAAATTGAGGTTTAATGAATAGTCATGGACAGTCACGGACAGTCACGGCTGTCTTCAAGGACACACGTAGAAAGTATGTACGTAGAAACTGTTTCTAGTAAACAAAAATGTTTCTATTGTATACCCGTTATTATACAATATAATATAATTATTTAAGTATACCATAGAAAACTGTCTGATTTGTTGACAAAAATGCGTGGAAATGAATAGTTTTTATTCACAACACGAATGAATAGTATTTCGTCATAACATCGAAGTAATTATCTATATTATTACTTTTGTTAATTTTTTTCAGAATATTTATAGTAAATATCATCGAACTTTTTTATAATTTTGTTTGTACATCTATAAATATTCGTAAAAGACTTTGTAACGAGAAATAAATAAATATGAAAACAATTTAAATATCATTTAGGCAATGTAATTGACTGTACTTATTTATAATAATCAGAGCTCTCTATAGATGTAAGCAAGGATGGAAAATACGTCTAAGTATGTAAGAAAACCAAAAATTTATATTAGTACCTAACCAACTATATATTATAATGAATTCAGCAAATGTTCTTGGACTAATTGTAAATACACGTGCTATATCGACACAACGTTGCCATCAATTTATACCGTTCGATCTGCACAAATACCTAGATTAACCCAATAGGCGCGTCAATAAATCGTGCCGCAATACTCGGGTTCGATTCCCGCTCGTGACATCAATGCGTCTGCCAGAATGTCGCGTTATTACAACTCGACAATATAACTGTAATCATTGTTAGTTTTGCCACAGAATAGAAAATAACAGTGCTTCGACAGTACTGTATGTAAAAGCGGGCTGAATGAGTATTTTCTACTTTGGTTACTGTTAAAAGCGTGCGATTCTGAGTACTTATACTCTCTGTGTTAAACATGTTTTACAATCTTATTGACCTGAACGCCATATACAATATTTTATGTGTGTATTTTAAGGGGAGTTTACACTTTTCACTTTTTTATACTTTTCAATCGACTTCAAAAAAGGATGAGGTTCTCAATTCATCATAGTTTTAATCGTGAGATTAAATTCTTCATTTACCGTTGATACAACAAATAAACACGTGTGAATGTAAGGATGACCGTGTATAATCCGAGGGCATAATGAGTGCATAGGGGATGAGTCATGCAGTCATGAATGCACCGTTGTACCGATTGCACTCACTATAGGTAATTTTCCATCAATTTAGCCGTTTAATGCAGAGGTTTTGTTTTGTTTCTTAGGGCGTTGCAGACGAGCGGTCAAACGTTGCGGTTTTTAATTAAATAGAATAGATAAATAGATTTAGCTTTCAAAATTAGGTAGGTACATAAATTTCTAATACCCCTTCATATCATAATACTTCATGTCAAAATTACTTCTTACATGTGGAAAAAAAGAAATTTTGAATTTTATTTGATTTATTCATTATTGATTAAAGATTAAAGATGATTTCTATTTAGCTACTTTTGTTATAAAGTGCATACCCTAAGTCTAATTTACCCCTTAGCTATCTTCATTAATTTATAAGAAGGACAAAAGAACCACATTTATAAATAAAATTTTCTTTAAATGTCTGCTTTACTTAGGATTTTATCCTAAGTTCATTTTTACTATTTTCGTAATTCCAAAACGCAAGCCCAGCGGTTAGTTAACCAAAATAAAATCTTATTAATATTAGTTTTTACATAAATCGTATCATCTGTTTTGTAATGAAAAAACAAGATTAAAGAAACCGCTTGTAAAACACGGCGTTAGTGACGCTCGTGTCCACAGGTTTCGAGGACGCAGGGCACTCTGTAATTCAACACGTTTCGAGACCCGTTGGCTCAAATTAGGCGAATCGTTCAAGGATTTAGACGAAGTTATTTGTAACGGTGTTGTAATGTTGCCTGCGCGATAGAAAATTAACCGATCCGAACCACAAAGCCTATGATTTATGTGAGAATTCAAGTTCAGCTTTTGAATTAAGAATTTAGGTCATCTAAGACGGTGTCATGCTTCATTAATGAGATTATGCCTTCGGTAAAAGGTTGCTTTTATGATTTACAACGATTACGTATTGGGCAAACAGGATAACAATTACTACAACAAATCTTCGTTTGATTCGTTAAAGTATATTTAATACTAGCTGGTGCCCGCGATTTCGTACGCATTCTGGTTAAAAGGTACCTACCCTATGTCCTTTCTGGTGTCCCAGACAACGTGTATGCAAAATTTCATGGTGATCAGTTCAGTAGTTATTGCGTGAAAGCGTAACAAACAAACAAACTCACTTTCACATTATAAGGATTTCTAGCATCTGTATAATATTTATAAACATTTCTGTTGAAATTTATAAAAATATATATATATCTAAAGTAGTAATTTAGGGTCCTAGAGAGTCCCAGAGAGTCCCCAAAAGATTTACGTATGAAATTTAATGAAAACAATAAGACGATTTTTTTAAAATGCTTTTTAACGCTGTTAACAGTTAAATAAACTGTCTAAAAGAGTAAAAAACGTACAGACATGCAATACTCACTTGTACAATTATACATAACACTAGCTGGCGCCCGCGACTTCGTCCGCGTTGAAAAAGAAATAGGTAGCCTATCCTGGGGCCCTAGCCTGAGGCCTAGCCAAGAGCACAATGCAAACGGGAGCGTTGCATATATTTACGAAACGATAGAAAATAAAGCCCGGTGATTGGTCAAAATTTTATGTGGGCGTTACAACAACCAATCACCGGGCTTTATTTTCTATCATTTCGTAAATATACCTACCCCGGGAGCGCCCGTTTGCATTGTGCTCTTATGGCTAGGGCCCCTGTGTCCCGTACGTCTAAATGTTTATCTACGAAGTTTCATGAAAATCAGTTAATTCGTTTAACAGTTATGGAGGAACATACATACATAAAATACCTATAGTATTGATAATATTATGTTTCATAATTGTCACAAGCCTTTAAAGTGTGTTTGTATGTTGTGCTTTCGAGTACATTGAAAGTTTAGGTCGGTGGTACAATATGTCATGCTTAAAGCCGATTGTTTGTGTTGTGTCCCGGCATATGGAATATGGAACTTTATTTATTAGTGCGTTTATCACGGCCTGACACGAGCTGTGCCCTCGGTGAACCCTAGATTCAATATACACGCCTTTATTGTCATTTTAGCTTTTGTACACGTATTAGCTGTATCTACAACCATCTCCAGATTCATTTCATTTCTTTTGTCGGTAATGGTAGGGCTACCTCCTTTTCCTTCCATTGTATTTGTTATGAAATATGGAAATTTAATAATATATGTAACTTGTGCCCGCGACTTCGTACGCGATGTTAAATATATATAATATAAAAACAATTACTATAATTGCTATAACACATTGACCAGGCTTTAGTTACAGTTTTATATTTTAGATAATCCCTGGGGAACATTACTTTTTTCTCGGATGAATTGTATCATATGTCCTTTCTGGTGTCGCAGACAACGTGTATGCAATATTTCATGGTGATCGTTTCAGTAGTTTTGGCGTGAAAGCGAGACAGACTGCTTCTGACCAGTCCTATTGGAAAATTATGGGAGAGACGTATTATGTCCAACAGTGGACGTTTTACGGCTGAGATAGTGAGAATGAGGCAGCTTTTATCTACATCTATAAAAAATTTCAGTTGAACCTAACTTTTGTTAGAAGATCGAGTGCGACGTTAAGCGGCAATGAACAAAAATCTAAAAATTTCGTGTCACGGAAATTGGGTTTCAGACAACCTTCAGATTAGTCCAGTGGGTAATCCGGTGAGTTTGGTAGTGATCGGACGTGGACGAAGTAGCGGGCACCCACTAGACCCACTAGTATTTATATAAAAGTTGCTTGCAATAGATACCTGATTTCTGAAGGTGGCCTGTAAGCTGCGCTGGTGACATACACGTCAGAACCGGAATCAGCTCGCGGTGACCCGTTCGTGTGTTGTTGCCGTCTACCGTTGCGGTGTTCACCACCAGATGGTGACCGCGTTCGTTCGTCCATCGTCTGGAAATAGAGTAGTCAATCTACATGTATAACTAATGTTATGTATTGTCGGTTATATTGGTTTCTGAAAATATTGAACAGATTCTAAATACCATTCCTATAAATACTGATATAATATATTGCTAGTGGAGTTATTTATTACAGGCATAATTTATAACATCAAAACACAATAGCACTCATGCTATTATTTAACGATGCGGTAAAACAGTGTGGTTATTTCATGGTTGTCTTCCGTAAGGTGACGGTTATTGCTAATAGAACGCAATGTGCCCTCACATAACTGGTGATTTAAGTATAAAATTTTTAGTTATAAGTAGTAGCTTCATCTGGCTGATAGAATGATTGGCAAAATGGAAGAAAACGGCGCCCTGGGATGCGGAAGAAATCATAGAGCTACGTAACATAAGGCAGTGAGAGATTTCTGTTTCGTCTGATACAGGACACGCACAAGAAGTTTTTCAGAGGGTTAGTCCAACTAGTTCTACTATTTGTTCGACGGACTACCAATTCCAGTGCCATTTCTTTGAAGTAATATGTAGTACTCTTAGTGGGAATTACAATATATCTCGGGTTTAAAAGCGAAGGCGTTTATGATTCGAATAAGCGTATAATAGCTCATCCCACTATGATAATGTTTCTCACACAGACTTCAATCAAATCGTGATTCAACTTTTACTTTGTCTTTGCCACATATTTTTCGTTCTAAATTTAAACAGTTGAAATAAACGGTATACGTAGAGTAGCAGTAGTGTTTAGATGTTGTGATTGTTTTCGTAATGATGTTTGTGCATTGCGACCAGTTACAAGTGGGTTTAAGGCAAACAACTCGATTTCAGCTCTGGATTAATCAGCGGCGTAGTGTCTCAAGTTATAAACGTACAGCGATTTATATATTTTTCCAGTATCTAATGTATCAACTACGTTATCAAGTTAATGTATGCCTATAGAATTGTTTGTCCTGACGTAGACAAAAATATTCAAAACTACTAAGTCTAGAAAGCTGAAATTTGGTAAATAAATTGGTTTGATAACGTAAGCAAATTATAATAAAGTTTTTTAAATATGTCAACTCCGCGCGAAACCGGAGGCGGGTCGTTAGTCTATCATCTATAAGAAATATACGAAATTTTACTTAACATTATATTTTGTATATATATTCTTTGTATTACGTATGTACCTATTATTCTTATGTGTAAGAAATAGTTCTTTGAGTAACCTATTACTTTTCTCGAAGCTTTCATCAATCTCCTAAGTAAGTAAACAACTAATTACTAGCTGTTGCACAAGACTTGGTCCTCGTAAATTTATAAAATATAGCCTACGTTACTCCCTGATAACGTAGCTTTCTATAGGTGAAAGAATTTTTAAAATCGGTTCAGTAGTATCAGAGTCTATTCAATTCAAACAAACAAACAAATCTTCATCTTTATAATATTAGTTTAGGTTAAATAATTTTGTATCTAACTCTATACCAAAATTCATCAAAATCGGTGTAGCGGTTTAGATAAAAATGTAAAGTAACTTCACTTTTACACATTTCGAGTAATTTTTCAATCCAATTATAAAATTCATCACCCGCTTCCGCTCTTAACTTGTGTTCGGTTGTAAAATCGGTGGGCGATATTAGCGAATGAATCGTAAATTAGTGTTTTCATGCCATTTTAATCGAGGCGAACAGGAAGTTGCGGTTGATGTATTGCCAAAATGTTTCCGCGCCATGTGTTTTATTCTATCGTGGTTATTGGTCACGCGCGTGGTGCCGCTTTGCGTGGCATAGCGCGGCATGGCATGCCATGGCGTGGGCACGCATTCCTCATCGTTGCGTTGTTTGTTTTGCTCATTGTTTTTCCTATTAATAGTCCCTAACTGGCGTCGATTTTATATAAATAACTTTATCGCCGCATTTCTACATTTAGGTTTAATTTCTAGTACACTTCCAATATTGTTTTGTCGAAGAGGAAGTCATCTTAAATTACGAGACAATTTTGGTATGTGTTGGTAATTTTTATTTAATAATGAAAATTATTTTACTCTCATCATCAAATGTTATCATCTTCTCAGCCATAGGAGGTCATAGGACGTTCACTGCTAGACATAGGCCTCCACAATTTTCAAGTATTAAATAAATAATTAAAGAATCCTAATTGTACTTGTCAATGTCAACTTACCGTATATTCTGACAAGGTTCTCTCGGATGGTGCTCTGTGACTGTCATTCTCATCTCTTGAAGATGCCCTGTGCTGATATCCACCTGACGATGGAGAATCCACGCCGGACCGGTGGGTGGCTATATAGTGATTATTTTTTACTCTGTGCGCCATTTTCTAACTGCCTGTGTGTTGCTAACCAATTAAAGTCCGCGACATTTTTTCTTTCAATTCTCAGTCAGTCCGCTATCAGGTTTAATCATATCGTTCGATTAATCTTTATGTTATGGAGTTTATTTCTTCTAGTAGGTCAGCGGTAGTGCGGATCTGTAACAATGGAAAAGAGTTTTGTTAAGGCGCGTTTAGAATGTCTGCAAAAAAAAAAAAATACCCAATAGTGTAAATTTGAATGCGAATCATCACAGACAGAGAGTAACATTTTCACGGTACAGACGGCTGTGTCTATTTTGACTTTATTAAAGAAAGCTTTTAACTTTTATATTTAAAAATGTAGACTACGAAGCTGTTATATATTTTCCCAATTTATTCCAATCCAATAACGGTCCACTTGATGATAGCACACATGCACACATGCTGTGAAAGCCTAGAGGCATAGGCTGATGTAACCAGCTTGTGCTGTGTGTACCAGTGCCCATTTCCATATCCTTTCTTAAATGCCTTATTCTTGTATTAATAAGCGACGGTAGCCACCTACCATCAAGCCATCAAGTGCACCATCAGCCTTTTCTACGAAATTTACATAAAGAAATTGGCGCATGCTAAAATTAAGATAGATTTAATAATATTATAAAGATCGTAATGATAAAAAGTTGCGGCATGAACACATCCTAATACTACAATTGACCTTTCAGTAGCTAACCTTGTTTCGCAGCGATAGAGTAATTTTGTGGTTAACGATACTGACCTATTGGACGTGGCTGATTCATTGTTATGATCTACAGTAGACAACTATACAAAGATTAACTGTATAGTATATAATCAATTATATATAAAAGAGTTGAATAGTGATGTCTATACATTTAATATATTTAACAAAATTTAAGATGGAGCGATAAAAAAAGAGTAAGAGAATACAATTATTTTTCAACTGTGCCATCTTGCTAGACAATAGACTCTTTTTAATGTGAGAAGGTATATGATAAAGGAAAGCCACCAACACACACTTGCGATTATTTTACGTTTATCTTTTGTGAGTACTCACTAGGTATGTTTACAATTTCAGTGAGCAGTGTGACCTGCTTAATAGAAGCCAACAAACAATTCATTGTATCAGTGAAGCACCGATATGTCAATCATTCAATTCAATCTAAGAACCGCAATCAATTTTAATTGAGAAGAAATTCAAAATCGATCATCTATCAAAAGCTGTTTTAATTGAAAGGCCGCGCTTTATCTTTTAATCGATAAATTATGTGATAATGGTACTCGTACAAATCAAAGATGATTCCATCGTTCTGTTGGGTCAAGTGATTCGAAATTTAGACACGATATAAATTGAAAGCAACATTGGATTTACTTTTGCCTTGTCCCTTTAATGTTTTACCAACTATGTTTGTGTCTTATTCCCTTTTTTTTGACACCATCTTCTTCTATCATCATGGTTGATATGGCGATCTGGTACCGTTGCTTGCTTGACTTGACTTGCGTCTATTCTGTATTTTCATACATTTTTAACCTGTATTTGCATGATCATCTGCAATACAGGAAGCTTAGGTTTTAAAATAAACCTATGTCGCTTTCACCTTTCTAGAGTTAGTAGTTTTGACTGTGCGTTGAAGGATGCTATTAGGTACAGTCGGCCGCATAAGTCGATTAACACATTTAAAAGTATAAAACAACTGAACACTTAACTTACTTACTTACTGAAACTTTTTACGATCGTTTGTACGTGAAGTTTATTTTGTTCTTTAGTAGTGACAACGACTTATGGCGCGTTGAGTGTTCAGTTGTTTTGCACTTTTGAATGTGTTAATCGACTTTTGCGGCCGACTGCACTTATAGCCGTGTCGGCAAAGCCGGGCGGTTAATATGTAGATGAACGTTTGGAAGAAAGACCTCTTGGACCTAACAAAACCTGGTAATTTTACCGATCGGATAAGCCGAATGAAAGTTGAGCATATGTAGAAGGTACTTCGGGTCGGCTTTGTTGTTCAATAAAAATTGCCGAATGAAATGTGCCGGCCCGACTATATGTATAGCAACTCTGATAGTCAGGATAAACGATACTAAAGTATAATATTATATAAATTATCTAGCTAAATCAATAGTGGTTAGTAACAGTTGACTCAAAGCTATATTTATGCAAGAACATTTAACATGAAATAATTCCGCTAACAGTTGCTCTGTACAACATCGCGTTTATTCTAGAAACGAGGCCCATCCGCTTTCCATACGCTGCATACATTATTGCATTCACTAATTGAAATGCATTAAGATTTGAGGCCAAGTGTATACATTTTTATATTATTTTAAGAAATCACGCGTCGGCGAACCGAGCATGCACAACCTTACGGTATTTGGTTATGATTGTTAAGTTTTTTTTTCTTTATATATAGAAAGACTTAATGAAACTTGTAGAATATTATTGCTTCTTGTACACTCTTTCACTTTTCCTGCACTTCACTTCTTTCACAGCTTTCTGCACCTTTCACTTATGATAGCTTGACTATTAGGAAGTAAATAAGAGAAACCTTGAGTGAGAAGAGAACTCGTGCACCAAAGCATATAACTAAACCAGCTAGTGTTATATGTTAGCTATATGTTAGCTATGTTAACCATGTTAGCTATAACTAACATACTAGCTTAACTTGCGGGTACTTGACAGACTTGGTCCCAAATGGAGTTCTAATTGGACATTTTAAGAATTTTTGCTTACGCCATCGGCACTCCATATAACTGAAATGCCCCTGAACTATACATGGTCTTATTTAATGTAGGTCTTTTGTAAGGAAGTGATTATTACCACCCAGTTTATGACCCTCTTAAAATTTCTTAGAGGTTTAACTAGATTAGGTACTTTGAAAATAGATTTAACTTGATTATGTTTTATACTTATTGTCCTGTACAAGAGATGGTATCAGGTTAATACGTGGCATCATTAACACAGCCAGCCCTCTAATATAAGAACGTCTAGGGCCGTTTTCTCACAGCGCCTTTGAGATTAGAGCTATTTCACACATGGTCAATTTATCAATACAATTTTCCCACAATTAATTTGCGACGTGCGGCCGCTCTAACATGCTAAGCGATTAATATCGATCGGTGCGCAAGAGCACAACTGTGTGGGCGATTCAACTCGTACATGGACTAGTGAGGTATCGTAGAGGGATAAATTGAATCTTTTTTGAGGAAAATGAGCCACTTGGTTTGAAAAAAATTGACACAAATTGATTTTACACTTCTTTATTGTAGCTTGAATAACAATGAAATAAGCTTTCTGAGCAAAAATATAGAATTTGAAGAAAATTTATTTAGTAAAATAACAGTGTCACTAGTACTATAAGTAACAAAGTACTACACATTATAAAGTGAATTTAACTCGTTACAAGTAATAGTTCCACATTACTATTTTTGTGTTTTTAACCGAAGCCAAGTAGCCAAAGTAAAGTTTTTCATATTTCGAAGAAGGCTCAAAGTTTATACCACTTATTCATCGCGTGTACCTCACATAACTCTCAAATATTACAGGCACATCACTATAGTAAAACCACACAGCGTGTTCAATTACACGCCCGTCATACCAGGAAGCTAGGAACTAACGTCCTCTTGCGTACATTTTATAGTGAAAACCTTTGAAATAATTTCTACCATATTTTCTGCTTAATGTGGGAATATTGTTCAACATTGAGTTATGAAATATTTGGTTACTGACAGAAGATAGTTTTTAACATAAATTTAAGATAGCCACACAATCAGGACAACTAAGTGATTGGAGGATAAAGTCTAATATTTCTGTATAATTTTTCAATTATCTTCTTTGTCATATTGTGTGAATATTTATAATATTTGTAAAATGCGTTTGTAAAACCGGTGATTGGTTGTTGTAACGCCCACATAAAATTTTGACCAATCACCGGGCTTTATTTTCAATCGTTTCGTAAATATACGCAACGCTCCCGTTTGCATTGTGCTCTTATTATGGCTAGGGCCCCTGATGTCAAATTTTAAAATAATGTTTAAAATAATGTTATTTTAAGGTTTGAATTTCGTTTAGCAGAATTACTAATTATGACTAAATCGATTTGGAACGAATAAAAAAACAATTCACAATTTATAAAATGTGAAGTCAAATAAATAAAAATAGTATAATGCATTCCATAGCTTTTATTTTGTGATAAGTTTATGTTACCTATGAAAATATTCTCATCATAAAAATTATAATAATCGAGAAGAATTGCGACTTATAGAACGGATTTCGCAAAATATATAAATTAAATAATAATTAATATTAATTATAAACTAATTAATGATCTATAAAGCATTGATTACGGTTTCATAAAACCGCAATTTTTTTTAATAAGTTCAATTGGGTGCCATCACTATTTTAATTGTACAGTACACTGACGCAATTATTAGGCAGCAGTAAGTAGAGAAGACCACAGTAAAATAAAAGCATGTGTGCTGTTGTGTTTCGTGAGTAAGTAAGGGATATCAGAGACTATTTAATTATTCCTTCCTAATCCCTTATCTTTAAGGGATAGTAGGTCGGCAGAGCAGTTGCTACATATGGGGTGTTGCTTATGTTATAAGCGACGGTATAACGATAACGATAAAGATATAAAGCGACGATCCACTTGGTGGAAGGTGACCACCTTCCACCAAGTGGATCGTCAGCATGTCTGTCAACCTTCACAAAAATAAGTATTTGAGTAACCTACATTTAAATATCTAGCACAAATTCATTCATTCGTTGCAAAACTTTATGGTTCAGTGTCTTACTCAATCGAACGACTAATGAACGTTGCCAGGGAATCGAACACAATACCTTTTGTATATGTTCGCTGATCACTTTTGATGGATGAACGGACATGTTATTTGTTTGTTTCTTTGGCATGGAATAAATAGATTGCAGTAAATACTAAAGTACTTATCACAAAATACAAAGGTCTAACTTTTAGTTGGCATTTTTACTTTGACTAAAACTTTTGCCTACGACAATGGGTCATTTTGGACCAACTTCTCAACAGTGATGAAACCTATGCCATAATATGAATGCTTTTAGCTATAATTCATTTTATACTATGATAGCTAAGTTGAAATCAAGCGCGAATATAGTGTTTTCGTATATTTTTAAACTAAAAATATTGAAATCATTCAAGAACTCCCAAAGTACTTTTATATTATTGAGAAAACTCTAAAACACAAAGTTCGCGCTAGATTTTGACTTGGCTGCCGTAGTATGAATTAAATAAAACCCCAAAAGCTTTCAAATGGCATGAGTTTTATCACTGTTGAGCTTTGGTCCAGACTCCATACTAATTTGTCCATACTCTTGTAGTACCTAGTGTAAAAAGTGTAGATTTTAAGCGCAAGATTATTAAAATTCTCGAAAAGTGATAATAATTTATTTTGTCAGAAATTGTAGTGTTAAAAGGATTAAATTCCTAACATTCTCAAGTTAAAGTTAAAGTTTTACAAGTATCATAGATTTAACAGGTATCATTAAGTATTAGAGAGCTCGGCAAGAAAACGGCGCGGGCGCAACAGGCTATTGTCGGCATTTCGCGAATTCCTACTGCAATGAATAGGAGATGGTATAAGTTACAATGTTTAAGCGGTTTTTTTATTTTACATTTGCTATTTTATACACAAAATGTTTTCTATATTCAAGAATACTAAAATTTACTACATTCCAAAATTATATGTAATACATATTTACGAGTAAGTATAATAGAAATTGTGGACCTTCGATATAAGGTAAAATTACAGGGACTTTTGAATAAACACAATATTCTACTAACTCCCAAAGTACCTACTATTACATTATTGAGTGCTCTAAAACACAAAGTTCGCGCTAGATTTTGACTTGGCTGCCATAGTATAAATTAAATAAAACCCCAAAAGCTTTTAAATGATATGAGTTTTATCACTGTTGAGCATTGGTCCAGACTCCATACTAATTTGATCATGATCCTTTATGTTAAATTAAATTTTTAGGTATTATTAAATTATTTGTGTTAAAATGTGTGTAATTTTGTTGTGAATACTTAACAATTTTGTTTTCTTTCAAATTATTAACAAAAAAACATTATTTAGTCTAACATGCAGTAACAGTAATCTATCATGCAGTTGAAAGTGAAAAAAACGCTATCGCTCAACTACTTGCACCACAGAGAGGAGAGTATATTTTTCAACGATCCATTGTTTTTGCATTGTTAAGTCCCCGATGCTGCGCACACACTTATATTTTAAAACAATACACGTGCGATATATAACATGCAAATGTATATCGTAAAAACGCATGTTTATTAACAGAGGCGGGCTTAATATAAAAATAAAAAAGTCTTGAACTACGTTTATTTGCTGTCCGCCTCTATTTTGAAGCTGAAAGGAAAGAGGTTGTGGTTAAACCATTTAGTTTAGACGATTGTTTTATTGTTATTCTAATAGCACTAATTGAGCACTAATTGATAGTACATTAACATTAATTATTTATCATTAATTATTATAATATTTTGACAATACAATGCTGTCTTTATTAAAAGCTAGCATTGTTTGCATTTTTTTTATTATTTTAAAAAGCACTAAATTTGCGAATGCTTCACTAAATTAGCACTAAATGAGCACTAAATTTTAAGCTAAAAATAATCAAGCTAGCAGTGTTAAGTATAAAAAAAAATCGATTGTGGTTATCCATAACCGATTAAAAAACCGAATAAAAAAAATCCATTTAGTTTAGACGATTGTTTTATTGTTATTCTATTAGCACTAATTGAGCACTAATTAATAGTACATTAACATTAATTATTTATCATTAATTATTATGACATTTTGACAATACAATGCTGTCTTTATTAAAAGCTAGCATTGCTTGCATTTTCTTTATTATTTTGAAAAGCGCTAAATTTGCGAATACAGCACTAAATTAGCACTAAATTTTAAGCTAAAAATTTTCCGATTCCGCCCATTTGATACCGCTAGCTTTACGGACGTGAAAAAATGCATCCGTATGAAGGTGGGGAACTGGGGACGTTTCGTTTCTTCGCAATAATATTACTAGCTGTTGCACGCGACTTCGTCAGCGTAATTTAAAAAAATATCTGATGATGTAGCTTTCTATACGTAAAGGAATTTTCAAAATAGGTAAAGTAGTTTTTGAGTTTATTCAATAAAAACATACAAATTTTCTCTCTTTACAATATTGGTATAGATAATATAATAACTTTAATATCCAACTTAATATCTTAATATTGTAAGAGATTCTTTTGTTTGTTAGATACTATAATATACAGGGCGTCCCAAGATGTTATTTTTATGTTATTTTTAAAAGTTAGTAATATTGCATTCAAAGAATTACTAAAAATTACGTCGTCGTCGGCAATAAATAAAATATTTTCATGAAATTTGAACCAAACATTTTACGTTATTCCTTTATTTTAAGATACTATGTAACTTAAGAAGAATTATTATTTTTGTCCATTACTTTCGATTGGTATCATAAAAGTACGGGTCACCTTTAAAATGGGTTCTATTGTCAGACGAAGCAAGTATTTTTTTTTTATTAAATCAAGGCAGCGCTTGACCGCAATCTCACTTGATGTAAGGTGCAGATGCGGTCGAAGGTGGACCACGCTTACCTAGTAAGTGCCCATTTAGCCTTGATTTGAAGACCCCGAGGTTGTAATTTTGAGGAAACACGGACGCAGGCAACGAGTTCCACTCCCTAGCAGTTCGGACAAGGAAGGTGGAACTGTAACGCTTCGTGCGTGATCGAGGAACGTCAACCACGAAGGGATGAAACCCCCGCCCGCGCCTCGTGTTCCGTAAGTGGAACGGTTCCGGCTGGATCAGTTCGTGCAGAATAGACGCACACTCTCCATAATGCAGACGATAGAAAATTGATAGGCATGCCACTTTTCGGCGATGCTGCAGGCTTTGAAGTAATTTTTAGAAAATCTTTGAATTTAGTCTTTTTCAGCAATATATCCTACCATAATTAAGGTACTTTCTTCTATTCTACTTTTAATAGTTAGAATGGACTTTCAGGATGGACAGAGGCTAAATATACCATAAGGGCGAAGCCGCGGGCGCCAACCTACTAAAAATAAATATCCGTAAATAGTATAATGTCAGGCGTCAATATCTTTTATGTCAGGCGTAATATCTTTTATTTTATAACGCGGACTAAGTCGCGATAAGTTTAGTGTATTACAAAAAAAAAACTTAAATAGATTTAACATACAGTATTGATCTTAAATCGATTAAACCATCGATGTATTGAACTGAACAAAGATGTAATATCAAATTACATTTTAAAAGGTTCACACCTTAAGGCGGGCGTGTAAAACAAGGAACAAAAAGTAATAACATACAAAGAAAGCATTGGATTCTAATAGTTAATTACATAATATCAGTGGTAAAGTTACAAGTTATTACAGTAACGTGGCGCCTCGTTCACAGTACACGAAATAAAATAGAAATACAGTACACGTTCTCATTGGATAAGCGAAGAAATGTAGAGAGCTAGCTGCTGCCCACGACTGGCCTAATTTATATAGCCTCTGTCTTATTCTGATGTATTGTAAAGTTTCATTGAAAGTAGTTTTTGCGTGCATCCATACAAAGTTTCGCATTTATAATATCAGTACGGATTCAGCTATTCCGATTTCATACAAAATTAAATGTACAAAATTAATAAAGACAATTAAGTAGATCATTTATGAATTTCAATTAAAGACCATAAATTTAAGTTATTATTGCACCTAATTAAATTAATTTAATAATTTCAAAATGTGTATGAAATTTTAATATTATTAAAAATAATCTTTTAAATAAGTCTTCAATATTTCATTAAATAATCTTTAAATCTTTACTAATTTTAAATATTTAAAACTTTTATGTGCTTCATTTTAAAGATATTTTTTAAGATTAAGAAAATCTTCTTTCTTCGTCCGACCTACTATTGTTTTTCATATTCTCCAGCGATAAGCTTAGAAAAATATGTATTTATGTAAATATATATATAACTAGCTGGTGCGTTGAAAAGTATAAAACGCCATCTACCATAGATGGCGCTGTCAAGTGTATCCCGGGCCAAGCCGTTAGTATTTACTTTTATTTTAGATTTCCCGTAGGAATGAAGGAATGGTAAAGGTAAAGGAATTTTCCAAATCGGTCCAGTAGTTTCAGAGCCTGTTCTATACAAACAAACAAACAAACAAACTAACAAACAATCAAATCTTTCCTCTTTATAATATTAGTATAGATAAAACTTAAATAAATAATTAAATAAAATAGCGATAAGCTAATTTGTAATATAATATTACATAATCATCATAGTAATTTAATCACCATACTTTGTCTACTGTTATATTTATACTATGGTAGGAGGCTTACTGGATCGTCACGTGTCGAAATCCAATCTAAATTTCATCAAACAAAAATTAGTTTTGACGCCTATCCCGACAGCGTGGATTCATTTCAAATTACGCTTAGGGCGCTATCATACGAAATCCATTTACGAGTGTTGTATCGAACTTATTTGATTGTTATGAAACTCTTTTGTGTAATAAATCATAACACCGGCCACACTCGGCTCCGTGCCTTATCCCCACAACATAAACGAATTATGCTTTTTGGAGTTTACTCCTTAAGGTGAAACAAGTCGGCGGCCCGAACTCATCGGTCTCATGGCTAAAATGCATCCTGTGTCACACAGCACAAAGCGCGAGAAGAGCAGTCGACTGAGATGCACAATAATTCATACCAAAAATAAAATCATAAACAGACCTTTGGGCATATACTCTTTTTGACAAAACTACTGCATATATCTATTTCGTGTAAAGTTATTTGAACTCTTGAATAACTAATCAATGTTTCTATGCAAAGTATTTTGGAGTTTTTGTACACTGGAGTGACCTAATCACCCCTCAAAGTTGCATTAAAACTTGTGTATATAGATTTTTCAAGGAAATTAATACTTTTTTTAAAAGTTTGTATGCATACGAACCAAGTTAACGACAATATAAATCGGTATCATGCTTACTTTTGTAAATTAAACATAAAACAGCGGAGTAATAATGATTCTACGTTTTTATGGAGGAGAGCTGACTTGTATTACCTTAAGAATCGATTTTCAAAATTGTCACACGGTATCCGTTACGTTCTATTTTCGAACATTTTAGAATATCTCTGAAGTTTCAGAGATATATGTAGGTACCTACGCTGAAAATGAAATATGTTTTTGTCGAATTCAATAATCAATATAATGTCAAAATATTAAGAATAATAATTGTGATAATAATAAAAATAAAACCCTAACCAGCGGTAGCTTAGGCCTTGTCCCTCTACTTGCGGCACTCTAGGTTTAAGTTTTTTATAATATTTATTGTTTTTTTTTTTAATATTATTTATGTTGTACAAAAGTTAAATCTAAGAAGAAAAAATAAATACTTGAATAATTGTGAAAATTGCAATTTTGCAGCTGTCTAGCTGCAAAATACTAAATGCAATCTATCTGAAAATACCCTTAGATAATTAATATTTATTCAAATTATTACAAGAAGTAGCTCAAGATAATATCTTACAATACGATAACATTTCGTTGAGGTTTTCTGTATAATTAAGTGCACGCCCGAATGAAATTATATCATAGAAAGAAACTGAGATAACATTTTAATTTATTTAAATTAAACCCTCTTTTATCCCGCGTGATATTAATCTGATATGTGACTAGATGCTATTGCGTGTTGAAGGCGTATGTACACACTTACACAGTGATTTGTGGGTTGTGAATAAAGTCAGTTTATAGACTGATTTTATTGTAGACATCTCATGATATTTACTGCTAGGCAAAGTGTGGTGTGACTGTGATCATCAATCAATACTAATAATAACTCTGGTACACTTACATTATTGTAAGATTGTAAGTACAGGTATCGTAAGTAAGTATACATATGTATGTTCCTCCATAACTCTTAATATAATTAACTAATTTGGTAGATAAACATTTAGACGTACAGGACACAAGACAGGATACTTTTTTCTTTTTCAACGCGGACGAAGTCGCGGGCGCCAGCTAGTCTATACTAATATTATAAAGAGGAAAGATTCGTTTCTTTGTTTGTTTGTATAGAATAGGCTCCGAAACTACTGGACCGATTTGAAAAATTCTTTTACCATTAAAAGCCGACATTATCTGTGATGAACATAGGCTACTTTTTACCGCGGGAAAAAGCGTCATTCCTACGGGAAATCTAAAATAAAAGTAAATACTAGCGGCTTGGCCCGGGGGATAGCGCCATCTATCCAAATCAGGTGAAACCTCGCAGAGATATATTGTTTCGATGGGTGAAACTACTAACATGACAACTGCTTGGTGATATTCCACGGTAGATGGCGTTTTATACTTTTCAACGCGGACGAATTCGCGAGCACCAGCTAGTATATTAAAATATCTGCACTGCATCATCTCTTTAAAGATCCGGCCTCTGATGTTCACAACGGTAGTTCACTGTAAAATTGTAGGTCTTCATAATTCTTCAAATATTTGCTACCTTGTTCTTAAGATAGAAAAAGTGACTAGGTTTTAAAACAACACAAGAAACGACTTTCCTGAACCGCTGACCGCAGTTTGATCTGTTACTACCAAAACCTACTTAAAGTAAATTATAAACTGAACATCACTAACACTGTCATAGAGATGGGCTGATAAAAATAATAACAAACGCTACTAATACACAAAGGAAATATTGAGTAAAATTTGTTTTGACATAATCTTTATTCACGGTAGATTGGCGATGCACGCGAACTCGAGTTTGACCTTGACAGCACATTCCATTCCAATACCTAGCAAGATGTTACTTTTTACTGATGTAATTCTTATTACGGTGATACAAAGTTTAAATTTCCATAAACAATATTTTCTCAAGTGAAAATTATAGTTATGCCGGGTTTTGCATTAATATAATACCAAATAAGCAAATTCTACTACAGTGTTCTACTTTTACCTTAGAAGCTTTTCATCTTATTAATAGTACATTTACGTAGTACAGATAGGTGGAAGAAATATTTCCTCGTCAGCCCTACTGGTATACTACTGGTCATTCCTAAACTAAGCTCCCATTTAAAATTCAGACGATTGGGATGTAACATAAGCTCGTCGTGGCAGCTCTTTTAAAATGCAAAAAAGATTTTTGACGATTGTCGTTTTGTAATACTCGAGCGCTATTTTCATACAGACGGTTCAGCCTGAATTCCTGGACGATTATATGGAGGATTTTTTTAAAATACAGCGCCTACAAAACTTTGAACGCCTCGAGACGCTCGTCACCCCACCGCTGAAATGAAAAACTTCATATAACATTTTTTTCTTCTTAACATCCAATCTTCAAAGTCCAATATGTCCCCCACGACGCTCGAGTGACTCCACATTTAGCATCGTGGGCTCTCCACTACCACGCGGAATGGCGTCGGTGTCGGCCCACATCAAAGGCGATGAATGAATCACAACTGATGCCAAGAGGCGTACCTACCCTAATAGTCATGGCCTCTCACGATGGGTCATAGGGATGGGCAGAGGAGCACAGGCCTCCCCGTGCTTGATAGTGTGGTGGGGCACAAAGTCGTGTCATAACGTCCCGGACGCCTATCAACGGCCTCGTTAGAAAGTCGTTGGCCGTTGGGTTTTAGCCGATAGGTACGAATCCGGCATAACCCCGCAGTGTCCGCTACTCTGCCATCTAAGAGGATTTATTATACCAACGTTAAAAAAGGGGAAGTTGCTTTACTTATTTGAATTAAAACAATAAACGTTGCACTCAAGACTAAAATACCTAGAATGCGGATTCTATTTGTAGCATTCTTGTTTCCATGTTTCAAATAGTTATTGCAATAGTTGGAAAACCATTAGCAGGCCACAGTAAAGGTCAGTGTCGACTTAAAAATCAATTTGCTTAAGACCCCGGTTCGCATTTATGGACACACCCTATTCTGTTGCTAGCTTTATTAGTTTACATTACAATGAGATCAATGATTTAAGTTAAATATTTGTAACCAAATAGTTTCATATGGTATAGTTGACCTCTTGTTGCCTATCTATAAATCGTCGTACTATAAATGCCAAGCTACGGCTACGGTCACATTATACCTAAATAGAAATGTGATTGAAAAACACTTTATTTTCGGTGGCTACCAATAAACTACGAACAATAACGGGAGCAAGTGCATTGCTTACCATGACATGGTAAAGGGAGGTGACAATTACAAACAAACCGATCCTACGATGTTAATGTACTACGTACTTTTCATGCTCCTAAAACTTACTGTGTTCTTTAAAACGGACGACTTTAAACAAAACCTTTTTTTTCTTAATAGGCCCCGAAACTTGTGGACCGATTTGAAAAATTCTTTCACTGTTGGGAAGCTACATTATCAGCGATAACATATCAGCTATAACATAGGCTATATTTTATAAAGTTACGAGGAAGAAGTCGCGTGCAACAGCTAGTAATGAATAAACTCAAAAACTACTGGATCAATTTTCAAAAGTCTTTCACCTACTTATAGTAAGCCACATTATCAACGAGTAACATAGGTTTTATTTTATAAAGTTACGCGGACGAAGTCACGTGTAACAGCTATTATTAATAAAACTGAGAAATTTTTTAGCCACAGTTTTGTGAACAGGTTATGTTGTTTATCCTAAACATTCGTCAACTTCATTTTAACGACACACCTCTTGGTTTGCAATTGCTTATTAATTGCTCTTAATGTTGCGCAATGCAAGGGCCATTGAGTTCCTTTTGGACATTTATAAGCAGATTTATATCTATTTAAATTGACTAGGTTTAATCACGAGACATATATTACAAACAAAGCTTCGTTTCCTTTCATGTATCGTTTAGAAACGAGTATGATTTCCTTTTATATTTTCTTAAAATAGCCTTAAATAATTTCTTCTTAAAATTTTTCATGTTGAAAAAGCATACGCGTAATCAACCTTCGGATAGGTACCTATAAAATGTGATTGATCGCTTAAAAACAAGAAACGGCGATAAACGACGCCATAAAACACGGAAAAGCGTAATAAACACGCCATGGACTGTGTTCTCTTTGAAATCACACGGCAATCAGCAGCACGTAAAGAGCGGCGGTGATCGGACCACCATAAATAATCCCCTGATCTACGGGACCTAGTTATCTGGAGCCTGTATAATCAGTGATCGAGGCGTGTGCCGACCCTGCGCCTGCGCCCAGATTTATTGATGCTCGGTCACCGCCCGTTGGTTCTGTTATGGCCGTCACTCATGTGATGCTTTATCAGCTCCCCGTTTGATCAATTTGTAACATGAGAATGTTACTTTTAGGGATTCATTTTCTTTTAACCTGTGGCTGAAATAAATATCCCATTTTTTTTAAAGTGCGCAAGCGCATTCATAAAAATGTGATGAAAAATTGCGTGAATATTTGAAACCAGCAAGTGATATTAGTATTATGTTATACTTGCAACCCGCCCTTGTTTTCTCGCCCGGAACTCGGAACCCGCCCGGAAAAAGACCAAGGAGTCTGTACTTTATTTTATAATATAGAGCCATAAAACAAAAAAAAAGGCAAAAATGTTTTTATTGCAAAAATACAATCACAATCCTTCATATTGTATGTTGCAAAAAGACTTATGGTTGTTTTATTCCATTTGATATTTTTTTATATATTCATAAAAGTAACTTATATGCTTATATCTCTTCTACTATTCAGTTTATTATAAAAGTACTTAAAACATAAAAATACGCTTCTAACAATCTTTGGAAATAAAACGTGAACTTATATTTTGGTGAGTAAAAAGTATCTAACTCCTTTTTTAATGTGTTTTAACTTTCTTTTTCACTGTGTTTTGAGGTAAAAATGAAGTAAATTATTTTTTAATTATTTAAAAACATAATATCTTTGGAAATAAAAGGTGAACTTATATTTAGGTGAGAAAAAAAGACCTTTTTTATATTGTTACTCGTATTTTTATATTGTTAACTGTATGCCCCCGCGTACCCCCACAAAAAAGCCCTGTGTGTATAGTCAAGAAAAATCATAGAAACATCATAGTGTCGTGCGCGTATAGTTCTTATACCGGTATGGTAGTCTATAATATTATCTATACTATAACAGCTATACCGAATATTTTTGTGGTCTCTAATCTGATAGTACAGTGATGGTTGATATCGTTATAGGATTACATGACCGCGCCCACTAAGCGATTCTGTAAGTGTATTTCTATTTGAAAAGCCTTTCTTACCTAATCTATTAAATCTATTGTGCTTGTTTGAAATGGTCAGTGTTGGTACGAAATAATAATTATCACGAACGCTTCTTGCAGCTTGTTTATGGCGGCAAATAGCAACGGTATACTGAGTTGTGGACCCGTTCATCGGTCAGAATGGCCACTACGAGTACTGGTCAATTTTGCTGCAATAAGTAGGTATGATAGCTGTGCTCGCGATTTTGTAAGCGCTGTAGTTTCGTTTTTTTTAAATTCCATAGAAACCTTAACATTTTCCAGGGTAAAAAGTATCCTATATGTCAATCTAGGTAATATACTATCTGTGTGCTAAATTTAACGCAAATCCGTTCTACCTAAATGTAATATTATGACATTTTATTCCCGAATAAAACTGTTGCTTACATTACTATGTATGTTAACTAGTTAAGTTCACTACTTAAAAGAAAAATTAAAAGTAAACTACAAACTTCATACGCTAATTAAAGGGGTACCAATTTAATTAACAAATGCAGAGTAAAAGTCTCTGGGTGGCGGTAGGGTTGGCCTCGTCCAAATAAGCCATTAGCGGGACAGGTGTGTTCGAGACGCTTTAATTGGGAACCATGTTCTATTTGTATCGATAGCAAAATGTATCCGTGCGCACACCACTACACCACTTATCTAACTTCCAATTTAATTTTTATACAGCAATATTTTTTATTATTTACTTGCTTTTAATTTTTAAGGGCGCAGCCCTCTAGGTGTTAAAAAATTTATTCAATTTTTGTTGCTCAATATATTTTGTCAGGCTTTGAATTTTTGTATTTTTAATTGCAGATGATTTAATACAAGAATTTACTCAGAGTTTTATCACGAGTTCAAAAAATATAATTTCTTAAAACAGCCTGTATAGTATATTGTATAAATAAGCAGAATATTATTAAATATTGCATAATATATAGTAAATTGTTCTTTTTAATTAAATCAACTAGGCTCTTATTTATTTATAACATTATGCCTATAAAAAATAGTAAGTATCACTTCTAATTTAAATACTATGCCCAAAAATATTTTTAAGGCGTGTGACAATATAAAAAAAGAACTGAATTATTTGTAGTACATATAGTTTTTGTTTCGTATTTATTCCAATAAATACTATATTGGAAATACCTTAGTGCTGTTTTACTATAACGAAGTTGTATAAGCCAATATCGAACCGATATTGTTTACACGACAGAAGATAATTGACTAAAAATCGATTAAGATTATAATTAGAAAATTAAACAAATTTAGAATCAGTTATGATTTTAACAATTTTGTATATTTTTAATATCATTTAACCTATCCTGTTAAATGTAATTAGTTATAATTAAAATGAGGTTGGCTAGTTAACAACAACGTAACAAACAAACAAACAAACTTTTGCATTAATGTTATTACTATCTGTGCCAGCGATTTTGTACGCGGTATAGTTCGACTTTTGTAAATCCCACAGGAACCTATAATTTTTTCAGGATAGAAAGTGTCCTATATATGTTAATCTAAAAATAGACAATCTGTGTGTTAAAATTTAATCGAAATCTGTTCAGCCATTTTCGAGTGTTTGAGTAACAAACATCCAAACCTTGGCATATATAAAATTAGGATTATTTATATTATAGGATTAAAAAATTGTATTATTTTTTTTTATTAAAAAAGGAAAGAATTCTTACACTTATAATAATGTTAACTCATTATATTTCGCATAAAACCGTGTCGTTATGTCGGATAGTTATTTAACGATTTATAATAAAACCACCGATTATTAAGTATCATACATTAAATAGCTCTTGATTACGTTACATACTTTTGTGAGTTACATTCGTTTTTAATGTTAGGGTTCCTTTGTGTTGGGAAAACATGAATTCAGTAAATGAGTGAGCGAATTTGTGCCAGAATACATAAAAAAATCGAAGTTAAATAAATCAAAACTTTAAAAAAATCACGAATTATTCGATAAAATAATTTCACATAAGAAATATTTGTATAATATGGGCAAAGAAAACATAAGAGTACAAGGTAACATGGGGTAATAGTGTCGTTGTTTTGTTGTATACAAAAATACTATAGCAACAAAAGTTAGATATTAGATTTTATAGCGAATGACAATAAATTACAAGAAAACTAGTATATAATGATTTTTATTGTTTAAAAAAAGTTTTCAAATGTAAGTATGACTTTGATATTATGTAATCATTATACTCTACTAATAATTTGTGAGGATTGATGAATGTTTGTCACTTTTTCATTATATCCTTACAGTTATCCTTACCCTTTCTTTTCCTGTAACTCTATTAAGGTCAGCTGTGAAATTGAAATCCCTATAGCGTTGATTATGCTTATTAAAATGCATGCCTTTGCATAAAAACAAAACAAAATAATAATTTTATACAGAACCCAGTGGCTCTGAATCCATTTCGTACTATACTTTTTGTTACAATAACCCGATGGTTAAGTCATCAGAGATTAATAAAGAGATATCAATGTACACATTACGTTATTATAAGGAACTAGAGGCGTATCATTGGAGCGAATTATCTGCAATGATACCAAAGTACAGTCGGCCGCACAACCATGTGTCATAACCATAACTTGTTTCTTTTTTGTATGCGCAATAATAATATTGTATAGACTGTTTTTATTGGAGTGCTTTGGTACATTCAAGAATATTGCTACATTTAGCTCGATAAACGATTGTATGATGGCTCTCTTTTTGTCACCACAAATATAATATAATCATAATTGTCATATACATCATCGTCATTAAAATCCGATAAGCAAGCGCTTCTTGCTGGACCTATACTTTTTCATAGTTGATGACTATAGAAGGCTATATAGCCCAGGTTATAGTGGGGGGCCGTCCACAATAGTATATCCCTGTACTCATTCCGGTACATAGTCAGTCTTTCTTCCACAATGTTAGTCGAGTCGGTATTAAACTAGGTAAGGATGTAAGCAATGTTGGTGTATCATTATAACTATAAGAAATTATAATAAATTACAGTAATATTGACAAACGACATAATTACCGACAAGATACAGATGAATCTTAAGATCTTTTAATGCAAGGAGTGGTGAATCTGTGCATTCTGGATACACCAGTTTAAAAAATTATAACTAAAAATTAATATGAGATTGATTCCTGAAAGTCATCCTGAAAGAATCGATTCTAAATAAATTAAAGAAACATATAAAAATAGTGATAATTGAGACAAAGCAGTCAGTAGACAGTAGGCATTAGAGTAAAAGCTATCGCTTAGCTACAATATCAATTTTAATATTTCCCAGTGGCGGGCGTTCGTTGAACTCGGCCCTTCGAGCCACCTGCGCCTGTGATCTCAAACAACAAAACGAAGCGGGGCGGTCTGTACTTAGATAACGGTCGTTCAGATGATAAACTGCTCGATGTTGTACTGTATAACGCCTAGGAATTGGGTCGGAACAGTTAATTCGCTGACGACTTAGCCACGAAACAAACCTCACACCTCGCAAACTTTTCATCGTTTTACAATGTACAATTTACAATGTTTACATGTTTAATAAATGTGTATTTCCCACCAGTTTTTTTCTGAGTGTCACACTTAAAAAGCTGATAATCCTAATCCTAATATAAATACAAAAGTTTGTATGTTCGAACTTAATCATAGCTGGTAGGTACACTGTGTTTCGAAGTATTTTTGGGCAGCCCGTATGGCCGCAGTTACCACCCTTTTATGCAGTAACCACCCTGTGTGCAGTTGTGAGTAAAGAATGTCATTTCATTATCCATTTCCTTATCCCTTCTTAATCTCTAATCCTTAATCCTTAATCTCGTATATTCTCGTTATTGAACAAGATAAGAGAGCAAGATTCGAAAGAAGGCATATAGAAAGCATTCGAACAAAGCATTTATTGTACAGACAATATAGAAGTGTTTGTGTCAGTTTTTAACGTATGTAAATGTTTCTAAGATTCACAAAAAACAAGTAAACACGGTTTACGTGTACAAGCTATAAATAATTATGTGTAATATTGTGCTCGCTGTATAATTGCGACATTGATATAGGATCCTCTACAGTCTTGACATTGCCGCATCATTAGTTCGAAGAGTATGATCCTAAAGGTCGACCTTCTCAACGAAGCATTGTTTGTGTTGGCAATCAATTATTTGTAGGTAAATGCAAGTATTTATCAACGAAAATAAGAAATAGCACTAAAAATATTTCATTGGTATAAAAATATTCAATTTTTATTTAAATTCGAGATATATATATATACATATATATATATTTAATTTAAAATAGCGTGTACATACACAAATGTCTCATGGTCTGGCTTTATTGTAATTAAAATCAAATCTATGGTTAATTGGAACATTATTTTAATCTAAATTTTTAATATTTTACTCCAATGATTTTTCTTTGTTAATATATTTCACTTTCTATTACTTAGTTATTAAATTGTACTTGGCTATGGTTGTCATGTCAGTAGGTATACTCGTATTAAGATTTAAATATTGTATGCTACTTGGCTACAATTACTAATGTAGAAATTTCATTTACAAACTTTTCAAATCGTGGTATACTCGTAGGTGACTAGAATGATCTATTTAATAGATCATATCTACTATACTGAAAAATATTATAGAAAAACCTGTATTTTTACCAAAATATAAAAAAAAAACTTGGTTAATGTGAATAATATACGATTCCCAGATGTGAAAAGAAATAGTTGAATAGTTAAATGAATAGGCATGTTAAATTTAATTGTTGGTTGTATATAATGTTAATTACCATATTGGAACGACCGCCACAATCGTGACTGCGCGCGCCCCTAGTATCGCGGCATTACCAGGAAATATTCTACAAACGTTTGCTTCTTTATCAAATTTATAATGCCATTAACAACTATATCAGAACTCTAATTAAGTCAAATGGCCACCTTTAAAGGAGCTGGCCATATGGTAGGAAACCATCAGTCGGACGTGGACAGGGTGAGGCTGGATTAGGTATTGGTTTTGGTGATACGATGAGCGGGATACATTTAACTTTGAAATATGTATGTTAGCCTCTTTACAAAAATAGTGTTTATTTAATATGTTATGACTGTTATTTTTAATGAAAAAGCAATTATTGCACAAGACATGAATCAATTAAATTTTATAATAACAATTTTTTTTAATATTAACAAATATGTATATAATATAAGGGCTTATGGGTTACTTAATGGTAGGTGCTTCCCATCGACTTTTAATACATACAACGAGACCTAAGGATAAGAGATTAGGAAGGGGATAGGGAAATTCATATTTCTGCAAAAGAACTCAAGAATGGAAAATTTAATTCATATCTGTATTAGAATTTAAATGCAAAAAAACTACTTTCTTAAATTATTGTAGTTTGAAAAGTAAACATTTTCTTGGAAGCGTGACCATGAAAAGAAATAATCATACACAAAATATACGTGACATTTTCAATATTTTATTACTTATTTTATTTTATTACTTTGTTTTTTAAAGTTTGTTACCAAGACACATATTTTTTTCAAATTAAAGTTAACCAGTTTTAAAGACAAATAGTTTAGCATATACCTAACAAAATTGTAATACAGTTTGTGCGCTTTTCGGTGAGTAGATTAGCCCGCTCCCGCTACCTCCTATGCAATGTGATAGCCATGCTATTTGTAGGTGCAAGGCCGCCCGCACGCGTGGGAACGTTAAATGCATTAGCATAGCGTTAGATTCCGCTTCATTTCATTTTGTACTCTTTATTCGCTATTATTTATCGTTACCACCAATAACTTTGGTCAGTTCTAATACATTGAATAAGTACCTGATTTCTAAATGCTACGATCTTGTATGAAGAGCCTGTTCTTTTATTTTTATAACTATTTTCACTAAGAGCAGACGCAGTATATAATAATCTGCTTCATTATCAGTCCATACATAGGTATACATACTCGCTTTTGCCCGTATCTTCGCCCACAGAATTAGTAGTAGCCCAAAATAGCCTATTTTGGGCGTAGGATTCTGTTTTACAACCACCTGGTTTAGCATAGGTACATACCTGAGTCCCCTTAATACACAAAGACAACATAATTAAGTACATTCGGCCGCATAAGTCGATTAACACGTTAAAAAGTGCAATACATCTGAACACTCAACTTACTACTAGAGGACAAAATAAACTTTACGTACAAACGATCGTAAAAAGCTTCAATAAGTAAGTAAGTACGTTGAGTGTTCAGTTGTTTCGCACTTTTGAATATGTTAATCGACCTCTGCGGCCGACTGTACATGTGTAGTTATTTTTCCATTGCATTTTCAAGTTCGCGTCTCTCAGCAAATTTTTCCAGACTGTTTTGCTTCGTGTAAGTCGCTCGTTAGTTTTGGTCTATTCCCAAAATTTTTAAGGCTTAGATTCGATAGACAGTTGAGTATAATGTTTAAGGTCTATTGCATTTAAATAGTAGGCTAAAAAGGCACACAAATTATTCCGGCAATGACGAATTCATTTTACCTGTTTTGTTGCTCATCCAGTGTATGATATAATTAAAAAAACTTACACGTATTTAATTATTATAACGTATGCTCACATCCTATTGTGTAAGTTCAGTTCGGTTAGCTTTATTATTGTATTGTGTGTGTGCCGTAATGGAATCGATTTGAAACTAATAAACTAACAAAATACCTTCATTAAAATTTAATTAAATATAATCAACAAAAATGTAGGCTTTGTACAATGCGTTCATCGATAATTGCCGCGTACAAAAGAAAAATATGGAACAACACTATCTTTACAAAAGATATGAAAGTCGAAGCCTTTAGTGCGTTGCCGCCGAACAAAAGATATTCATCTTTTATAGTTGTGGTGGTACTACGAGTAACGTGCTACTCGAAATAGTCTCACTTGCTTACGAATGAGACTGAATGTAAATGTAGTAAAAATGTAGTATTTTCATTCAGGACACCGAATACAAATACAGTAACTATAAAGTAAAACACAGAACACGAAATACGGAAATCTTGGTATGAACATTCTTAACATTTTTGTTTTATTTATTGTTACAACATATATCATAATGTAATAAATAAAAATAAAATAAAATTAGTCTACTTTTTGTAAATTGTTGTTAAAATTTGATACAAATAGTACAAATTGAAAAAAAAACCTAGAAATGCAAAGCATATATATAAGTAAAATTATTATAATAAATACTAATATTTATTACATGAGAAACTTTATTAAATTTATTATAAAAATCGGAGAAACAGTAAGAAAACTAAATAAATCAAAATAGTAATAATAATTAAAAAAAAAATTATAAATAAAAACCCTGATTAAGTTAAGGTTACTGGACCATTCCCCTTTTTTAATCCACTTCAGTAATTGGTCGAGATTAATAGCAATAACATAGATTAATGTACATAATATATAATAGTAGGTATAATGTGTTAGAAATAATAATATTGTAATGTAAATAATTGTTACAAATAAATGGCCCACGAGGGTGGTGTAACCCCCGGGGGGAATATATATAAAAAAAGCTTGGCTATGATATGAACTAGGAACTCCAAGGATAAAGAATATTATGACACAGAGAAGCTAGTATGGACTAGCTTCTCTGTGTCATAATATTCTATATGGATAGAGGGCATAGAAATATCCTTGTGACGATTAAAAATTATACTACTAGTTGGCCTCTTTCACCAACTACAAAGAAGTGTGGATTAGTTACTTTTGAAAAAAAGGTTATTAGCGAGTAAATGTTACGAGTATCTTGTGTCAATTTCATTAAAATTATCCTCCTTGAGTAATGCTACTCGAAGATGGTGTAACTCGTACGCTCTCGTACCGGTGACTTTAAATGGCGGTTAGGCTACTTCATACTTTATTCAGAGATGGTGAAAGAGGCCCTCAGTAACTTAAATATTAAGTGAAATTTAATGTGCATCGATAGTAACCACATTTCTACTGTGAGGACATCGTATAAATAACTTATTTTTAATTGAATCGTCCGTCATTATCTACAGTCGCGCGTTTTATCGCTCCAATGATTTTTACATTAAATTGACGACACTAGTTAACAGATTTAATGTTTTAATAGCGCATATATATACTTACATAAATTAAGATATTGCTATCATAGCTTAAATAGTTTTATATATTTTGCATAAAATGTAAGATAAAATGTAGATATTAAAATTAGTGCAAATTTGTAAGCAGGATTTATTACTTGCAGTAGAATTATTATGTATAGTAGTAGTAAAATTAACTCTCTTGGGGTCACACTCTGTGAGATTTAACATTTTTTTTTTCTCTAATTAGAAGTTCCATTAATTCTCGTATCTTTGAAAATCTTACAAACTGGCCAAAAGTGTTCGAATCTGTGTATTAGATACACTGATAAATTTATTTTAACACTGCAAGGGAAGGTAATCTCTCTTGCAAAAAAAGCTAGCAAAAATAAAATAACTTACAGTGTCTAGGTAAGTTCACGGCTGGTGTGATATCTGAAATAAAAATAGTATATTATAAGTATTATATAATCAGTGCCTACATAACGTTAGTGCCTATATAGTGTTATTATTATTATACGCTTAGTGGCTATTTCTGTCTGCTAGAGAACCAGTATCACTTCGTCCATTTCTGAAATATTGTGATCGCCACGTAAACTAAAGCTCTCTACCTATACCTACCACGTTGAGAAACTGTAGTACTTTTTTGATAGAGGCATACTTCACATCTTCACAAGCCATTGTGTGGCTTCCTAGGATGTGACTGCGCTTGTGCATTAAGGGGCCACACTCGCACAGGATATGCATTGGTGTTTCTTCCGCCTCATGACAGAAGCGACACTCTCCTGTACAGGAGAGTGTAATGAGACCCATTACTTTAACGTGCTTATTGAGGCTATATAGTGTTACTTGTATCATGAGAGGTGTTAGCTTAGAGTGGTGCCTACATTAACTTTTAACTACTTACTTGTTTTTGCTGAAACTTAAAAACTGTACACCTACTTTTTCAGAATAAAAATTACGCATGTCTTTTTCTGTACCCCTGACGTCGTTTATGCAATTTTTTCTATATATTCAAAGTATAAGAGTAATAAGAGTATATATAAAAATGAGACCTATAGTATTGAATAACTATAGAATTCCGCTACAATGTAGCATAGGCTGTAGGAAGTCAAACTACTTCTTCAAAGTTCTGTTCAAAGTCAAAGGCTGTATTATGCTATATTTCAAACATATTTCAAAATACGACCACCATTTATGTTAGCTGCCCGTTAATACAACGGTAAGTACGAAAACACCAGTTCATTGCAATAACTATAGTCTTATAGCAGGAGCGATTGAAATATAAGCCAACCGTGTACTTATCTTATATATTCGGTATACTCCGACAACTTAAAATTACAAACAAGTAATCTTTCCCAATTTCCATTTGGTTTGTTTTCAATTTCCGCAAATTTTTATTTTATTCTTTTATTTTTTTTTATAATAATTTTTTTAATTTATCCTACTCATTTGCACCATGGTATAGAAGATGTTATTATACAAAATCGACCCTGGATTTTAGTTGTTAGTTTTAGCCTATTGGCTGGACTAATTATGTTATTATAATGGACTAACCTTGATCGTTTATTATAATATCGGCAACCAAATTTTCCCCATTCCTTAAAAAATTTTTGCCTGACACTATAAAAACTTAGAAAATAATACACATAAATACCTAAGTACTGTACTGGTATTAACTTCAGTGTTCTCTAGGTAATATTTAGATTTTTTTTTATAAGTTGTCGAGTTATAGTTCTATATCTTGACTTTGTTGCTACAGGCTTATCTTAGCCATCTAGTTTAGACTAGGTCATGCCTTTGGGCTGATAATTGGTACTTGTTGGTTTGGTTTGGCTTGTTTTAGCATGTTTTAGCCCTAAAAAGAATGTTAAGCTTAAAGTTCTTAAGTCGAAACTTAAGAATCGGATATTAAGCAAAATTGGAAAAAGAACACGATTGGAAAATGAAATCAAAGATTAGAAAAGTCTGCCTACGTAATAAAATAAACATACTGACAACGTGTATACAAAATTTGATGAAGATCAGTTGAGTTAGGGCGTGAAAAGGTTACAGACAGACAGATAGACAGACAGACAGGATTTAATTTACACTTACCATTTTATAAGAATTAAACAATTAACTGACTAATATTAACACAAAGTCTTTTAACAGAAATTAATATCGAGTCCCATTTAAAATAATAATTCCCTTTGCATCGCAACGACCACAGCTTTGTTAGTTATTGTAAAGGACGAATAAATCTAAATAAAATTACCTACATTATACGAAGATAAAGATAATCTCCGTGATACGGGGCTCTTTATAATTTTCTAAAGCAGTAATAGCCGTGTACGATCAAAGAGAAATATTCAAATGACAGCATTTATTACATAGGAATATCGTTAGAAATTAATTTTGTGCTTCCTAGACTGCAAATTTTGATGCAGATATGGACAAAATAATGACTGTAAAATGTTTAGATAGAGTAAATTCTGTACTGTACTTAAGAAGATCGTGGAGAAACGTCTTGCAAAATTATTCCAAGTATGCATACGAGTATGTGAGTAGTGACAAAAACAGTGTGAAAACATTGATGTAAGACGTGGAAGTATTTTTGTCCTGTCATTGATTGCGTAATAATATTTATTACACACATACGTTCTGATGTCTGATGTAGTATTTTTCTGCTAATTATCTGTACTAGACTGGGTGACCGAGCTTTGCTCGGGCCTATGAATGGTTTAAGATAAAAACTTTTTAACAAAAAATAAGACCGCCGAAAAAACTGAAAAGCATAAAATAATGAGTCGCCGCCGCGCTTACGCTCTTACGTAATTTTTGCTTGTTTGGCGCCGACTCAAAATTACTTAGGTAAAATGATAATAAGATTATTTTATACTTTTCAGTTTTTTCGGCGGTCTTATTTTTTGTTAAAAAGTTTTATTTTATTTTCTTTTGTGGCTATAATCTAATATTTACTACATGCTTAATTTTTAATTTTCCCACCCTTAGGGTAGGAATTATTTTTCCAAATTTATACAAGACCAACTTCGAGGTATACCCTATCCATTAAAAAAAGAATTATCAAAATCGGACTACTCTGTAAAAAGTTATGCGTGGTTATACGCTACAATCGGTGAGTGAACAATCAATCATCCCCTGTTCTCTAAGGGTAAGAACCCTAAGGGGTTGGAATATTGTTTTTTAATTAAAATGGGACCCCCTTGGGAGTGCACCCTTTCAAATAAAAAAATAATTATCAAAATCGGACCACCCTGTCAAAAGTTATGCGTGATCATACATAAAAAGAAATAAAAAAAAAATATACGCGTCGAATTGAGTACCTCCTCCTTTTTGTTTTTTCATTTTCGTCGGTCGAAAAGAGTTCTTACATGTAAAAAAAGTCAGACTCAGATATTACTTTTATGTTTACTCAGACCCAATCTGTTAGTAAAATCTTACAAAACATAAAATCAAATTTCTTATTTATCTTTACTTTAAATTGGCATAGTTATATTTATATTTGGCTTCATCTAAGACGTCGATCAAATGAGAAACAATACGTTGTAACGAGTGAAACGCTAAGTCTCCGATGTCCTCGTTTGTTAGTCACCGGCGGAGTCCGTCTGTCCGTCCGTCTATCTGTCACAGTTACACGGAAGTTTCTACATTTTCAAATACACTACCTATGATTAAGTATCTGATAATACTGGGAGCGTATTTTAATAGGCTGTTTGAGGGCAGTATAGAGTACAGTCGCCTACTAAAGTTTTTATTATTAACACAGTCATGTTTATTATTCTAAGTATTGATTTCTTTGTTTTTAATAATTTTCTAAGTTAACTTCGTGAAAAAAAAAACCAATTTCTATTTTTAACGTATTAATTTATTAAATTTTAACGAGAAAATTTTCCGTAGAAAATGTCGGTTATGGCTCTAAAACTTAAATTGTCATCTTTATGCCTGTCATGTACTATATACTATAAAAAACATTGAAGAATCCTTAATAGTGTTTAAAATGTAGCCATAGCTAGAATGCAAAAGGAACATATATAACAAAGGCAAGACACTTTTGGAGACGACTGTACATGGATCGCCGTGTACGTATATTGAGTCGTAAATAAAATATGATAAATAAGTACGTTAGAAATACCCTTTACTTAATAACCCTGTGGTTTGCAACAAAAAAATTGGTCGAAACAGATCGCGTTAAATTCCCACCATACGCCTGCGTTTGTACGATTTTTTTCCGCGTCAACTCAAATTGAGCGTTAACATCAGCTGACTGAGTTCAATATCCCCCGTGACATTTTATACTGTTAGTTCGTTTTGTATTTGTCGCTATACCCGAGGAGAATCGTGCAAAAACGCAAAGAGATCACCATCTCTGTCATTTTAAACGTGACGTGTGCTCTGCTAGTCTAATCGTGGTACTTTGATCTGTGCTTGATGACAGATAGCTATGAGGTCTGAGTGAATGAAGTTCCTCCGTTGATTGGCATTCGCGACTCGGAGATCTGAATCGTCGGAGACCATGGGAGGAAAGCGTGTGAGGAATCCGTACATAGTTATAAAAAGTTACGAGGCGACTCCTATGAATTGATGATGAGCCAGATAAATTGCATCATTCGAGTAAAGGGAAACATGATTTATAATTTTAATAAAATGTTTGGAATTTAACGTAAATATCCGCTACAATTTTATATCCACTGGACCACAGGGAATGAAAACTGGTTGATTTTTTATTACTTCCACAATCCGATGATTTGATTTATTTGCGACTATATAATTGTCGGGTTATAATGTTGGTATTTACCAAAGGTATATTACTTGAATGGTATTTACAGATTTAGAGTGGAAATGTAGAATTGTCATTGAAAATTATATTCACCGTAGATTGAGTTAATTTTTTTTTAACTTAGACTTTTTTATTTTTTTAGACTGACTGTACTTTATTTTTACGGAATATTTTGATAAATTTGCATTTGGGCTGAGTAAGGAATAATTAGAAATTGAAAATAGGATGAAATAAGAATTTAAGATCAAATATTTGCTATGGGCTGAGTAAGGGTGGTAAGGAAAATAAATAGACCGAGTTAGGAAAAAAAAGGACGAGTTGTAGGATGAGAACGGAACAACCCGAATTAATTAAAAAAAATACTGTCCATCATACGACACAGTTATTTGGATTTACTTAGGTATTAAATTGTGTTGAAAGCAGAGACTTCTCTGTAAAAGTATTTAGTTTATAGCTTGCTACCATAAAAATACCAAAATTCCTCCGTTTGAGCTCTCGTGATAATTAACATACAGCCAATTAATATTGTTACGAATAACCTTATAAAGTTTTTTAGTGGGCGGGATCTTTGTCATTTGTGGGTGTATTTTTTTAACTACGTTTATTATGATTTATTGATCAATCTCTCATGTTTCTGAGATGATGATTAACTTTTGAAATCTTCATAACTTGACAGCATTTTAAAGGTATAAATTTTATTTAATACATATTTCTATATTCATAGATACCCTATCAATCCGACTGTGGGATGTGGGATAAGCTCAAATGTGACCTAAAAGGTCGGGGTACAAGAGAAACAAAAATGCTCTCATGTTTTTAAACCGGCAATGCATTTATACATAAACTCTTTAAACGCTAAATACGTAGGCCATAACATAACTCGTAACTTTAGAGTTTTGTAGCAAAAGTGAGATTGCTACAAAGTATACCGGAATTAGATACATTTATTTATATAACACATATCATTACTGATAATAATAATATGGAACGGACAGTTTCTAAGAACTAAGTAATTGTTCGAACAGCTTACCTACACTACACAAGTTGATATTTTTAATTGTCGCTTGAGGTTATACGTGGATATGAGTTGTGAGGTGTTATTATGGTACTCTACTAAGCCAAGGAAGGCCATAGAGTCGTTGTCGTGTTTCCAGTAATATGATTAACGTCTCCATTTGTCAGTAAAACGCTAACAAGCATGCAGTTACGCAACATATCCGGATATTTGTTTACTAAGTAACGGATATCTTGAGGTTTTCCTTATGCACGGTTAGGTTAGGGATCATAAGTCATAGTTTCAATATTTAAACAGTCAATATGTTTCTAGAACTTGTATCTGATTAATCTTAACCTTGACTTGAAGATGTACATAATATTTTGGTACCACCAAAATATTATGTACATCTTTGCATGGAATTAAAATTTTCTAAAATCCTACCTTCGCAGTTGTGTTATACTCTAAAAAACAAACCGTTGTTCCACAAATTTCAGCTTTTTATATTTAGTAGTTTTGGCTGTACGTTGATAGTCAGCGCAGACGGTTTTACAAGTTTATATTAAGTTTCTTAACAGTGCTCGGAATCTTGTTTTTAGTTATTATGGTTGTTTTTAAGTATTATTTTAAATGATAAATTTCATTGTTCTATTTCGCTAGTATAGGAATGAGTAGATTTTGATATGTAAGTAAATCCTCAGCATTTCAATGAATTTTAATTTGATGCCTTTATTGTTCATAACGACTAATGCTGTTTGCAACATTTAATCTTAACAAAATGATACACAAATGAAATCCACATAAAGTTCTTGTAATTTGTCTGACACCCGAGAGAATGGATATTGAAGACGACGAGTAATTGTTACCAAATAACAAATAACCTTAGGGTCAACGCGCCAAACATAATTGCTGACAGGTATTACGCTACCATACATTGAAGCCACGTTCTTAATACTATTAGATCAAATCTAAAGACTTCTAGCACCTGGTAACAAGGTTCATTTTTAAAATGACAAAACGAATTCCATGTTTTGTAAGTGGTAATCGTGGCATTGACTTCCATGTGTACATCTATCCATACTATTTTTAATGATTGTTATTGCGTGGGATAAAAAAATTCGTAAATAAATAAATACGTAAACACATATTGCCAAGAAAAATAGTATTGGGAATGTTGAAATACCGTTTAGTAGATATTGCAGTAACTCTGAAGAGTTTGTTTGGTTGAACGCGTTATTCTCAGGACCACTGGTACGAATTAATTTTTTTTTTTTTTTTTGGATAGTCCATTTATCGAGAAAGGCTTTAGGCTATTATATAAAGCGGACGAAGTCGCGGGCAGCAGCTAGTTTTTTATATAGGAAAGGATTGCAGGCAAGCTGACTGTCTACTTCATGGTCCAATAACAAGACATGCAAGAATATTGAAAATCTGAAAATAAAATATTAAAATAGTGGACATACTATTAGTCATAAATGGTGCAGCCAGAACCACAGTATTACAATATAATAATATATTCCCTATTGGTAATACTAAGGCTATACATATATTACTATCCTAAGTTACTAAGGCTGCGATAGCCACCTATTTATTAAGTGATCCGTCAGCCTGCTTGCTGTCGAAGATTGTAATTCATTTTTTTTTAATAAAAAATTGAAAGGTAAAAGCAATCACACGGGTATACATCAAGTCAACATTTTACAATAAACTTTCAGAACGTGACTGACAAAATACCAATAACGCAGCTGAAATACAGTTTTTTTTCTCTCTTACAACTTTCAATTTCGAATGAGCTTCACTTTCTTTGCAATGTAGGTGTCAGTTGAATCGAAATGATCATGGTACATAATGAATTTCGTTTTTTGTATTCCATTCATCAATGACCATCCTAAATCATGTTTCATTTTTTATATGCTCGTGTTTCCGAACGCAGCATGTAGCGAAAGTTGACAGATCGATGACGTTTGACATTTTTTGCTTTGGCGACATAACATGCAATAACAATGTATATAAAATAACGTATATTATATAAAGTACCTAGTTCATTGGCCTCAAACAACGTCACACGTAATTGTTATATATTTTTTTTATTTGTATATATATTTATATTTCGTTGTTTGAGGCCAATGAACTCAAATGAATCAATTTTGACTTCCCGTATATTATATAAAAAGTAGGCACTTTGTGATTTTGACTTCGTTACTTGAAAACTTCGTAACTATGTGTAATTTGGTTAAACTTAGAAGAGAGGATATATAAATTGCAACCCGGGCGAAGCCGGGGTGGGTCACTAGTAGTTAATAAATTAAAAAAAATTAAAAGTTAGTATTTTAATTTAGTATACTTACCTATATTATTGAACCATATTTCCTTATGTATTTAATTTACTACTGCTTCACGATTTATTGACATTTAAAAGATTAATTTTATCTTTAAAGTGTATCAAATCCGATCTTTGCAATCGATATCAAATCCTATCTGATTTTTTTTTTTTACAGAAACCATAATTAAAAATATTTTTATTGATTTAATCATATTAATTTCCTATTTCACACATAACACTTGAGGTACCCAATTTACAATAATTCCAAACGAAATTACTAACAAGAAACACCATATAAAGACAGACATGACTTGACTCTCGAGGTTAACTAAGTTTTCAACTTTGAATGGTTAAAATTGGTTTTGAATAAGCCGAATGATCTTTACACTTAAAGTACAGTTGGTCGAATGAATGATTAACATGTATTTATAAAGATTTTCACTCTGACTACTTACTCCTATATGCGTGCGACTGTTCATCAGTCGTCAGTGTGCGGTGATTATCTGCATACCTATATTAAACAAGTTACTGATACAAGTATTTAGAACGCACTGTTATTAATAATAGTGTGTGAATGGTGTATTTAAGTTGAAAATTTCAAGGTATAAGTTCCTAGAACTAACCTACGCTATATACGCTATAAGATAAACATATAGACATACGGGACATAGGATAGGCTACTTTTTTCTTTTTCAACGCGGACGAAGTCGCAGGCACTAGCTAGTTAAATCATATTTTTACAAAAATCATCAAATTGGGATTACATTGTGAAACTAAGAGACATACTAATATGATTTAGGATTTATGTATATGATTTAGGAGACTGATCCATTACATCTACATTTTTTTATTTGCAAAATTTTCAAGTTATTTGAATATAAGTATACTTATGTTGAGATTAAATAAAATATACATGTGATTATTTCTCACGATCCATTTTTCATGAATTACTTATACTACTTCATGAATTATTTATAACATAAAACTATAGTAATAAATAAAAATTACATAACACATTGAAATTTACATAAATATGAGAATCCAACTTTCTAAAAAACAAATTAATCATGTACGAAAGTAGTTTTTTTTTATAGCTAGTATTAATGAAAATATATAAATATATTAGAAGTATTTTTTGTTTGGTAAATTATTCTAAAAAGTTAAATGTTTAGTAATTGTCGCAAAAAATATCGTGCTTGTTGTATCTCTCTCCATTTAATGAAATTATTTTCTAAGTCTTTACGGTCACGTAGATTAGCGGTAGAAAAAGTTAGATGCGAGTAAGGTAGTGATGTAGGCACTAACTCTATATCTATAATGAATTACTCTTTAATGAGGCACAGAGAGTAAGTCATTCTAATTTACGATTTATTAATAGTAGGCTTCAACCGTAATAGTATTAATAGTAGATACACTCTAGTTGGCTAAAAATTGTTTTATTAATATCTATTTAATTTTAGCCTTAAGTTTTATTATTATGTATAAAGTTTCATACAAAATAAAATCACTTTTTTATATTATGAATGGTGGCAGACAGGCTAACGCTTCACTTGATGATAGCAACACCAAGTACAAGTGGGTTGCCGAACCTGCAGGAATATGTTTATTGCTCGCTTGAATAAACCCATATTGTAGTTATTATGCAAACACGATAGTTGCGTGTTCGTCGGATAAATTAACCACTCATTCGGACTGTGCGTAGCGGAACTTTATCCAATAAATGTGGATGAACATCGCATTTTGAACCATCTTCAGCGCAAAAAGGATTCGAAATCTCGAAATAAAACGTAAAATACCTTTCCAAAATTAAAAAATCATTTTACAAAATTAATTTTGCTTCTCTCTCATTACGCAACTAATTCTGTTACTAGCTTACAGAATAAAAATTGCTACCAAGGATGTCAGAGTCCATTTTATCTCCCTTTTCTAATCCTTTACACTTTATTCTACTATGGTCTGCAGCCAACTTGCAGCACCTGTGGCAGGTGACAATAGCTACCTATTATCAAGGTGGAATATATCATAAAAAAACTTTACATAAAAAAAGGGAAAGACTCTTTTTTGACTCAAAATGAAAATCTGATTCACGTTGATGTCCCAACACTGTTTTAAGGAATATGTTAGTGAATGGTCGCAGATTACTGTGAGATCTGAGATGTTCAGAGCTCGCATTAAAATGTCTTGGTGAGACATAAGTGGATTATAAAAAAGTGGAGTGCTTTACGTGACTTCCTATTTCATTATGATGCTGCACCCAATAGTTGGAAGACTACAGGGCTTTCTCGAAAAGGAAAAAAAGATTTTAATGTAAAATGAGGTGCAAGAAACAAATTAATTTAATATGATATTATATAAATATTTTTTACTATATGATAATATTAGTAAAAGTAAATAGAAAATTGGATTATTTATTTATTATAAAGTAGGCATTAATGTACATATATTATACATACATTATAATAAGTATATTGATTGGTGTGGCATGGGAATTGTGTTAGAATAAGATATAAATATGTGTTACAAACATTACGATTATTACGAACGTAATATAGGGGAATGTGACGCAATGAATAAAAGCCGGTTGCTTATGAGCCTGGTGATGCACAATGCGTCTTTAAGTTGTATGCGGTACACTGCGTTCGAACAATGAGAGTGCATTGTTTACAATACATTAATTTGCTATTCAGAAAAATAACACTCGAATATATTTAGTCAAATAACCTCATTTTCTTAATTTTTCTTAAATCACCATACATAATTATAGACTAGTACTTGTAGGAATTTTTTCAAACTGAAATCACCGCAGGACTTGCTGGACCCAATCAAACTACATTTTTTCAAATCTGATGACAAACTTTTTTTTTTAATTAGTATAAGTATAAGTAAATTAAACACAAGTTAATGATATCGCATTCAACTTAAGACGTTACGAAACAGTGGCGCCATATCATCGCAATAACCAATAACTGTACCAATAACCAATATCGCAATTATCTATATTATCACGTATTTCTTTAATGTTATCTTCTGCTTCCTATAAGTCAGGGGGTCTCAACAATAATTATACAAATACATATAAAATAAGCAGTAAAAAATGTTTTTACTTAGAAATTAAGAAATCTCTTGGCATAAAAAGAGAATTGAGTTAGATTTTATGAGACGCACATACATTTAGCGTTGAGTGTGTACGAATCGTGACTCTTGTGCACTTTCTATCCCATCTTTGTTTTATTCTTTCTTTGTTCATGATCATTTTCCGATTTGCCTCATCATTATGAATGCTGAAGTGCTTTTTATGCACTTGCGTAGAACAAAGGCGCACAAAGGCCTTATGTGAACACCGCTGACTTAAACATTACAATAAAAATATAATAATCATTTTAAAAATTAATTGTTAATATTTGTGTGAACATCTTTCAACGTTAAACGTAGATGCACTGATAATTTAAACACTTCCAGCTGAGTTTACTAGGTAGCTTTTTAAATATAAAGGTTGGCAGACAGGTTGACAGAGTCCATTTTGTTTTAGGTGGTTAGCGTCGTCTATTAACACTAGCAATGCCGGCCTTAGTAGGATAAATGATTCAGTAGATATAGAGAAACTAGGCGCCCAGTATATCTAGGAAAACCATCTCGTACCGATCTAATATACTTAGTTAATAATATCGTTAATATTCTACTGTCTAGCTAAACAGTGTCTACGACAACTGTGACTGTAAATATTTTGACTTATTATGAAATATTGAAAACAACAAGTTGGCAGGTATATCATGTATCTAAAGACAAATGACCACATTTTTATTAATATTAGAAGGATGTTTACTATACGAGTTAAATAAATTCCTTCACTGAGCAGAACACACACACACAAACACAATATATAATATACCTAATATACTTGTAAAATGTACACATATGCTGTTAGGTATGCAATAAGTAAAATAAATAAATAAATAAATATATACGAGTTCCGCAAATTGTTCCTGTGTAGGGTAAAGCTTGCTAATGTCTAACAATGTCCAGCCCAGGCAGGCGTGGCGTAATTCTAGGTCCTTTTAAAATTTGCATTTGCTTCGGAGGTATTCGCTTACGACATACTATTACGTAGTTTAGTACCACCTATTTCTTAAAGTAATTACTTGGCCTTATTGTGGCTGTACGCTCTTTACAAATGTTGTGTCGTACAACAGTTTGTCACGGCCCATTGATGAATACAGTACACACGTTTATTTTAAAGGTTACGTAAACAGAACATCACTTACTTAAACGATTAAAGACGCGTTTAATAGCTCCTCATTAATTATTAGGAAAATAGGTTGATTTTTTAAAATCATAACTAAAGATTAGTTTCTTACTCAATAATTAGATTTTCTTTTGAGAATCTATGTAATTCGAATACTTTAACGAGTTGAACGGATTTTAATGAATTTTTGCACTATTATTGATTACTAGCTGTTGCACGCAACTTCGTTCGCGTAACTTTATAAAATATAATACATTCGTGTCTGTGAAACCATGGAAATACACATATAAAATTTCAACCCAATCAGTTCAGCCGTTTAGAAGTTATATGTGTAAAAGATAAGTACGTAAGGATAATTCTTACTACCCGTTGACCTATTACCCGTTTTCCCATAGGAATGAAGCATTTTCCCGGGATAAAAAGTAGCCTATGTTCATCACGGATAATGACGGCTTCTAATGGTAAAAGAATTTTTCAAATCAGACCAGTAGTTTCGGAGCCTATTCTATACAAACAAACAAATCTTTCCTCTTTATAATATTAGTATAGATACATCAGAAAAGACATTGTTTTCTGCTTGTCGCTTGTCGCCGTCTGGTCCCTCTGTAGTATATTCTTAGATCTTTTAAACCACGTAACGGATTTTAATGCGGTTTTTGCAGTAAAAAATGCACCCGTGCGAAGTAGGGAGTGGATCGCTAAAAATAATCAAGCGTTCTACCCAAATCCGTTAGATAACGCCTCTAAAATGTTAGAGTAGAGGCGTTATGTATCGGGCTTGGGTTTATGCTATTTTAAACTATAGATAGAATAAATAAAGCTGTAGATTTTTAACAATAGATAGAAGTGTTACATTGTTTATTTTTCCGCGGACAAAGTCGCGGGCACCAGCGAGTAAGCTATAATATACACAGTAAATTACACGGACATTAGATATGTATCTAAATCATATCAATTGGGGTTTAGATACAGGATACAACAGCTGAACCACACCACGTCTGTAACACGTTACGTCTTTTTTTAATCTTTTGGTGTTTCTTGGAGATGTCCGTTTGTTTGTGAGCTGCATACAGACAGCATTGTAATGCCACATGTACCGGTTACGGCCATAAACGGTCAGCACGGTTTGATGCATCGATAAACATCTGAAGATCACTTTCACTGGCTGGTAATGTTTCATTGTTTGTTTTTTCTTGATTGCACGTACGCTCGATGGTAAAAGTGTATCACTTGTTCAACTAGTACAAATAGAAGCATGGTGTCTAAAATGAAACAGGTTATTGTGAAAACTCGTTTTCACTTTTGTATGTCATTGTACTTTCGTGTGTCACTATAATAACATTGGTTTATAGTTGTCTTTTCGCACGATTTTATTTCGTACAAAATCTGTGAAATGCCATCTTATATGGTTTATCAAATACAAAAAGATATTTTCAAATTCAACTGGTACTTAGGAAAAAACCTATAACATATTGTAATAAAACAATATGTATATTTTTTTTCTTATAAAATTATTTAAAATTCAAAAGGAAATAAACCTACATAGTAAGTCACACTCGATGACTTGAATAAAGGCTAATCGAGTCCCCATTTGGTGGTCATTGTGTACGGATTTAAATAGATTATCCCCACGTCTAATCCAAATCGGACCGCGTCACTCCGGTAGCACAATCACTTTCTAAGCTCCGCTCACTTAGTGTCCATTTGAAATATGTATATTCGGTTGTTATGCAAAGCTAACGTCTAACGAGCCTATGGCTTTATGAGAAAATTCCTTTGCTCTTACCGTACAGACGAGAAGAAAATAATATTATAAAACATGCGAGCTCATTTTGATGCCACAATCAAACTCTTGTGCAGTGTTATGGAACTAAGTATGTTAGATGCTTTATTTCATAAATAAATAAATACGCAGAAACTGCTTCAAAATAATCTCACATCAAAATTATAATTTTTTTCCATACAAATTAGCTTAAAATTTCTAATAAGGTAATCCTAAATAGGATAAAATAACTTATATCCTACTTATCCCTTATATTTTTGACGACAATTTCGTTCTGATTTAAAAACTAACAATTAGATTCAGAATGTAGAACGGTTTTCAATACTAAAGATAAATTATATTTACAATGAATATAATTGTATTGAATCAACAGGATGGCAGTGGAAGTGATTATTTATTAAGCATATACGATATTACAGCGTTTATAAACCAGTTTTTCCTCACTGCAAGTTAGCTTGGTACATTTTAATAAGGAAGTAATTTGATGCTACAGGAGTCGTAAATACACAATGATATAATGAGTATTTACATTTGTATAAATTATAATTATGTCACTAGGATATGAATATTAATTTTAATAACAGCTATAATATTAAATGCTTAATAGACCTGAAATATTCCGAGGTGACTCTAAGAAAATTCGCATTTAAATACGAAGATTATATATTTTTAAAAGATATTGAGTTTAAAATAGATTTAATTATAAAAAATAAAATTGTGCTATTAAAATAGATTTAAAAGCACATAGTCTAAAAAATCGCTTTAGAATAACATATTTGAGCATTAATTTGACTCTTTTTGAATTTAGGTATCTAGTTATTAAATTCAAAAATTGAGATTTTTTTAAATTGAAGAAAATCTATCATCCAGTGAATTGTCTACTTCCGGCTTCCGGCTTTATTTTAAAAAATATAGGGTAAAAAACAGTTAAATTTCACCACTTTACCTTGTCTTTTGGTCAGGGTATAATATACACTAGAAATCTCCTACTGTATCTATACCAATATATTATAAGGCTGAAGAGTTTGTTTGTTTGTTTGGTTGTACGCGCTAATCTCAGGAACCACTTGTTTGAATTGAAAACTTATTTTTGTGTTGGATAGTCCATTCATTGAGGAAGACTATAGACCATAGAGAACGCGGTCGTGGTCGTGGTCGTGGGCACCAGCTAGTTGCTAATAAATGTGGAGCACATCTAACACGAAGTCTAATCATCTACTTTTATTTTGTCCCTTAAACCTTTATTTGTACTGTAAAATCTTGAAAGCTCACTTTAAGTAAGTGATATGTTAAAAAAAAATAGAATTTGTGAACGCGACAGTACACAGGTAACGATCGCGCTCACAGCATGTAGACTACTTTCGGTTTCCAAACTACACAACCTCGCGATACCATATCGCATTACCATAAGTATACGGTTTACGTTTCGGGTTTGCGATACGAGATTGTGTGGGTGAACGCGCGGTTATAAGGTTTGCGACAACAATTCGCAATTAGTCCATTATCTGAATATGACCTTTTTTGTTTATATATAATGCAACTTATCATATTTGTTTGACGCTTTTCAAATGGTTCCCATTAAGTGGTGGCATTTTCGTTGCTTAATTTCACAGATAAGACTTCGGACAGGTTGTTTTATCATTATCTAATGCCATTTTAAAATAAGAATATTAATAAGGATACACTGTATGATAAAGGCCACGGCGTACTATGCAATATTAGCGTAAAAAACTACATTCATGTACAACTTTTTATACGTGAAGCGAAAAGTTTAGATCCCTTTTTAAGAAAATTGCACGGACGGGGATTGTGAAAGGCACACCTAATTTATAATATGGACAAAGACTGAAGAAAACTAATATTGTTTATATAATAATGACGAATTTCGACAACTAGGCGAACTTCAGCATTAATAAATTATGTAAGATATGTTTTTCAAATGTGGTAGGTTTGTTGTTATTTCGTTATGTAAAATTTTACAAAAGAAAACAGTATAGGTTGGAATATTTTTTTATAAATTCGTAGCTGGTTTCCTAAATAAATTTATGAACCTTACCTTCGAATTTTTTCCCTAAATCTCACGTTACCTACGCAATATATAGGCTAAACTATAAAAAATATATTAATGTGTGATACAATATTAATTTATCTTATGTTTGCATCAGGCTCGTATTGCAACACGTCGCGTTCATATTCGAATGTTGATTCCCAAGAAAATGTTCCAGTTTTCCACAATATAATGGCGACATCCATGTTTTTATGTCTATACGCAATCTGTGTCTGGTTTTCCTTTAACTATGGCTGTGTAGGAAAATCCGAAACCTTGGAAAATACTGAGAAAATAAATCTTAGGAAATAGCCTTTTTTATTTTGGCATACTTAGATATTTTTAAACGAACGAATATTTTTAAAATACTTTAAAAATGTTAAATTTAAACACTTAAAATTATTTACTGGGAATTATGTTCTATCTGTGACTAATTTTGTTATTGTCATTTTACATACTTGTGATTCATCATGGCGTTTTCCATAATATTTAATTAAAGTGTATGTTATTCGTTCATTATCAATATATCAAATATGTACCTGTGTATTATAAATGAAACTATGTTTATAAATTAAATAAGTAATTAATAAAGTAGATTGGCTTAAATACTAAGATTTATTAATTTTTATTAGGAACTATCCTTATCCTTACTGATATTATAAAAAATGTGAGTTAGTTTTTTGTTTGTTACGCTTTCACGCAAAAACTACTGAACCGACCACCATGAAATTTTGCATACACGTTGTCTGGGACACCAGAAAGAACATGAGGTACCGTTCATCCAAAACGCGGATGAAGTCGCGGGCACCAGCTAGTAGGTAAACTATAAAGAAACTTGTTTTTATAATGCATAACAACAAATAAGTTATACATATATTTAGCCTCCCGAACTTTTTTGTGCTTACTATAAATATGACTTATAAAGCTTTATAGTATAAAGCTTCGGACGAAGTCGGGACTCCATTCTAGGCAAATTTTTGACACCTTGTGTTACATAAAGCAGCTCTCTGTAGGTGAAATAATTATTAAAATACAATATGAAACAATCAAATCTTTTCTTGTTAACGCAATATTTTTCAGAATTTCATTTCCTTATAAAAAATATCTAAATTACGTCTGGTATCCACATAAAATTAACAATTGCGTAACGTAAGCGAATCAAAGTACAGTTGGCCAAGTAATAAATATTCAAAAGTAAAGTGTGGCAACTGGCAAGGGCTTTCCCAGTGAGAGGGTGTAGTTCGGGATGGGAACGAACTGAGGCAACAATCTCGCTTTCATCTCTCGACCTCACGACGCGACCCGCCCTATCAATGTTGGACACAACTTCATTACCGCACTGACTTTTGTGCCTAAACCAAGCCAATGAAACGATGCAACAGTTTATTGGAAGCTTGCCATGCGTGCCTGGATTCTCAACTATACCTATGTCTTTTTGTAATAGTGCTTAAGAGAAGTAATAGGTTGTTTTATATAAAATAGAATTTAAACCGCGATTTGTTAAGCATTGAAAAATATTGGTAACATAAAATATAACAAAAATATATGGCAAATAATTTAATTAATCTTTATTACTACTCCTAGTATATAATTATATTTGAAAAGCATATTTTTTTATATTTATTTCTGATCATCTCTCGGAAAAAGTACTTTTAAGGTACCCACCCTATATTTTCAACAACGTACTTTCATGATGATGATCAATTGGTAGTTAAGGCGCGAAAGCATAACAAACAATCACTTATTTTTGAATTTATAAAATTAGCAAACCGCCTATTTTTCTTTTATATACATATGTATAGATAGTTAGATAATTTATTATTAGTTAAGACACTCGATGTAGTCAAGATCAAGGTAAAGTAGGCAAAATTATAGACAAAATCTTTTGTGACACTTAAGGCTCTAATACTTCACAGATTCATTAATCTATCCAGTACTTTTTGTGTGATAAATAACGAGTATAATAAATAAACTGTGTACATATTTTATATTTATCTTTGAAACGTTATACCGTCGTTCCACTCGATAAATCCGATGAGAACAAACCCCTAGATGTTCTATTGACATGTAAAACCATCATTATTCAAACAATTCAACAGTTACTTCTACTGTATCTGCCGTAACATCCCATTCTGTCACGCGATTTATGTTATGACTCGATTCTATCTATCGATTTACCGTCACACTCGGCACAGTATATTGGAACAGCGTGTAATCTATTTATTTTATTTATTGCAATAAATAAATAACTAGCTTTTGCTCGCGACTTTGTCCGCGCCCGTTATTCTTAGACGTTGAATTGCTCACAGATTACTAACAGGCGTTGAAATTCTTTTTATAATTGTTAGAATAAATAATTCCCCCCTTGTTTAGAATTAATAATTAGTAATTAATTTATACATAGGTATTTTTTAAGTATTTTAAGTCCTACACAACGAAACCCTGTAATTGGCAATGTAAGTACAAGTAATAATGTGTCTATTGTATGTTATTTTGTTTTGCTGTTGGGTTTATGTTCATATTAAATAAATAAATAAACAATTTTAAGATGATCCCTCGAGAACAGTATACTCTTTTTCAAGATGAAAGGTATCCTTATGTCCTATCTGTATTTCCGACAACGTGTATGTAAATTGTTATAATAATCGGTAGATTAATAATAAATCAATAGTTTGGAATAGTTTTGAAGCGTAACAAACGTACAAAGAATTCATTTTGCATTTATAACATTAGTTAGGCAGTATGTAAGTATCTATTAATTATCTACAATTTTAAGGGCTAATATATAAAATAACGTGTAAAATGATAACACTAAAAACCACTGAGGTTTAGTCTCGTGTTATTATTTGTAATTATTAATAAACACAATTAAATACAATTTAAAATATATTGTTTTAACTTAGATTTAATATTTTTAATCTACTCTACTATGTAACCTTTTTTTTTATGTCCTACCGGCTAGGATTCCTCTGACAAGGGTCAGAGACCTTGTGTAGCTGGTAGAGTAAACGAACTAAATTCACTTGCTCTATAGAGTTTGGTACTGCTGTACAATGGTACAGAGTACTGATCGACCATTTCTTTTTTTATCCTGAGATATGAATACTTACTACAACCGTTTTTTTTTTTTTTTTAACTAATGACACCCTTTTCTTTCTTCTTTCTTTTTTTTCTGCACACATATATAATACATATATACAACGCATATATTTATTATTATATATATATTTTCCATTGTTTGTAACCAAAAGTTCGAACGACTCGACCAGCTTTAGTTCATGCTCCTTAATATAACTATGTAACCTTCAATGAAACATAGTTCACTGTTTTCGTTTCTTGATACTGTGACTATACCACTGATTTATTAAATTTATTCGAAACGACTGGGGTTGTCCATTTATATATTATACAAGTTACAAAAAAGGTTATACGGATAAAAACGTCTATCTTAGACTTTAAATTTTGTACAATGGCAACATTACATTAAATTCTTAGGGTTTTACTTTATGTCTCTTGTAATGTAAACATTGGAAAATTTATTGCAGACATTGTTTTCTAGTGTATCAAGAGAGTTTATGGGGTTTTCAAGATTTACGTTTCATTGAAAATTTATTTACCTATTTTATTTAAATGTTGATTGACCTCAAATTTTCTTCTTTACGGACCCGATCTTCTATCAATCATCAATAAATATCAATACTAATAATAAATCTGTAAGTGTAGGTATTGTATGCAGGTATGTATGTTCCTAAATAATTCTTAAAAGAATTAACTGATTTCATGAAACTTGGTAGATCTATAAAAATTAGACGTACAGGGCACAGGATACACTACTTTTTTCTTTTTCAACGCGGACGAAGTCGCGGGCACCAGCTAGTATATTTTTAGTATTTTTTAGTTTTTTAGCAATATGGGCTACTTCAAGCGAGCTGTTAATAAACTTCTGCAGGGTAGGCAGCGCACTAGCACTCCCCTTGGTGTTGCTGGTGTCCCTAGGCGGCGGTAACCACCTACCATCAAGTGAGCCGCCTGCCTGTCTGCCACCTCTATACTATAAAAAAAAAAAAGTATGTTTTTTTTTTTGTCGTAATTTATTAATTATTATTATACAGCTCGTCTTCTTTTTAATTTTTATTCGTCCTGATCGACACCGTTGCCACTTTGTGGCAGAAGTCTAAAAATTTTTTTGTTATGTGTTTATTTTTCAAGATTTGGTGCAGATTATCTGCCTTGCTCGCTGATAATCTGCTCGCCTGCCAGCTAGTATGTCAATATACCTAGTAGTATATTAATTTAAAAATGTAATTTTCAAATATTAATACCTATTTCACTAAAGTGATGATGTGTTGTTACAAGCGTACCTGAAAAAAAAAATACGTAATTTTTTTTTTTAACAATAGCACAATAAATAAATTTCATATCTTATCAATGTTTGTATATTAGTTAGTCGTAGTTATGATCAGCAGACTATAGGTGCGATAAAATAATATATTACTTGATATAAATGTCAATAAATGATATTAATAGGCTTTTAAAAAAATCTGATAGCGTTGACATTACGTAAAATAAAATAAAATGTTAGGCACGTTATCTATACTAATATTAAGGAAAGATTTGATTGTATGTGTGTTTGTTTGTTTGTATAGAATAGGCTCCGAAACTACTGGACCGATTTGAAAAATTCTTTTACCATTTGAAGCCGACATTATCTGTGATGAACATAGGCTACTTTTTACCGCGGGAAAATACTTCATTCCTACGGGAAATCTAAAATAAAAGTAAATACTAGCGGCTTGGCCGGGGAGACACTTGACAGCGCCATCTATCCAGAATCCGATGAAGCGACTAACATGACAACTGCTTGGTGATATTTTTAGCGATCCTTTCACGGTAGATGGCGTTTTATAGTAATAAAGCGGTACAATAATAGGTACAATGGAGAAGTATCCACTGATTTGCACATATTAAATCTTCTGCATTGTTCTTGTTGTGGCAAGACCTTATATGTTTATGAAGCTCTTCGCATTAAATTATTGAAATACGTCATGCAAAATGTCCGAAGGTCTTCCAAAGGTGTCGAGGCTGCCGTATGGTTTGCATCTTAATGTTTATTACTTTTATTGTCTATTGTAAACACACAGTAAGTGTGTCACTGTTCAGCTGTTGGAATTATAACACTTTATTTAGATTATGCTCTACATTACAAAAAAAAACAATTTAGGATTTTTAAATATTTTTTAGGATTCTTATGAATGAGTTAGAAATTATAAAAGATGGATTTATTTCATGTTCTATATTACAAAAAAAGAAAAACTTTGTCATCATGTGGACTATGGTAATAATTGTTGTATAATGACGTGTTATGTTGACGTATCTTGACAAATACACAATGATTATTTATCTTTTTCCGAAGTTCCATTACATATGCGACACTGATTTATTTTGTTTCTAACTTAAATTAGTTTGAAAGTAATTAGATGAATTTATTTAGAACTAGCTGGTGCTTGCGACTTCGTCCGCGTTGAAAAAGAAAAAGTATCCTATCCTGTGTCCTCTACGTCTAAATGTTTATCTACCAAGTTTCATAAAAAAATCAGTTAATTCGTTAAGAGTTATGGAGGAAAAAACATACATAAAATACCTACATTTACCGATTTATTACTAGTATTGATGATGTATGAAAAAATACAGCAATTTCGTAACATAATAATACATATAATTATCAGGCTTAATAGTGGTATCAATAAATTAGCAGCGAAATGGAGGTCTTACGTCATTGTTACGATTCATGCAAATGTACAAACATATAGCACACCCACGCGTGTTGCATCCGGCAACGACATTTCGATATTTGCAATATTTGTCACATTTTCTTAAAAGAATCCTTTCTCTTTTCAAATTTAGACATTAGTATCTACGACTTTAGGGTTATATTTGCATATTTCAAAACTGTATGTGAGTTACGTCAACACACAATTCATATGTTCCAATGACATTTAATAAGACAACGCTAAAATTATATTGGAACTAGTCGCTGCCCGCGACTTCGCCCGCGTAACTTTGTAAATTATATACTAAAACCTTCCTCGAGAATCACTCCATCCATTGGTGAAAACAGCATGAAAATCGGTGCAGTAGTTTTTGAGTTTATCAGACAAACGCGGCGAAGGACTTTATTTTTAATATGTAAGGATATAAAATATATTAAGTATGACAATACGGACATATATGAGTACCTAAATATAGTAGAGCCATGGCTCAGTTTAGTCCTGTATTGCGGTAGTAATAACTACCCTTACTTACAGACTCTTACGCTTACAGAAGATCACAGTGAAATAACAGCATATGTGCTGTTGTGTTTCGATGAGTGAGTAAGGGACTTTACAACCCATTACCCCACATCCTTATCCCTTATATTTAAATCCTTCAATGATCGGCACTTGAAGCTCCTATGGCGTGGCGTTGCTTGTGATAATTTGGTAATGTGCTTGTTAAATGATGGCGACGGTAGCCACCTACCATCAAGTGGACCGTCAGCATGTCTGCCGATCTTAAAAAAAAGTAATTAATTATTAAAATGTATTTTTTTTAAAAACAAATAGTTATTTGTGAACTACAATTTCTAACTGTAAGTAGAATTGTATTGACGCCGCCCATATACAGTATTATGGATAGACGAGTATTTTTCAAATTCTAGGCTACTTGAACCAGTTCTCTTGGTTCTAAAGAATGTTCATCTTAGATTTAACTTAATTGAAATTGACGCTAAGCAGCCGTTTCAAGTTAACAAGATAATTACTGTAACTGTTAATTAAAATGATGTCGATGTTTACTGCAAATGACTGTAATCATTTTGAAGATAAAACAAGCATATAGATTTTATTATTAGACTTTCTTAAGGTTATCGATTTTTAAGTTCTTTTTGAATATATCTTCTTCTTATATATATAAAAGGCGATGTGTGTTTATGTGTATCTCTATAGACTTTAAAACCGCTGAACAGATTTTGATGAAACTTTCAGGCAATCTTCAGATTATAGTATCCTGTGAAGCGGTAATCCTGTGAAGTTTGGTAGCGATCGGACGCGGGTGAAGTCGGGAGCGGGTCGCAAGTCTTACCTATAAAATTCTCGTGTCACAGTGTTTGTAATGTAACCAAACTCCCCCGAAACGGCCTGACCGATTTTTATGAACTATATTCGGTAGGTCTGAGAATAGATCGTAATCTATATTTAATATTTTATACCCCTAAGTGATAAGGGTGGGCCCACACGTCGATATTTTTTTGATAACATTGTTTATAATCGATTTAATATGCTTTGAAATGTTTTCATAGAAAACTAACTACACGCAGCTGGCCCGACAGATGATGCCCTTTTAAATTTCAATACGAATATTTCCCATCACAGTAATACCAGCTCGTACGCGCTGTAGTTGGTTTTTTGAATTTATGCAGTCTGATTTTCATGTTTTAATTAAACAACTTACACAACAAGGATTGTGTAACCTGGCTGACAAGTAAAAGTTAAAAATATTCTGCGTTAAAATAAGTTATATTCGGTAAAAGGATTAAAACCGCTTGCGTTGCGCAAGCGCTAGTTTCAATGCAAATAAATTGCAAACTGGTACACGCGATGCAACACTTTCTCCAAGCCTAATTTCTCTCCTCACTAAGTAACGCACTTAAATTTACAAGTCGTTTGGGTATATCCTGTGTACATGTTACGAATAGCGATCTATTGGGAAGTGATTCTTTTTTGTTATGTTGACATTGCATTGTTTATCACGACGCGGAGTTCGAGAAACAGACCACTGAGGCGACCACAGAGGCGGACAGCGACTTTATTTTATAACTAGCTGGCGCCGCGGCTTCGTCCGCGTTGGAAAAGAAAAAAGTAGCCTATCCTATGTCCCGTACGTCTAAATATTTATCTACCAAGTTTCATGAAAATCAGTTAATTCGTTTAACAGTTATGGAGGAACATACATACATACAATATCTACACTTACAGATTGTTTATTAGTATTGATATTATGAATAGACAATAATAATAATAATCTTTATGCATAAAAATCGATGTGTGTGTATGCATGTTCCCTACTCCAAAACAGCTCAATCGAATTTGATGAAATTTTTAAAGCAAAATAAGTAATTATAATAAAATATAATATAGAATTTCCATTACTGAAGGTCCTTCGCAAGTCGAAACAAATGCTTCACGGTTATAAATATTTATTGAATATTAATAATAATTAACGTTTGACTTGGAGTGCTAATATATATATTTTTATTTTAAATAAATTAAATATTCCACAAGGAACATGGACGTTTCTTTAGCTCGTTAACTTTCAATCTCACAAGGAGTTTTTTTAGTACTGAAATACACCCTTACAGCATAGCAATAAGGACTATTTCACTTCGCTCTCGCTGTTGACCGATTGTCGACTGTACTTCGCCTTGGTCCCGTTTACCGAAACAGCTATTTCGTTTTCAACACAGACCGGCGCAGGCGCAGGCGAAGTGACTCCAACGGAAGAGTGTGGGCCGATGGACCGACTTACCTTGAGTTTCTATGTATGGCGATTGCCTGGACATTTCTAAACATGGTGCACGATTTTGTGCACATTTTAAAAGAACATCGAATGTGTTACAATTAAAAAAAAGATAATTTCAGCATAAACTTTATGAATTTTAATTTTATAATCATAAAGGCAAGTTTATAAACAAATTTTTAAATCAGTTTAAAAGTTTAAACATAACCGTATGAGGCCTAATGTGATTATTGACACTGTTAACAAAAAGACTGAGCGCCTTTGAAATTAGATAACATGTTGAAAACAAATCAATTGACACCCGGATTGGGATCAACGTTTTATTTAAAATTTTCCTTTCTTCAAAATAGGAAATAATTTAATTTAATGTGATTTATGACAAAATAATTCATCAGATTCAGACGGAGTACATAATCAAATTAATTATTAGCTGAACCTTCGCTGTGGCTCATTATCATTTAAAAACGTACCTACTTTATACATTCCCATTTAAATTTTTGTAAAAATGTACATCATGTGTTTGGTAATCATCGTAGTATATATATATATTTTCTATATAATTTTTTAAAATAATTCGCCCATAGGTGAACATATCGAACCTTTCTCAAGGATCAAACATTCCTAGAATGTGTAACACCAACGAGTCATGTGGAAGTAATAATAATAATTTATAAATACTGGTGTTTATATTTCTTTTACTTATTAATTTTAAATATTTACTACATATAAACTAATATTAATATGCATCTGGAAGGGTTCTCAAGATGATCTATGACCACATTGAGATTAACAAGTGCGCCTATCTAGCCGGTGTTTTAATCTATACTAATTTACTAATATTTTAAAGAGAGGTTGGTAGGTTTGTAATGAATAAACTCAAAAACTACTGCACAGATTTTGTAAATTCACCTATTCACCTAGGCCACATCATCAGTAACATAGGCTATCCTTATTAATTAATATTATAAATGTGAGTTAGTTTTTTGTTTGTTACGCTTTCACGCAAAAACTACTGAACCGATCACGATGAAATTTTGCATACACGTTGTCTAGGACACCAGAATGAACATAAGGTACCTTTTATGCAGAACGCGGACGAAGTCGCGGACACCAGCTAGTATTTTATAAAGTTACGCGGGCGAAGCTAGTGTAATATACAAATATATTTCTTAATTTTTGATACATTTTTAACTTTATTTTTTCACACACTTATTTTTCTATTTATGTAAATGAGAAAATAATGAATCAATGAGAAATTTGAATATCGACAAAATAATAATTATTCTTCAAGTAACCTAAATAGGTAATTATTTAGATATACATAGTTGCAGACATGTGTAAGGATTTCTTTGCAGAATGCTAATACAGTTTTCTAAAATATCACGTTCAACCTAGGAAATACAATGGTTATAAGACTACAAATTTTCTATATTAAACTCAGAAGGTTCTATGTAATTTCTAGAATATACTACTAAAGCTATTTTCCACACGACACTTTCACAGCCCTTATAATGAATCATCTTGCACACAGCACTTTGTATTGCGCACGGTACGAGCTCCGAAGCGTTGTTCGCTCGTTTGCGCACGGCCACATAATATTCCATATAAGCCAGTGCACCCAGCATTATCCTTATCACAACACTGTGGCTATTATCGCAGTAACAAAGTACTATTAACAGATCAACTGCGAAGCAAAATGTAAGTACTTTCTTTATTTAATATATTGTGTTGTGAACGTATATATATGTTACGTTATGTTGTGAATATGTGAATTAATTTGACTCGCGTAGTCTTTGTAGGTGTATTATTGTTAACAGGAAAACTAAAGTGAAGTCTCTGTTTACTATAAAACAGTCCATTAACTTTTGAATCTTTGAATGTGAATTAGTAATAAATAAGCAATTTAAATAATATTTTTTAAATGGGTTGAATGGAATCTATTGCTTCTAAATTTTGTAATTTCTTTTGAGGATTATTTATTTGATTACTTATTTTAGATACAAGCTTTAGGTCGCGACTTCGTCAGTGCTCTTATTTCTTAGGTGTTAAAACTTTCAATTTTTTTTTTCACATGTTTTCATATGGTGTTGATTTTTTTATTTTTAAATTATCCCTCGGAAACTATACTTTTTTTCTGGATGAAAAGTCCTTTTGTGTATACACTTTTGAATTACACTTTGCAAATTTCATGATGAGTGTAGCGATTGAGTGTAACAAACAGAAATAACCCATAAAATAATTCATAATATTAGTTAGGATATAACAAAAATAATTAAAAAAAAAAAAAATTTTTTTTTAGTTACACCCAAGTATTCATTATTTATCACATTTCACACGCTAATTAATTATAAATGATCGTCAGACATGATTGATGATTGATGATCAACTTGATGGTATGTGGCTCTATGTTGTAAGGGTGAAAGAAAATATTGTACGAAAAAAGAAGACTTTTCAAGAATAAAATAGACTTTTCTCTTCTTCTGTCAATATTCGTCTTTATTTTACTTGTCATGCATGATATTTAGTTACGGTCATCATGTCACCTATTTGTTATTTTCCTTATACATTTCTTGCTGTTATCGTTCGTGTTTAGCATGTTTAATAAACAAGCAATGAGTATCATCGAAACAATATCATAAGAGTTCTTGAAAGATGTATTGACGAATGGTTATAGACTGAACAAACAATAATTGTGACACAGCAGTATACGTTGTTTATAATTATTGTTATCATATTATTTATTGACTTTACTTTTCATTTGAACAACAACATAACGTCGTTAATGTTATGTTTTTATTTAAAAAATATTTTTTTGAATACAAATACTACAATAAGTACAGTAAATGGGATAAAGTTCATATCAATTGGTTACTCCGCCCTTATTGTAAAATTAAAAACATATAACGTCTCACAAAATATATGAAGAATATAATGCCTGACATCTTTATCGTTGTAATACCAGGATTTTTAATTTTTGATGATCCCTTGGGACCAGTATTTTTTTGTGGATGAAAGGTATCCTATTTGACAAAAGTGTATGGAAAATTTAAAGATGGTAGGTGGAATAGTTAAGGCGTGAAAAGGTAATAGTCAGATAGCTAGGTGGATGGACAGAGTTATTTTCACATTTATAATATTAGTATTTAGTATGGATATTAACAATGCTACATAATTACATAGAGAAGCATTTGTTATTATATATTGGGTATACGTTATGTAACAAAAAATAAAAAATCTGCTAAAAATTTTGCAAGAGGTCAAAATTTTAAATTATTTTATAATTAAATTATATATTTTTTCAGATTGCAAATGGCGTCCTGCAAAAACACTGCATTAGAAAACCGACGAGAAATGAAATGTGACAAAGATTCATGTATTTGTATTGAAACTGGACCAACAACATGTATTTGCATTTGTCGCGATGAGAAAGGTAACATCAAGCGTTGTAATGACTGCTCTTGCTTTAAAGTTAGAAAAAATCTATGCATTTGCGGCAAGACTTGCTCGTGCAAGAAATGTGCTTGTAACGCCAAGTGCGACAAGGAGTCATGCGTCTGCGTTAAGACCAAAGGCAAATGTAACTGCTGCGAGGAGGGACAGAAGTGCTGCGAAGACTGCTCTTGCTCTAAATCTGGAAAATCGGCTGCCCAATGCATTTGCGGCAAGACTTGCTCGTGCGAGAACTGTGCCTGCAACGCCAAGTGCGACAAGGAGTCATGCGTCTGCGTAAAGACCAAAGGCAAATGTAACTGCTGCGAGGAGGGACAGAAGTGCTGCGTAGACTGCTCCTGCTCTAAATCTGGAAAATCGGCTGCCCAATGCATTTGCGGCAAGACTTGCTCGTGCGAGAACTGTGCCTGCAACGCCAAGTGCGACAAGGAGTCATGCGTCTGCGTTAAGACCAAAGGCAAATGTAACTGCTGCGAGGAGGGACAGAAGTGCTGCGAAGACTGCTCTTGCTCTAAATCTGGAAAATCGGCTGCCCAATGCATTTGCGGCAAGACTTGCTCGTGCGAGAACTGTGCCTGCAACGCCAAGTGCGACAAGGAGTCATGCGTCTGCGTAAAGACCAAAGGCAAATGTAACTGCTGCGAGGAGGGACAGAAGTGCTGCGTAGACTGCTCCTGCTCTAAATCTGGAAAATCGGCTGCCCAATGCATTTGCGGCAAGACTTGCTCGTGCAAGAACTGTGCCTGCAACGCCAAGTGCGACAAGGAGTCATGCGTCTGCGTTAAGACCAAAGGCAAATGCAACTGCTGCGAGGAGGGACAGAAGTGCTGCGAAGACTGCTCTTGCTCTAAATCTGGAAAATCGGCTGCCCAATGCATTTGCGGCAAGACTTGCTCGTGCGAGAACTGTGCCTGCAACGCCAAGTGCGACAAGGAGTCATGCGTCTGCGTTAAGACCAAAGGCAAATGCAACTGCTGCGAGGAGGGACAGAAGTGCTGCGAAGACTGCTCTTGCTCTAAATTTGGAAAATCGGCTGCCCAATGCATTTGCGGCAAGACTTGCTCGTGCGAGAACTGTGCCTGCAACGCCAAGTGCGACAAGGAGTCATGCGTCTGCGTTAAGACCAAAGGCAAATGCAACTGCTGCGAGGAGGGACAGAAGTGCTGCGAAGACTGCTCTTGCTCTAAATCTGGAAAATCGGCTGCCCAATGCATTTGCGGCAAGACTTGCTCGTGCGAGAACTGTGCCTGCAACGCCAAGTGCGACAAGGAGTCATGCGTCTGCGTTAAGACCAAAGGCAAATGCAACTGCTGCGAGGAGGGACAGAAGTGCTGCGAAGACTGCTCTTGCTCTAAATCTGGAAAATCGGCTGCCCAATGCATTTGCGGCAAGACTTGCTCGTGCGAGAACTGTGCCTGCAACGCCAAGTGCGACAAGGAGTCATGCGTCTGCGTTAAGACCAAAGGCAAATGCAACTGCTGCGAGGAGGGACAGAAGTGCTGCGAAGACTGCTCTTGCTCTAAATCTGGAAAATCGGCTGCCCAGTGCATTTGCGGCAAGACTTGCTCGTGCGAGAACTGTGCCTGCAACGCCAAGTGCGACAAGGAGTCATGCGTCTGCGTTAAGACCAAAGGCAAATGCAACTGTTGCGAGGAGGGACAGAAGTGCTGCGAAGACTGCTCTTGCTCTAAATCTGGAAAATCGGCTGCCCAGTGCATTTGCGGCAAGACTTGCTCGTGCGAGAACTGTGCCTGCAACGCCAAGTGCGACAAGGAGTCATGCGTCTGCGTTAAGACCAAAGGCAAATGCAACTGCTGCGAGGAGGGACAGAAGTGCTGCGAAGACTGCTCTTGCTCTAAATCTGGAAAATCGGCTGCCCAGTGCATTTGCGGCAAGACTTGCTCGTGCGAGAACTGTGCCTGCAACGCCAAGTGCGACAAGGAGTCATGCGTCTGCGTTAAGACCAAAGGCAAATGCAACTGCTGCGAGGAGGGACAGAAGTGCTGCGAAGACTGCTCTTGCTCTAAATCTGGAAAATCTACTGCCTAATACTTGCAAGGGCAAGAAGGATAAGGAGTTACAATCCATCCAGGAATAAACAGAATAATTAATTTTATCAAAGCATAATATGTTTGGTATTTACATAAAATACCCCCTATTATTCATACATTAATCAATATTATATTTTTTTTATGTGTAACTTTGTAGCATTTACATAATTACCTATTTTAATGATTTATATTATAATACCTACGGGGATTAAATTTTTATACTGTATTTCATGTAGCAGCTATTAATAAAGGATTTTAAAATTATAACGTTTATTTTACTTACTCATCCAATATTAGTTAAAAAGGCATGGTATCAGTAAAAATAGTAAAATTAAGAATAATAAATTACATAAGAACCGGTTGTATGCATCAATCAAGCTACAGTATTATATTATTTCTTGATTTGATACATAAACAACTAATGCAGGTTAAAGATGGTCCCATTAAAGCCTTCTTGGCTTCTTTATTCTATTCCAAAAAAAATATGTCCAGTTACATTTAAGTAATGTTAACTGACATTACTCGGTCCGTTTGCTCGCAGCACAACAAGTTTGATCACATAATAGTGAACTAATAGAGCCTCTTAACTTTTTAGTGTCAGAGTTTACTTAGGGTCCCAACACACTTTCAAATATTGGAACGAGCAGATACTGAGTTATTCTTTTTAAATAGTCTACAGCTGTAACGAGAGTCGATTATTATTCTTAAGATTTTTGAAAGAGAAATTAATTAATTTATTTATTTACTAGTGAGTGGCCCGCGACTTCGTTCGCGACCAATTTTTTTTTACGTACAAACCATTCCTGATTATCCCTCTATCCATAATTGAAGACATAATTAAAATTAGCTCAGCCTTTTAGGAGGAGTTCAGTGACATACACACGCACATAAGAATATATATTATATAAATATATATATATAAAGATTTACTTACCATCTTAATTGATTTGACAGGTTTTAGCCTATTGCAATGGCGTAAAAGCTAAGGAAATAAATATTTTTATTTTTATTTTCTGAATCTAACTAACTAAAATGTACAGTCGGGGTAAGAAAATGTTTCGTCACCTTTAAGTCGACATTTGCTTGAATAAGCCCATTTGTCAGTCATGGCAAAATTTCATTTCAAACGCCTGTCAGTTGTCTGCTTAGTGCTTTAGTTTCAAAAGGTACTAAGAGTCCACGATTTTGATATAGAAATGAATTCGAAAACTAACGAAGGTTTTCGTACTCCGACTTTACTAAGTAAATAAGTGAAGTAAGTAAGTAATCAAAAAGTAAATTTAAATTGTGTGCGTGTCAACGAAATCGCGGTTAGGAATAAAATTAAAGTCTATTGTGTAGGTGCCCTAAAGATGTTGTATTCTGATAACCGCCTATTACCAAGCCATGTATCATTTATTTATAACGTCATGATGCCGTACGCATGAGTTGTCAATATGACAACTATGTGGGTGGCATTCGTCAAGGTCACTCGTATATATTTTTTTGACATTATTGATAGGTTTTTTATAGCTTAATCGGAAACTAACTAAACATTACTTCAGTTTTGGAACCACAAAAATATTATTTAATTTATTTTTCATATATATAATCTCGATTCTTACAAGTGTTACGATTGTATAATGACCGATAACGACTAAATATGATATGATAAAGATAATTCGTTATTATCGACCTTGAATTTTTGTAATATCAAAGTTAATAATTACAGTTGTAGTTTATTGTACTCAATATTAGTATTTACCATACCCTAGTTAACAACATTAAGGTTAACTCCACGCGAATCGCGCTTAACCATTTCAGTTATCCGACAATCTCTGGCTCACTTAGCAACTGGGCCATAACGATGGTTAAAATTTACCCATAAATTACTGAGGTACACTTTTAGATGTGATCTACATTTTATTAAAGTCGTTTTGTGTCTTCTACTTGTATAAAGACTTTAGTTGTTTAGAACCCAAAGCAATCCACTGCTATTTGGGGTGAAATCTCTCATCTAAATTACCATGAAAAGTTAAAAATGAGTTTATCAAAGCTAGGAGCTTTTTTTGCTGGTTGTTTTAAAAATTAAACATACAGTACACAACTCTGTTACGATTTAAAAAACTATGTTGAGTTATTAATTTATCTATTTAGTTATATGGGAAAAAATAAACTTTTCTTACATCAGCATTATCTTCTTCTTTAGTTAGTAAATTGAAGTATTGAAAAAATTACACTCGTTTAAACATTTCCTCATAGAGATCGAAAAAAAAGGCTTATCTCGAATATATAATAAAATTACTCCACACTTATATTGACTGCAAATCTAATTAACAACGTTTCTATCTAGCAAGCTATTTATATTGTAAAGTAAAACTAAACTTAGATAATACAATCACCTACGCAAATTGGTTGATGAGCATTATGTGGTTTTAATGCATTTATTTTAAAAAAAAATCCATCCTATAAATATCTAGTCACGCACGCTCTCTAATATGTACCGGTACTTGCGTGTAGACAAATGCAAACTTATTTGCATTCATTCTCACGGAAATTCACACATATACAAATACATACATACATAAAACATAAGTACAGTAATTCGTCGTTTGAAAATTGATAAATGGTATTTAGGAAGTGGATATTATGCTTACGAAGGAGCGAAATATTTTGGTACAGGTGTTTAACATTCAATAAATGATGTTAACTGTGTTCTAGGACTTTGTTAAATAAATAATTATTTTGATTTTTATATTGTGATATATTATATGGATTTGTGCGACATATTTCACAAAAGCATTTTTTCATAGTAGCGAATTTTCATATCGCGTTCTTTCATGATCGCAAATTTAATTAATCGTCTTTTTAAATGTAGCGATTTTTCATGAAGCGATTTATAATGTTCGCGTTTATTTTTTGTTATACAACTATCACTTTTCTATACCTATACCAAATATGCTTTTTAAAATTTTTAACAATGCGAGAATATTACACCTAGCAGTGGCAGGGCTCGCTACATTTCTTAGTCATTTAGCACCTGTCTGGTCTGCCGAACCACCGTGAAATAGTAGCATGTGTGCTGTCCCTAACCTTTTTGTAACTTGTAACTTTTATTTTCCTAATGTTACTGTTTATTTTTTTTTCTTTTTCTTTGTAATTGCATGTTACTAAGTTGCAAATAAATGATTGATATGTCTAAACTGTTAGTCCGTCCCCACATTCTAGCATAAAATATCAATGCAACAATAAGTAGACATTACAAGAATAGTATTGAAAAGTACTTTCGCTTCTTAACCTTTCGCACATTCCAATTACGTCGAGCCGCGTCTCATGCTTGTTCCATTTTACAGTGAAATTAATTGAGGATCACACAGAGTACTGTTATTAAAGAGTTAACGGACGATTAGTGGAATATTATCTGATTTACAATGCATTGTCTATATACATTTTATAACATAAAGTTAGCTGTTGTATTCTGTTTCTCTGTTCACTTCTTCTAATGTGTATGGTGCATGGACCATACACATTAGAAGATATATTACATTAGATACACATTACATGATACTGTTTTCACTAATAATGAAAGGACAGATTAATGAGGAAGATATCTGCATAAATTTGTAGAAAAATTAGCTTCTGTACGAAGCCAAGAGTCGCTTGGAATTTCCAATAACATCAAGTCGTGCAAAGGACATAATTAAACTAAAAAATTGATAATACAAACAAGACTTATGAATAAATAGATTACTCATAAATGACACTTATAAACACGACCATATATATTTTTTAAATCTAGTACTTAGGTATTTTTTTACAATGAACAAAGGGTGAATGATAAATAAATGCAATGAAAACAATTCTTAATAAGTAAGCACTTAAAAAGGCTACAAATGACAAGGTTTGTTTCATTGTTACATTAACAATGATTTTAAATTAGTTTTAATTAAAAAAAAAAAGAGTAAACAAACACAGAGCAAAAAGCGAATTTAACCTTTTTATAATATTATCTTCAAGTAAAAAGGTCGGAGAACACGATTGGTCTATATAATCAGTAAACCACATCGACGGTAAGTATGGGTACATAAATAAATGTAGTTTATACTGCAACAACCGCACATTGGCGTAATGACCGTATCCAACGCCTGCGCTTGCGCTGACGACGATGACGTCATCACAAGCGTATAATAAGAGCGTACGGGACGTTGCTTCTCGACAATGTTTGGTCCAAGTTAAAAGATAAAACATATTTATAAGAATGTTTAATTCAATGTCGATCTTAATATAAAAAAAAAGAAAAAAACCTGCATAAATTCAGGAATAAGTATAATGTGTGGTAGAAAATGTTTGAATGCTTACTTCGTGTATTTTACAGTACAACTTTTAATTCAAAACAATTCTCACCTTTTCTTACAAAGGCTTGGCAAAAAGTTAAACAAAAATGTTACGTACGAGTTAAAAGATTTATTCAAAATTTTCATGTGTAGTCTAGAACTAGAATATTGTTATTTTACTTATAAATTTCGACTGTCGAGCATTCAAGGTTTAGAATTTAGAAATGTCTTCTTAATGCCCAATCCTTAAATGCTAACAATAATTTCTGTGCTTTGTTTTTGAATTTTATTTGGATCTTTGAAGAAAGTCAAAAAGTGATACAAGCAATTTTCCTTATCCTTCTCTTGTATCATACCTCAATCACTTTTGCACATTTTTTCATGCCACTACCTTCCTTATTGGTTATATGCCTATCGATAACATCACGATCTATAATCTCCAATCTTCACAATTATCGATAACACAATATCTTCCATTTTTTATAACTTACGCCATGGTTACTGTATCTTAGAGATCAGTCCGAGTTACGGGAGCGTCATAGTGCAACTTGCAAGTAAGTTGAACATATCGCCTCGTTCGCTAACTGCTGATTATCGTCATATCGTAACCGTTACACAAAACGCCAGCCTCATCTTATTAGTTCGCGTCGATAATCTTTAACTGTACTGTTATTTGCATTTATCTTTAAATAGAGGGACCTTCTTTTATTTGTTTTCTAATTAAATAAACTGAATTGAAAAATTAAGTAATAGCACTAATACTTACCTATTTCAACTTTTACAAAGTAATATTGTATACAACATAGCTATATATGACATTATGTAACAAAAGTTCCGTAAGTGTCATAACATAATTAAGACTCGGCACATTCTTGCAACTCACACTACCATTTACGGCAATTAAAGTAAATCCGGTAGTTTTACCGGGATTATTGCCAGTTTTGTCTATCGAACCCCACGGGCCCAGCATCTTAAAGCCAAGAGGAACGAAAGACTAAGAAGTATTTATCTTTCCCTTCTGTTCTCTGTTTCTGTTTTAAAGCTTAGTTATAATTTGCTCCTCTGCATTCTCTGTCGCGGCACTAGCTTTAACCTACTATAAGTATGGTACTTGGAAGGTGATGGAGCCAAATTGTGCACATCCTGGGAATCAACGACACCCCGTCAGGTCTCTTCTCATCTTCACGTATGATGCTGTTTGGTTTAAGGACTGCAGGTACATTAATTGTGGCAATATAAATGGTGGAAAGAGAGATCGATACTCTTGCCACCATTTATATTGGAATGTCGGGAGAAACATCCGGCACTGGAAACGCAAGAGAAGCCGTGGAGTCCCAACTGATTGACTATTTCCTTGATTTTTTTTGGCGATAACTTCATTGTAACCTACCACCACGGTTTAGAAGCAAAAAACCTTGCTAAAACTATGAAAAACCTTGAAAAGATAATTTGCACTCGTGACCAAGTCGGGTACTAATAATGGTAGTTATTAGTTGGAATTGTAATTAAGTGTGGTGATGAGGTGGTGATATTTACAATCTGAAGCAAGCAGTTATCGCGAAGGCTTAAGAGAAACCAGTTCACTTAATGTATTCCACGGTTACTCACTGACTGGTCCTGTAGGTCACTCCTGTTAATGTCGAAAAACGTCCTTCGAGACCGGTTCCCGGTTTATTTTTGTAGGGAGGAGGTCAGTGTGTTGATGTCGGCGAATCTTTGCTTCTGTATCAAGTGATGTTGTATTGTATGTATAGTTTGTTTTATGATAAAATGTAGCAGTTCTACTGCTTAAGTTAGCTTTCCTCCATACAAACGTAGAATGATTATTACTCCGCTGTTTTATGTTTCATTTACAAAAGTAAGCATGATACCGATTTATCTTGTCGTTAACTAGACAAACGGCCGACTTGATGGTTGGTGACTAAATTTCATTCATATTCCGTTCAGCCTTTTTGCATTATTGTGGAACAATCCTCCAACTATCCAAACTCCACTTTTGCATTTAGGTAGGATTAGGATTACCAACACAATTTAATACATTCATAGAGAATAATTCACAATTCCCTAAGATATTCATATATTTTTTTTATCTAGTCAGCTGTATCTATGGGGAAGAAAGGGGAATCGCCTAACATAAGTTTCTTTTAAGCTGAACTGGATATTTTCGTAACATAGGTTGGGGTATACTTATGAGAATTTGATTTGATTTTAGCTGTTGCCCGCGACTTCGTCCGCATTAAAAAAGATAAAAAGTAGCCTATCAGGTGTCCCGTACTTCTAAATGTTTATAAAGATGAAGGAACATACATACATACATATCAATTTAGTTTCAGTATCATGTATAGAGCCTATATACACGATATTTCTGAAAACAAAGTAAATTACTCCATGACCGACCGCCACAGATTTAATATTAGTATTGATATTGATGATTGATATATGCCTAGGTAAATTATTTTATGATTGTGCAATAACAAAGAGATCACTGAGGTGACTAATAAGTTAGTACGACATGTTTAAACTATGCCAAGGTTCGCCCATTCATAGAGTTTCAACTTAACAACTGATCAAACAGGTATGCGTACCGTCTTCTTAATTGATTTTAATATTGGTTTACTAGTGGGCGTATTTATTATAGTTTCTTTTATTATTTAAAGGGTGGGAGGCAGGCTAGAGGCACCTAGAGATCCACTTGACGGCTACTGTCGCCTAAACTAAAAGTGATGTAAGTGCGATTTCTAGCTTTTGAGAAAAAAAGTATAAGTGGAAGTAGCTATTGGTTATTGCATTAAAATTCCTTACTCCTTGCCTTATAGAAAGAAAGACTACTTTGAAAACTCTCTTATTATTATTAGGCATTAGCTGGTGCCCGCGACTTTGTCCGCCTTCTCTATATTATCCTATAGCCTTCCTCGATAAATGGACTATTATATCCGAAAATAATTTTTCAATTCGAACCAGTAAGTTTCTAAGATTAGCGTCATTGGTTAATGACTCTAAAATTATGATAGCACCCTTATCTACTCATGAACTGAAATTCAAATTCAAACGTACAGTTATGTAACCAAAATTCAAAAAGCCAAAAATTATAAAAAATCGTTATACGATGAAGGAATTTTAACCTTCACCTTTTACAATACGATATTGGAAGACATCCAAACACTCTCCTACATGATTCACATATAAAACAGGAAAGACAAAAGTCGACGCAAAAGACGTAGGTCTGTACTCGTGTATGTTTTATGAAACACGTGTGCCACTGTTTATAATATATATTCTGAGAAAGTCCGCGTATTTTAAATAATAGGAGTTTATACCAACTTTAAGGACGTAATGCTTGACTGCATGTCAACGCATTTCAACGCGGATAATGACGTTGCATTTTAAGTTAGTTGGTAAATAAAAACTTATTTGTTTTTTCGGTCTAAATGTGTTTTTCTATTATTATGTTTACATGAGTTTTAATTACACTTTGTTAGAAATACTATATCACAGCAAATCAAAGAGAATAATATTTTGTATTCGAACTCGATTGACGTAAAATTTATTTTGATTTGGACTTTCGTAAATTATATTTGTTTAGATAATGAAAATTATTATTTTCATGGTTACTCTAATTCAAGAAACAATTAAATATTATGAAAATGCATGTAGGTATGACACATTTTCACTCCGATCTTGCTCAAACAAGTTGAACAATGTCTTTGTTCTTAAAGTTTACAAAAACGAACATAAAGAGTAAATATTTTTTCACAATATATATACATTTTTCCACAATTGTGCCAGTTTTTATATGTCATTAAACTTTAAGGAATTTAATGAACTCTAAAAATTATTCTTGGACACAAACACGGGCGTTTTATTGTTTACATCTGGAATTTAGCAGAAAACAAGGCAAGCATTGTAAACAGGACAGGCGTTATTTACGAGTACTGTAAGTTTTCATATGCCATTGTATGTATGACTCGTTTATATACCGGATGTGATGTTCGCTTAAACGCTGTGTCTTTTTCGATTATGTCTAGATACATACAAGCTATATAATTTAAAAAAATCTAACTAAATTATAACTAATTGGGATCAATAAAAGTCGGTGGGACTTTCTATTGAGCCCAAACTTGCACACTACTTGATGCTGCAGCATCATGTCAAGGTTACGATGTCATGGAATTACCACCGAAGTAACAGTAGGTAATAATAATAATAATAATAATAATAATAATAATAATAATAGCCTTTTATTTCCATATCTCACTCAAATATAAATGTAGGGTACAATTAGAGTTAGTGTAGTGTTAGTATTTAATTTTATAAATTCTTATGATGTAGTTGTTAGTGTTTTGTTAGTTTTTCTTCTGAGTTAAGAAATATGGATCCCTTTTTGGGTAAAGGCCTCCTCCATCTTTTTCCACGATTCTCTATTTAATCCTTCAGTCATCCAGTCTTTCCCAGTGATTTGGATAATTTCATCAGTCCACCGGCTATACGGTCTGCCAATATTCCTTTTGCCTGGTGGTCCTTTCCATCGAGTGGTTTGAATTGTCCATCTGTTGTCGTTGATTCGTGAAATGTGACCCGCCCATTTCCATTTTAATTTGAGGGCCTGAGTAAGAGCATCAGTGAGCTTGGTTTTTTGCCTGATTAAATCGCTTCGTACTTTGTCAATTTTTCTTATTTTTAGTATGCTCCTTTCCATTGCTCTTTGAGTGGATCTGATTTTTTGTTTGACTTTATTTGTAAACACCCATGTTTGGCATCCATACAATAAACAAGGTAGAAGACATGTGTCGAACACCACTTTTTTTAAATTTAGGCTAAAGTTTCCTTTCATTATTTCCTTCAGTGACCAATACTTTTTCCATGTTACAATCACTCTTCGTTCAATTTCTTCCTCATTGCTTGTTTTTGTAAATGATACTTTTTTTCCTAAGTAGATATAGTTCTCGACATATTCTATGATGACCCCGGAAACTTGGATGGGTATTTTGTAGGTGTTAGTCATTAGCTTTGTTTTATTTGCATTCATTTGCAAGCCCACTTTTGAGCTTTCTTCGTTAAGGGTGTGAACAGTAGGTACCTATACCAAATTTCACGTTAATCGAAGACGTGGAAGTTAGTGAAATCCCTTCGTCTTAACGCCTTAAAGCTCTTCTTCTAAGAACGATCCCGATCACAACAGAATTCAAAAAAAGAACTATGATTTAAAAGTTCTAAATCAGAATATCACAATAAAACCCCTTGAATATCCTCCAGACTTTATGAAAATTTCTCCACGCTACAAGGAAACAGGGATATTATTTTTAAAAACTAGCAATAGTTCATGTCATTGTATAAACACAAACTCTACTGAGTGCTTAAATCTCAGTTCACTAAATAAGGCTAGGACACGGTGTGTCTCGAGACTTATTGGGAAGGCCGTGACATCATTGTGATTAGTGTAGGCTTTATAGTAGGCTGTAATATCGACGAAGGCCTTTGCCCTTGACATATTTTAACGCAATGTCAATAAACTCCACAAATACACAATCGTCATAGAATTCAACGTGGCAACATTTTTATAGTTTCCCAATAGATATGGAAAGTTCCTGTATTATTAGATCTTCCAATACCTTCCAGTATCTTCCAAAACGTATATTATATATAAAGATTTATTTATAATATTTTTATATATATATAATATACGTTTATATATAAATTATTATTTTTATTATTTCTATTTATTGTTTATTATTTGAGACACATTTCGTTAGCGCATATAAAATTCCTAGACGCTTAAATTATAGCTAGAATATACGCTAGAAACAACAGTGGTGAATCATTATATTATTGTAAACATTAAAACCGTTACTTACCAAAACACGGTAAATTTTAAAATTATAACGGCTAATGCAACCGTGGGAATCACACCCCGTTCATAACGCAGTACGTGCTTCTGCTAAGAGCCTTTTTAATTTGTCTCATTAACCTCGACTTCCTTCTAATTACTGTGACCTAGGTTATGTGAGTTATGGGTATACATTAACTATAAAGTGTATAATGCTAAACCGGGATTTAAAACGGGTTTTATGCAATTTAACTACCATTAAGTCGAATAATTTTAAATTCTAAATCTAATCGAATAGCCCCCTTCGAGGAGTAGTTAAGGTCCCTGTTGTTTGATCATTTGTAAATATTTTAGATAAGTTATATATAACTGAAATTGTACTAGCGGCAGTAGCTGAAATTGTTCCCTTACAGAAGACAACCGTAAAATAACAGCTGGTACATATGACTTATATAATTACTTTTACAAGAAAAATGGCACCCCTTTTTTCTTTTCTCTTCCTTTTTCATTACTAAAGCAAGGCCAATGAGACAACGCTAAAGGATACAAACAAACTTTCAAAGGTTGTCAGGATGGCTTTCTATACCACGAAACACACGTTCAGGTGAAATAGAGGGCGGGGTTTGTTTACATTGATTGCGTTGTCTTCTTGGCTTTACTATAGATCGCTATGCCTCGCGATCTCACTGCCGCTTAATTCAAACTGACACAGACTATAATATAAGCATACTAGCTGGTGACTGCGACTTCGTTTGCGCTGAAAAAGAAAAAAGTAGCATCCTGTGTCCCGTACGTCTAAATGTTTATCTACCAAGTTTTATGAAAAAGTTTTTTAAAATGCGTTTAAGAGTTCGTTTAAGGAGTATACACACATACATACAATACACTTACAGATATATTATTAGTATTCATTGATTGATTTCTAACATTAATTCTCTGTGCTAGGTTTACAAGAGTCGTAGAGTCAAATAACATTGCTAAAGAATGAATTGAATGAGTAAGGGATGCCAGAACCCATTACCCCATCCCTTCCTTATCCCTTATCCTTAATCCTTCTATGGTCGGCAGAGCACTTGTAGCACTTATGGCGTTGCTTGTGTTATAGGCGACGGTAGCCACCTACCATCAATTGGACCGTCAGCCTGTCTGTCGACCTTAACATAAAAAATAATAAACCAAAAATTCAGAAATATGAGAACAGAGTTCGTGCTGCTAGTCTTAATAGAGGGGGTCTATTGACTAATGGTGATAGCGATGATAGAGACAGTAAAGAATGACATAATAATTAATTTATATAAGAAATAATTATTGAAAAGATTTTTAAATTTTATTTCTACCCTTTAGAGGTTTGTTTACATGTAGACAAAATCGATGTATGAGGCAAATAGGTCACTTTAGAACGCCAAACACCAAAATGCTCGTTTCAAGATTTTATTAAGTATGTATACAAAAATAAATTGACTGTTATTTTTATAGTGTGATTAACTTGACGGTGAATTTACAGTTGAACGGATAAAACTTTTCATTTTTATAGGTAACTGTAATGAATACTGCCTAATAAGTAATAACAAACTATAATGAATCTAATAAACTTACAAACAGGTTCATTTGTTTTTCAACCGACTTCCAAAAAAAGAGGAGGTTCTCAATTCGACTGTATTTTTTTAAATGTTTGTTACCTTTTTACCTTTTGTGATTTTGATCATCATAATTTTCGTAATCATAATCATAATCATAATTTCCGATTTTGATGATTATTTTTTTATTTGAAATACTAATGCTTCCCGTGTGGTCCCACTTCAATTTGGCCCAGTTCTGACAATGGCATCCATTAGAACAGACCATGAGACGATTTGAAGTCGGTTTATTTCTGTTATTTTTTATCTGGGTTATTTCGATACATATATTTCGTGTTTTATTGAATTTTATTGAACGACTAGCTGGTGCTCGCGACTTCGTCCGCGTAGAAAAGTATAAAACGCCATCTACCGTATTTTGGATAGATAGCGCTATCTCCCGGGGCAAGCCGCTAGTATTTACTTTTATTTTAGATTTCCCGTAGGAATTTAGCATTTTCCCGCGGTAAAAAGTAGCCTATGTTCATCACGGATAATGTCGGCTTCTAATGGTAAAGAATTTTTCCAAATTCAACAAACAAACAATCAAATCTTTCCTCTTTATAATATTAGTATAGATTATAATTGATTTCTTTATAAATATGTTTAAAAGACTAGTGGTGCCCGCGACTTCGTCTGCGTTGAAAAAGTAAATATATAACGAATTATCGCTGTGACGGCGATGGCGCGCAGTTTAGATGATCGCTCGGAAACTGAATATTTTTCTAGGATAAAAGCACGATAAAAGGTATCCCATTTATTAATTCAGGTAACAATCTATGTGTGTTTCAAATTTCTTCCAAATCTGTTTAGCCGATTTTGTTGAAAAGAGTGACATCTATCCATCCTCACTTTCGCATTTATGCAATAAGCAAAATACTTAAATAGAAAAATACCTACGTCAAAATATACAAGCTCAGCCTACTAAGCTTTTCCAATTGCATGTGAACGAAAACAATGCTTGTCAGTTTAGTTTATTATTATAAAGATTAAAGATAACCGTCAGAATTAGACTTGTCATACTAAGTTATCATAGTCATACTGTGATATTTGACTGTCTCGGTCTAAAGCGAGTCCAATTGTACAAAATGCCCGAACAAAATTATGCAAATGACACCAATTTGCGTGAAGATTATTATCGTCTAAATGTGTATTATGTGAAAATGCGGCATTTAGCACAATCACTTGGCATTTCCTTTGTTTTGCTATGACTTACGTAACTTGCAGTGCAGTATACCAACAATACACTTTTATGCGCTCTTATGTCTGTGATGGTGTCATCACAGCGCAAAATTATTATGACAATTTTTCATAAAATGATAGTGGAAACAAAGAAATCGAAAATATAATAACCAGATTCACCATACCAAGTCATGAACTAAGTGGTTACTACAGCTATAGGTATCAAAGAACGCAATGAGAGATATTCTGATAGAAATTATTTTGTACGACGAAACCAAAAGTATGCCAATATAGATATAGATAAATAATTATTTAGTTTTTTAGTTCATTAATATATATCCCTTTTTATATAATGAGCCATTTCATACCTTCTCAAGCTGTCTCATTTACGAGAATGTAAGTTTATTTATAGAAAATTTTGCATACTGTTCGCGATTCATCTAAAAATAACGATAAAAAAAATAATAATTCATATATTTTTTTCGTTATTTTTAGATGAACATTAAAGGATTGAATATAAATCATCGCTCATATATTTTTTCAGGCGTTGAATATTATTTTATTTTCCAACGCTTAAGAAAAAAGGACGCGGTCGAATTTGCGCGCAAATGCTCTAGTAAGTAATTAAAAAACAATGCGTGAAAGAAATCTCAGTTGGTCCCTTAATATGAACTTAAAACAACGGTACTTCAAAAGAGATCTCGACTCCAAAGTTTGTTTGAGCATTATAGAAAGGATTTTTCAGGTGTTCTCTTTACTTTAACAATTTAATTGTATAGCTAAACGAAGAGGCGTTAAGGAAGCCAAGAAGTGTCAACTTGACGACCTTCTGAAGTTTTAATGTCAACAGCTGTGTTATTGTGGACCTGATTAATGACAGCCTTGAAGTGTCAAGTTCTGACAAAATTAGTACTTACTTAAATGTTACATATTTAAATAAACAACTGGATCACACTAATCGTAAGTTCAAATTACACTTTTAATTTTTAATTAATGTAGTTAAGATATACGTTGAACTGTTTTAACTAAATTAAATAGCACCTTTATAACCTTGGCTCATATTTCGAACTTATTAGGATTTCACATTAGTGGCAATTAGGGTCTGGCTTACTGGTCTACCTAGGATTAAAAAGCTCAACTACCGAATGGATTATTAGTCTTTAAAAGACTTATTTCTCACCGTGGAGTATAGATTCCTATAGAATCTCTCGAAGCAACAATGTCTCTCCTTTTCAGCAAATCAGGATTGTACTGTACACCACCCTTATATCATTACTATTATAATTTCTACTGTGCAGTTTATTTTTTAACCTAGATTAATCCTGGGATTAACCTAGATTAATCCTGGATTATTTTTAATCCTGGGCGGATATTTGTGGGCTTCGACCTGTGATCGACATTCCATCCAAAAAAGGAATTGTTTTGCCCGCGATTTGTTTAATCAAATGTTGTGACGTCAAACACATAATTAAATAACACATCAGTTGCCAGTTTGCCACAGTCCAATAGCTTTTGACAAAACAACTTCTGTCGGATCAGGTTGTATATGTATATATCCATAAATAAAAAAATACGTAAATATATCATGTAAACATGCGATTAGTTATTCAGTAAAAGTATTGCATTAATTATGAATCAATACATCATAGATAGAACATAACTAGTTCCAGTGGTATAAGCGTTAATCTAAGTATACTTACAAACATGGCCACATGTGATATCATCTGTTGTGTAATACTTTCGCCTGGTTACGCATAAGAGGTGTCGAATGAGTACCGGTTTATGAAATGACGTTTGACTTGACGGGGGGTTTGCGGTCGGAAATATGAGAAAAATACGGAAAATGGGAAGCGACAGTCACTTTTATTGGCAGTCGGTAATTTAGTAATATGAGCTGATTTATTTCCTACATTTATTTATAACATAACGCGGGTTTCTTGAACCGCGACGTATATGATACTCTTGTGCAATTTCTTTTTTGAAATAGCTTTTTAGCTATGATCATAAAACATTATCTTATATTAAAAGGTGGCATACTAACGGTCTACTTGGCAAATAGACACTATTATCACCAGAGAGATTGACTTAGAGATATAATCTTGATGGCATTAAGATAATAATAATTTAATCAAATAAAATTAATGATAATTTTGAAATATATTGCTTTTAAGTCTTCAAAGAATCATCTATAAGTCTGTAAAAAGACCACAGAAAACGCAATCCTCTTCGTAAAAGACGAACAAAGGTCTCTAGAAGTTGCTAATAAGGCAGGAAAATTAATGAAAATGGAATTCTTATTCTACTAAAATATTTAAAAAAACTAAAATGGTAGTTTATTTTAAACCATGATCAATGTTCCAAGTCAATGTTTCGGTATAGTTTCAAATTTCGCTTTTTGCGTTCTAACACGGTAAAATTGAAACGCATTTAGGTCATCACTAATTTTACCAATGACGGCGGATACGTACAAAAAACTTGAGGCTAAAGATCCGTCTAATTTTAATTAAATACAAGTAAAATAAGGTTGTGAACGCAATGGAAGCTAAGCTGATGATTATCGCTGTATGGATAATATCAAAATATTTTCTGATTTCGTGCATATTTTTTCTCCCACAAATACTTAATAGCACAACACACTAGCTTGGGTTAGTAACTTTTAATGAAACTTTAATTATATGAAATGAAGTAGAAATTAAATTTTAATAGACGCTCAAAAAAATATTTACTGAGAAAACCTTGATAAATAATCGTTTCAAAGCTTTGACTATACTAAGCTTTTCTCAAATGTATGTGATGATAGTAACTTTGTTTCTGGATATTTAATAAAAAGATAAGTAGAGAGAATTAAATGTGAGAACCATGTTCTTAGTTTATTAGTTATTTATATTACTCAAAATCAAAACCAGACTGTTATTTGATGTATGTTAATAACTTAGTCACATGCAGTACAAGGAACTTCTCAGAGCAAACATGAAAAGGAAATGAATGGTTGAGACTTTTCCCAAAAGCTCTATGAATCTGTTAAAACTTTGATAGTATATTCGCTTGCGCACTACTCAAGCTGTAAAGTTCAAAGTCAAGTCTACCCCAATATTGTGTAGAGGCGAAACGCAAAAAGAGATAAAAACAATAAAATGAAACAACTGTTAGAGACGACGTCCGTTTAAATTGTTCCGGGTCGGTAGCTTCGGTAGCCGCGCCTTTGCCGGCCGTGTACAGCTGGTGGATTACACCAGCTGGGCTCAACTTGACTGTTGAACTGTGTAATAAAGTAAATGAAAGAAACGCTAGAAACTTAACCGAGTTTATAGTGCACCTTATCTGTATACCATTTATTGTTTTGTGTAAATAAATAAAAAAAAAAAAAAAAAATAATAACCCGGATATAGTAGAATAACTTCGCAGTTTTTTTATGATTTTAATGAAAATATAGGTGAATTATTATATTAAGGTTTGAAGGCGGGACTTGTAGAGGAATCGGCGCATGTGTACAATCGCATACGCACAAAATTGCTAAGAAAAATGACATTTTTTTTTCTTATTTCGTAATTTTTCAACTCACTAACTTAACATTACAGGCAGTGTTGATATTCCTTCCATAAAATCATCGTGCGATGTCGAAGAAGAACGTTTTTTTAGGCATTTATTCACCATGACGTATTTACTAATACGATAAAACAATCTGTACGCAACAGTACCTATTAGAGACTCGAGACGCGAACGAAGTGCGTGAGGGGAAGAGCGACTGAGTCTACCAATAACGTGTCGGCACACCGACGCGTACCCGCCCCTCACTTTCCTCTGCCGCCTCAAAGACGTAAAAATAGGATTCTGCGCACATTTGCCGAGAAGTCTTTATTCGCTGCACGACCTATATTTACCAAACAATACTTACGATAAATCGAAGGTCTCATTGTCATGTAGCGTTAATTTTAAAAATAGCCTTTCGTGCATTCAGCAGTCAAAAATTTGGATACCCCATAAAGAAACCATGGTGAATAAAAAACCATGGCTAATACCGGATCTTAGACCATACATACCTACTTGTTATTTTGAAAATAATATTTATAGAGACACTAGTAATAATTGACTATTTTGTTAAAAAGTGGCTGTTGCACGCGCCATCGTCCGAGTAACTTTATAAAATACTAGCTGGTGCTTGCGACTTCGTGCGCGTAGAAAAGTATAAAACGCCATCTACCGTATTTTGGATAGATGGCGCTATCTCCTGGGAAAAGCCGCTAATATTTACTTTTATTTTAGATTTCCCGTAGGAATGAAGCATTTTCCCCGGGTAAAAAGTAGCCTATGTTCATCACGGATAATGTCGGCTTCTAATGGTAAAAGAATTTTTCAAATCGGTCCAGTAGTTTCGGAGCCTATTTAATACAAACAAACAAACAAATCTTTCCTCTTTATAATATTAGTATAGATAGCCTGTGTAACTCTTTGTTAATGTAGGTTTCTATAGGAAAAAGAATTTTCAAAAATTTTAAACTACTAGGTATTCTACCTTTTTTATGTTGATGATAGTCAAGCAGGCTAACTGTCCACATTATGCTAGGTGGCTTCTGTCGCAAATTAACACCAGGAACGCTATTAGTGTTGCTAATGCGCTACCGAACTTAATAGGATAAAGCATAAGGACCATATGATATGGTAGGACGGTATAAGGACCATGAAATGCTGACTTTGATGTGATAAAAAGAAGTAAAAGATTCAGGTATCTCTGTCTTCAGGCACTTGCTCTCCTGTGCTGCTCACAAGTGCTGTTATTTCACTGTTGTCTTCTAGTAAGAACATGGTTACCGCTACCAGACCTTGTGAAAAGTATAAGGCCATGGAACACAGTGGAGTTGCTTGTAACCGAGGAAACGGCAACCTTCAATTAGACCGTCAGACTTCCAGAAGACTTTTATTTGAAAAAAAAAAAATGTAAAAATAAAATATTTTTACTACGAGGAAAATTTTGTTCAATGAAAACGTGAACAACCATCAATAAAAGAGGTAGTAGCGTTTGTCTTTAAAATATAGAATATTATGTACAAGTCCGTGACCCAGTTAAACTTTAATTATATACAACAACGCCAGTTTAAATAGGAACCACCTTTGAAAACGTCCGCGTCGTATTATAATCGCAAAATCAAATAAACGCTTATGTAATTTAATGTCAGACAGAGCTTTTAAAAGATCGTAAAAGACCCCGAAAGAGTGAGTCTCTTTTTGCATATATGATGCAAAAAAACCTGTCCTATCAAAACTCGCTGAACCACTTAAAGACAAGATTACGTTGGCATCCAAAAATAGCCAATGAATCTTTGACCAAAAATGGCGTTTATTAAAAAAAAAATACTATTCCTATTTCAAAACGAAACTAATTGAGTGTTGCAAAATCAATCGGCAACTCACCTTGGTTTTGGACTATATTTTGACAGCTGCTTCAAGTCAACAAAGCGAAGGCTCGCGCACTAATTCCGTCTTGAAATTTGAAAAAAGAATTCAAACTTGACACAGGTTCGTTCACTTGTAAACTTCACTGTTTTCGAAAATCACTACGTTTTCACTGTAGTCGTTTTTTTCGTGAGTTAAAGTGTTAGGGAGTCGTGTACATAGCGCCGTGCGCACGCGTCGGCAACCGCGACCAACACTGGCTCAGGCTCCGGCCATTTTCTCAATAGTATGGTGGGAGGCACCGAAGTAGGAAATAAATAAAAAGAAAGACTATGCACATAGAGCCTGTGCTGTGAGAGCCTGCCTGGTCTGTGCGCAGAGCACTAAACACGTTTAATGACACTAATACAATCAAAATAGGGGTTCCTCTCTCAAATTATTCATTTATATTATAACTAAATATATATATTACAATACTAGCTGGCGCCCCCGAACTTTGTCCGTGTTGAAAATGAAAAAAGTAGCCTATCGTGTGTCCTATACGTCTAAATGTTTATCTAACAAGTTTAGTGAAAATCAGTTAGGTAATTCGTTTAAGAGTTATGGAGGAACATACATACATACATACATACAATACCTACGTCCTACACTTAAAGATTTAATATTTATAGTATATTGAGTATTGATGATGATAACACAGGCTATGGTCTCTTTTAATTTTAATTTCAGGAATATCAATACTTAACCAATAACCGAATAAAATATTTAACTATATTTTACAGTTGCGAAATATTTATAGTGACTTATACTTAAGTAAGTATATACGAAATTTAAAAACGCTATAGTATATATATAGTACTTATAGTATATATACTTATAGCTATAGTATATAATACACAAAAATACCGTAAAAATTTATCTAACTAATGGTAAAAACCCCATCAAAATCCGTTTCGTGGTTTAGTGTTAGCGGCTATACAGACAGACGCGGAAAGTGTTTTCAAATTATATTATCTATATATATCAATATATAGCTGAAGTGTTTGTTTGTTTGTTTGGTTGTACGCCCTAATCTCAGGAACTACTGGTTCGAATTGAAAAATCCTTTTTTTTGTGTATAGAAAACGCGGACGAAGTCGCGGGCACCAGCCAGTGTAAAGATAAAATACCTACTTATTTTACATCGTAGATACCAATGTCACTTTAGTGTTACAAGTCATAATCAAACCTACTTTATTAAAATAAATGCTTTGTATTAAATGTATATAAATGCTTATTTTTCATCTTTGTATAGAAATTTACAATAAATACAACCCAAATTCACGACATTATTTTACGTCAATTTATATTCATCAGTTTGCCTCACAAAAGTTTAAATCCTATTGGCATTAATTAGCAAGAATTGTCGTATTGTAACAGATATGAAAATTATTGCATTATAATTTATTCAGGCGCTAAACATTTCACTTAACAATTTACAAACTCTGTAGAACGAGTCTGGACTTAAAATAATAGGTTCTATCGATATTAAAGTACACTAGCATAAGTAGTATAAAAAATATAAGTATTAACTCTACCCAAAGAACACAAATATCATTAATTAGACTTTTTAATTAGGTAAGTATTTTATTGAAATGAACTTTAATCTGTGAGAGCTTTTAAATTTACAACTATTAATTTTTCGACCGACGAAAACGAAAAAACAAAAACGAAGGAGGTACTCAATTCGACGCGTATATATATTATTAATTTTTTATTTTATTTTTTATGTATGATCACGCATAACTTTTGACGGGGTGGTCAGATTTTGATAATTCTTTTTTTATTTGAAAGTGTGCACCCCCAAGGGGGTCCCATTTTAATTTGAAAGAAAAATTCCAAACCTAAGGGTAGGAAAACAGGGGATGATTGATTGTTCACTCACCGATTGTAGCGTATAACCACGCATAACTTTTTACAGAGTAGTCCGATTTTTATATATTATGAGGTCTAACTTTAATAGTTTCTGGACTTAGTTTTGTAATATATTCTTTCTAATTACAAAATAGATGCGAGAGTTTCGAATAATATTATTTTGAAAAGAAAAAACAATGTTTAATAATTATAAAAAAATCCTAAATAATAATAATTATTTTACTACTTAATTATTTCAGTTAATTAAGTAGTAAAATAATTAATGAAGTATTGTATAATTTACAATGCTTAGTGCATGATATGCAATAATATCATTCTACATATAACACACATTGTTTAAAAAAATATCATAGATAACTTAGTTAATAATGCGGGTATTGCTTACTCTGAATAATGAGTTATTCCGCAACAAGTTATTTGGCTGCACTATCAGAAATAGCAGATTAAACTGTTCTATCGTAGAACAAATAGTATGACAGTTAGGAACAACCCTTTGAATATTGAACTTTATTTTCATTTTATATGTGTGTACAAAGTGTACATACATTATTATGTTTACCTGTTCCGTTTGATGAAACATCGCCTATTTAATACCTATGATACCTATCACGCAAAAAAAATGCTGCGTCAAAATAAAATAAGGTATAAGGTAAAGATATCAAAATATTCAGCGGTACAGTTCTGACGTTAGTATTCAATTCAAACCTTCGTTGCAGTAACATATAGTATAGCCCACAGGTGTTACTGCATTTCACTCACGAAAAAACTTTATACTTAGTTAAATCTATATATCACATAATAAGTACATTATCATCATCATCAATCATCAATCAATACAAATAATAAATCTGTAAGTAAGTGTAGGTATTGTATGTATAGGTGAATTATTATATAAGGTTTTGAAGGCGGAACTCGAGACGCGCGAACGAAGTGCGGGAGGGGAAGAGCGAATGAGTCTACCAATAACGTGTCGGCATAACGACGCGTACCCCTCCTCCCTCACTTTCCTCTGCCCCCTCAAAGACCTAAAAATAGGATTCTGCGCACATTTGCCGAGAAGTCTTTATTCGCTGCACGACCTATATGTATGTAGCGTATGTTTCACTATGACTCTTAAACGAATTAACTGATTTTCACGAAACTTGATAGATAAACATTTAGATGTGCAGGACACAAGATAGGCGTTTTTTTTTCTTTTTCAACGCGGGCGAAGTCGCGGGCGCGAGTTAGTTATAAAATAAAGTCGTTGTTAGCCTCTGTCACTAAGGTTCACACACAAAAGAGTTTGCGCATTTAATTTTAATAAAAATTCGCTTCCCTGTGAAGCCGAGGGCGGGTCGCTAGTTTTATTTCCGAACATGCGATTAAAATTTTAACTGCGTGTTAGAATGACAACAGTTAGATGACGTGATACAAATGACAACCGATTTAATTTGTTATAAGTAAGGGTCATTGCACCTAAACGTTTTGTGTTTAGGTCGTGTACCTTGCGAAATAAATTAAAAAAAAAAAAAAACATTTAAAAGTAAAAAGTACCAATAATTGGGTACCTAGAACTTTTGACGGTAAAAAAAAACAGTCTGCTCAGTGGGTGGTGGATAAGATAGGTTTTTTTGTTATTGCGGTTTGCAATTGACGAGTTTACTGTAATAATTATTTAATTGACAGAGGAAATGAGCAACAAAAAGCTAACAATTATTGCCATATATGTATCTCATAGCACTCTTCATAATGTTACACAAATCATAGAGTTACGTTTATAATAGAGAGAGATCGACAAATATATTCAAACGGTAGCTTGAATTATAAAAATGCTAGCTGGTACCCGCGACTTCGTACGCGATGATAAATTAAAAATATAAAAGCAATTGTAACGCTTGACGCCTTATTGCTATAACACATTGGCCATGCGTCAGTTATAGTTTTATATTGTAGATAATTCCTCGGCAACAGTACATTTTTCCTGGATGAAAGGTACCCCATGTCCTTTCTGGTGTCGCAGACAACGTGTATGCAAAATTTCATGGTGATCGGTTCAGCAGTTTTTGCGTGAAAGCGTAACAAACAAACATTCACATTTATAATATTAGTAAGGATAAGGATTATTATAATTATAATAGTATGTGGTAGACACAGAAATACAAATTTATGATAACAATTAATTTTTAATTATCTATCTACGTAGACATCGATATTGAACGTATCCTATAAATAATGGGATAAGCCTAGGTACATACGAGCCTAAGGTACGAGTCACAGAAACACGTAGGATGCAGACTGTGGCTAGTCGTATATAATTTATATTATTTTATTTTATACTAGCTGGTGCTAGCGACTTCGTCGGCGTAGAAAAGTATACAACCATCTACCGTATTTTGGATAGATGGCGCTATCTCCCGAGACAAGCCGGTAGTATTTACTTTTATTTTAGATTTCCCGTAAGAATGAAGCATTTTCCCGCCGTAAAAAGTATCCTATGTTCATCACGGATAATGTCGGCTTCTAATGGTAAAAGAATTTTTCAAATCGGTCTTGTAGTTTCGAAGCCTATTCTATACAAACAAACAATTCTTTCCTCTTTATAATATTAGTCTATACTAGCTGGTGCCTGCGACTTCGTCCACGTTGAAAAAGAAAAAAGTAGCTTATCCTGTGTCCCGTACGTATAAATGTTTATCTACCAAGTTATGTCTTAAAGACAAGTGAGTGTCTTAAAGACTGATGTATGATGATGTATCAATAGTAGAATATAGCACAAAAGTACTGTCGTGAGTTCAACCCTAGTTCAATGAATTACATATTCATTGAACTAGGGCAAAAAATGTGACGTAAATAATTTCATTTATCCGCGTTGTATACTGAATAAAAGTACAATACATGGTTTAGTTTTAACAAAGCGTTTGTGAACCAGTTGTGGTTTTTTCCTTATTAATATGTGTAAATTATCAACAATTGTTTTAATTTTAATTTCACTTAATATTGTATTGGTTGAACACTTGGAAATACGGTTTGAAGGGGAGGATTTACTACTCGATTGTAAGTATACTTAGCTAAATGGTCCGTAAGCCAGGCACTAATTTCGTCAATGATTTCCTCTCAGTCCATAATTTGTAAAATGCCTGAGAGAGTTGTATCATGATGCGTTGTGAACGTCAGCTGCGGCTCCAATGGTGGGTTGAGCAGTGGTAGCCCGTTACATTTTCAGAGCATCAGCTGACAAGCATTCCACCAAGATATAGCCAGCTGACTTTTTTATTTATTAACAGTAATACATAAACTATCATCTGATAAATTTTCTATTCAGGAGGTAATCACTGAACGCGTATATATTCGTGTGACCTGCTGACGTATAATCCGCCATTTTATAAATAGCTGACAATTTTGTTTCTTCAAAATATTAGGCTAACTATAAATTGATGAATTTTTAATCGGGAATAAATGATTAAAAATTTTTTTTATGTGCGTGGGCGGCTACCACTCTACTGCTCAACCCACCATCGGAGCCGCAGCTGACGTTCACAACGCTTCATGATACAACTCTCTCAGTCATTTTACGAGTTATCGACTGAGAGGAAATTGACCAAAAGAAATGTAGCCTCTCTTTGTTTCTTATCGACTGTAAAAGTATATGGTGAGTGCTCCGATGAGTTGTTCCAATTAATGCCTACCCCAAGTTTTTACCACCGTACTGCGAGACGAAATCAAAATCAAAATATTTATTTATCAATTAATTTAGGTGCACTCAGTACGTATTAGTAGAAAGTTTATCCGCGGACGGTCCAACTTTGTAACAATTTCCCCTGTAAACTAATTCATGTAGAGTCGGCAGCTCACCCCCTCAGTAAGTAGACCATTAGTCTGCCTGCCTCTCTCAAAAATATAATATATATATTTTTTAATGTTAAGGTCGACAGACAGGCTGACCGTCCACTTGATGGTAGGTGGCTACCGTCGCCTATAACACAAGCAACGCCATAAATAAGTGCTACAAGTGCGCTGCCGACCATAGAAGGATTAAGTATAAGGGATAAGGGAGGGATGGGGTAATGGTAATATATAAAAAAATGGCGAAACATAACATTTCCTTTATTTAAATATTTCAAATGTTAGTCTAGTCATATCATGGGCGGGCGAGAAGTATAATCTGCTGGAGCTGTTCTTGGTTCAAGAATCTCCGTGAATGGTATTAGAGCATTAGAATTAGGCATTAGAAGCGTGAAAAGAAGAAAACTTAATTCTTTTTTGCCAGAAACAATTTTATTGAAGACGTGAGTGGATGAAGGTGTTATGTCGCATTATTGGGTTTTTTCGTTTTATTTTGCATTGATGAAGGTAATATGTCCATATGAACGATTAAGATCGTCGATTTAAGACATTTTTGGAAAATTTAAAGTTGAAAGAGGTGTTATATATTTACATACAGTTAATTTTAAAAAGCAAAGGGTGCGCAAGAGTTTACCTTTTCAATGGAAAAGGGAGCTGTGTTCATTTTTTTTAATTAAATAATAGAAGTGTTTAATTGCTATCATACCAATAATATTTTAGGTATCATAATTTATCATAATTTAATCATAATTTAGTACAAAAATCAGTTCCGTGGCGACTTATCTCAAAAATTAAAATTAAAACTAAAAAATTGCGACTAAAAACTAACTAATAATTTTGATTTATTCAAATCTGGAATTATGTGACATACCACTTTCATCCACTCACGTCTTCAATTGTTCTACTCATCCCGAATCCGAATGAACGTGACCACGTTCTTCAGAAAGCGAAGATGAAAATTCGTCTCGATTTTTTTTTTAATGTCTCGATTAGAATCTTTGTTTCATTTACTAATATCGTTTAGAGCAAATATTGACCGTAAAATAATTTGGGCCGCGTAGATAGTTCAAAAACCAATTACGCCGCCTATAGAGGCCATAGTTATAGCCGATCTTCGATGATGATGAGGAGATGGCACTAAGAGAAGAAGAAGAAATGTTGATTGATAGTATTCGGTGCTATATGGTATAGAATTTTCTCATGTTTATACTCATAAATATATATATCCCATTCACAAATAATACTTTGGTGAATGGTACTTAACAAGTTACATAAATTGTAGTAGAGGATTTTAATTGAAAGTAAATTCCTTAGCATTATTCCACTGGCTTGTGTGCGATTAAGAATTGAAATGAGATGACGTAAATTTTATAAAAACATTGTGCCTTTCAGATGACGCGTATAAAATTAATTAAATAAACAATTTTAAATGTTGTCACGTAACAAAACACAATAAAAATCGCAGTGTTTTTAAGAGGTCGCAATACGGCTTAGATGCTGGCCAAGAGGATGTCTTCATTTTTTTCATTATATTAAAAAATTATAAATTTACATAAAAATTATAAATAAATAAAAATTAGTACATTTATAGCAAACTCAAATTCAAAAATTTATTTTGCTATAGAAACAGCACAATTTTTTAGCAAAATATAAGAGCGAACTATCTTTTCACCAGAATCTGGCATGCAAAATCATTTATACAATTGCAACGACAAATACATGAATTTAATATAATTAAATAAGAAAAAATCATTACTATTTTGTAGCACTACCATGAGTTGCTATCGAAATCTTACGTTAGTTTACTTATGTCGATAACGAACCTTTCACCCTTCAATTTGCTAGTGAATGATTTAACTACTAACGTTACGGTATTTCTCGAGAGCATCAGTCAAATTTATAACTCATGGTACCGATTTTGTATAGAAATGTCAAGTTAAACGTTAGTCGCATATGGTCGCTAGCGACTACATTCGATAGGTTTTTCACTTATGCAACTCATGTTACTGGTTTTAGTTCTTTGAGTGACCGCTAGAGGCGCTGTACAATTTTTCATACAAATATTTTACGCTCTCGCTCATCTCTCGCTAGCGATTTCGCTCGTCATAAACTCATGGTAGTGCTACCGAAGGCATTATCTATCATAACATTACTTATTCTGATTAAAAGTTAAGAGTGTTTAACTGCCACGATATCCATCCATATATTATAAAAGTGGAAGTATTCCATTGGTTTGTTATGCTTATGAATAATGCAAATCGAACTTATAAGATTGTATAGTTTGTAAAAATTTTAAAATTAACAAAAACACTTCAAACATAACAATGTAAGTCAGACGATTGTAAACATCAATTCAATGTTAGGCACTACAAGTAATCTTGATACTTTTAAAGATTTTACACATCTAAGTAAAAGTAAAAAATAAAACAAACATATTAACATATAATTTGTCATTGAAATCGGTAAGAAAATTAATTATTAATTTTATGAATGAGTTGAATTTATTTTCTTCTAATTGACTAAATAAATGACAAGAAGTATCAAAACCGTTCCTAGAATCTTCAAAAATGTTATGATAACAATACCTACCAAGTTTGGAAATCACCAAAATTTTTTTGTTTGTTTACATCACTTTTAAAGTAAGTTTTCCTTACTTTTAGTGTTAAAATTATCGATGTTGTCAAAAGCTACATATCTATACCACTATAATATATATAGCTGAAGAGTTTATTTGTTTGGTTGTACGCGCTAATCTCGGGAAATATACTGGTTCGAATTGAAACATTTTTAGATAGTCCATTTATTGAGGAAGCTTATAGTCTATAGCCTATAGAGAACGCGGACGAAGTCGCGGGCACCAGCTAGTATCTATGTGCATATACTCAGTAGAAAGAAAAGTCACGCTAGATTTGCAACGGACGGATTTCAACGAAATTTGGCACACAGATAGTTTCCTAGAAACATTTTAGGTTCTCAAAAAGAGTCTCTCTAACTGTGGTGGCGTTACCATCATCAGCGCGGTAATAGAGTTATCAACAGAGGACGAAGTCGCGGTCAACAGTTAGTTCTTCATATAATGTAGGCCCGGCTTTTGTAATAGTAACCTAATTAGCTGTTGTGCTGTAATCAATACTAATACTAAATCTGTAAGTGTATGTATTGTACTGATTTTCATGAAACTTGGTAGATAAACATTTAAACGTACGGGACACAGGATAGGCCTACTTTTTTCTATTTCAACGCGGACGAAGTCGCAGGCACCAGCTAATACAGTATAAATATGTATCTTAGCCCTCCTCTCTTCTTAAAACATTAGATCTAACTGTTTGTCTACTCCAACTATGATTAGTTATCCTTATTTCATTACAAATATTATAAATGCGAAAGTAACTCTGTCTGTCTGTCTCGCATTCACGCCAAAACTACTGAACCGATCACCATGAAATTTTGCATACACGTTGTCTGGGACACCAGAAAGGACATAGGCTACCTTTCATCCAAGAAAAAAGTAATGTTCCCGAGGGATTATCTAAAATATAAAACTGTAATGTAACTAACGCCTGGCCAATGTGTTATAGCAACAAGTTGTCAAGCGTTGTAATTGCTTTTATATTTTTAATTTAGTCATCGCGTACGAAGTCGCGGGCACCAACTAGTAACTTATAATATGACGCGAACCTGCGTACAGTCGGGGTAAGAAAAGGTTCGTCACCTTAAAGTCTAAATTTGCTTGTACCAGGGCTCATGCCAAAATTTCATTTCAAACTTATGTCAATTGTCTGCTTAAGTGCTTTAGTTTCAAAAGGTACTAAGAGTCTACGATTTTTATAAAGGAATCAATTTGAAAACTGTCGTCTGTTTAAATAATGTAAAGTCGGGGTATTACATTACTTACATTACTTACCTAAAAAGTATTAAATTGGCTAGACTTAAAACCTTAAAGTTTAAATTGTATTAAAATTATAAAATTAAATTGTAAGTAAATTAAGCGCCTGTTTCACAAACGACAAGTATGGCCTATTTGACGTAACTGTCGTTTAAAGTCACCGGTAACCGGGAATAATCGAGTTGAACCTTTGTTTGTACGGTAAACGTCCCAAACATTGAATAGAAAATAATAATAAAAAATCGGCTATCGAATGATGCAGTAAGCCGAATGCATAATTCAATAAAACAGAAAATGATTTCTAAAAGTGACTAATCAACACTTTACATGACGTTGGTGAAAGAGGCGCTAAGAGTATTAAATTGGCTTAGACTTAAAATTCTTAACAATGGCTAAAGGTAAATGTTTTATAAGCGCCTTAAGTATCTACCCAAGTGTGATAATGACGTCAATATTTTTTTAAAGGATGGGTAAATAACATATAGGCATAACAATATTGAAAGGTCAATACAGAACAACACATCCTGCATGTATTGCTAATTTACGAGTAAACCGAACATGGATTAAAATTTACCTGGATTGACACTGAGACAACTCTGATCTCAGTAACACTATAATAACAATATATTATTGTAAAGAGGAAAGATTTGATTTTTTTTTGCATTTAATAACATGTTTGTTTGTAATGGATAAACTCAAAAACTTTTAATTAATTTTAAAAATTCATTCATTTATAGAAAACTAAGCTACATTATCAGCAAGTATTTAGATCTCTACGAAAATTACAATAATTAAAAAGTAACCCAAGTTGAACCCAAAGTATCAAAATAAGTACATATATACAGACAGACAAACGCGGCGGAGGAATATTGTATTCCTCCGCCGCGTTTGTCTGTCTGTCTGTTCGCGATAAACTCAAAAACTACTGTTTCGATTTTTATACTATTTTCACCAGTGGATAGAGTGGTCATAAAATAGTTTTTACTGGTTGTTTGTCTGTGCATTTATGCAGGCTAATTTCATAAATCCTTTTACTGTCCTTCAACTTCCTTTTCACTTATGTAATGATGATTACCTGGATTAACATATAGGACACTATTTATCTTGGAAAAGTGTTGGGTTCCTGTGGGATTTAAAACGAACTACAGTGTGCACGAAGTTGAGCCAGTATATAAATTACTTGTTTGATGTACTTATTTGATTTTCACGAGTAATAATAACGTGCTAACTAATAATGTACATATACACAAATAATAATTATATTTAATGGAACAATAACATTTTGCTGCGTCGTTATGGCATGGAAAAATAATGAAATAAAATGTTTAATGCGGGTGTATTTATTGATACGTTAATATTTTCTTCAAATATACCTAACCTTTTATAGTAGAACTGATAAATGTGAAAGTAACTGTGTTTGTCTGTTTGTTATCTATCTTTTTACGCATTAACTAGTCAACCAATCAGTTGTCATGGGATACAGGAAAGCACATAGGAAGCACATTTTTTTTTCATACAGAAAAAAAATACACCAAGACCAAGACCAAGATAATCTTAACATATATATATATAGATGTCTGGGTTTATATTACTCATATATTTTCTCAGTGATATTTTTTTATTTTTCAACGCGAATGAATCAGCTGTTAAAATATTATATATTTAGAGCACATAATGATGACATTAACATCAAAAAATCAGATCGCGTCGACAAAAGTTAATATGAGCCTATTAAGGGCCCTTTGAGCCCTACCACAACATAAGGTAGAACATGGTATCACTTCCGCTACCTTATGGTGTTTTTTTGTCACAAAAAATCCATTTAAATGTATAAAATGTTCGAAATTTAATTTCTAACGTTGTACTGCCGGTGTTTGTTTAGCAAACGTACGCGAGCGTACATATTTTTTTTCCTTCAGCTAATCTCGAAAAGTTTGAGGACCTTACATTACTATACGATGTGCGAACGTTATAAAAGACGGTGGTGCGTTTGACACAGAACTAATACCGCTGACATACTTTTCGATTACACGACCTATATGTTATTTTAAATTTGAATTTATTTAAGCAATTTTTCCATAAGATTTTAACGGTACAACCACATTATTAATTTTTAAAATTCAGTAGAAATTTTCAAAAATATTTTCTGTGGTTATAAGTACATATTATTTTTATTTCACATTAGAAAAAGATATGGTGTATTTTAATATTTTATACGGATTATTTTACGTTGCTGTGGTCTCAGGGATGCACAGTACAAGAGACATGGAAGGACACCCCTGGGGATATTTGTCAGAATGTAAGTATAAAACTCAAATTGTGGTGTCACAGTAAATTAAAATATTTAGGGCCTCTTTCACCAACTACAAGTAAAGTGTTAATTAGTTGCTTTTAGAAATAATTGTATGTTCTATTGAATTATGCACTCGGTTTACTGCATAGGTTTACTGCATCTTTCGATAGGCGATTTTTTTTAATTATTTTCTCTTTAATGTTTGGGACTTTTATCGTACAAACAAAAGGTATATCAGATCCCATTATCCCAGGTTACCGGTGACTTTAAATGACAGTTAGCCTACTTGCCAGATGGTGAAAGATGCGCTAAGGTGTTATTCTATTATTGTTACATTTTATTTTCTACCATATTGAAACTATTTAAATTGAAATTAATTGAAATTACAAAAAAATATTATATAGATACAAAAATTAATTATTGTGATTCCTCATAAGCCTGAATATAAAAATAAATTAATGTGTAAACAAAATCAAAATCCAATAACTAAATGTGTAGGTAACAAACCATGTGAAACCTGGATTTAAATAGTTGTATATATTTTTTTTTAAATTTTAATAATGACAAAAAAGTTAGTAGCTATCTTCTGTTTCTTTTATCTTTCTTTTAGGTCTCTTCTCAGGATATAATATAGTCATAGTCTTGGCAATTTTTTCTGAAACCCTTCTAGAAATATAGCGACGATTAAGTATTTCTTTGAAAACTATTTAATAAATAAAATATTAATTACAAATATTCTCGTATTAGTTGAAGAAACATCCTAAAATATTACTAAGTAAATGTTCATACAAAGTCATCATTCATACAAAAATACAATTTGTATGAATTATTACACTGTAGGTACTTAATATGAATAAGTATTTCATTGATTTTTTTAAAAATCCACACGAAATTATGAAAAAGAAAATCGCTTCTTTTGTGACAAAAAATTAATAGGTTTTTCTGAAATGAATTTGAAAATAGTATTGTCTGGGCAATTTCCATCTTGCTACCAATCGCCTTTGTACTTGGTCGAAGTGCAAGGTTAAAAAGTATGTATAATATATATATATATATATATATATATATATATATTTCTAATATCTCTGGACTTAATACGAAGTTGATATTATTATGAAGTTTCAATTTAGTTTTTCATTAAAATCAATAAGTTTTAAATGATATCGACATATTCTCAAATAATTTGAATTTGTATAAAAAGAAAATTGGCGAATTACTTTTTTTTTTCACATAGAATATTCTGTCCTTTTTTGTTTTATATTAATTTGTTTTTAAATTAATAGATAAATGTAATATATTTTTATGATTCTTTAGGCCTATTTGTATTTAATTTATATATATATATATATAATAGAAAATAATGGCTGTATGAAATCTTAAATAAATAAATAAATAAATATTATAAACAATTTGAACTGAGTGTACATATTTATTTATTATATTTTTTATTTTCCTTAAACACTTATATAAATATTTTTATTTAAGTACTTAGTTTATTTAACCTTGTTTAAAAATATATTTTTACATGAAACAAAACCGAAAACAATCGACTAAGTTCATTAACTTGGTCGGCTAAGTTAATGTAAATGGAAATTTTCATTAGAAAATATTGTCATACCTATATGATGACAGAATATTGTAATTATGTTTACAATATTCTGTCATTTCTTGAAATAAATATTTTTTACTTGTCGATAACAAATTCCACTGACAGACAAAATATACACCACTCACAATACAGTTAATTTTACTTAAAAACTAGTAATTAGGTGTAGGTACGTAACTACTAAGGCTCCTTTTATGGAAGCCACACAGGGATAATCTAACTTGCTAATTAAACTTAGACTTTCTAACTTTAAAATAATAATTACCTTGCTAATAACCTGTGAGGTGCTGTAGGTATCGAACTTGCAACATTTATCCCTCAGAACTTTGTAATAACTCACCCATTGCCATGAATCTTCGTGATTTGTGGAAACAATATAAAATTTATAGACCTAGGTAAGTTTAAGATCTAATCGAAACTAAGATTGTTATTTTAACTTGTATAATTGCTTGTAGAATGTTGTGGTGATCTGGCCACTGTAAATCCTAGATTTTTATTAGTGCCTACTATGAATTCGAAAATTGTCCTCATCACTTAGTTGAGAAGTTACTAAATACAAGTCAGATGGATAATGAATGAGTATTCTGTCCGAGTTGGCATACGAAAAAATTGATAAAATACAAAATTACAAACGGACAACTCGATATAATTAGGCGCGAGTTGACCAATAACTGCTTTATTCAGGGTACGTGGGGTACGCACGAACTCACCGTCGACATATTGTTAACATAAATAAATAACAAAACTTGTTGGGAGTAAAAAAACAGCAATAAATTGTGACGAATGATGAAAACAGGTAAAGATAAGATTTATTAAATCTTCGAGTACAAGTGTACCTACCATTCATGACACCTATTTAATGTTATTTAACCCACGACTTATAATAAAAAAATATATAAATAATTTCTTCCTCATTGTTTATTTCAAGTCGTTGACATTGACATCTGTTTCTTTTGTACTTAACGCACTCATCAAAAACACTTCATCAATGTGAGCCTTATCGTCATTATCATAAGGTTTAAGATGATGCGTTTAAAAGTGTAAGTAAAAATTTTTCTACGCATTCCTAAACAGTCGCTAGTATGACGTTAGAAAATTTGAATTTTGGCATACATCCAATACAACGGCTTTGTTCACTTATTATTTTATTCCGGAACCTTGAAAGCCCTTAAATAAAATTAAATGTTTGGCTTTGATAAACGCAGGAAGAGACCTTGCAAGTACAAGACCACCTTAACATACACGTATTTTAAGGTGGTCTTGAGCAAGGGTCTTGAGTAAGAAAATAAAAATATTTCTTTCTTACAACTGAAAGTGTGAAATGCTATACTTAACTGCGTTGCAGAAGCAATGAATCTTGCATACCAATCTTACAATGTGTAAAAATCATCATAAACAAACTAATTTTCATTGTTATGACTACCTTGGCCTTTTGTCACTTCAACTACCACAAACGGTTGGTAGTAAAATAATTACATTATCCAATTATTTACACTGTAATGTTACACCTGAACATCAATCAATATTTATGTAATATGTACCGTACTTATAATACAATATAACAATATTTTAATACCTTCAGTAATGATAATTAACAACGAAAGTTATGTACAAAAATAGCAAAAAAAGAACCAACACATCGAATCTGATTTAATTATGGTAATTAATGAATTCCCCAGGATTTTCTCGTATTCATAGATAAAATTAAAATACATAACACAGGTATTTTTGACAATGATCTTATTTTCTTCGCGGCTCAAAATAAATCCCATCTACAAAATAACAACCCTCTGTTGTTGTGTTTTCGCCCTGAGAGCTGAGATGCCAGCAGATATCATCCAATATCTTTTACTCTAATCAAAGCGTCCTAATCGCTTATACTGATGAACACTTGTAGATGGTGTTGCTTGAGGTAATGTTGCTTGAGGCCTACTTTTAAGTGGACTTTCAGTTTGCCTGCTGACCTAAACATGAAATGAATCAATTTGCAAGAAACCCAGTGTTTGCGCGGAACACATGGAACGATTGGTTCTTGGAGATTCGCTGTTGGTTTCCGATTCTCACACTTGCATTTCGTGTTCTATGTGTTGGCTCCGTCCATTGCCACTTCACCCGTGACTCAAAATTTACAGAGCAAACATTCGGAATCCGTACATTAGTGCATATCCTTGACCAGACGATTATCTCGGGCAAATACAGTCAAGTAATAATATTTATTTTGCGATACACGCACTTCCTTCCCAGCCTTGTTTGAAACACAAATATCTATAAATGCATGTCCAAAATCAATAAGTTTGAACAAATATCGTACAGATTGCCTTCACGACAACATTCTGTTCGTCAGAAGCTTCTAATTAGTCAATTTGGATGTGCGAAGTGGTTATTTGTAGTATTTCTAATAATTAGAATACAAAATTGTTCAATAGTTCGGAAAGTAACAACATATTTGCTAATACTCAAGTAGCAATTTTTTTAACATCCTTCTCTATTGGATCTAGTTATATATCAATTTTTACAGTTCTTTAAATATCTGTCCTTTGATTAGATCTTAAACCTGACTGGATTAATCGCTAGGATTAATCATTCTCCTAATCTGATTAATGACAGAGCTTAGGTCACATAACCATTTGCGTAGATAATTATAATTATTCTGATATGTGGACTTTGTGACGGCTTGGTCATTTTTATAAGTATAGTTTTTCTTAGTTAATAAAATTTTATAGTTACCTAGTATTTTATTAAAGTAGTTTTTGTTTTCGTGCCATCCTTATGATTTTGATCAGATGAGGTAACACTCACTTATGCTAACTTACTTCACTTATTTACATTTCTTTTTACTTTAGTGTAAATTATTCAAGCAACATCAGATTTTGGCCTAACTTATAGTTTCAACTTACAGTAACTTAACTTAAGCAACTCTCACTAGAGACTTTTTGTGTTGTTCAGTACCAACAGGGGCCTAAACAGCCACCGAGTGAACAGGTTCAATAGATCGCGTTATGATGATGAAAACAATTCAAGAGATGTTTTTTTTGTTACAGGTCCTGGTTCAGAGAAACCTGCAGAAATCTCCAAAAAATCACTCCGTTATCTTTCCTTTAGAGTTCAAGGTCCTGGTCCAGGTTTGACTGCCACGAAAACTATGTATCGTTATGGATCCATGAAGGAATTGGCTAAAGATCCCAATATAGACTTTCAAAGAAAGAAAACGCTTCTCTACGTTGGAGGTTATTTGGACAGTTCGAGTTTTCCTTTTGGATGGGTAATGGGGACTCATTACAAGAACTTGAATTATAATGTACTGCTGCTGGAAACTAATTGGTTCACCACTTACGACTTCCCTGTGTAAGTGTCTCTTTTCTTATTCACATCTTACCCAAGCTTTTCCTAACAAATTATACTTACCTTATTATAATCAACAAATTATAATTGATATTGTTGGTAGCGAACCCGGGTCCTCTATGACAAAGCGTTAAGGCAAGCACCTTAACCACTTGACCGATGAGCTCGCTCGTCAGATATCCGGACGAGAATTAACAAAATATGTATATGTTTTTCAGGGCTGCCCGTTTAATGCGACCTGTTGGATATCACACCGCGGAAATGCTTGCAAATCTAACCAAATACGGTTTGGACCCGAAACAGCTTGAATTAATAGGCGTAAGTCTCGGAGGTCAAACGATAAGCTTCATCGCTAAAAGCTTCAAACAATTGACAGGCACCAAAATATCTAGAATAACAGGCATAGATCCATCCGGGCCATGCTTCAGACACCTGGGCCCTGAATACAGGTTGGATCAAAGCGACGCAGAATTTGTTGATGTCGTCAGTACCAATATAGATGGATTTGGGATGGCTGCGCCGGTGGGACATCTCAATATTTACGTGAATGGTGGAGAATTTCAGCCAGGCGATGTTCTTTGGTTACCTTGTAACGTACTCTGTAGCCACATAAGAGCGTACTTTTTATGGATTTCGGCACTTGATAACCCTGATAGTTTCATTGCGATGAAGTGCGACTCAGTTGAAGAAGCCAGACAAAAACAGTGTTATGATAAGCAACCAATGGTCACCAACTTGTTGGGGCTAAAAGCAGATAAGACGAAAGAAGGTATTTTCTATCTAGCTACAAGCGGTAATCATCCCTACTACTTAGGTAAAAAGGGTCTCAAACGAGAAAATGACGTTTTTGCTATGTGGTTGAAAAGGATAAACCGTAATGAAATAATGAAAATGTGAAAAAATAACTTGTAATTATTGATTAACAAAATATTAACAAAATTAAAATAAGTAGGCGAATTATTGAAAATTTAAAATAAGAATTAATTTATAAAATAAGAATTTTTAATAATATTTATGATAAAAAAGTGCCATCTAACGTTCATGTGCGGTACTAATACAACTTGGTAAGTTTTATCAAATGTATGTATGGTAGTAATAGTATAGTCAAGAATCACTAGATGGCTCTGAATGTTTGCTTGTTAAAATTAGTAGGTGTCTAATAAGAAAGAAAAGTTATGTAAGAACAAGAAATAAGGTGTTTATGTACAATAAAATTTCAAAGTTTATTGTGTTATTACAATAAAATGTTAAAATGCTGTTTTATTAACATACCTACATAAACTTACAATGAATGTAGTGATGATACCTACTGAAAACAGATAACTGGGTACTTTAAGAGCGGGTATAAAGGCACACTAGCGCCACTCACTTAAAAAAAATATTATCTCGTGACTGAGAAGGAATTATTAAAAACGGCTACACATAGCCCTCGGTAAGTATGTCTACAATTTTTTAATACCTTTAATAAAGTTTCACATTTAGACATGAAGCAACAAAATACGATTTAGACGAATGCGGCCGCTTTTCTTTAGATCGAATTTTATTGCTTCGTGTCTAAATATGAAACTTTATAAAAGGCATTAAAAAATTGTAGACATACTTACCGAGGGCTTTGTGTAGCCGTTATTAATAATTCCTTCTCAGTCACGAGATAATATTTTTTTAAATGAGTGGCGCTAGTGTGCCTTTATACCCGCTCTTAAACAGAGAATTTTTAAAACACACATTGGTTGTCCATGGAAAACCAGTAATAGCTACATTGTTATCATAATATATTATTATAATGATTTATTAGTTATAATAAAATAATTATAGGTAGGTATTTAGGACATTACTGCCATGTCACACGTCCAATCTCACGTAACTCGGAAAATAACATTTTGAGAAAAATGACTTGGAAGGAAATTTCCTTATTTCCCTCATATCTGGAGAAAATAATATTAGGCATAGGCTTTTTTTAGGCTTTTTTAAACGTAATACCTACTGGATTTCATAGTTGTTTAAATGTTTTTGAAACTGGTTTCTTGAAACCGCTATCTATCGCGTATCTTTTACATAAGTACGATAAATAGGTTTCATTAATTAGTGATTAGAATAAAACCTGTTTATTACGAAATAGTAAATTATAAGTTTTAATAATCTATTACTATGAATTGCAGTCTTCTATAAGGAAAGACTTTTCCTTCAGAAAGTTATGGCTTGTATTAGTGTAAGTATGACCCCTTTCAAATAATAGACAAAGTTGTAAAATAACCCATTTCTTTAAACCCAATAAAAAATTCAAAGGGTTTGTAAGTTGTTAAGGTCAAACAAAGCACTTCAATGCTTTTACAAATGCATTCAAATTCGCAAGCAGCTGTTTACCTGACCAGCTTTTGTTTAAGAGATTGGAGCCTCTATTATTATGTTAACTATGTCAATAGCCCCAAAACTATAAGGGTCATAACGTCCACAAAGGGCATCCGAATTCGGCCAATGTAAATTAAAACGAACACACTCTAAATACAACCTTATGAGAGACGTCACAAAGAAGAAAATTAGTAAAAATATATTTTTAAAGGGTCAAGAAAATCTGATAAAAACTTAGAGCTTGATTGTGGTACAATGATCTTTTTTTAATAATTTAGAGAACACCTGGAACTGACTTAAATACAATTTATTAGCGCTAATACAGCTAATAATAATGATAGGGAGAATTGCGGACATTAGGGGGACATTGGTGATATCCAATCCTCTATAATATCTTTCACACAATTATGCTAACTGTTTTCCGCGACTTCGTCCGCGTTAAAAAAGAAAAAATATAACTGACAAATCATTTTATCATTTGTTATAATTTGTCTACCGTTAAATTTATATTTTTAGATGATCCCTTGGGAATATTCCTTTTTTTCTGGTTGAAAGGTACCCTATGTCGTGTTCTGTACCCCTGAAAATGTGTGTGAAAAATTTTACGATGATTCGTCAGGTCAAGTAGTTAAGGCGTGAAAACGTAATAGACAAACGCAGAGAATCTTGATCGGCTTGTTGTTTTATTATGAAACTTTATTAATGTCCAAACTACTGTTACTTAATCGTTAAGCCTTCTCAAAAGGCAAGTGAGTATCTATAATGAAACATTGTAAATGTTTCTCCTAAAAAGGAACTGTCCAATTAGTGACGCTGTTTTTAATTTCTGATGAAATTTATAAATATGCTGAAACTGGTGTTAAAATGCTCTACATAAAAAAAAATCGTAAATTAAATTACAAATATCTCGTATTGAGTGTGTCCATTATGAGATTTTTCAAACTAAATATTTTAATTAAATATACTCATCCCATCCACTGATGGGATGAGAGCACCGTTCGGGAAAGTTTCGAGAGATTTTCACGTATAAATAAAACATAACATAACACGTATAACATCAGTGTCTTAAAACAATTGACATAAATTATATTACTTCGTAGGAATTTTGCATATACACTTTGTCTGGGACACCAGAAAGGACATAACCCTATGACATACCTTTCATCGTTCAACGCGGACGAAGTCGCGGGCGGCAGCTAGTAATATGATAATTTCATCTAATTGCAGCAAAAAAATATTACGTTAATTTCATCTCTTATTGTAGTCGTGTCTAAGGACGTGACCAAGATATTCTTCATATGCTAAGTACAGTCGGGGTATGAAAAGGTTCGTGACCTTAAAGTCTAAATTTGCTTGCACCAGGGCAATTGTCAGTCATGCCAAAATTTCATTTAAAACGTATTGTCAGTTGTATTTTTAGTGCTTTAGTTTCAAAAGGTACTAAGAGTCTACGATTTTGATAAAGGAATGGATTTGAAAACTGACGAAGGTTTTCGTACCCCGACTTTACTTGATGGTTTACTGCGACTATGTCCTTGGGCGTCGATGGTGTCCTTCTTGAAATTCATTTAAGGCTTTCATTTTTCTAAAAAAAATATTTTTCTATATATTTTTTTTTTTACTTTTGGAAGACTTGCGCACAGCATTGCGCAAAATAGAGACACTTTCAATGCGATTCGTTCTATTCTAATTGAGCAATTGTAAAAGTTGCAACAATAATAATAAATAATAACATATAATAACGCGGGGGCATGTAATACGAAATAATAATATATTAAACTTGACAACGCTTTTTAATGTAATTGAAATTGTATTATAAATTAAAATGCGGCGGGTAATTGTCTTTAAGCCTCGCTTATTGCATATTAATTATTTCAACAATTTCTTAAAATATCCCATCGCCCTTTGATGTTTTAGCAACTTGAATGTACTGATAACTTTTTAAGTTGAGTCTTTTTTGATATGATAAAATATAACAGACAGGCATTACAATCTTCTACGTTGTTCCTACTACTTTTCAACCGACTTCCAAAAAATGATTAGTTTCTCAATTTTTTTAAATGTTTGTTGCCTCATAACTTTTGACTGGGTGGACCGATTTTGATGATTCTTTTTTTATTTGAAAGCTAGGTGCTTCCCGTGTGGTCCCATTTCATTTGGTCCAGTTCTGACAACGGCATCCATGAGAAAAACCATGAGACGGTTTGAAGTCAGTTTATTTTTTGTTAAAAAGAGTTATTTAAAGTGATTGATTAGTTTACATTTATTGGCCGATTAACTCTGTTGCACGCGACTTCGTCCGTAACTTTATAAAAAAATATAAAATATAAGTAGTCTATGTTACTCGCTGATAATATAGCTTTCCAACGGTGATAGAATTTTTCAAATCGTACCAGTAGTTTCAGAGCATATTCAATGAAAACAAACGATCAAATCTGTCCTCTCTATAATATTAGTATAGAAGTATAGATAATCTATGTTACTCCCTGAGAATATAACTTTCAATTTAGAAAATGTAGGTGAAAAAGTTTTTAAAATCGGCCCATAGTTTTTGAGTTTACAAACATACATCTTTATAGTATTAGCTGGTGCCTGCGAATTCGTCCGCGTTGAAAAAGAAAAAGTAGCCTATCCTGTTTTTCGGGCCAGTTTTCGGGGCCTAAATCTTTTTACTAGGGAACCGCTCTCAGCTTCGCACGGGTGCAATTTTTTCCGCAAAAAAAACCTTCCTCGTTTAACGCTCTTTCCATTAGTGAAAACCGCACTAAAATCCGTTGCGTAGTTTAAAAGATGTAATTATAAATGTTACAAACGCAGATTTAAGTACTGCATTTATCAATCGTGGTTTCGATTTCTGTCATCTGAAATGTCTGATAGGACGAGAGTTAACTAAATAATTATTGCGATATAAAAAGGCTTAAAAGAAAATGCAATTAATAAATATTTTGAAAATATCCAAGCAATTATATTTAAGTAAAGTAAAATATGTAAGACACCACCCTTCCGTCGAGTTGGGGTCGGAAGCTGCAGTCCGCAATACCACCGCAGGTCTGATGTGAAGAGTACTTCAAATACAGCTAAGGCCTGCAAAACTTACCTCACCGGCGGATGATTCTTGGTAAAAAAGAAAAAGATGGTATGGGCATGCTTCAATGTTCATGTAAAGTGCTTGCTCAGTTTTGATACTTGAATAATAATGTTTTGAAACTTTACAACCGTAACACTGTGGACTTTTTCTACCGTCTAATAAAAATGTATTATAACTACTGAATATATAAGACTGAATATACTGATTATACTCTGATTATACTGAATATTTATAAGACGTAGAATTTCTTTATCTCGATAACAAATTCCAGTGTGATAATTCTTATTGAAATAATTTAAAACATAGTTCAACTGGATGGTGGTATTCCTGCATTAAAATCACGTTTTAAATTAGTTTGATAATATCTAAAGCTTAATAAGTTTTTATATATTTATATTAATTACACTTTATTGCCTAAAGTTTAAGTTTTAAGTACTCAAATGAAAGCTTATGATGTCAACTTATTTAAATAAACTTTTTTGAAGCGTGATGTATTAAAAGATTTGCTCTTATTGTGCTGTCTTCTAGTTAAAATATAATATTACTAGTCTTTGTCCGCGACTTCGTATGCGCCCCTTTAGTTAAGCGTTGAAAAATAATAAAAAAAAACAACGTCAATGATTAATTCTATTTTTATAGCTCATATTAATTTTTTTCAGGCGTTGAATTTAAATTTTTCCTGATCATAGATTTTTAAACAATCAAAAAATACACATAAAGTCAATGATCAAGACGAATTAATCCTAGTCTAAAGCTCTGTTAATAAGGAAAAGTAAGTGTACACGAGATGGCAGGTACGACGACTGGAGTACGATTTTTTCTTTATTTCTAGCTATGTTTTTTCGAAGTACTTCCGTAGAAACTTGAACATTTTAATATCAATGAATCGCGCATTTAATGTTGTTACGAAGTTTCATATTAAATAGTGAACCTATTTAAAACAGCACACGTGCTATTTCACAGTGGTTTCTTACGGCCTAGATATTGCTAAACATGTTGACCCAACTTACAACAATTCTCTGAGCACTCATACAAATATTTACGCCCCCACAGCAGGGGTTCAGACGTTGCTTAACGAAACTTAACGCAATATTACAATGGCTTAGTTATTTTATATATAAAATAGAGAGTACCCTCAAAGAAAATTTAATAAATAAGCACCCAAAACTAAAACCTCTCCATCCGTAAACTAAGTATATAAAATAAAATATTACACACTCTTCACACGAGCCCCGATTATTAACAGTAGAATGGACAATTGTCACTTCAAAGTTCTATAGCTTCCAAAATGAAATACCCGAAAGGTCTTTAAGGCTTTCCACTTGAAAAATTCTTTTTAAATGGACCCTTCGGTGATCCTTTCTCCAAATTTTTCTACTGCTTCTACAGGGACGCAAAGGCCATAGCTTTTTGTATTATTACAATATTCACTTGGTAGAAAATTCGTGCGTTTAAAGGGATAATTTGTTTTAAAATTATGCATTCGAAGGACTTTAGAGAAAGAATAAAGGCGTGCACATTACTGCACAGAGCTTTTGAGTGGACGGGTAAGTTCTTTAAAGTAAAACTAAGTTAGATCTTAAGTTAAGTTGCCCCCTCGCATTGTTTTGAAAGGCAACTTACTACCTCCTCTCCATTCAACCATTCGTCTGAATATTATTATTATTATCTACTAGCTTTTGGCCGATACTTCTCCGTGCCCTTTTTTCTTTATTCAATCTTTAATGCTTACATATTTTCATTGTGATTTAATTTTTTTTTAATAGCAAACATACAAACCAACTTTTAATCATAAAATTTTGCATTTAATTTGCTTAGAGCTGCACTTTGCTATAAAGGTACATATTATATAGAAAAAAAAATTGTTTCATTAAAAAAAGTAGGTATACTGATCTCTAGGGGATCATCTAAGGATATTAAAAAAAAAGTTTAAAAATATTAAGAGAATTATATACATATATAATACTATGTACCTGCGTCTTTGTCCGCCTTTAAAAAAGTAGCCTATCCTGTGTCCCGTACGTCTAAATATATATCTATCAAGTTTCATGAAAATCAGTTACTTAATTCGTTTAACAGGTTTTGGAGGAGCATACATACATACATACAATACCTACACTTACAGATAATTATTAGTATTGATGATTGATTACATACTAGTGATACCTAACGAACGTGCCCATTCTATGATTGAGGAATATAATAAATTGATTTCGTTAAAATGAGGAAATTCTCTTCCAATGTCCTCTGAAGTGAGTTAACCGAATTAATTTGCTAGACAAGCCTCCTTCCTGGCGTACGATCGAGTAGTCCAATTATGTTCTAACATGTCTAAGGATAACTTAGTTAAAGGATGCCGATTTGATGTCGCCTATCGGGTTAACTATTGCGTCTAACGAACGTAGGTGTTAGTTATGGTTGAACTACATAGTTGAACTTTGAACTACATAGGTGTTAGGAAGGAATAGGGAAACGAGCTTTAGCATCTTTTACTTTCCATCTAGAAAGGATTTGATTTTGAGGTAATGTATAAATAAATAAATAAATAGAAACTGATAGATAGAAAACTGTACCAGCAATAAGATACATTAAATTAATTAAATCTTTCAATAGCCCGCCATATAGCTTGAATTGCGTCCAAAAATATTCTAAAAAAGGACATAATTATCCTTTAGACAATGATCAGTTGCGAATTTAAGGTGTGAAAAGGTTACGAACGGACAGACAGAGTTACTTTCACACTTATAATATTAGTATGGATAATAATTTATTATTTTGTCAGTCAGTGCGGACGAAGTCGCGGGCTCCAGCTAGTATTAAATAAATATTTGAGTCACAAACGCATATCCTCTTCGCGAAGCGCGGTCGGCCAAATCCGTCCCCCTTCAAAATAACCTACCACAAGTTGATCACACAGCCGGTACCCTCTTATTTTATTTACCCGCATACGATTATCGATGTATATCGATGTTCAAGGGTCCGCTGCGCCGTACTACGCCTGCGCGATAAAAATGGCGTCTGAAAAAAGCGGGAAATAAGAGAAAGAAGTGTGGGAGAGGGCAGCGCCCTCGCGCCGAAGAAATGCGCGCGTTGTAGTGAGAGAGCAACATTTTAATACTAATTATATACAACGGATTTGTGTTACATTATTTTTCTTATACCAGAATTTCACATTTTCACTTCCAATTTTCATTTGAACGTTTGAATTGAATTTCGAAACTAAATTCTTAAGAAACAGCTCGGATGCCGGGGACCGGTCGCTTCTTAGGTATAGGTATTCTTTTCATTCGTTACTTTTTCACGTAAAAACTTGCGAAATTATTTTAAATAATCTTTACAGGAATAACGCATCCTTTATTTTTAAACTTATGCGAGCAAAGTTTCGGGCGAAAGCTAGTAACGGGTACGTCCTTACACAAGAGTGGTTATGCATGTGTAAGTAATGTAAGTAATAATGTAAACACACAGACGAAACTTTTTTAACATACAATAATTATTATTTTTAAGTTTATTAGAAAAATTTGAATAAGTAAAAATCTGATACAAACTGCTATTACCTAACCTTATACTAAAGTTGTAAAATGTGCCTACTCAAAATATGTGTCGAATATAAAAAATATATCATTATTTATTTATTAAATATATCTCTATAGAAACGTTCCTTGGATATAGGAAGCCAAAAATAACTCCTAAATTAAATCGTTGCTCTCGTACTACACTGCGAGCCAAAGGGGTGTGTCTCCCCTGTCGGAGCCGCCCTTAAGAGGGGGTAAGCTCGCCCCTTCACGTGCCTTAACACGGACACAAGTTTCGTTTGAACGATTCTCCACAACTAACGGTCAAGTCTGTCGAGCGACTATACCATTTAAATTATAACAATTAAAAGTTTTATAGCAACTTTATTAAACTAATCGTAAATGTTATTTATGTATTTTAAAATATATAATATTATTAAATGTTGCAAGTACTCTCAATTTTAAATTTAAACCCAGTAATAATTGCAATGATTATTAGTGTTTTGAACTATTGTATTATATCAGCATTTCAAAATATTCTGCTACTAGCTGGCGCCCGCGACTTCATCCGCGTTGATAAAGAAAAAAAGTAGCCTATCCTGTGTCCTGTATCTCTAAATGTTTATCTACTAAGTTTAATGAAAATCAGTTAATTAGTTTAAGAGTTATGGAGGAACATACATACAAACAATACCTACACTTACAGATTTATTATTACTTAGTATTGATTATTGTTTAAATCATGAAGTAATACCAAAAATGTTCTGTTTTAATTTTATATTCGATTTTATGTACTTATACAGAAGATTTTAGATAAAAAACATAATAATAATGAGAAAATACCCATACTTAAAGTACCTAAGTAATAAGTGCTTACTACGAGTAAAGAGTTTAAATAACCTTTTTCTTTTAATTTTCACCTAGAAACAAAGCCAATAAATAGTATGAGATGAAAACTTATAAGTTAAGATGCAGGCTTGTATGCCTAGTGTGTGTAAGACTGGGTCTTGACTGTGACTATCGAGGCTTTCTAGACCTAGTGCCTAGTGTGCGTAGTGTAGTGAAGTGAAGTATAGTGTGAGACTCGACGATTGTTATCCAATAAATATTTTTTAATTTTTAATTTTTCATATCTTTCATATCCTACATTAAATGTCACCACTTATGATAAGATTTATGACGAAGTAGAAGCAGCTCACGTGTTTTCAAAGACAAGTTTTCTTCTTACACAAAAATATTTTTAATTAGTAATCATTAATACGAACACCGGTATTTGAACCTACGTCTATCAGGTCGGCACCTCTAGCTTTTTAAAACTGGGATATTTTATTATGCTTATGTTTCTTAATATAGCTTTATACATTATACCTACGCTTATATTTCATAAAATAAACAAAAAAGACAATAGCTTAAAAACATTAGCTAAAAAATAGCTTAAAAAGTAGACTTGGGCAAGTGCTGTCGTGGGTGTGAAGGAAGCATCGATAGATATAAAACAGCGTCACATTGATCGTCCTTTTATCGAGATAACGTCAAAACTCTGATTTCGACGGAATGTTGATATAGCCATTCAACATTATAATTATATGACATGTAATTTTTTATGAGTAGATAATAGGCATTATTCAAAGTTAGAATTAGATGTTACACATTAAGATTATGGGAGAGAAGATTAATAAAAATGAAATAATTATAATAGTTATAGCATGCATGTCGAATTTTAATGGGTAATAAATATTATTATCCTCATAGTACCTCGGATGCTTACAAAATTCGTTGTTAGTTTACTTCCTATCGTTCGGTTCTTTGCAATCGTACTATTAGGATTTTTGCAAAAATCCATTTTTTCTTTTCAAACGAGTTGATGAATATCACATAGGCGTCTGGATTTATATAGCCTACTTTTTTAATTTAAACTCGTTAGACAGTCCACTCGTGTTCAGTTTCAGTGTTCAGGTTTCAGTGCTACAAGTGCGATACCAACCAGAAATCAATGACAATTAATAAAATAGTCGATTTGAGTTACTTATTTGAATGTTATAAAAGTAAGTCTCAATCGAGAGTTGAAATCGCTCTCTGAAATCAGCACCGCAATGAGATTAATTTTATGCCCCGCTTTTTTTCAAGATAAAAACAAAGGCGTCCAATTAACATACCCTCATATTCAACTCTAAAAACAAGCTAAAACTTGGTGCACTTTCGCGAACGAGGGGGCGAAATGCATAAACAGGGTGGGGCAGAGGGGGAGGAAAAAGAATGGGGTGCTAAGAGCGTGTTCGCCATCTTTGAAGCGAGTATTAGTAGCGTCGATTTTGCGATGTGCAATTTTTTCTCATTAATAAATATTTCGCCATATTATTGAATTTTAACTCTATGCAGTACCTTACTTGTTGGTGAATTTAGAATATGTATAGCCTACATCTATCTATAGTACCTATATATGTATGTGTGTATATTCCCTATGGACTCCAAAACCGCTGAACCGATTTTGATGAAACTTTCAGACAATCTTCAGATGGTAATCAAGTATAGTTTGGTAGCGATCGGACGCGGACGAAGTCGCGGGCAAAACCTAGTATACCTATACCAAAATTGTTTCCTGACTGACTATCAACGCACACTCAAAAAACTACTAAGTATAGAATGCTGACATTTGAAAAATATGTTTATTTTATAACTTAACCATCCACTAAGGAAGGAGTTTTGAATAGTTCAACTTCCTGCGAAGCTGAAGCCGGAAGCGGGTTACTGGTTTAATATAATAATAATAATTTATTATTATTAATATTACTTGTTTAATATGTAAATATACTTAAGACGGTTAATTTACCAAAGTACATTTATTTAAATTTTAACAGTCAACAGTGAACTTTTAAACAGCCTATAGGGAGTGCATCGCTACGCTACTATCGATAAATTCAATACACGCCTTCAAAATTATATACAATGCAACACAATACTTTAGAATACACATACTCCAAAATCAATATATATTATGTACAATAATACAAACGCTAAATCAGAAGTGGGGTGACGAATGGATGACAAAAAATGTAGAGGGTGGGTCCCTTATTTTTTCTAACGTTTTTTTCTCTCGTCGGGGGAAGGCTAATCACAATGACGGTTAAATGGTACAATCAGCTACACAAGTATGCATCGATTGACGAAATATATACCTATGGTACTTATGTACAGACATATTCAGTTTACGTTATAAACTAGTATAAAACCAGTTATAAATAATAGCATGTATGCTATTTTATTTTTAGTGAAAATGTGTAACCTTATTTGACTAACTCATCTTTATGTTTCTTTATTATTAAGGTAGATTATCTTTATTATATATTTATTTATTATTATTAGCCCCGTATGTCTCACTTTATCATTAAACAGTTGGATTCACAGGATTAACAGTTGGATTAAAAGTGTTGGATTTCGATGAGTGAGAAAGGGTTGCCAGAGACTATCTCTCTATTTTATTTATCCGCAATCATAATAAATAAGATATTGTTAGGATACTTTTGACAGCGATTGTACATAGTTATGTGATCACGTATTTATTTAGAGCAACGCTTAGGGCGAGGGAGTCTTTGTGACCCTCAGTACTGACTGACCCCCCACGTTTTTTATATATACATTAAATTCACCTACAAACTGCTGTACGAATGGCGTTCGTATAATCGATCTTAAATTAACGATGTAGAATAGGAACGACAAATGAAAAGTCCAATCAATTTACACATTTTCTATAACAAATTCTTTTAATTACTTTTTCAATATAGAAAAAAAAAAACACTTGTATTAAATCGGCCGAAACGATTGAACGCAATTTTATATAGGTTTGGTGGTAATTTATATCCAGCTTGAAGTATAGCATATTTTTTTTTTACCAGTAATGTCTTTAAAGTACCTACATATCATTATTATTATAAGGGTTTGGCTTAATAAAAAAAGTCATAAAATTTGTGGAGGAATGAAAGTAGAATGAAATTTAAAAAAAAGTACAAACATATATAAATGATTGGTCTCGCTACACTCTGCTAGATATGGCCCTACCTAAAAGTGTGCTAAAAGCAATAGCTCCGTGAATGCGGCAGTTTGCAGGGTGACTAGCTCGGGTACGCCTAATTCGGCGTTCTAAACGTTGCCGCATTTTTCTAGTTGGTACGGCGGCTGTATCTAGTCGAACGCAGCGGGACCAATCAAATATCTTTGAGTTTATACTTTTTATTATCCTTGATCCTTTTAAATATCCTTGAGTTATTTTTCATTCATTTACATTTAGAACCGATTATAGACCGATTATAGAAGACAGAAAATTAATTCCCGACTATCAGTTTGGTTTTAGAGAAAAACATTCCACGATAGACCAAATACACAGAATCACCACTATTATAGAAAAAACATTAGAAGAAAATAGGGTTTGTTCTACAGTCTTCCTAGATGTATCACAAGCATTCGATAAGGTTTGGCATAAAGGCCTTGTATTAAAACTAAGAAATTTGGTACCGAAGCAGTTTGCAGATATTTTAGAGTCTTACCTATCGAATAGAACATTCAGGGTAAGACAGGATAGCTCATATTCAGAGCTTAAAGAAATAAGAGCTGGAGTCCCACAGGGTAGTGTACTAGGTCCGCTTCTGTACTTACTATACACCTGCGATATTCCAGAGTTAGAAAATAATACAATTGCAACCTTCGCAGACGACACAGCCATAATGGCCACTGGTGATAATCACAAACAAGCAGTGGAAAAAGTTCAAGAAGCTGTGAACATCATCTTTGATTGGACAAAAAAATGGCGAGTCAAACTGAATGAGGCGAAATCTATTCACATAGATTTCACAAACAAGCCCCACAGTTATCATCCGGTATACGTTAACAATCATGCGATACCGTACGAGAATACAGCCAAATATTTAGGCATGACATTGGACGCTAAGCTTCGCTGGAAAGCTCACGTAAAAAAAAAACGCGACGAGTTAGAAATTCGCTATAGGAAAATGTACTGGCTATTAGGAAAGTATTCTTCGTTGTCAGTACATAATAAAATATTGTTGTATAAACAAGTTCTCGTGCCGGTGTGGACTTATGGGATACAGCTATGGGGCTGTACCAAACATAGCAACATTCTGATGATCCAACGATTCCAGAATAAAGTACTAAGATGCATTGTAAATGCACCCTGGTATATCCGCAACGACGACCTTCATAGGGATCTCAAGATAGACCCCGTGATTACAGTCATCCAGAAATATGCAGAGGCTCATCAAAAAAGACTTCATCATCATGTGAATGTCGAAGCTATTCAGCTTCTCGATATCACAAATATATTTAGACGTTTGAAAAGGACAAAACCTTTTGAACTAGTGTAGTGTTAAAACAGTGATATTCACAAAGATCACAATAACAAAGTGTCTTTTGAATTAGTGCAGTGACAAGCTAGTGATATGTAGTGAAGTTAGTGCTACTTGCAAAGAACACAATAACAAAGTGTTCACCCCTTAATAGAGACAATAAGAATCGTGTTAATGGACATTATTCTTAGTAAATATTACAGCTAGTAGTTTAGGTTATATTAAAATTACTCATTAGTCTTAAGACTAGATTGTAATCTTATAAGGATGCACTTTTCCAAGTACACCCTTAAAAAACAAAAAAAAAAAAAAAAAAAAAAAAAATTTACATTTACATTCATAAATTTTTAAAGCTCTGGGGGGTTTCGTAACCAGTTCTTAATTTGAGGTTGATATAATTATCCGGCCCTTAAGAAATTAATTAAGGCATAACCGTCTTTCCCATTTATACTCAGATATTAATAGGCGGGGTGTCACCAATAAATTATTGCTTAGGTATGGGATAGTTGAGAGCACAATGAAGCACAATGAAATCTAGAAATACGGAAACAAAGCCTGTTCACAAGAACCTGGTAAGTTGGTAACCGCCTCTGTAAGTTTCCACTTGCAATGAACCAATCGCGTGACGTTTTCCATTCCACCATAATTAAAAACAATACTAAACCACGCCTCCCTCATTGTGTATAATCGTTTATAATTATGCTGCGGTTACATTCAAATGCTTTCGTCTTTGAAAAAGTTGTAAAGATCTTTACTAAGCGGTACCACTCACCCAGGGCTATGTTGAGTTTTTAAATTGAGATTACAAACTTTAACTTTCAAAATTTTTGAATATCTCACATTGGTCATGCATAAAAATATATTTGTAAGTCACATAAAGATAATATTAAATTGTAGAGAACCCTAAAAATGTGTTCAAATTTATACTTACATAATATTATTATTATATTTTTTATAACTAAATATATTAATTGTGATCAAACAGACGTTGTACAGTCCAAATAAATAAGCAAATTTCTTTGTGGGAGTTTTGAAAAGGAAATTGGACATTATGATTCACAGTTGTCTTCTGTAATATTATAGTATGATAATGTACCTTTTAGTTAATATTACATATAATAATGTTGTACTCTGTAATATTAAACTATTAACTTTAATATTACTTACTTAGAACTCCTTTAGTATTGTTGTAAGTTAAAACAAAATTCAATATGTATCGGATTTTGTTAGTACGTCTTGAATTTGTTTGATAAAACGACATATAAGCCCGTCTCTACTTGTCCTTAGTATAGGGTATTACTATGTTATGTTGGTTGTGATATAACGTAGGCAACGGTACAGTCACCTATCATCAAGTGGTGATTATTTGTGGTTTTATACGGTGTGTTAAATATATAAAAAAAAATTAAACCAAACTCGGACACTTGCCATTTTACTGGCAATAATTTTTAGCCTTGAAGGTTACGTGATGCAATTTTTACCTACTTAGGTATTATCGGTGGACATTGCAAGCGTATTACCTATTCATAACATATAATATCATTGCTCGGACCGCTACTATAAGGACCGTAACCTTGCAAACTGGTCTTGAGTACCGGTCTCCCTGAACTTGAACTCAATATTTTTTTTACAAAGCCACACATTCACTCACTTGACAGAGGGTTGGAACTGGTTTCGCTTACATAAGAATCGTGGACCCGTTCAAGAATGCTTTTGTCCCAAACGCCTAATTGTTCATTGCAATCTACATTCTGTTGTGGTAGGTTGAGTTGAGTTGTGAGAAAATTTCACTTACTTTGAATTCTTTTTGGCGTTGTTAACATAAAAAAAAGCGGTAATAATTTTTATACGACATATAATTAAGAAGAAGGATTGTCTTCAATTGAATAAGTTTGCAAAATTTAACCAACTTCAAATTTTATTATTAACTAGCCGTAACTAAAAGTATAAAACGCCATATACCGTATTTTGGATAGATGGCGCTATCTCCCGGGCCAAGCCGCTAGTATTTACTTTTATTTTAGATTTCCCGTAGGAATGAAGCATTTTCCCGCGGTAAAAAGTATCCTATGTTCATCACGGATAATGTCGGCTTCTAATGGTAAAAGAATTTTTCAAATCGGTCCAGTAGTTTCGGAGCCTATTCAATACAAACAAACAAACAAAATCTTTCCTCTTTATAATATTAGTATAGATAGATAAGACGATATTTTATATGATAAGCACACGTTTAGAAATAAAAAAGGAAAGAAATCAATATGTGCGCACGCGTTTTTCATTGTTCTTTTCTTGAGTTCCCATTTATGATATTATATTGGGATTAAATTTATTATAACGCCAAAATATACAAAGAAGAACTCCACTTATCAAGGTTATTATGATAATAATGTATAAAAAAAATATCGACTATAAATCTTTGGCACGCGTCATTGAAAGAATATTTGCAACATAACATTGACACTTCATAAAATCGATTGAATTGAACCAAAGAATCGATACAAAGGAAGATCCACAAAAACTTACCCCTATACAATCTAAATAAGATTAAAAACATTTTTTCTTCACTTACGGCTTGTAAAGGGGGAAGTTAAAAAATGTATCGTTTTTTATATTTTAATTTTTTTTGTCCCCCTGAAGTTGATACGACGTGTGAACGGAATGGTAATAGTTTTTTTTTTTAATTTGAGGGTATTTTTTAATATTTGCCACTTAACTCGATCACGGTAGATGTATTTTGAATTGTTGTTTGTGATAGAGTCATTTTTTAAAACCTCATTTGTGCTTACCAATAAAAACGTGTGAGTGAAGTATGTATAGACAGACAAAAATAAGGGGTTTTGTTTTTTAGATATTATATTTTGTTTATATTTTTTAAGCCAGAGCATACAGACAGAAACAATGTCAATATATCAATATATAACGAGCAATAAATAAAAATTATAAACTCGTCCAAAGAAGCTATATTTGCTGTATAAGTTGCGGAGGAGTTGGATAAACTAACAAATAAATCTGTAAGTGTAGGTATTGTATGTATGTATGTATGTATGTATGTATGTATGTATGTATGTATGTATGATAGATAAACATTTAGACGTACAGGACATAGGATAGGGTGATTTTTTCTTTTTCAACGCGGACGAAGTCGCGGGCGCCAGCTAGTAAGTTATAGCTAAGAACTGTCTCGATCACGTTTCGTCTTCCAAACAAAAAGACCAGATCGAAATCGGTCCATCCATTTGAGAATTATGACGCTACAGATAAACAGACATGCACATACACAGGTCAAAGTTCGGGGGTCGTCGGGGGTTACAATGAGCGTTGTGCTTCAAGTTATAAAAATTGTTCAAACGAACGTTCCTTTCGTTTCGTGCTTCAAGTTCTCGTTCACACAATTTATTGATTTACTTATTATACCAATAAAATAAGAACAAATTATTAGCAAAAGAAACCATACTGCATTCTGCAGTCATGTACCTAACATGAGAAGAAAGTCTTGTGGTAGTCAGTTAACATTGAATAAACTCAAAAACTACTACACCGATTTTGAAAATTCTTTCTAGAAAGCTACATTATCATTGTATAAAGTTACGCGAGCGAAGTCGCGTGCAACTGATAGTAATGTAGAATTCTATTAATATAAATATATATTTATATTTATATCAAAAACATATCAAAGGCTATAAACCTGTAAATATGCAGACTAAATAAAATACAAGACACCAAACGAACAATTTAGCGATAATAACTTCATTATGTTTCTCCAAAAATATATCACATATTTACTCGTAGCATCCCCCAGCAAATTGCACGCTCCAAAGGTAGGTTCGCTAATTAATTTTCTTGAAAAAAGAAATTAAATTAAGGGGTGGATTTTCCGAAACTTAAATAAAAATGCAGATAGGTGGAAGTTTGTTAACAAGGGGGGTTCCCCCCTCCTTTGAAGTTCGGTCCGGGCAAGCGTGAGGGCTGCATGTACTTAGGGTTGAAAAATAAGTCTCACCCCTTAAATAAGACATCGGCAAAATTGAAATTGTTGAGGCGTTGGCTGTAGTCATACGGTCCCTCTTACCTTATGCCTGATTAGGCTTAGAATGAAAGTACCTTAGAATTAAACCTACCTATGTATTTTTTATTGTATACTAGCTGGCGCCCGCGACTTCGTCTGCGTTGAAAAAGAAAAAAAGTAGCCTATCTTGTGTCCTGTACGTCTAAATGTTTATCTACCAAGTTTCATGAAAATCTGTTAATTCGTTTAAGAGTTATGGAGGAACATACATACATGCAATACCTACACTTACAGATTTATTATTAGTAATTGATGATTGATAGCAGAGATAGCTGATAGCAGCAATTATCTGCAAACTAAACACATCATGGCATTATGAATCCGCCGGGAATCATAAATTTTCACTCCAACGTGATTCTGACGCTGTAAGTAAATCATCAGCCTTACACAGTTTTGTACAAGAAATTTATTGAGGTTTTTAACATTATTGTTAGAAATATAACCCCTTTCCTTAATTGTAAGGCATTATACTAGACCAAATTTAGTTTAAATCAGTCCAAATGTCAGAGACATTGTATAATCGGATTTTTAATTAGATGAACTAAAATGACATTTGGTGGGTTACCATTTTATTGTAATGTAAAAATAGTGTTGTATCCTGAATAATCGAGTATTAGGTAAGAATCGTGATTCAATATTTTTTATTTTATAATAAGTTTGTTAGTTGAACTTATTATTTTAATAAGTTTTTTAGTTGTTGCTAGCTGTCATTTTAGGCCATTAATAAGGCGGCTGAGTTCCATTATTTTGTTCTCTTCTATAACGTGATCGATACTTACAACTTGACCATAATGATCGAACTCGGTTATAAATGAGTCATACTATAACACTACGCTTCATGCTTGCAACATTAAAAAAAATAAAAGGCCGATTTCAGCTGTCATTTTAGTACATCTAATTAAAAATTCCATTATAGCTACTCTTTGTTTTCTATTGAGTGTATAATGGTATGTAAATGCTGTTCCGTACTTCGCGTCATAGATACGGAATTACTTTAAAAGTAATGTAAGTAATCGGCATTACTTTAAAAGTACTGTCGACTAGTATAAACTGTATCCAGTGGACGAATGACCTCTGGAACAATCTCCATACTGAATTATGGACATCCAAAAGCGAGTTGTAAATAAATTGTTGCAAGATCGGTAGTCCAATTGCACCTACCCTGGCGTTGTTTCTGTTCTTTACCAACGGTAAAGATAACCATGTCCAAATCGTCACTAACTTCTCTTTATAACCACCTCAATAAAGCATAGTTCTGTCTCTTCTGTGACGAGAAATTTTTAATTTTAAAAATTATTTAGACATCCCTCATCATCCCTCGTTATTCCCTTGTTGATTTCCATAATTCGTTATGGTGAATTACTTAAAGAAATGCTCATTTTTGGGGTTCGCGAGCTGATTTTCTTTAAAATGTATTCAAATTAGGCGAGTAACTAGAGAAAAAAAATTAAAAAAAGGGAAGAAGACAGAGTTTTTTTGCCTTCTCTTTTACGTTTTTCATTATTTCACAGAGTCGTGAACATTATTCAGATGTTAGCACGTCTAGAATAACCAATAAGTATAGATAAAAACTTAGTACTAAAAATCTCTCTCAAGGTTACCTACAAGAACATTCTATACTCATTTAGATGTGTGTATATGTATGTAAGTACAATTATTTTAAGTCATTAAAAAATTGCAAACGAATCTTTTCAAATTGAAGTAAAATTATTTAAAATGCCTACTATTTTTTTATTTTAAATTTAGTTTGAAATAAATGTATATAGAATTAATACATATTATAAGTCAGATAATCTAACTAATATTATAGTCCTTTTAAATAATTATAAAGTAAATTAAATCATTCTTTTCTTCATGATATTTTTTTACGATAATAAAAATATATGAAGTTACTAAGATATGTAGTTTTACAATGCCATATATACATACATTAATTTAATGCCATAATAATATATGCGTTTATTTGCATGCCCTTGCCGGCTAGTGTTTATAGTACTGTAACTGCTGTGTAAATATAAATAAAGATCTTTTAGTCATTTTATGTGTTTATGCAAATAAAGAATTATTTATGCATTGAAAAACACACACACACAAATATAAATTATACCTACAGTCAGGTAATTGACTAATGGAATACATACTTTTAAGTTACATAATTTAAGCTCGATTTACGAGAGAGATAATGCTGTGAAGTATGAAATGAAAATTAAATATTAATAAAAGAAATAATTAAAATATATGACTTATTTAAAAAAAATCAACTTACCTACCTAGTATTCTTTTTATCCATAATCCGATACTATCCATATCTACTAGATAATATTATTATTAAAGCAACTTTGTATCGACTGTTTGTTTGTTACCTTTTCACGCCTTAACTACTCAACAAATCATCATGAAATTTTGCATATGACAATGTTAGGGATATAGAAAAGGACATAGGGTAACTTTCACTCAGAAAAAGGACTGGTCTCGAAAAATTATCTAAAATAAAAAAAAAAACTAACACCGGGCCAATATTGCTCATATATTTTTTATTTTTCAACGCGGACGAAGTCGCGGGCACCAGCTAGTATCTGTATAGCAATCAATCGCCGTGCATTAGTCTCGCAAAAACTCAAGAGTGGCTAGACAGATTTTAATTCGGTTTCCACTTACGTAAAGAGAGATAAACAAGGAAGGTTTGTTTGTATACAAATTGCTTTCCGGGCGAAGCCGAGAGCGTGTCACTATAGTTACCTACTAGTAACTTTTCTCCTTTCACAACTTTCGTAACTATTTTGCATGACCAGTACCTACCTGCTTGGTAAAACTTAATTTTGTATACCTACTTGCTTAAAATTTGACCAGTCCTATATTTAAATGAACAGCATATTATTATGTATACTTATGTTGATTTTAAAAATATCTAGCAGCCATAAGAAAGTAAAAAAAGATCTTTCTGGAATCTCAATGAAAGAAAAGCCATTAAAAACAATTTCAAACAATAATTCTTGGGGAAGAAATTCGGGTCTATCTCACGTCACTGCCAGATAAGTTTTTGATAAATAATAAGAGGGGACCGAGGGTTCAAGATAACGCTTAAAAAACGTTTCTTTTGAAGTTTTCCTACATATAATTATAATCTATATCTAATTATTATCTATACATTACCTAGTATAGAGATCGCTGTCCGCCTTCTTAGCCACACAACAGATTTTCATACGATTTTCACCAATGGAAAGAGCGATAAACGAAGAAGTATATAATTTTGACTAAAATAGAACTAGATTTTCATATTATATTGTAAGTTGTTATAATTTGTCATTATATTATAATATTATAAATAAAAATAATTTTGTTTTCTTTATTAAAAGTCTATTTATCTCACCATAAATCATACCATCAACAAATTCATTAGTTCCTGATAAAAATATAATTTGAGCTAAATTATATTTGTCATACGCCATAAGACATCAATATGACTGATATCATCATCAATACCAATAATAAATCTGTAAGTGTAGGTATTGTATATATGTATGTATGTATGTAAGTATGTATGAATGTATGTATGTATGTATGTAACTTGATAGATAAACACTTAGACGTACGGGACACACGATAGGCTACTTTTTTCTTTTTCAACGCGGACGAAGTCGCGGGCATCAGCTAGTTAATTAATAAAATCCCCCAACACATACGTAGGCCAGATAACAGTATGAAATTCACAAATTATTCAATTTAAAGCTTTGTTATAAGGGTATTAGAGCTGACAAGATAGGCAAATGCTGTATTGAATGATTTTTGGGCTATTATAACACTATGGGCTATTATGGGCTTCATGTTGCTTTTCAGCTATTATGTTGCTACTATACAGCTTAAAGCAATTTATTTTGTGCTTGAATAACGGCTGTATAAATGCATTTATTCAAAGAATATTCAGCCATTCTGTGTTGCTTGGGATCACAACCGAGAAGCAGTAGGTAGGTATTGCAATTTGCAAGCTATTATATGTATATTATTTGTATTCTTGTTAAGTTAAAGAAGCTTATTTCTAAATGTATATTTATCATACAATAACTGTAATAACGACTTTTGATTTAAGAGTGACAAATGTCGTTTTAATATTGATAATATTGATTTTTCCAAATAGGTAGATGTTTGCTATGTTTCCAAACGCCATGTTTGCTAGGGGTCACAAAAAACGCTAGGGTGCGGGGGAGATTCGACATTTTAATATTGGGGTGTAGGACACCCCCAACGATGCTTGTGTAACTAATTTATGTACAAGTATATTTATACTTATATATATAATTAATTTCGTAAAAAGCTTTTTCTTTGTACAAAAATATGCATTGTTTCTACAGAAAAATAAAATATTTGAATTTCCCAAATAGATTTTTTATTATTTCAATGTGAATGTTTTGGTTTTATTCCTTTAAAAGTCTTTGGGTCTCCCTTTTAATATAAATTCTATGTTTATGATGATTTATGCACACATATAGGTACATACATACACTCAGATACACATACAATAAGATAGAGAAATATAATCTACTTTATTAGTTTAATTGAAATATTGACTAGTTAAATACAATAGCAGAAAATACACAAATAGGAAAAAATGTAATTAAATAACTTATAAGTACCTATATTTAAAGATAAGAAAACTAGTATAATGTAAATTTGAGATAGTTAAAATATCCCTGAACCTTAATTTAGGTAGGTATATTTTATATTGTGCCCAAAACGTAATAATAGTTAAATAAATCAGAGTGTATGCAATCTTAAATAATATGCGCCATATTTTATTATATAGTAACTAGATATTTTCGCACCCCAAAAAACCTTTTTATATTTAAATTCGATCGCTGATGCGTTAACAAGACGAGATGGAAAATTATTTTCCCCCTTTTTATACATCGAGAAGGTATTGGAATATGTAATGGATAGAATTTCAAAGTGAAGAAAATGAACTTCTTTCGGATAAGTACAGAGGGGTCCGTATTGTGTACAATCAGGGAAAAAACTCTTAGCACGTCTACGGAATATAAATTTTGAAACATGGATTTACAAAAGTGTGAGCAATTGTCATGTTTTTCATTTGACTAATGTAAATTACAGAGTATTTATTTACATTAGTCAAATGTACAGTACATTACTTACAAATAAGTCATTACTTAATAATAAATAAATATATGTAATTAAACAGTGGTACAAATAATAGCTTCATTGCAGAGGACGAACAGCATTTGTGCTGTTGTGTATCTTTATGTGAATAAGACAGAACCAATATTTAAATGTAAATAGAAAAATAGCTCAAATTTAATACGTAGGTAGTTAAATTAGTTACAATGATTACAATATTACTAATACAGATGTCCTATTTCACTTGCTCCAAACTTGAAGAAGTTGTGAGGAGTTTAAATTAGCAATTCATAGAGGACTAGATTGTTGACCATATCTGTTCATTATTTGGGGTAAAGAAGGTCTAATATTCAGCTTTAGAAATATATATACACGTAATTTAAATTAAATATAAATGGTTTTTTATATATCATTTCTTTTTCAAAAATAATTATTTGCAAACAAAATATACACTGAAGAGTGCAGGTGCGTAAAAAGTTAAAATGATTGATGAACTAATGAAGATTGGTTAACATAATGCGTGGTTAATGCATCAATTTTATTGCTAAAAATTATACTGTTTGAAGCCAGTGGGTGTGGACGAGTAGTGTAGCACATCTAGTAATACAGTTGTCTATGCCACAGCGAAATGTTATTTTACGCGGAACAATAACACACCTGCCAATTACTAACGTTTTTATTACATGCATTCAACAATTGACTTGACTTCTATACGTAGGTAAACTATCGTTACAATTCGCTTATGATAATTGACATATTAAACAACAATATACGAAGGTATAGTGTTTATTATGGGCATTCTCAGAACTAGCTGGTGTCAGCGACTTCGTCCGCGTGAACGTCTAAAAAGCTAGCGGTGTCAAATGGGCGGAATTCTAAAATTATTAGCTTAAAATTTAATGCTAATTTAGTGCTGTATTCGCAAATTTAGTGCTTTTTATAATAATAAAAAAAATGCAAACAATGCTAGCTTCTAATAAAATTAGCATTATATTGTCAAATATCATAATTATTATGATAAATAATTGAAGTTAATGTACTATTAATTAGTGCTCAATTAGTGCTATTAGAATAACAATGAAACAATCGTCTAAACTAAATGGTATACCCACAACCGATTATTTTAATATTTTTTTATACTTAACACTGCTAGCTTGAAAATTTTTAGCTTAAAATTTAGTGCTAATTTAGTGCTGTATTCGCAAATTTAGTGCTTTTTATAATAATAAAAAAAATGCAAACAGCTAGCTTTTAATAAAATCAGAATTTATTGTTAAAATATCATAATTATTAATGATAAATAATTGAAGTTAAAGAAAGTATCTGATGACCCGCCAAGAAGACAGTGGCGCTCATCTTCATCACTCATAGTAGGTATAAAACAAAGTCGCTTCCCGTCTATCTGTCCTTATGTATGCTTTAGATCTTTAAAACTGCGCAACCCATTTTGATGCGGTTTTTTTTAATAGATAGAGCGATTCAAGTGGAAGGTTTTAGTATACAATTTACAAAGTCACGCGGGCGAAGTCGCCAGCTATCTACTAAAAATAAAGATACAAGCCCTGAAAATTTTATAACAGCAAATATGTTAGGCGTTATATTGCTTTACACATTTAGTCGGGCGCTACACATCCCTTACTTTTAACGCGGATTAAGTCGCGGGCACCAGCTAGTAATATAAAGAGATAAGAGAAGATTTGTATGTTTTTTGAAAATTCTTTCATCTATAAAAAGCCGCATTATCAGCGTGTAACATAGGCTATATTTAATATTTTATAAAAAATTACGCATTCGAAGTCAATGCGTGCAACAGACTGTTTTTTTTTTTAATATTTTTAAACGATCCCTCGGGAAATTAATATTTTTTTTTGGGTTAAAAGAATTCTAATGATCAATAAAATATCCTCTCAAACATTGCGTTAAAATTTATAATTAGAATTATGTACTAGAACTATAATTTTATACTAGAATTAGAAATTTTCAACATTCGATTTAGTGCCTCTTTCACCATCTGTCAAGTAGGCTAACGTTACCAGTGACTTTAAATGACAGTTAGCCCCCGGTAACCGGGGATAATGGAGCTGATATACTTTTGTTTATACAGTAAAAGTCCCAAACATTGAAAAGAATATAATTAAAAAAAATCGCCTATCGAATGATGCAGTAAGCCGAATGCATAATTCAATAAAACAGAAAATTATTTCTAAAAGTAACTAATCAACACTTTACAACTTGTAGTTGGTGAAAGAGGCCCTAAATATCGTTGAATTAATTAGTACGTTTCAAGTTCTTTTAAATATTATATATTCCTTTTTTAAACCGAAACGAATAAATTCCTCGGTTGTACTCATCATTACACCCTACGGGAGTAATTTTTTTTTTAAATCCATTGCACCCCCGCACCTTGTTATCGCGCATTATTAGATTTGTTAACCAACCGTCTCAGTACATAGTCCTATTTACAATACTTCTATGTGCTAACTTTAATCTTTATTTATACCTCATTAAATTATCAATCTATACTATACCTACTAATATTATAAAGAGGAAAGATTTGATTGTTTGTTTGTATTGAATAGGCTCCGAAACTACTAAACCGATTTGAAAAATTCTTTTACCATTAGAAGCCGACATTATCCGTGATGAACATAGGCTACTTTTTACAGCGGGAAAATGCTTCATTCCTACGGGAAATCTAAAATAAAAGTAAATACTAGCGGCTTGGCCCGTGATACACTTGATAGCGCCATTTATCGGATTTGGGTAGAGCTGGTTGGTGTCATTTTAGCGATCCGCTCCACGGTATCTACCGGTATCTTGATAACGCCATCGTTTATATACTTTTCAACGCGGACGAAGTCGCGAGCACCAGCTAGTGTTTAAATAAAGTCATTAGTTTTTCTGTTTACTAATAATTAGTTTTTATAATTAAAAAAAAATATTAGGTTTTATTATTTTATTATATACCTACTTTATTATTTATTATATACTTATTTTATTATATACCTGTTTTTGGTCGCGACTTCGTCCGCGTCCGATCGTATTTAGTGACTTTTTGTATGAAAATGACAGCAGACAATGTTGCCGTGGCGACGCCACCGTTCGTTACAGCGATAACGATTTCAGACATTTTCTCGGGTGTTTTATTTTTCATTTTTCAACGTGATCGAAATCGCGGTACTAGTATTTTATATGAAAGTACAGAGGGCAAGCTGACCGTCAATTTAATGGTGGGTGACTAAAATTACCTACTAAAGAGCCTAAGCAATATTAAAGCAATACTACACACGTGCTGTCTTTTCATATCTGCTCCTCTCTCACTGCTCTAAAAGTAAAACTGAGTTCAAAAGGTAATAAACAAAATTAACAAAATATTAGATCTATAATTATATGTTCCCAGTATTGAGAGATAAAGTTATTTTAATAATAAAGCCACATCTGCTTACGATTGTAACTAACACGATAGTAATAAAACAAAAATAATTGTGTAGCAAAAAAACAAAGAGCCATGTAACACAATGAAATCTAACGTCCGAATGAACCCTTAAAAAGGGTCAGCTATTCCCACATACAAGAGGAACCGTTTGGAATAAAAAACTAATTTCAATATCATCTGCATAATCAACTTTGCACCTTTATTATAAACTAAGACAAAAATACGTTGCGAAATCATAGTTCCTATAACATCTGTTGGGACCCTTCCCGAGTTCATTGTTTATAGTTGCAAAAGTAAAAATATGGGACAATGGGGCCACGTTGACACAATTATTTGACCCCCCAAAAGTTTCTGGTTAAAACAAAAAAAAAATGGTTGTTATAGTAGAAACAGGTTTTCATTATCATCAGAAAGGGTAAAGTGAGATGTTAAAACTGGCGAAGTGTTTCCGGCGTCAGGGTTGCCAAAAAATTTTGAAAATAAAAATATTTTATTAATAAAAACTCAGTGACTTACTTCTTACAAGGAAATAGTATGAATTTGTGTATGGTTTTGATATTATATTTTTTTTTATTATAAGGCACCTAATTTTTTTTTATATTTATAAAGATTATTTTATAAAAGAACAAATAAAATAAAAATAAAAATAAAAAAGCCTTTAATTTCCTTAATCATTACAAAATTATACATAATATATAATATATTTTTTTTTAATCTAGTTGTTAAGGACCTCTCGACGAGTGAAGGCGTCCTCCATCTTCCTCCACATTTCTCTATACATCCTATAAAATTAAGTATTTCAACAAAATTATTACATAAATAAACAAATAAATTAGTTATTGTAACATAACTTTTTATTTTAAATAACTATTTAATTTATTTTAACACTTTTATTTAAAGGGGATAAAAGAATATTTAGATATATATCTCTATTTAGGAGTTTTCTATTTAGAAATAAAATCAAAATACAAAACTTAAAAAGCTGTCTACGCCACGTATAAGTTAATAGTAACAGGTCTGCTGTTATGATGCCGAAGACTATTCAATATCCTATATAAAACGATAGCTATCTCAACTGAAATATAAATAAAGTCAGTCGATGTTGTTAAAAATAAAAAATTAAACAGTCCTTGTGTCAACCCTATCCTTTATCAGTATTTTAATTACAGCTTCCTCTTCCCCAAGCTCCTCGAAGACATTGTCCCCTCTTATAATTTATTCATGCTTTCGTTAGAAATAATTCTCTGCAGGCAACACATGCAAATGAGGCGAAATTAAAAGCAATAGACAATGTTTCTTTTTATAAATAAAAATTTCTGTCATTGCCTTTCCCACCGAACGAGAAATTTACGGTTATACCCATTTCATAATAACAATGGCATTCAAATGTTTTTATTTGGCTTTTTTAATTTCTTACAGGCATATTGAAACATTTCAAAATGAATTGCTATTTTGGATAGAAAAAATTAATGCATTTAATTTATTGAAATTTCAATCGCAAGTGAAATAAAAATTATTATTCTAAAAATTCTATTTATCTTACGCTGTATTTGAATAAATAAATATATCCTAATAAAAGGTCGGGGAAAATACTTTTCATGGATTTTCAAAATTTCAATTTTTTTAAAATTTAATGTGGGCTGGTGGCGCCAAATTAATTAGTTAACTATGGTGCGTTCCCTACTCCTTGAAACCATGCCAACAAACATGCAATCACCGCATCGCAACGCAAGTGGCGCCCTCCGGCGTACACACGGATAAGACAACGAACGCTCACCGGTTCGAATCGAAACACCGCGCCGCGCGGATTTATAATCAATAATAAATCCGATTAATCCTATACCGCATCGCTGCAGCATTATGCTAGTGTAATCCCCCTTATGGTGTGGTTCCCGCGAGTGCAGTTGAGGTGTAAAAAGGACAGTTTGGGGACCAGAACGAGGTGTGCGGCGGGCCAGCATCCGTCTCCATCGTCCTGGAGGATTTGCATCATAACCGGCAGCCGACGAGGTAGGTGTTGCATGTCCTGTCCCACTCTTCTCCTAGCCCCTTGATTGCACGCACCATTAAAATATACAGTCCACTAAATTATCGTCATTAGCCACACCAGGGCTTTTCAAAAGGAACTACAGTGCGTACAAAGTTAAGTAGCTAGTAAAAAAATAAATACCGCTCTATAGTTTATTGTATTAATAAAGATGTCTTCTTCGTAATGTTACTGCAATACACTGATTGAGAAAAGCCAACTAACTACGCTTCAACAATAAATTATGATCTACTTAAAATTCCCTCTATCATAAATTCACAATTCAACGGTTATGTCACTTTGCCACCGGGCAGTAACGAAGCCGCTTCATAACATACAATCAAAGCGTCAATTTATACGATTTATTGTAACAACACCGCAATTTCGTTTTGTAATTGCGAATAGCAACAATCAATACGTGTCTTGGTTAACACTTGCGCCTTGTGCAGCCCTGAAAAAACAATACAACGCATTCTATACTCTATTATCTAGCAATAAGACACATTTTAAACTGAATAAATGGAACTAGTGCCTTGGTTTCGAAAGACATAATAGGATTGTCAATTTATAACTGTCCTGTGATCAGCCTTCGAGTGTAAAAATTGACCAGTCCTATAGAGGAAATGACGCTTTGATTGCTATAGGTATTAAATGTAATGGGCGAATGTTGGTCAATATGAAATATCGAAATCGATAAGTACAGTTTGAATTAAATATACAATTAAAATATTAAAATTGATTTAAAAGGGGATTTATAAATCCTGCCAGTGAGTGCTATGACTTATCGTTCTAAAACTTGTATTTTTTTAAATAAAACACAGGTCATATTTACTGCAAAGTTACTGGCTGACAATTAAGAGCTATAATGACACATCGAGGTAGCTAATACATATAAACAGAGTTAAGTTACAACATTGAACTTTATATCAGATGTCTGTTAGAAATTATAGGTATCTTGTTTTTTTTTTTTTAAATGGCTTCGATAAAAAAGAAAGAACAATTTAGTTATTGCCTCGTGCGTCGTTAATACAAGCCCTTATAGTTAAGGTAAATGTTTCCAAAGAAACATAATGCCTTCAGGGAACACGTGTTTTTGCTATTTAACACAAACTAGTCGTCGTTAATTGTTGGATAATATACTATTACCGATTTCATGGATCAAATTAACGTGGTAAATACAACTCTGTGCGAATTGCTAGGCAATAATTATTTTTATGTAGAAGTTAAATAGTCCTAATTAATTTTATAAGTAATTTACAGTATGTATGTAATTCTCACTACTTTAAAATAAATAAAATTGAATGGTCTGTAATTTTTAAACAAAGGTAATTTCTAACTAACTGCTTTTATTGTTATGAGTATAGTAGGTAGGTAGATAATCATATAGGCTATTTTTAACCTAAAATGAAAGTATGTGAATTTGTAAATAAAAAAAATGCGGAAACAGCAATTCAAATTACGAGGCAATAGAAATTAAGCGTCATGAAATGTAGTCTTAAATAAATAATCTATATATACACACATATAAGAAGCAGTGTGTGTATGTATGTTATCTGTGTATGTTACATGTACCTACTACCTATGTCTATGTATGTTCCCTATGGACTCCAAAACCGCTAAACCGATTTTGATGAAATTTTCAGACAATCTTCAGATTAGTCTAGCGGTTGATCATGTGAAGTTTGGTAGCGATCGGACGCGGACGAAGTCGCGGGCAAAACCTAATATATTATAACAACAAAGTGACGTTATGGTCCGTAAGCCAGGCACTAATTTCGTCAATGATTTCCTCTCAGTCCATAATTTGTAAAATGCCTGAGAAAGTGGTATCATGATGCGTTGTGAACGTCAGCTGCGGCTCCGAGGGTGGGTTGAGCAGTGGTAGCCCGTTACACTTTCAGAGCATCAGCTGACAAGCATTCCACCAAGATATAGCCAGCTGACTTTTTTATTTATTAACAGTAATACATAAACTATCATCTGATAAATTTTCTATTGGGAGGTAATCACTGAACACGTATATATTCGTGTGACCTGCTGACGTATAATCCACCATTTTATAAATAGCTGAAAATTACAAATTAGGTATGTGTAGGTATAATTGGCAGATTGTTAATGATTGTCCGTTCGCGATTAATTCGCTGGCAACAAATTCTCGTATGTGGCTCATGTTTATGTATGCAACTTAATTAAGGAGTAAGGACAAAGGATTTGAATAACGCAACCCTTTAGCTCCAAGGTATATAATGAGTGCCACCTGTCAGAATGATGACCGGCCAAGTGAATATTACAAGGCATTATAAATACTATCTTTCTATCGGTTCTGTAATTCTAAGCCATAGACACTGAGTAAGGGAGTGTGTACACAGTTACCTGTGGAAATAAAACATTATTGAATGTGCCTAAATTTGAATCCAGGGCAGTTCTGCATCTGCACTGATCATTCGTTCCAATCTCGATGGAAAACATCGTGTGGACACTTGTATTTAAGAGAAAAAACATTTTTTTGCACAGTGGAGAAGCTGAAATCCAGCATTTAGACTTTTTATATTAATGTCGTAAGACAGGTTGACAGCCCAAGCAACACAGAATGGCTGAATATTCTTTGAATAAATGCATTTATACAGCCATTATTCAAGCAATTTGGGCACAAAATAAATTGCTGTATAGTAGCAACATAATAGCTGAATAGTAGCTGAATAAGCAACAAGAAGCCCATAATAGCCCATAGTGTTATAATAGTCCAAAAATCATTCAATACAGCATTTGCCTATCTTGTCAGCTCTTATACCCTTATAACAAAGCTTTAAATTGAATAATTTGTGAATTTCATGCTGTTATCTGGCCTATGTGTTACCTGGGAGTCTACTTGGTAGTAGGTGGCTACTGTCACCTATTAATAGAAGCAATGCCACATGTGCTACAAGTGCGACTCGAATCTTAGAAGAATTATGAACAATGAAACTTGGGATAGTAAAATAGGCTCTGGCAACTTTTACTCTCTCACTGAAACACAACAGAGACACAAACAAACACACATAACTGAGTGCTCCCTGTCACAACTAATGTACGTAATATGTGTAATGTATAAATTAATGAACGTACACACACATAATTTAATGTCAGTAGTGAGAGGGCACACTGCGTTTCACAGTCAAAATTTAGGCAACCAACGAAAAAACAGCATATTTGCTGTCGTGCATCGAAGAGTGAGTTCCCCAATGGCGTTGTTTTATTTAGTTAGTACAGCAAGTAGTAGCATGCATGGTAACAACGGCCCAAACCAGTATTAAAATAGTGAAAACTATCCTAATTTGTATCAGTAAGCCGTAGTAAAAAGTGTCTATTTCAATGTGTGTGTAACTAGCTTAAATTATCATGTTCGGCTGCGTACTCAACACATCTGCTTACACGAGTAGTTTCAAAAAAGTTCACAAAGAGGAAAACGCCTTCGGATGTCCGTCGCAACTATCATTAGATAATAGATCAACTATAATTAGATTAATGATTGCATTGTTGCATATTGCATACAACTTTACTTAGTCTATTATTTGTTTGTCTACATACTTGAGATTGTTAACTTTTCTTGCAAGCAGCAACTGTGCTAATGATATTTGAACTCTAAAACTATAGCATATTGAGTCCAATAAAGATGTTTTCATATATATACACATAAATATTAGTACATATTACACATAAGTATTTTATAACATAGTAGGTATATACTCGTAGGTTTTTTTCCAGAAGGAAGCATCTAACACGGGAGCAAAATGTTTTACTTATTGCTAACAAAGAATGTACTTATTTTTTATTTAGTAAGTATAAACCGCATATTATTTCTGAAAGACATCAAATGGATATTTAAAATCTAAAATGAACTTTAAGAGAAGATTTGACCCTTAGGTAATAAAGAAAGGACTAGAAACTTTAACTATCAAAAATTGTTATTTTGACTATTCGTTGTTTTGACTAAATAGCAGCAGTATCACATCAATAAAAAGAAAAAGCGGAAATACTAATCTAAAAGTAATATTTTAAACAACTGTCACCTTAGCAACTGTTTTGAATTTAGAACATGAAACTGTTTACTTTGCCGCATACGATACGAGAACGATTATCGTCTATTATTTAATTTTTTAGTATATTTGCCTGTATATATATTATGTACTTCTATACTAATATTATAAAGAGGAAAGATTTGTTTGTTTGTATTGAATAGTCTCCGAAACTACTGGACCGATTTGAAAAATTCTTTTACCATTAGAAGCCGACATTATCCGTGATGAACATAGGCTACTTTTTACTGCGGGAAAATGCTTAATTCCTACGGGAAAACTGGTAGTAAGAATTATCCTTCCGTACTCATTTCGCCTATACTTATCTTAGCCTAATATGGTCGTCAGTTTTATTTAGCTTTTAAAAAAATATTCTAATAAATATATGATATGATTTTTATCTAATGAATACTAAATTTTAATAAAATCATGTCGTGTCTAACAATGGAAAAGCATTGAGTACAACGAAATATGTCTAACATTCGCATAAAAACCAGGTTTAGTTTCTAACGGCAATTCTAAACATAGAATTATTCCATAGAGTAATTTTTTTATTTACGCAGACATGACATGTCGTTTGTAGAGTGCTTGTTTTTTACCTATATTTATTTTCATTTATTTCTTTACTGAAAATATATATTTCTTCTTAAAAAACAAATTATGTCATTTAAATGTGATAGCATTGAGGTATGAATGGAGCCATGTTATTCCCATTATATATATGTTATTATATATATCCCATTATATATATCCCATTATGTTATCCCAAATAGGAAAAAAAATATTAATATATGAATTCAAAAAATTGAATAACACAAACAAACACACAGAAAGGCAACAAATACATAAATAAACGCTCTAGCTAGAAGAATATGAATTCTTTTGAGTAACATTTTCTATACTTATTATTTTCTCTTCTAATCGTTTTTTATTTAATGTATATTTTAATTATTGTATCCGTGCGTGGCCAAGGACTTCCAAATAATTTTATTATTTTCCAATATAGAAATAATGGAATTTCTAAATAAGTAATATTATTAAATGCATGTATTTTACCAGAGAAAAAAAAATAGTGACGTCACGTCACTATTCAAAAAAATCACGTGACAAAATTATAAAGAAAAAACTTTTGTTAACTAATAAATAAAAAAATAATATTTCACATGCAAATTGTGGTGTAACATTCTTTAATAAATATCAATCAATCATCATCAATCAATCAATACTAATAATAAAACTGTAAGTGTAGGTATTGTATGTACTATGTATGTTTCTCCATGCCTAACTCTTAAACGAAATTATCTGATTTTCATGAAACTTAGTAGATAAACATTTAGACGTACAGGATAGGGCCACTTTTTTCTTTTTCAACGCGGACGAAGTCGCGGGCGCCAGGTCTTAGATAAATTTCAAATAAGTATATTTTTTACGGTTCAACTGACGGCCTATATTATGTTGCACGATTGAAGTGTGGCCTCTGTCACCTGTCTAATCTATGTCTATTACACGATAGGGATCTGCGAGTACGTGCAACTATTGCAAGTGTCCGTAACGGCATGTGCGTACCGCGTTACCCGTTTTTGCTCCACTGCTAATATATTATATCTATACAAAACAAAAAAATACACTTTTATGTTAGCGTTAGCTTTAGATTCAATTATACAGCAATTGTTTTAATTGATGTTATCTAGTTTAATGTATATTTAAAACAGTTTTTAATCTATTTAATATCAAGTCGGCTTTAATATCAACTGTAATAATTAAAAATAACATTAATTAGAAAACAATGAAGTTTCATTTATAATATAATTATATATCTATAAAAACTTTTACAAGTGTTTATAATATTATGTGGATAATCAAACACAATACAATTAAATGAATTTACCACTCGTTCGTAAAAAAACCTATTTCTGTGAGGAGATTTAAGAGTAAATTAATTAATTTTAGATTATATATTTTTTTAAATTAAAAAATAAAAGCAAATTTAAAAAAAAAATTAAAAATATACTAAACGCAAAAATTCAATTGAGTATATAAAAAAAATATAGTGTTTTAATTCCAAATGTTTAGGTGTTTTTCAACAGGCTGTAACTTCGAAGAAAATGGCCGTACAGAGCTCATTAAAAATGGAAATTGTAGCTTCAAATCTCTTGTTTTTGAATACCAGCTTGAGATATTTTTCTCGTTAGCCGTTTATGAGTTCTGACGATCAGAAAGCCAAATTAAAAAAAAAATCAAAATTTTTGCTCGTCTTGAAATTGGTTTACGAGCCGTATATTTTTTTGTAATATCACTATAAAGCTCTTTTAGAGAATTTAATTACCTACATACACTCCTTGATTTCCTTATGAGCTCTGAACAATGATTTGTCACTGAGTTATTGTCAATCAAAGCTAAAAAGTAATTTTTAACTTTGACAATCAATAATGGTGTCAAAGTCAAAGTCAAAATAATAATGTGCAATAATGGTCATATAGAAAATTAAACTAGGATTTTGTTAATCGCGAAACATTATACAAGGCGCTTAAATTGGATTTTGATATAAAAACATTTAAAAAAAGGTTGGCCGAAAAACAGGTCTACATTTTTATAGCTATTTGGATAACTTGCATTAACTTTGAATTTAATGCAGATACGAAGGATATTTTCTATAGCTTTTCAACCTGAAAAGTGTACTGAAAATTGTGTATTAAATTTATTATTGTGTCTGCATCACAGCGCGGAAAAAGCGCGTAACAACTAACAAGACAAACCCAGAAAATATAGATTGGAGTTGGGCATAGATTTATTAGTGAGTAAATTTTGTAAAATCGAATTATTCGTAGAGAGGTAACTAACTTATATATGAAGTTTTACATATAAATAACGCGTAGTCTATTCCACGTCAAAAAACATCTCTTTGTCACAGTCTGATTATAATCAGCAAATGCGTCGAAAATTCAAATTTTTTTCGCGCTCTTTTGTCGTATGCCGTTGATTCGTTTCGTCGCACTCACAACGGCTTTAAATCAAAAGGAACACTGTGTAAAAATTCGTTGCACTATTGTTTCATTGCAATGACAACGTTGGAGAGGGTCCCATTTTTTTGCTGCGTTCGAAATTTAAAATTTGAATTACCATTGTCATTCTTAAATTAAAAAAAAATTAAATAATAGACGGAATCATTTTTCATGCTTCGTTGAACCTGATTTGACAGCCAGTAGCATTTTTTTTTAATTAGATGATCGCTGGTTGCGTGCCTTAGTGCCTCGGGCACCTCGGGGCAATAATTTCTTTAGCCGAAACGGCTACAACTGCATGTGTTTTCTTAACAATTAAACATGTTTAAAATAATTAGTGCCCATTGAACGCGTTATTATGAACGAGGAACAAACAAGGAATGATTTGCTGTTAAAATACTGTTATTTGTTTTATCGGACTTTTGGATGTATTCGCAAATTGAGGAAGTGCTTGTAATCTAAAACAGGTGTTTGATTTAATAATCGATTTTAAATGATAACTTATATATTAATAATATTTTTCTAATTCCTGTGTAAATGTCTATTGGTTTTTTGGGCACTTACATATTTTTTTATACCTATAATATTTTTAATTTTATTATACCTATTTATTTCTTTTCTCATTTTTCTTATTTCGGTGTTTGTTTCTTATGCTGAATAAAATAAAAATAAAAAAGTTGTTGTGCCTCTCCAACTAATAAAGTTTGGCTTTCAGTATGGACTAAGTAGTTTGATTGAAACTTTAAATCTTTAAAAGTGACCAAATACTGTTAAGAATTAAAAAGTCTTAGAAGTTCCAGTTTTTAAGAAACATTTAATTTTCGGCCAAAGTTTCCTTAACGTTTACAAAGAACAAAAGTGAACAGTCAACTGAAAACATAAATATTTAAAAATATTTAAAACCAATCTACTTATAATAAAAAATCACAGCAAGTTAACATTAAAATTAAAACTCGGCAGCCATTTGCCGCCAACGCTACTTGAAAAATTCTCCATTGAATTTCAAGTATTTTAAATTTGGAGCGCGTCATTGTGGGCACCCACACGAGAGTAACAGTTGTGTGCGTGCTACACTAGTGTGTAAAATAGGGGTTAAAACGAACCATCAAGATAAAACAGTTCAAGATTTCACTACTCGACGCTAGATGGCGATACAATATTTCTTATAAGAATATAGAATGAAGACTGAATTTAACCGTTTGTATTGTATAAAATAGTATTTATATATGAAGACAATATAATATAATCAATATTTCTAAAAAAGACATATACATGCATTTTTAAATTCATAAAATTAAAAGTTGTTCATTAAGTATGAGATGTCTAATATTCCTACTAGATGGCAGTAGTAGACAGGAAAATGGATCTTATAAGTTTTGTTCATGTTTTGTTATCCTTATTCATTTTGTACTTAAAAGTTTTTTTTTATTAAAATATTTAAAAATAGAAACGAGAAATAGAAGAAATCAACCTAATAATTGTAATCCTATAAGAAAGTTGAGTAAGATATAGGTATAAAAATTCTAATTGGAATACCTATAATATTTCTGTTAAGGCAGACCTATTAGGCTATTATAACTTAGTAGTTATAACTTAGTTCTGTTTGCAGACCTAATGCTTATTAATTTTGAGAAGAAAATATCTAATACTTTTAGTTTACAATACGCAAAGTGATACTTTCTAATACCCTTTAGCATTCACATTATTGAGTAAAGTATTTTGTTAAAAAATTTACTTACTTGAGACATATTATTATAATCCTTTGTGGCTAGTTGGGAGTCAAATATGAAATGTAATTTTGGAGCTGACAGGAATTAGGACCACCAGGTGATAGTACCATAAGTATCCATAAGTATTTATGAGTATTACAGTATAAGTATCACGTTAACAAAAAACTATACCTAATTACCTAGCCACTTTATTGATGATATCTTTAAATTAAATATTAAAATTACCTATGTATTTAGTTAAACATTTGCCCTATATACATAATAATATGTTTTCGTCAAGTGGTGATTGATAACAAATGTTTTAGAGTGTGTTTTTTTTTAATTCCATGAATTAGATATTATAATAATTACTTGAAATTTTTTTTTGTAACTTAATCAAGATTATACCTAAATTTACATCTAGTGTGCATTCTTCTTTATAAAAATAACACGCATAGGGGTTTATGTGGATCCCTTTTAATTTTTTTTTCTCCAAACCTTCCATCTCTTTCTGAATTTCGATTATGAACTATCTGTCTCTCTCTGAAACGTTAAACACACCCTACATTTAGTGACAAAAGACTTTGCGATATGAATGGGGAGGAGATTTTTTTAATATTTTTTAACAAACATTCTGTGTAAGGTCGTGAGCAACTCTGCGCAAGAGTAGCTTCAACAATGTAAGTACCTACCATGATTTATTTTTTGTTTTAAAATAGAAAGTACACCAATATGGAGCGCTAAATTTTCGCCTAACCTTTTTTCTTTAGCTACTTCTATATTCGTTTTAAGAGTAATTAGTCGCCCGATTCACATATTATAATTATATCTACACAGTTTTCTTATAACATTTTTCATCTCCACAATCTTGTGCTACACAGGTATTGTTGACTTGTGTTTGTATACCAAAACCTTCGTCGAGAACTACTCTATCCAATGGTTAAAACAGCATGAAAATCGGTGCAGTAGTTTTTGAGTTTATCGCGAACAGACACATAGACAAACAGACGCGGTGGACGTTTTTTATTATCCTATCCTTTTCACTTGCAGTCTCCATATTATGATAGATTGCTAGTGTAGATCTATATAAATACTTACATTACTTACATCCCTATATTTTGTGGTGTTGGAAATACAGGAATCCCGCCTGCTTTAAAGTGGGTTGTGAGCCTGTCTGCCAACTTATGTACCTATACCACTTAAAACTCTATCGTATATTTGCTCTTTCATGAATTTTAATTTTTCAAGTGTGTCACTGTGACTCTTATAGATGCTTATATACAAACCAATCTAAGTAATTCACTCTATATGCTTCTCCGTGTAAAAATGTCTTCATTATCACTACATAGTATAAAACAAAGTCGGTTTTCCTCTGTCTGTCCCTATGTATGTATGCTTAGATCATTAAAACTAAGCAACGGATTTTGATGCGGTTTTTTTAATAGATAGAGTGATTCAATAGGAAGGTCTTAGTATATAATTTTCACGCGGGCGAAGTCGCGGGCAACAGCTATCTACTAAAAATAAAGATACAACCTTTGAAAATTTTATAACAGCAAAGATGTCAGGCGTATTGCTTTACACATTTAGTCAGGCGCTACACATCTCTTACTTTTAACGCGGGCGAAGTCGCGGGCACCAGCTAGTATATTATATTTAAATGTGTGATATATAAACAGAATGTCCCAACCTCTTTCCTAAAGTTACCCCATCGCAACCTAACCGTAACTGGGGGACCATAAAATAGCATAAAATAAAACAAAAAAAAATTGCTTTCATATTTATTTTTATTATGTTTTAAGTTGTGTAAAAAAGACGTCAGCGTCATGTCTATTTCCATCGAAATAATCCAATCCGAGTAATATGAACCTACGTACTGCAACAACGTCCATAAAGTGAGAACAAAATTTCAATATGAGCCTTCAATCATCATAACGTCGGGAGGCGTTAATGATTGTTTTTGTTGTCTGTACAACTCCTTTGTCCACGATCGGCACCGTGAAAAGATCTCTATCAAACGCCACGCACCGTACGGATAGCAAAACAATCACTCTCGATTGGAATTCATCGATTGGTTCTGATTGATTTTCGAGACAATTATGTACTTATTTGTAGCGTTATAAAAGCGTTATTCTAACTTCAACAATACATTTTCTCAGATAATTATAAAAGTATTATTTTAAATGATTCTATTAAATAGTTAGGGGAAAGTAAGACACAATTAATAGAAATCGAAATCATTTAGAAATCATACCACTTGTAGTAGAATTTAAGATATTGGACAGCAAACATTCTGTTACTTCGCAGTTGTCTTCTGTAAAGAGGTTGTTACTGCTGCCAAATGAGACGCTTTAACTTAAACTATACTATAGAGGTGGCCTGCCTGTCTGCCACCTCTATACTATTAAAAAAAAAAAAAAAAAAAAACTAAAGCTCGTGAAAAGTTACTAAAAATGTGAAAGTCGATTTACAAACAAATGAAGAAAAAATACCGCTGTTTTGTATTATATTATATAAGTAATACAAAACAGTCCGCAGGCTTATTATCTATGCCTCTGCTGAACGACAGGCGAAAAATGCGAAAAATTTGTGCAATATCGCACTAAATCGCACTAGTCTTATGAGCTACGTGATACCAAAAACACGATTTAGTGTGATATTGCACAAATTTTTCGCCTATCGCTCAGCAGAGGCATTTAGGTATCGCATTAGGCAGCAGAGGTATCGTTTACATAAATTATGGTAAGATCTTTTCATACATACATTACTTTCAAATTGATATAGCGTCATGTTTTGTTGCTGTCTGTACACGCATAAGCCATGTTAGGCATTTTGTGTTCGAACAATGAGTCAATTGAATGTAAAATGAGTACGCTTAGAGATAATAGATTCTAAACAACGCTCGGCCGTTGTGCTTGCTAATTAGAGATTTTGTTTAATAATGCAACGTGGGTACCATGTTCGTTTTATTAGTTAACTACTCTGTAATTACATTTACATTTTATCTAATACTACATATATGTAGGCAAATAAAAAAAGAGCTTTAAAACATAAACATTATAAGGAAATTGCTCATAAATTAAAAAAAAGCTTTCACAGTTGCCCATGCCTAACCAATAAATTGAGGCCAACAGTTTACTGGATATAAAAATAAAATTGCATAGCGCTAAAAGAAATTAAATATTTTTGGGTATAATTTAACAGATGTTGAGATTTTAACTAAGTACATACTGGAAGAAGTGAACTCATGTAACAAGCCAGCACAAGAAATTCGTGTATATAATAGAAGAGGACATGAAAATTTAAAAACCCATTTAATTTTGTATGGAATCTATATTTTTTCTGATAAATCATAAAGACTCGTTTCATTTCAGACATTATAAGTTCAGTTATTTTGTGCCACATGGTACCTACTCAGAATATTCATACAATAACATACATACAATTTAGGAGAAGTTATAAGTTGTGGAAAATTTTTAATTTTGGCACTTTTTAAAAAATAATAAAAGGCTATTTAAAAGATAACAACAATGCCGTAAGTTTCTACAGTTGATGTAGAGATAAATATATCAAAATTAATCTTTTTCACTCTTAACACGTAGATTTAGAAACTTTCTCCTTCACATATATAAAATATTAAATTTATTACAATAAGCTCTTAGTTAAACAGCTATACTTACCTACTTAATTTATCAAAACAGAAATAGCTCTGACTACGTGTTTTTTTACGAAACACAGGCACGTGTTAATTACATATAACTACGCAACGAATAGTTATTTCTTTATATTAAGAAAAACGAGATAATCTCCTCAATTTAACTTTGTCTCCAGTAAAGTGTAATTTTTAAGGAATTTTCTGCAAACGCCTATTAAAGCGACCTCTGTAGTTGTTTAGTAAGTCGCAGCGGCATTTACTGAACTATTACTCGGCGAAACAGCGAATTGTTTGCGAGCATTAATGAAAAGGAATGCCTGCGTATGTCAGCACCACGTTCACAGGTCTAATTTGGTTTAACTTATAAACTGTTGGCGATTTAGTCCATGGAAATCGTACTAAACAAGACATATTTGCCTTACATCAAAATGAGATAGTTCTGACTTTTTTAAAATTTCTGATGTTTTGAAAAAATCAAAAGTACCTCATTTGATGTAAGGCAAAATATACCAATTCCATCGGCTAATTTCCATAAGCGAGGATTTCATGAACACTTTTATGACAATATTGCAAAATATAATGTGTTCCCTTATATCAAAGCTTATAATATGTGTTTTATTAAAACTCGTAGATACTAGCCAATGCCCGCGACTTCGTCAGCCTCCCCAGATACACAGTCTTGAGAACAATGATATTATAGGTTACTGGATTAGCACGGCAGCGACGCGTTGCCACTTCGAAGATGCCTGCAGGCATATCTGACGTCAGTTGCCTGCTTGACATTTAGGAAGCGTGACGCGTTCGTTAAAGTTAATAATTAAGTAGCGTTAATTAGTGGATGATACGAGACAAATATAGTTTACTTTGGCATAATGTATCGGTTTCAAAGCTACGTCTTTTGAATTGTCAAGTGGTTACGCATTTCTGAGAATCGTTTGTAAGACGTTACTTCTCTAGTATTTTATGCTTACTGCTTGAGAACGTGTCAAAATTTTATGTTAATTGTTTGTAGCAGTTAAGGCGTGAAACGTAACAAAAAAAAAACTCACTCTTTGGCATTTATAATGTCAAGTTAGGACATTTTTAAACATAGTATTATGGAAGTTGGTCATAAAAGTTTTTGTTGAGCTTTTGAGTTTTTGTTTGTCTGTGATATAAAACAAATGTCAAAAAGTGAGTGATTGAGTAAGGGATGCCAGAGCCCATTTTCCTATCTTTCTTCCTAATCCTTCACTCTAATAATATGTTGATGGTAGTCGTTGCTTGCAGCAACCGTAGCGTTCCTTGTGTTATAGGCGACGGTAGCCATCTACCATCAGTTGAACGACTTTTATATTTTTTTAAAAAATAATAAAAACCCATAAGTATTTGTTGGGACTCTTGCATCCGTTTGGGCCACATTCCAAGATGCCTCAGGGTGCCTATGCATTTATCTGTAGCCTAGGTCCTTAAGCGTGCGTAGATTTAAGGGCTCGCTACAGGTATCCGAGGTCCTACCGCGTGATAACAAAGTATGTGTTAAAAAAATATTGTTACATAGATTAATGAAAATATTTAGAGACTTCTTTATATATTTTATTAACTGGTGCGTGCAACTTCGTCCGCGTTGAAAAAAAAAAGTAGCCTATCTTGCGTCCCATACGTCTAAATGTTTATCTACCAAGTTTCATGAAAATACATACAATACCTACACTTACAGATTTATTATTAGTATTGAGAACTTTTTTGTGTTAAGGTAGACGATCCACTTGATAGTTGGTGGCTACTATCTTAATAAAAATTGGTTTCTATTTCTATTATCTAGATCTAAATAGATCTAGATAGAAAAATTCGATATAAAAATCTTTTCATTGTTCATTAAATTCAAATTAAAAAAAAATCCTAATATTCATGCGCAAATTTTCAAAACTGCACTTGTCCATCTATTTCTTGTAATTTAGGATTTGCTTCATTGAATTGATTTATACTTGTATACAGTAGGTATAAAATTTATATAAACATTCCAAAGTCTTTCAAAGTCTTAAAGTCCGTTGCATTTATTAACGAAATAATTTAGAAATCCAATAAAAAGAAAACGTAGGCGCCTAACGAGTTGTCGAATTGTCGATGCATCCACAGATTAAAGAGATTTATTAAAGCGATAACATAACTCCGTCGCTAGTTGGCTCTGTACATTTTATTACTCTGTGCTTTTGTAATTGGTCAGAGGATGAAGTGTGTACACCCGATAGAGAAACATGTTTCTTTCCGTCTATCAGATTATTTCCAAATGAAAATTAATCACAAATATGGTAAAATACATTATTTTATTCTATTTTATGTTTTTTTTTCTTTTACTGAATTTGTAGAAAGTAATTATTAGGACATTATTTTTTTTCTTCGTATAGTAGGTGTGTTTTTCTTCGTATTTTATGATTTATTGTTTATATCTTAAGTTTACGCATAATATCTAGTATTCTGAACCTTGTCTGGTATGTAAATAATTTATGGAGTTAAATGTAAATGTTTTTTTAAAACATTTTAAGGATTTTAAGGATACATATTTGAGTTAACTAATATTTATTAAAAAAATCTACAGATATTTGATTCGGTGAATCCAGACTGCTACTGACTGGTCCTATTGTAAAATTATTGGGAAGCCTATGTCCTATGTTTTTATTTTTCATCTAATATAATATGCATTGTTATACCTATACATATAAGTAGACATAATAGATTAACAAAATTTAACTTTAGAAAAACCTATGAATGTTGATAACTGGTAATGATTTAAGTCATAGTAGTTGGTACCAATATATAATGCAGGTGTACTTTGCCATATAAAATGTATATGTATATAATAATACTCGCTGTTCGTGAGTTTGCAATGTAAGACGCAATTGCGTTGGTCATGCACTGCGACACCATACTGAGCCTTATTTTATCTATTCATAGAATATGGTACGAAATATTATTTATGAATAATAAGCGCAGGTACCATAGACCACATCCACATGCTACGGCAAGTTATGCAAAAAACCATCAAAAATCCTTCCATTATGTCTGACGTTTGTGGAGTATAGCGTTTAGGTCTTCGATTCGATCGAAACATGAGCTTGAACAGTCTGCAGTGATGTTGCATTGACCAATAAAGTCACCATGTCGGTTTCAGTACAGGAGCAGAGTACACAGTCGATTCCATTGAGGTGAGGTGTGAGACAGGCACAGTTGTAAATTGTAATATCTCCGAAATGGTGCACTGACGATTTTGAAGATGCATTTAAGGCCCCTATAATGGCAAGGACTTGGCATAAATGGCGTGCCGATGATATTGTGGTCTTGCCGAAGTCGTTAAGAGACCTATGGAGGTCATGTTGGATGACATGGGCCATGTTTGATGGCTTCAATCAAGTTTCAAAGAATGGACCTTCAGATGAATATGTCTAATGTCCAAGTTTCGACAAGAAGGACAAGTTCCTTAGCTACTGTATTAAAATTGCGGAAAGGGTGATGGAGAGGAATAAGACGTAGTTTGTAAATTGTAGTAGTGTAATAAATTGTGAATTGGAATTATTGGAATAATGTTTTAATGTATTAATTTTAATTTTAATGTTTACTATTTTATAATATTTTATCTGTATATAATGTTTTTAATGTACAATTTTATATTTTAATGTTTTGTTATATTTTTGGAAATTTAATAATAAATATGCGTAGAATTTTTAATTACCCAACACCCAAAGCGCAAAAAGCACAAATAAAATTACATGCATAAATAGATAGTAGAGAATAGGCACAGACAGACGGGCGTCCCACCCGTAGTGGAATGAAAGAAAAGACGGATGAAAGAAAGACAAAGTATGTAGAATGAAAGTGCGAGAGGTAAGCAAGCGAGAACTGGTATGGAAGAAATAGTAAAAATGGGCTTCAGCATAGTGCTGGAGGGATTCTAGTAAAAAAAAAATGTCCAAATTTTGTCCAAGCCAGTAATTCAACTCTTGATGCTTTTGAAGAATACATTAACAATTGTCGTTAGTAGATACCTACTTATTTGCTTCATACATTAGTTTTTTGATATATTATTGAATGAATTATTTACTATTGCACTCTTTTTGAATGTATTAAGAGATCGCAATCAAAACAAAAAAAAGTTCTTGCATTATGGTACCACTCACTCACTAACATGCTCATCAAGAGTGTTTATTTCTACAGGGATTAAAAAAATGTTATTACGTTTTATGAAATTGCTTTAAATAACTGTCACGGAGAGTTACGCCAAATAACCAACTGCAAATAGGAAACGTTACCCCTCATGTCGAAGTCAAATATGCATCTTACATACAACACGACAGCAAAATCATAAGAAGTCATTAGGCATTCACGCGCGCGAACCCCAATTCCGTTCCGAAACTCTTCCTACGTTCAAATTTCGAATTAAATTTTATCAGCGGCAGTTAGAATACAAATTCGAACGCGCTCTAGCAATAGACAATCGTTCATACGCTGGAACATTGTCAATGAAAATTGAGCTCTAAAATTTGACAGGTTAAATTCAATGTTCGCTAACGTTGAGTTAGTCAACAAAAACATGCGAGAAAAACGGGCATCTTTTTGCGTCATCCCCTCGTTTCTAAGCCGGGGTGTGTTGGGGTGAAGAAAAATCCTTGTGGAGTGGGTGGCAGCTGGGGTGGGAGTGTAGTAGTTTTTCGTTGGGATCACGCGTTCGCGACACACCAACGTATTGATTTTCCAACACACTCCCGTGTTCAGGTGTAGTGCAGTTTTTTACGGTTGGCAACATTTTATGCGGCTTACTTTAAGCAGCTAAGCAAGATTACATAAAATGTTATTAGCACAATTCTAATAGAAGTTTCTTTGGGTACCTATATTCTTGAGAAATATGCATTAATTTATAAGTGCCAATTTATTAATTAAACATTTCAACTCTACAATATCGGCCATTGACAACTCGACCAATAGACAACTAAATTAGGTGTGTAATTAACTTACTTTATGACAAGAGTTTGATAATTTGATCAAACTTTATCAAACTCTTGTCATAAGATTGTTTGTTTATTATTTGTTTATTTATTTTTCAAAAGGTACACCAACAGCACAAACAAAAAACTTATAATAGGTATAGGTACAAGGCAATTTTAAGGTATACACAGATAAATCACAAAATAGAAATTGTTACGAATGATAACATATGCGTAGAAGTTAAACAATTAATATAACATAAAATTAACTTAAATTAAAATAAAATAATGTGAAAAAGAAAACAAAAAGGAAAGAAAAGAAAAACCACTCAGTTAAAATAGTATAGTCGTCAATTTACGCTTAATTTCCTTAAGCGGACTAAGTTTGATAATACAAGACCTATAGCTAGAGAAGTAGATAGCTGATTTGAAATTAACTCCCGTTGTAAATCAGACGGTAAAGTACAAATACAAACTGATATTAGGGGAATGAACGCGAAAAAGGCGCGAAGTCCCACACTATAATTTGCAAACATTATGCAAATTTGTAAAGGTGTTGAAGATTAGCATCTTATTATCATTTGGCAATTCGCTTCGAACACTTCATATTTGTTCGCGATTCGTCATGGACCGGTGCGGTGTGTGTGGGCCTTTATTTATGCATGATTTGATCGAATTATCACTTTAAGTATTTTTGCGTATTACGAAATTCAATGTGGATATTGTCATCAAAAATTTCAGAATAAAATTTATAGTAATACACTGCGTTCCTCAGTTATAAATTTAACAATATCAACAATTATGTGATATTTATTTCAGTGTGAGAAATTAATGCTTATAATGAATACTTCCCTATAACTCCCCAATCCTTTGTTTGTGTTAATAGGCGACGGTAACCATTTACCATCAAGTGAACTGTTAACCTTTCTTACGACCATTATAATCTATACTTATAAAATCGTTTGTCCCCACTGACTATTAATTCTAGAAAGCTGAACATAGGAACATAGGTTAATTTAACTTACTAGCGCTGGGGTGTAATTCTGTAAACTTTCTGTAAATCACCACATGTTATAAAACAAAGTCCTCCCCCGCGTCTGTCTGTCTTTTTGTCTCTTCCCGATAAACTCAAAAACTACTGCACCGATTTTCATGCTGTTTACACCAATGGATAGAGTGGTTCTCGAGGAAGGTTTTAGTATGTAGGTAATTTACAAAGTTACACGGACGAAGTCGCGGGCAGCAGTTAGTTATATATAAAAACCTCCTTTGTTTAACACTCTTCGTCCGGTAAGAATGGATTTTTAAAAATTTCAACTCCGCGCGAAGCCGAGAGCGGGTCGCTAGTCTGTGATAAAATAATTAGAATTTCAAATAATTTGTACAATATCATTCGCACACTGTTTCAAAATCTGAATAGGTTAGCTCTCGACAAAAGGTGCGCTCTTTGTTTCGACCCGGGCGGTGATTTTGTTTACAATTTGAATATTTTATTCGTTCGTGTGACAATAGACAAAACCGGTACTTGTAACTGTAAAAAATTAAAATATAAAAATTATGACGGTTGGCCTTTTGTCGCGTAATGTATGCAAATGCTGTACGGATGTGACGCGGTACGGAAGCTCCGCTCGATTCTTTCTTTTATTATTTCCATGTGTTATTATTTTGATTTCATCTTATATTGTGTTTTCAATGGCCGGTTTTAAGCTTTTGTTTTGGTTTTGAGACAAACGTTTTGTTATTAAAGGTTTCTAACTGTAATTGTTTAGGAAGGTACTGCTGACTACTGAAGTAAAATTTTATTCTGCAACAATAAATAAAAATAATGTTTACGTTTTACCAATAAGAATTACAATTAATAATTAAATACGACGTGTGAAACATGTTCTGAAAATTTCATTCCATGTAATTTTTTAGAAACTTTATATTTCATTGATATCTAAATATATATATATTTGTATAAAAAGGTACATAAGTTAACATGAAATGAAATTTTAACAAATAAATATATGGAATATATAATTATGGAATATATAAATTTTAATACCAGCTAATATTTTAATTTTAAACCTTTTAATATAGATTTTTATATATAATTTTATAATTTTAATTACCTGACTGAAGTTTTAATTAAAAACTTGGGAGAAATAAATAATAAAAATAATGTTTTTTATAATTTTGAAATATCTCAATTTAAATAAACTAAAAAAAATGCTATTTGTGTAGTATAATATAAACCTAAATAAACTATGTCGTGTTAAGTATACATATCTATGACTACATCGATTACGTGTTCAGAACGCCCAGTTAAATACCTATTTTAGAAGAAATCTTTGCCATACATGGTGCCAGTAAGCAGTAAATATATTTGCCATTATTAAAATACTCTGGCACTCGGCAAGACGACTATGTAAGCGGGACAATATTTCAACAGTTACTTACATACCATTAACCAGTATTACATTGTCGGCTGCCGACGATTTATACCCTCCTCTACTTAACTATTCTTTTGTTTTGATAAAGATATAACTAACTCCAGTGCGGTTGTGTGAATTTCTTTTTCCACGGATAACGGAGCTAACGATTTACGCGGTGGTGTAACGCGTTATTTTATTAACACCATTTCGCTTCGGTCATTAAGCTGTTTAGAGTTTAAATTACCAAGACATAGGATTTGTTTTTCATTGTCATTTGCAAATCGATGCGAATGCAGCCCTAAGAAACAAGTAATTGGTTCTAAATACAGATTTACTTTCCATCCATACTAATATTATAAATTCGAAAGTAACTCTGTCTATCTGCAAAACTACTGAACCGATCACCATGAAATTTTGCATACACGTTGTCTGGTACACCAGAAAGGACAAAAAAGGACTAAGTATTTCTGAGGGATCATTATAAGAACATAAATAATTAGGCCCTACTGTCGCATGGCGGCGCCATCGTCGTCACAGCGATATAAGATGATATGAGATGACATTACATTAGATCAAATTAGATGACAGTCATGAGATTTTGGTTTTGCAATATTCGTGAAAGTCCAGGGAAGGTTAAAACGGTGACAAACATAAATAATAAGTAACGGAAAATACTAAAAACGACAACTTAATTTTCCAATACAAAATGTTCCCAGCCGTGAAACATTATTGATGTATTTTGTCTAAAATTGTCAATTGGTTGTCAAATATTTATAGGTGCGTTCAGAATTTTGTTGTAGTATGAGGTCCGATCTCTAAGACCGATTTTTAAGAATTTTTTTTCGGTAGGTACTTAAGTGATAGTTGCAAAATAACGTTTGCCCGGGTCAAGCTAGCATATATTTTCTTTTTCAACGCGAACGAAGTCGCGGGCACCCACTAGTATATTATATTTTATAGAGCATCGTAGATAAGACCAGATAGACGTAAGACTTTTAGGCTTAACAAAACTTTCGCAAATTTTTGAATGTTATGTCCGCAGACAACCACTTGATGGTAGGTGGCTCTGGTTACCGTCGCCTATAACAAAAGCAACGCCACAATAAATGTAGCAAGTGCTCTGCCGGATAAAAGTAGGATTAAGAATTAAAGTTTGTAAAAGGATAGGCAATATAAAAATTTTCACGTAATCGATTTAAAAAAGCTTCCAAAAAATCAAAGAGATTCTGCCTAAAATTTTCTTAAATTTATTTGACGAAATTTATATTGTGAGTAGTCTTAAATGATCAGATGATTTTTTTTGGACATGTCTTTACCAGCTTACCTAAGTATACATGTTTACACAAACTTTCCTCGATTATCGCTCTATCCATTAGTGAAAACCGTATGAAAAATTGTTTGGTGGTCCAGAATAATTTAATGGAGAAATATACATAGACGGACATCGACAAAATTTTATAATACAAGTAAGTATACGTATCGATAATCAATTTGGAACATAAATTAATAATATAGAATTGCAAAAACTCAAATACAATAATTCATTTGTCGATGCAATACAATGAAATTAATTTATTCAAACCCAATTTTATTATCTGCGAACTCTATGAAATGACAATAGTAAAGTGTGTTTGTTTATTATTATCTATAACTTTTAAATGTTACTCGATCAATAACAATAGCAGTGGCGTATTGTTATTATGATGAGTGCTATTAATGTTGTGTTTTTAAAAGTGACTATTATCTAGAATCAAATAATTCAAAAAAAAATATTGAATATTATGAATAAATAATTAGAAATGTTTCGTAGTTATTTTTGATAAAACTAATAAAATAAATGTGTTAAATAAATGCTGTCGCTTAGGTGAAATAAGGAGAGTTTTTGATGTTATTATATGCTAGACAAGAAAATAGTTTTTTGACTGTATTATTTCGTACCAATTAGTTCTCATGAAAATTATGAATAAATAATTATTTTTTTTAGAAATTATTGTAATTATTTTAATGATAAAAAACGACACAATTTTGTATCAAAGTTGTTTTAATGTGTTTTTAATATTATAAAATGGTAACTTGCAATTTGTATACGCACAGTAGACTTTAATCTTATATAATTTAAGAGAAATTTAGAAAAATAATATGAAAAATCATGTCTAAGATAATTCACATTCGTGAGAATAAACTGCCGAACCAACATCAAAGAAGTCTACATAAAAAAAAATAGAATAAATAATACATATATCACTATAAAACTTCAAATATGACAACGCAACGAAAATATTTGATCTCATTACGCATACAAACAGTGCGTTACGCATCAATGGTAAAAATCAATACGGGTCACGCAACAACCGCCTTTGTACTCTGTGTGAAAAGTTAAAATTTACCAAATGGCAACCCTTCGTGAACGTCTTACGAATATGTTAGTGACAACATGCAAAACAGAGCTCATGCATCCCCGCATTCAAATGCGTTCGATATTCAAATGAGCTTCCATTTTCTGTAACAGGATGCGGAAGAACATTTTTAACACTTAGTAGAATGATTACCCTTCTCATTTGAATCTTATCTATGGCCGGTGTTATTTAAATGGTATAATAGATAAAGGATTTTTTTTATTAATAAACTATTTAATGTATTCATGGATTTCCTTCGGAGCCGTGAGAACGGCTTCGATTTAGTTTTGATGTGGGTACGTGAGAATTTCTTCTTTGTGGAGTAATCGGTGGGGTAGAATGTTATGGAAAGCTGTGTCAACAGTTCTTGTGATATGCTAATTGGTTATGAAGTCTACTTTCGATACATCGAATTTGTATATTCGATTTTTTTATCTTATTAATCGAGTATCTTACTCACATTCTCGTGGGCACAAATATACCAACAATGTTGGTTATGCGGTTTTTGCTAAATACTACTCACATTCAGGGTTCTGTTTGGTCGTGATACAAATGTAATCGAAAATTGTTACATATTTTTTATATAGATTATTTGAAAAAATATTTAGAGGCATATCATTACGTACTTTAAAATTTATTTACTATAGTATATATTTTTAAATATCAGTTTCATTAAGAAATACCGAAATATGCTTTAATATTTTGTTCACATTCACTCCTATTTAAAATAAATAAAATTATCACATTTAACTCTATTTTTGAATTGGAAATCATTATTTAATTAGTTTATAAAATACAATTTATTACACAAATAGTGTTACCAAATCTAAAATAAGTAAAAACACAACACATAATCACAACAGACGAGGGTTCAAGATGCGAGCGCGTCTTTAACCCTTTCAATGAAGCGTTATTCAAATTCAAATTATGTCCCTACTGTGTGAGCAGGTGTATGCACTACTATGCAGATCCTGTCTTTTGTGTCCCGTCTTGGACTCAGTGTAAGCTTGGCTTTTCTTTTTCAATTTAATTAGGTACGACTCACAATATAATAATATTTAAGCCTGTTAATTAGAACATAGAATAGTCAATAGAATACTTATGTATGGTAGATTTTTCTTACGTCCACTTGATGGTAGGTGGCTACCGTCGCATGTTAAAACTATCGCCAGATGTGTGTCGGGCTGCTGACTTTAGCTGGATTCTTTACTCATTCGATGAAAGTAAACAACTCGTAAATACTTATGCTGTTATTTCTCGGTGGTCTTCTTCTGGTCACTGTGGTTGTGTCTTGTGGTCACTGGTCTCCAGATTTCAAGGGAAATTTATGACAAATTGAGTGGTTGAGTGGTACGTTTTCCCAGTGCTTCACCTCTATCGAAAATTTTCGCAGAGGAATAAGGAGGAAAAAGGTCTCGGCAAACCGAAGCTACTCACGGAGTTTCAGCTTGTTAGTAATCATAAAAAATCCAGTTGAGGGATACTGGACTATTAATTTCCTAAGCCTTGTCAGAAATTTCTTTATTCATATGATTTTTATGTTGCATTTTTTCATGTTTGTAGGCGAGAGAGTCGCTACCCATATCCTATTACTATATTATTTCAAAACAGCGTTATCAGTTACAAAATATCTCTAATCCATGTTTTTAATTTTATTACACTAAACTTACACTAAAGTTATTTATTTTTGCCCAAATACTTCAAATCAAATATTTCTTTAAATTTGGGATTTACTCACACATAAATATTGGTTCTCTATCGTTATGAAATAAGGTGATCTTATTACTCATTCTAACATTAGTGTGTGGAAATAAAAAGCACCTGGGTCGCGGAGAACGGTTCTGAATTCGCATCCGTGCTTAATTTGCATGCAAAGGGTTAATTCTTCGCGATTATTTGAGCTCACGCATATTTTTAATTATTCAAGGGTTACGGGTAATATATTTACATTTTTTAAATTTAGATACGTTGGGAATGTGTTTTTTTTTTTGGCTGCAGACTCAGTCTGTCATAGAGTGTTGTTGAGTGAAGTGGTTGGGTGTGTAATTAGTAAGCAAGGCAGTGCAATGTGAATTTTTTAGCTTGGTAAGCGATTTTATTTCGCTGACGAAATTGTTTTAATTTTTTTTTTGCGAAAATTGCTGCGGAAGTTGTTGCTGGGTTGTTTCAAATGAAGTGGTGTTTGAAATGAACAAATGAAAATGACTCATTTTTGAAATAAAAAAATAATAATTCTCAAACGTAATGCCCCGTAATCTAATTTCGATAAACTAATTTTGAAAATTCGAATCCGCAGTGTCCCTACCGGGAGTAGTAATGTACCAGCGGCCATGCATCACGGATAATGATTGGATTTGCCCCGCCTACGTCATCAATCACTAGCAACGAGTGACGCGGAGTGGGTGGCATTGAGACCACTGTAAGTTGACCTTTGACTTTATGCTGTCTTTGAAATTAAAAAAAAATGGATATAATGATTCCCTTTTCTATGACTTAATATAATATATACCTATATAAAAAAAAGAGTTAATTTTTTCAAGCAAATAATACATAATATATGTTAGTATTATTTACTTACAATATAAATGGGTAAATATCTAAAAGAATTTATTTAGTTTGTTTTAAGAAGTATAAAACTGACATACAACACTTCTGGATAAGCGATAATTGTTGTTTTAATATTTTAAAGTTTTTGCTATCTTATTTAAATTAAGTAATGAGGTACTTATATATCATCCTATGTTCTATATAATGTAAGGCCATGACTTTACATTCAGTTAAAAAATTTAAATACTTATACGAGTTAGAGAATTACATGAAAAGCAAGTACCTATTTAGGAACTGTTGTAAAGTGAGGTACTACATTTACAATGTTTTTACTGTTATAAATAAATTCATTAAAGAGAATATATAATTCATATAAAATCGAGTATTAAGTAGATATTTCATAATACACTGTAGAATTTACGGACATTTGCTGAAAATACGGGAGGTCTAGTTAGATTGGATCTAGCGGGCAAGGGAGGGACGTTATTTCGCGAAGCCATTGTGTCTTGTTAGAGCCAGTAATGTCTTGGATGGTTGAATGTAAGTAAATTATGTTTTTTTTTTCGCCGGGGGATTGTGTCTACTTTGAAAGCAAACGTGCACGTTTAATATATGCCGGGAAATGAAAACAAATTTGTATTTTCCCCGTCATCATAACGCTTAGATTTTCTTACATGTGACCATGAAATTATGACCCTGTCTTCAAAACTGCACCTGTTAAATTTTTATTTACAAAATTAACATAAATTAAACGAACTATACTAAACATTAAATATTAAACAATATGTGCACTAAAATACTTACCTAATATTTATCATATTATTTATTATTATTACAAATGCGATGTTGTGAGGATGTAGGTACCTATGAATGTTTTTTTTTATGTTTTCACAAAAAGAAAAAAAAAAAACATTTGAAAAAACATTCTTTTATTGGTCTAGAACTCGGTCTTTTACAATAGTAATTTCTTTTGAATTTAGATAATACCACCAGTTTGGAATTACAACACATAATATAATATATTGAAGAACCACGGACAACATTTACTAAGATAAATTACAAATTAAAAATTATACAAAAATAATTAAGTCCTAAAATTCCAACGAAAATATGATTTTATTTAAATACGTAAAAATACTATTTTTGTTGCAGTATTTTAGAAACGTATTCTACTTCTTATTACAACCTCGCTTTATACTGACTTGCAATAAAAAACCGCTTCAGCCACCGCGGAGAAATTCTATATCATCAACTATTCCGGCCTTACTTACCGTGGCAATATAATAAAGGAGAAAAATCGCCCGTTGAAGGGGGGTAATCCCAAGCGAGGGGGGATAGGCCTCGAAATTGAGACTGTGTAAGAAGATTACAGTCTGATGTATTACGTGACGAACTGTACGCCAGTGTAGCCGGTAATGAATTGATTTTTAATATTTTGCTGGTTCCCGAATAGATAACAATTCATTCTTTACAAAATTTAATTTAATAAAAAGTGACAGTATTGTCGACTAAGGGGTTTAATTTTATTATATTTTATCATTAAAAAAATTCAAACAATAATTAACTTTGAAGAAAAAAAAGGCATAATGAAGTGACTTCTTCTTATTAAAATTATGCGTCTCTACGAAGATTGGCGAGCATCATGGCTAATTTAACCTTGGAAGTTTGCTGCATGAAAAAGGGAGCGAATGTTCATCAGATGTTCATACAAAACAATAGGCTTAAATTTTTCAATCAGAATCTCTTTCTCTTGTCCTGTATTTTCCTTGCATCACTAGTTAGAATACTGACCGTATCTTATCTAGTAAAATTATCAAACAATGTTAAATGTTAAAACAAATGGGCGTACAATGTAGTGAATATTTTGTAATTTATAATAACAGTCCTATATACTTTCTAAAAATTAAAATATATTTTACAATAATTACCTACTTTATAAATTTATGTTTGTATATCTGCACCGTATATATATATATAGTTATACCGTATATATATGTTTATAGTAATTTTGTATAGTATTTTGTCTTTCTTAAATAAATATTATAAAATTGTTTACCTAAATACCTTTTTCATTCAATAATAAGAAGTACTGTCAATAGTAACAAAACTTGCATTTGTTAACAATAATTGTAATAAATTTGAGATTTAGGTAGTTGACATGAAAATTTAATATAACACGCAACATGAAAACGTAGAAAGTTCATACAAATCGTGTTAAAACTTACGCCATATATCCTTCAAAACAACTTTTATATAGGGAACGAATGAGCGTAAATACAGGGTGGGGCGGGAGCCCTGTATGTGAATACCCCACAAATCTCCACCGACGCAATATCTTGGAGAAAAATAAATTCGTAAACCGGGAGTTTGAGCACACCTGACTTTATTTATAGCTTGATAGAATGTTAGGACGTATCCACACTAGCTTGCGATCAACATTCACACACTAACCGCGACACTCTGTTTATTAACCTGATTTTTTTTATGGCTAACTGTACTTTAATTTAGTTATTGAAAATTTAACTATTTCTTTTTCAAGGAATCATATTTTAACCACAATTGTATGTTTTAATATTTTATGTTTTAATAAAAAAAGAATCATCAAAATCGTTTCACCCAGCCGACTTGAGAACCTCCTCCTTTTTTGAAGTCGGTTGACATATAATTATATGAAAAAATGAGTAGGTACCTAAGGCGAATAAAGTGGTGTCATACAGTGAAATATCTTCTGAACTCCTTCATCGGTGTATACACGCCCTCATCGTTGAAGCTTAGGGCCTATTTCCATACATATGAGATAGACATCGCAGAGATGGGAAACGTGAGCGCCCCCCCAACCCCCCTCCCACCTCTTTGTAGTTAGGCTCGCTTTTTTGTCTTATCTCGGCTTTGTCTTGGTTTGGCTTTTGTGAAGAGTTTTTTGATGTTATTTTTGTAGAAAAATAGAGGCAGCCGCATGTAGCTATCTGCAAGAGGTGATCTTTGTTCTTTGTACCTGTCTGTGAGTACCGAGAATTTTAGCGGCAGCCTTTTAAATATCTCACATTACGTAATGTAACGTAGCACTACTTTGTCTAGTGGTTTGATTTAACGAAAAATCTTCAAGAGGATTAAGGTGTAAATGTAAAACATAAAGATGTGTTCAAATAATTGCTACGTTAACAAGTTGTGTAACACTCACAGCAACAATGGCGTTGTTGCATAATAGTGTAACCACCATCTTACAGAATACCACAGTGAAATAACAGCATATGTACAGGTGCACCTAAGGTGGCTACCATCGCCTATAACACTAACAACGTCATAGTGCATAGTATCATAGTCATAGGCAAGTGTGCTGCCGACCATAGAAGAATTATAGATAAGGGATAAGAAAGGGATGGATCCTTTACTCTCTCACCGAAACACAACAGCACAACACCGAAAAGTCATTGCCAAAATTGACACCTCCGGTAGTCGAACCCGGGGCGCTCCTGAGACGTTAGGAAAACACTAAGGGAACTTGCCACTCGTCCAGCGGGCTCGTCTATATTATATGTCTTATTACAGAACATTAACACTTATTACAGAACATTGCTCCGATCGCTGATGTAAACAATATTTTCTGTCGGCCATCTTAAAAAGAAAATTAAAAAAAAAACATGAAGGGCGCGCTATTGTAGACGATAAGCAGGATATATCGTTTCAATATCGCACGCGCGAGTGATTTAATTTGTGTACCGACGCGGCAATAACTCGCGTTTACCATTCTGTATGGCCTATATGTACAGCGTAGTTCAATGTACAAATGTATAATTTGTTATAAAAAATACTTATATGACTAGTTAAGTATATGCTATTTTGAAGGTATTTTGGAAGTTCATAACCAAGAAAATTTCCATACAGATGTGCCTATATAATAATGTTTGTGGAATGAATGTGCCCTTTCTCCAAGTGAATGACAAATGACTTGACTACAATTATTACTTGGACGTATAGTTACGTGGCCATTTATGGTGAGGATTATGAAAGGCGGCGAGTTCTAAAGTTAAGACAGCGACAAGTTTATTCTAAATATTTTTTTAAACATTACAAAAAATATGTAGGTAACATTGTTTATATAGAATTATATTCTCTTTATTTATATTTAAGAGCTCTGCGGTATTTATGTTTAAGAAAATTCTCTTTTTTTAAAGACGATTAAACGATTACAATAATGTAGTATCATAAATAAGAGTGGCGAAAGGTGAGTAATATATTAGGAGGCGTCATGATGGCGCATGTGGCTGACACGAAAATATTGCGATGCATCAAAACTGCCAAGAGAGCAGGAGAAAAACGAACTTTCCCGTTCTCAAGGCTATGGGCCAATTCATAAACGCTAGCCTTTTATTCACACACATTTTATTGGACCTCGAAAATATTGCTAATCGCTAACGTTGACAAAGAAAAAAGTAGTCTATCCTGTGGCCTGTAACGTCTAAATGTTTATCTACCAAGTTTCATGAAAATCAGTTAATTTGATTACAACGGAGAGCGCTTTGTCTGTGCATTGCCAGTGGTGAGTTATGGTTTAGATATGTGGCCATTAAAATGGGCACATGAGAACATAAGAGAATAAATCTTATAAGAACATAAGAGTGATATGAAAAGTGTAATTTATAATGAACAAATTTACGGATTCCCGGTCGAACTAAAATACTCAACAATGATTTAATAGAAATAGCAAGCTAAATCGGCAGAGGGCAGGCTACACTACACATAGTTTGTAAAATCGAAGAGAGATAGGAAAGAAGATACACCCCCTACATACCAGGAGACGGTACAGATGACATGGAAACGGAAATAGGCTGTGGCTGTAAATTAAACCACTAGTGGGTGGCTTAGTGCTTCTTCCTTTTACAGATTTAGAGGCTAAAGACGTCTTTTTTAAATCGCCTTAAGCTTATGACTTGGAAATTGAATTAGACGTTGAAAATGCGCGAGGGTGGATTGCGTCTTGAAAAATGTTTCGCGGGGCTGTGTAGCGAACAAACGTGTTTTTGCTATACTAACCCGCCGATTTATACTATGTACTTTTTTTTCATGTATAATATTTTTCTCTAGTGCCGATTGAGTTCCTTTGTGACGACGGTTATAGCCAGTTCTGGTACTAAAACGGCGGATGACACAGACTTCAGTCTTTGTAAGGACCAGCAGACTAGTTGACAATCAACTTGACACCATAACCATCCCAAAGTGGGGATAACATATTATAATAGTGGCTATTAACCCAAGCAACGAGATAGGCAAATGCGCCGCCGACCTTGATTGTATAAGGATAAAGAATATAGAACATGCCTTGGCTTCTTCTAGCCTCATCTCAAGGGTTTAAATAAATTAATTATCACTTGTGATTAATTCATCAATTTGAAGAAACTAAAGAGATGCAGGCACTGTCAACATAGCCATGCCTTTATGTCTTGTTACCTATAACTATTATTCATTTTAGTTTTTTCAACCGACTTCCAATAACGCTTTTTAACAAAAAAAAAACCGAGTTCAAACCGTTTTCTCATGGATGCCATTGTCAGAACTGGACCAAATTTAAATAGGACCACACGGGAAGCATCAGCTTTCAAATAAAAAAAAAATCATCAAAATCATTTCACCCATTCGAAAGTTATGAGGTAACAAACCTCCTCCTTTTTTGGAAGTCGGTTGAAAAAGGAGGAGGTTCTCAATTCGACTGTATTTTTTACCTCAGATTTTTCGGTTTTTTTTATTTGTTAAAAAGAGTTATTTTTCTGTAAAAGACAAGCAGGCTGACGGTAGACAGTTAAATTTATGGTACGGTATCTATTGCTGCCTAATTAACACAAGTAATATATTACAAGGGTTACAATACAAGTGCGCCGAGTTCCTTAAGTATATGAAGGATATAGAGTAATGGACTCTACCATCTCTTATGTTCACTCACCGAAACATAACAACACAAGCTGTTATTTCACGATGGTGAACTGCAATGGTGGTTATGGTTACTGCTTCCACGTCATGACTGATTAACGCAGAGTGCTCTGACACTAGAAACGTGTCAAAACAGTATTTTCCAAATGTGAAAAGCAAATAATCAATTCATTCGTAAAGCTTTCGTACATGTACTTCCGAATTACACATATGAACATATATAATATTCAACATTTACACCTGGGCATGCCTTTAAAATCGCACGCCAAGCGAAACTCTCAAACATCTATTGAAAACCCAAAACAGGGGGTGTGTTGCCCCCCGTCACCCCCTCGTTATTCCACTTCCCTTCTCCCCTTTCTTTCCACTAACTTCGCATCGTCATCCGTATTACTTGGGCCTTAACTTATGTGGGCACGAATGCCTACACGCAAAAAACAACTCTGCTACACACGTAATAAGACAGAAATGGAATTGTTTCTAGAAACCAATTTAAAAATATTATACGCACACGACTGTGCTCCCTATTTTGTTAAAGATAAGTGCGTTTATTGCGTGTCGTATTGTGGATCAATTTTGAGATAGTAGTTGGTACTGATTCCTTTGCATTACTTTTTCGTGCTTTTCCCTTCTTTGTGGAGGTATTTTACGCGAGTTTCAGGTCTTATGTGGATAGTCGTGTTAGGTTTGATGGCTTCGTACATTATGTTGTTTAGCTGCATTGCGTTTAAATTTATTTCATTAGAATACCTACTGACAACTATTTTGTTACTTTAAAATATTAGACTTTAATATCAATAGAAATAATTGTATTGTATGCGTTATATACCTAATTCATTATATTTTGACTTCTGGGTAGATCGAGAACACAGTGGTCTTAGTTTGAATCGCTGATAATGCAGCATTCTATAGGCTTTGAGTTGATTCATTAACAAACATACAAAAATACAAATCTTCTCTCTTTATAGGTAATATCAGTATAAATAAACAGTTGGGAAGTTGGGAACATCTTTAAAAATACTTACTTGCCATAGAATATCAATTAATCAATCAATAATAATACATTTGTAAGTGTAGTTATTGTAAGTATGTATATTCTTCGATAATTCTTAAACGAATTAATTTTCATGAAACTTGGTAGACACACGGGACACAGGATACCTAGGCTACTTTTTTCTTTTAAACGCGGACGAAGTCGCGGGCGCCAGCTAGCGTATACATAAAACGAAAATATTTAAGGAGGTTGTTGAAGAGATTCATAATTAATTAGATGTCATTAAAGAAGGATTGTCGGAAAAGACAAATGGTGAACAAAAGGGATTATGTTTGCCTCAAGCAAGATACAGACGACTCCGCATTTAATGAGTCTACAAAACGCCCTTCCTTTACAATTAACAACTCTTGACAAATACCTAATAAGAAATATTATCAAAAAAATACTTATTAACATTTTTCTACTTAGTAGGGTATGTAGTTTGAATTTTATATTAAACTTTCTTATGTTAAAATAATATTGTCAACGAATAAGCCAAGTTAATCGAGTGCTAATTAGTAACATTATTCCCATATATATATAGTGTTATGGGAATAATTTTACTAACTAGCCCATATAGTATTATTAAATTACTCCCATATAGTATATATGGGGGAATAATTTATACTATATTATGTATTTTAACTAACAAAGCAGGTGGACGGCGCTATAAAGATTGTAGCAAAATTTTTAAGTTACTATAGAAATTCTTGAATGTCCTCGTAGCTAATTAGCAATTAGAAGACTATGATTGATGTGCTAAAATAAAAAATATATCAATAAAGTATAAGGCTAGATAAAAAAAATACTTTTTGTTGCACAAAATTGTCAAGCCATTGAGTGTCGAATGTATGTCGAAATTTCTGTCACAATACATAATTATTATCTGTGACAATGATGTCTGAAAATGTCATTCTTTCCGAAACGGTTCAAAATGGTCTAAGTATTTGTTTCCAATCCATTTAAATCTATTTGCATTGATTAGCTAAAATAAATTAAGGGGAGAATCACCCCGCGTTAAATACGTGAAAGCGTGAACCCGACCTAGGCCTAATTAAAGGATTTGACACAGTCACCCAGTTTTAGGATTTGACACATATTAGGGGTCCCTCTTATTTCGGAACAGATATTTTAAAATTTAACACGTTTTCATTTTCACAGAAATAACGTACGATTAAACAGTAGTATGTTAAGGGTTCTTAATTATTAAGCCTTAACCTTTAAGTTTAGGATAGATTTTAAATCAATATCATTCTATATGATAAAGAAATTAATAAATAAATTTAACATTTTTAAATAAAAATTTAACTCTTCATGACGACATTTATATTTCTATTCTATAAAAGTTGGATTTTAATTTGACTATATTCTGTATTTTAACAGACATACAACAGATTATTTACTCCAATTGAGTGTTATACTCAATCGGAGTAAATAAGTTATATAATGTCTGTTTGAACTTTATACATTTTCCGTATTTTAAGGATCCTAATGGAAAATAAATGTTTTAGTCGAGATAACGCTTGTAGTATCTTCATTAAAATCATTATGTTTCAAATGATTTTATTATTGAAATACAAACGGAAATCTATATAATTTTGATTCTTGTTATCAGATAAATTATATAATATATTAAGTGTTTTATATTAATATTTTTATTTTATTTTACAGAGACTGCTGTATCGAAGATGATAGAAGCCTTTATATATAGAAGAGTTACATTCTGTTAATGAATATTTAGAAAAAAATATGTAACCACTTTAGAGAAACATGTAACAACGAAAGAATGCTGCATACATATTATGTGCGCTTAAATACATGTGAGTATTATGTACATTGCTGTGTACATAGTCAATAAATTAATAATTATAATAATAAGTTGAAACATAAGACTACTTAATAGTAGAACTTACTACTTACTATTAGTTACTATTACTTACTTATTAGTTAAACTATTGAGATTTATAGAAAGATCTTTTCGGAACCGATGTGTTATGAGATTAATTTTCATTTATTGTGTATGACGATCTACAAGTAAGCAGTAGTTAAAGAAATAAGATACAAAATTGTCATAGGGAATATGATAAAAAGTACAAAATAACAGATATCCAAATTGCTTTTTCATATATCTTAATGAAACGATAAAACGCTCATGAAAACTTTAATATTCCTTCAAATACTACTTACAAAATCTTGGAATATGGTCGTAAAATGTCTGTAGCCCACCCACCCCTGTGTCGCGCGGTTATTATTCATTTTTCTCCAGTCAAACTCTGTAGGGCTCACTAATGTGCCACTTCAGATACAACCCCTACGCGGGTTTTCGCGACCATGTTTTTTTCGTGCACAACTTTTTGTTTGTTATGCGTCTCTCTCTCGTAACAGAGTCTGTCGTATTCGCGTCCCTTTCTAACTATCGTGCCAGCGTGGGGTGGCAGCAGAAAATATGATACGTTTTTTTTGGGGGTTAAATTGATTTTTCGGAAGTGTGTGGAAGCCATTTTATGACGGTTTCTCAGGTTTCGAATTTGGTAGGGCATTTTGAAATAATGTCACACTTAAAGAGCGTATCCTGGTAATTAATCTATGGTTTGGCTCAAAATAAACCTCTTCGTTTCTATATTAAAATTCTAGATCAATGTGAAAGTCTAAATATTTGATATCGCAGCGAATTGCGTATCAAATGAAAGGATTTACCATTATACCTTGAGACAAATGAAAAGAAAGAGGAAGACAATTATTTATGATTCTTTTCTAAACGATAGATGAGTTTTAGGATTCAAGGTCGCTTACAGCTATTAGGTATACTTATGAATAAGATAACCTTTAACGAATGATGAAAAATTCTTTTGTTGAAGAATATTTTTATGTTTACATAAGTAACCAGAAAAAAATATCAACAGTCAACTGTTAACAATTTGTATGAAAAACAAAAAAGAAGGCACTACACCTCTGGAGGCCAATTTTTAGGCTACAAAAATATAAGAAAAATGGAAAGTCTAGACATAAAAAAAATACAAATTTACTTAAAGAAAAAAATTGGATTTAAAAAAACACACATTTTATCTCTCAACCAAAGCGAATTTCTCAAAATAGTACTCGCCACTTTAAAAATGACCGGAAAAGGGACATGTTAAAAATGATAACATACTTACGGCCCATTAACAATGCCCTAATAAAACATCAAATTATGACACGGATATCGTAAAAGTGCCCTAAAAAATGACCCACCGAAATTAATGAGTATTGCCTTCTGTCCCCATAGTTATGAAGCGTTAAAAACGTAAAAGGTGAATACAATTAACGATTAATTAACTCGTTATTGTGACTGTTTTACGACTTTAACTTAATTGTAATAGCCAGTTTTATTATTAGTTAAAATTATTAGTAACACACCATAAACTGTACTAATTTACAACATTTGTTTAGAAAAAAATTTCAATTATTTTAAATTAAAATTTTGTCGTTAACACAGTGTAAAAACAGCTGATAGAGTTAATTTTGTAATGAAATCCCTAAATCTTTATATGTATTAAGCCTATACATTTTATCTACTTATTAATATTATATTCAATTAATGTAGCTTTCTTTAGGCAAAATAATTTTTAAAATCGGACCAGAGTTTTGGAGTTCATTCATTACAAACAAAAATACAGACATATAAATAATTTCAATTTATAATATTGGTTATTTAGTAATTATAGTAGTTAGTCTATACTTGGTACTTACTGAATGGTAGTAGTAGGTGCTGGGAACTTTTTCAGAACTTGTGCATAATGCAAAACCAAAAGCAGCAAAGGGAATACCTACATAGGATAAAGGAAAGATAAAAAACAATGTGTAGGAATAGCAATTAACCTTAGTAATCTAATAACTAATGTGTTGATAACATTGATAACATCACGATAATGGACCGTAGGCAAGTTGACGATCCACTTTGTGATAGTGAAAATTTTATTTTTTCTCCAACAAAACACAACGACAAGAAAAACTATAAGTGCAATAATCCATATAGTATAGATATTAGAGAAGGGGAAAGAAAAGCACAAATGCTTTTCACGGTTCATGGTGGTATTCTTCTGTAAGATCGTTCCAATCTTCCATACCTACCGCTAGAAGGCATTGTTAAAAAATTTGAACATGTATGTAAGTAATAAATTATTTTTAGAGACCCTCGAACACTGGGTTTCAACCCAATTTGCATACGTTATCAAACAATCTGAACGGTTAATTGTGTAGCGTTAACTGTTGAAATTTAACTGACATTAAAACTATCACGCTATCAAAACTCAAAACGGGCTGTTCCAAACTGTCATACTATTTGTTCTACGATAGAACAGTTTGGACAAAAAATTTCCAAATAGTTCTACCGCGTAGTATGACAGATTGGACTCGAATAATTTTAATGAAACATGTCTTTTTTTTTTTATAAGAGATGGGTTTGCTCTTGGCCAACAACCAGCTTGGTAGCAAGGGAGAGGCCTAAGATGGAGCGAGCTCACCCAGAAGATGCCTATTCACTCGAACTTTGAAAAGATTAGGGTTATATGAACTCGGAAATACAGACGCAGGCAGGGAGTTCCAAACCTTGGCGGTGCGCATTATAAAAGATGTTTTAAAGCGCTTGGTTCGAAAATGTTCTACCATTTTTATAATAATAGGTGTCCAAACTGTTCTACCATTTTTATAATAGAGCAAAATAATAATAAAAAAAAAAACTTGCAATGAGTTCTACAGGTGACTGGTGAGTATGCGATATTATCCTTTCCTTACTATACTAATATTATAAATGTGAATGTGAGTTTGTTTGTTTGTTACGCTTTCACGCAAAAACTACAGAACCGATAACCATGAAATTTTGCATACACGTTGTCTGCGACACCAGAAAGGACATGGGGTACCTTTCATCCAGGAAAAAAGTACTGTTCCCGAAGGATCATCTAAAAACATAAATAATTAGGCGCCACCGTCGTCACTGCGATAAGACACAGTTTGGACATGTTTCATTAAAATTATTCGAGTCCATTCTGTCATATTACGCGGTAGAACTATTTGGAATTTTTTTGTCCAAACTGTTCTATCGTAGAACAAATAGTATGACAGTTTGGAACAACCCATCAAAACATTATTTCTTAGTAAACATTAGAGTCTGCTCTAGATGAGAAAAGGCTAGAAGAGAATTTTATTGAGGTTACTAGTGTGAATTATTTATAAAGGCTTTAAATCGTCCTGAATGATTTTAATACAAGAATCAAATGCAAAAATATTTTTATATATTATATAAAGGTTTCTTGAACTGAACTGTTTACTATTTCATTTAATTTCATTTAATTCCACATCAAGACAAGTGTTCCTAGAACATACAAGTTATTTCTAGTCTGTTGCGTCTTAAGTTTTGAAATATTAAATGTTAAGATTTTCTAATAATAATTGCGACTACACCCAGGCCCAAATTTCATTATAATAGTTTTAAATTTATACACGTAAAACTAGTTAATTCCGAAAGCCAAGCCTTCCTGTGATTATAATCGGGCGGCCAATTAATTTTAAGCCGTTTTAGAAGGGCCATAAAGATTTTAATCAAGTTTTATTACAAGTTTGATAGTGGACAAAACAATGGCGTTTGAGAGTGGATTTCTAACACAATCTTAGATTTTTAGATATAAAAAACACATCTTTAATTTTTTTGCCTTTTGAGATTAGGACGAAATTTCAATATATTATGTATATAATTAAAACTGGATTCGAGAAAGATTCTTATGAAGAATTTTCTTAGGAATTATTATATATTAGGTTTTTTATGAAGTTCACTATAGATATATTATAAAGGCGAAAGTTTATGAAGATGAATGTTTTGTTGTTTATTACTTTTTCATTATAATATATGGATGTTCAAATCCGTTGAATAGATACAGAATAAAATATACCGATATATAAAGCTGAAGAGTTTGTTTGTTTGTTTGGTTGTACGCGTTAACTCAGGAACTACTGGTTCGAATTGAAAAATTCTTTTTGTGTCCATTTATCGAGGAAAGCTATATATACACTATAGAGCTATCCGCCGCGTCTGTCTGTTCGCGATAAACTCAAAAACTACTGCATCGATTTTCATGCGGTTTTCACCAATGGATAGAGTGGTTTTCGAGGAAGGTTTTAGTATATAATTTACAAAGTTACATGGGCGGAAGTCGCGGGCACCAGGCACCAGCTAGTATGCTATAATTTATAAAGTGCGGAGACGACAGGGAAACGAGCTTTGGCTACCCTTACACAAACAGAACATATTCTGTTATTTCACTATGGTCTTCTGTAAGAGTTTGATTACTAGTCAAATGGACTGCCCAAAAGACTGCAAAGCCTTGCCACTACTTTTGCAATTAGCTTTTACAGCTAATAAGCTTTTTACAATCAGATATTATGTCACTGTCCAAAAACAAGGGCGCGAAGTCAATGTTAACGCTTTCACTCCGAATAAATTACAATAATTTAAAACTTATAAATATTTAAACGAAGGAATAGGCACAATTAACGTCCGTTGAATAATCGGCTAACATGTTTAACCGTCAAAATCGCTTCGTAATCAGTTAGATCTTTGAGATAAATTTGTATATATTTTTTTTCACTACAATCTTGCTGGCTCACACTGTTGAAAGTATTACTCGATTATTTAGATTAAAGCTCGTTGATAAGGCAATAAATTAGCCGGAATTTATGTTGCGGTAGTGCCCACGTAAATGCACGGCATTAGGGAACCACTGAATTTACAATTGAAAAATATCTTTTTTACCATTGAGAAATTTACCTCTTTTTAACTAACCTTATGTTTCTGTCTTCAAAAGTTTAAAATGTGCTGTACGTTAATAAATAAATCGCTAAAAAACCTAGACCGGTGTGACTTTCCTATTTATAACTCGATTCCCAAGCAACACAGAATGGCTGAATATTCTTTGCCGTTATTAGCCGTTATCCAAGCAATTTGGGCACAAAATAAATTGCTTTAAGCTGTATAGTAGCAAAATAGCTGAATAAGCAACAAGAAGCCCATAATAGCTCATAGTGTTATAATAGCCCAAAAATCATTCAATAGAGCTGACAAGATAGGCAGCATTTGCCTATCTTGTCAGCTCTAATACCCTTATAACAAAGTTTTTATAACAAAGTGTTGCCTGGGTTGTTTTTGAATAAATTAAGTAACAACATTTTAGTAATGGCAATGTCCTAGAAGCTGCCTAGAAGCAGGAGTAGGTAAAAACCGCATTAAAGAATATGACTATGATATAAAAGCAAGTTCGCTGTTGTGTTTCGTTGAGTATTTTATTAGTTTTATATTACACTAGCTGATGCTCGCGACTTCGTCCGCGCTGAAAAGTATAAAACGCCATCTACCGTGGAATATCACCAAGCAGTTGTCATGTTAGTCATTTCACCCATCGAAATAATCTCTCGGGCCAAGCCGCTAGTATTTACTTTTATTTTAGATTTCCCGTAGGAATGAAGCATTTTCCCGCGGTAAAAAGTATCCTATGTTCATCACAGATAATGTCTGCGTCTAATGGTAAAATAATTTTTCAAATCGGTCCAGTAGTTTTGGAGCCTATTCTATACAAACAAACAAACAAACAATCAAATCTTTCCTCTTTATATAGAATAGCTGGTGCTCGCGACTTCGTCCGCGTTGAAAAAGAAAAAAGTAGCCTATATCCTCTGTGTCCAGTACGTCTAAATGTTTATCTACCAAGGAGTTATGGAGGAACATACATACATAAAATACAGGCTACACTTACAGACATTCCACATATTGCACACAGCACCATCTAGTTTCACACTAAGCGACTAATGCTTGTATTATGGATACCAGACAGTTGATATACTACAAAGATTACTTTTTTTTGTAAATACATACATATATTATAAATATAAAACATCCATAAACATTTGCCCCTAGCGGGATTCGAACCCGCGACCGTAGACCAAACGTGTCGTCAAACGTTTGGTCAAGTCAAAGTGAGTAAATGCCAGAGCCCATTTCCCTATGTCTTCCTTCAGCACCTACGGCGTTGCCTATGCTAATAGGCGATGGTATAACTACCATCAAGTGGACTGTCAACCTGTCCGACAATCTATACATAAAAAAAATACCCCTACGGTTAAAGATACTTTCACTGCTACTTTGTATAAACCTCATTTAGTAGCACTTGTAACCTGTAATTACTGTCGTAAATTAAAAAAAAAAAACAATATGGAGTTCAAGATGGCTACGGCGATAATTGATAGTAAGAAGTAATAAACCGCCTTTTTAATGTCCCCATGCGACACCTGCACGAATGTACCTTGAGGCCTTTGTTCGTGGCTTATAAAAGGAATAAGTTAATTTAAAATCATAAGGCTAATCAATCATTCAAATTTATTAAGCGATTAAGTTGAGTTAAGTAAAGTAAAGATAACGAATTAATCGGTTAATAATAAATTAACATAAATCAAAAGAGGTCGCCAAAGAAGTTGGTGCGTTCAGTTCGAGTCTTTGTGAATTAAAAAGAAAGAAAAATGGTTGCGTTCGAAAATTGAATTAATTAAACCTTCAACAGGTGGATAAGATAACTCGCTTACTTGTAGACAGTCCGTAATAATTCCATTTATACTTGCGTCCGGAGAGTTTTAACAATTTTTGTCTGTGACGTGCTGTACGAAACAATTTGGATGTGGCAAAATATATTTTATCGTAGAATGTTTAATTCTATTAATAATTGTTTTTAGGTTAAAAGCTCTCTGTATAACGAATTTCATCAATTTTATCCATGAAAACATTAAAACCTATTTTTCATATTATGTCACGTTAGTAGGTAGGTATATATTATGGATAAATGTCATCTTATGTCTTAGGTAGATATTTTTTGTTGCAATAGTTATTTAACCTTCCTAACCCTATAGGTGTTGATATTTTTAACAGAAGAATCCCATAGAACTATAGTGGCCATCATTTCTGTATTGAAACCGAATCAATTTTATGTATTGGCATAAAATTAAACGTAACTGGCTTCGCCTGCATGATTTAAAAGTAGATAGACCTATATACTTTTTTAAAATTCAAACTATCTTCACATAAAATTTGATAGTTATTTTCGGATTACTTAGGATATCTGTGTAATTTTTTTTATTTTATTTACATTAAGCTGAGTAGTCAAAAGTGTAAAAAAAATATTCAAAATTAATAAATGTGTAGAAAAACTTGTTAATACGAAACTTTTAACTAAACACTAGCTTAGAAATATATTTGTATTCTTAAATCCATGTACCATTTAAAACGCCCCAGCTTTCTTTTTTGTCTCAATTTACTTAAAGATTGCATTTTTCCTCTCCCTCGCACGTAATTAGTGATTGGTCTGCCCCTGATTACCGCTAATAGCCCATTGCGCCTCGTTTGTCGCAGACGGTTGAGGAATTGTGATTTTATTTGTTTTCTTTTGTACATTCATCGAAGGCAGCTTCATACTGTCCGGAATTTCTGACTTGAATTTAGTTTCACATATGCCAGAATGGACGTAGATTTGTGTAGATTGTATATTTGTGCGAATTTTAAAAGTGACTTTGAATTCTCAATTAAATGTCTATCAAAAAGTAATATATAACAGACAAACACCTGTACCTACTTGTAATTTTACAATGTAATCAAACATCCTTTGGAAAATTTTCATATTCTTTTGCTGTCGTTGCAATTAAATATACAACTTATAGCTTATAATTTTTTTAATAAATGTATTTATTTAAAAAAATATATAAAAAAACCTTATGTATTTTGGATTTAATAGCATATTTCTTTAAAATAAACACAAATTAATTCATAAAGGTGATATATGTAATTTCCTAGCAGGGTGAATTTTGGATTTTTTTTTTTCATTTTTTTTTTTCGGTGAGTGAGTAGGTACATACATATTGAATCCCAGAGCTCATTTCCCTAATCCCTTATAATTAATCTAAGTAAAGTCGGCAGCGCACTTATAGCACCCTATGGCTTTGCTTGTGTTAAAAGCGCCATAAGCCTGAAAAAAAAATTAGGTACATGAAAAAAAGAAAAAAAACAATGAAAAAAATATAATTCAATATTCTTTATTAGATATAGCTACACTAGAACACACGTCATTTACTCACAATATACCTATAATGTGTACATTATTATTATACATGTACAATATTTTATTTTTCATTAGTTTTTACAATATTTAGTATGTATTTTTTTTTTATTAGTTAATAAAATAGAATATTACTGTACAATATCATATATTGGCTATGGACAAGAGAGGTATCTTTTCCGTTAGTAAATAAGTAACGAACATAAAATTGATTTATATGACATGTTGTTACCGCTTGCAGGGCGGGTCTGCTTCCGGGAAATGGCCGCGCCGCACTTCCGGTCCCGTGTTTCCGCCGTTTTCCTGTCAAGAAACATAGAAGACTTTATACGACAACTACTTTGATGACTTTTTTATTATAATATGATGCTATTGTTGTTCTTTGAATAATCTACCGTTTTTTTTTAATCCGAAGCAACTAATGTATTGTCAAATATCACATATTTTTATTTGTTAATGAAATAAAAAAATAAAAAGTCCATTGAAAAAGTAGCTGCATGTATTCTTTAATAAATAATTTAAAAATATTGTACATTAATTTTGTTTTAAGGACTTATAGTTACATACTAAGTATGGTTCTATTTTATGTAATTTTTGGCTGTTGATTTCCCAAACAATAAAGTAAAAATATATTAACGATGACAACCGAGAAGCAAACTAAGTAATGACCTAGAAGACGGAACTATATCTTCAAAGATTCTATATGATAATGTAGTGGACTAATTATTAAACCCCAACTTAGATTAGGTAACCACAATAACAGAATGTCTACAATTCTACATATTAAAACAAATATCTCGGTGAATGAAAATAACAATCGAAAAATTTAATCAAATACCAATTATTGTGGAGCTTACAGACTTTCAAAATAAGATATTGTATTGGAATTAAACTCCGAGACGTCTCAATGCCGATATAAGAAGGGTAGTGTTAAAGTAGATAGTCGTATACAGAAATCCGACAGCATTAAGTTCGAGCACACTTACAGAGCTAAGCTATGGAATTAAAGCTAACTAAAAGACCATTCCATACAACTAATTGTTACATGTCACACTATCAGTTATTAACTTTAGTAGTAATTAATAACTGTTCTATACTAACATTGTAAAGAGACAATATTTGTATGTTTATAATGAATAAACTCAAAAACTATTGGACAGAATTTAAAAATTCTTTCATCCATAGGCTTTCTATGGATGAAAGAATTTCAGCGAGTATCAGCGTTATCAGCGAGTAACATAGGCTTATCCAATACTAATAATAAATCTGTAAGTGTAGGTATTGTATGTGTGTATGTTCCTCCATAACTCTTAAACGAATCAACTGATTTTCATGAAACTTGGTAGATAAACATTTAGAGGTACAGGACACAGGATAAGCTACTTTTTTTATTTTCAATTAACGATTTAGTAGTGCCCAGAGCATACTAACACCCTGAGCATTTTTTTTCAAGCTATACCTATAGATTAAATCGCCTAGGACTAACTTATTTAGCACTTTGCAACTGGGTTTAGCGAGAAAATGTTTTCCCCGTCCTTTGTTCCACAAGGAAAGAAGATACAGCGTTCACACACGACTGCGTCCCTCTTTAATCCGAGGGTGAATTTTTCCCCGTAAAGAAATTCTGCCGGTTCACGTAGATAGTAGGTAGGTATGTTTCATGAAAAACATGTTAACTTTCAAACTTAATATAGCTAGTATTGAGCTATGTAAAACTACAAAACCTCTGAGTATTATATGTAAAAACAGATAGAGAATCCATAACAATTTGAACCATGATAACTCGCCGGTTCGGGCGAGATTATAGGAACACTAAGAAATACTACTATTAAATAGGACCTAATAGTAGAAATAGGCTAGGAAAATGGAGCCTATTGTAAGAGTTACGAAAATAATGAATAACCCCAAGCAACACAGAATGGCTGAATATTCTTTGCCGTTATCAGCCGTTATCCAAGCAATTTGGGCACAAAATAAATTGCTTTAAGCTGTATAGTAGCAACATAATAGCTGAATAGTAGCTGAATAAGCAACAAGAAGCCCATAATAGCCCATAGTGTTATAATAGCCCAAAAATCATTCAATACAGCATTTGCCTATCTTGTCAGCTCTAATACCCTTATAACAAAGCTTTAAACTGAATAATTTGTGAATTTCATACTGTTATCTGGCCTATGTGTTGCCTGAGACTTGCCTTAGCGTTCCGTCTCAAGGGCCTCGGGTTCAATTCCCAGCAGGGTCAACTTTGTAAATGAATTTAGGAAGTTGTGGCAAATCACCTTGTCTGATAGCACCTTGACACAACCATATTTTTTTGTATAAAGAAATACCGTTTATCCTTTGAAAGAGGTAACAGTTCGCCAATGGTCTCTTGAATAATTAATAAAGCGTAAAAGCAGCTTTAGGAATATAAATAGATAAACGCGTTAAGGGAAATTCAAATGGACCATAAAAAGGACAAAACAAGACAGAGAGGTAATGTAACAGTAAGTTATTAAGCAATTATTATAAACACAATTACCTATAAAAAGTACCTAAGTATAAAAATTCTAACTCCCATGGAAGGTTTAAAACGAAACGCAAGTGCCGTCGGCTAGATCAAAGAAAGCAGCCTGCCGTCGGCACTTTGATGTTTCCACCCGACGGCGATCCAAGCTTTGAACTTTTTCTAATTCAATTATTATAAAACTAAAGTTTATTTTGTTTTTCGTTTTATTTATAGACATGTGTTTTACTTTGTATTCAAATTTACAACTGAAAGCACAATATAGCTTTCACAAATGTATAATAAAAAAAGCTTAGTTAGCTTTAAGGTAATGGCAAATTATTATAGCTTAGAAGAAATTAGCGGATAAGTCTTGTGTGAAATCTTTTTTTAATAATTTAAGTATGTATTGTTAAACAAAAAAAATAATTTTCTATTTCTCCTACATAGAGATATAAATAGGGATTATCGTCTTTATAATAAAATATTATTATGTTGTTTATTTTTATTGTATAGGTATGTATTTTATTTTAGTAATTAATAGTAACATAGTAGAAAAAATTCTAATTAATGAACAGAATGTGTTTGATATACTCGTAAATGTATTTATGTCACTTTAAGAAATAAAAAAAAATCAATTTCACAATTAATTATTAACGTAATATAAACACTTAACAAATAAATCTATGAATATTATGTAGATTTCAAATAATGTATTAATGATATAGATGTATATTATATTTAGCTGTTGAAGCCTCCAATATAACCTCTTACATGTGTTGTATTTGTAGCTCAAATGAAGTAATTACATAGGTTTTAAGTAAAAAGAATATGAAGTAAGTCAAACGACATAAACATTATGTTTTCTCAACCCTTTCCTTGACCTATATTCAGAGCACATCGGGAACTGGGGTGAAAGGTCACAGTGGTCAAGGTGAAGGAGACGCCCATTAACGTCTCCACTTAGAACAACTCTCGGAGGCAACGTCTTAAGATTTTTATTGCGATCATAAAATTTTGATACTTGAAGGAAAAATTTTTATTCCGCCATCGTTTTTGCATTTAATATATCTGTTAACTATACGTAGCTCTACGACGACAGCGGGATTTACCTATTGCTACTAAATTTATGTTCAATTTTAATTATGATAGATTACGTATTCATTGATGTGTGACATTATATTTAACATGATAGAAGAGTGCAGCCTTAGGTTAAATTTTTCAAGTTTATGTGATACAAATGTAAAAATCGACTCCAAATTTTAGCTACCGACCTATGTCCTGTGGCTTCGCCCGCAATTTAAATTAGGAAAAAATAAAAGTAGATGTGTAAAATACTAACACTGTTATTTAGTTTATAAATATTATTTTTATATGGGTAGAGCTATATATTTTATTTTTTCTACGTATTTTTAAATACACAAATACAAAACATAGATACATATTATTTTCAGAAATACATCCCATGGGTGACAAAAATATCAAAACTCATTCGTCCTCTTGTACAAAGTTCGCTAAGTAATAAGATAATGAAGAACAGCGGGGTCGGGATACGAATTAAAACGAGCAGTGTGTGCGTTAGCTCAGCACTTCCTCATTTTTTATATTATTTATGGAATGTCTATTTATTTTTTATTTTTTTGCTTGCCAGTTCCAAACCGGAGCCAACTATGAAAAGCTTATTTCTACAGTCATCGCTGCCACTCAAGCAAGCTACTCGTCAAAAGTTAACTTCAAGCGACTATCTTCAATCTTCAAACGACAAAGAAGCCTGGATTTAAGCAATTCGAGCTCGTACTATGTTTACTATTAAAAAACTGTAATTGTGTATACATAAAATTTTGTTAAAATTCTCAGGGTCGTCAACTTGGCTTTTTTCCGAAACCCTGGTAAATTTAAATTTATAATGACCATCATTAGATAATTGATAAATAAATATTTTGATTTTGATTTTTGAACTAAGTTTTACAAGATTAAGTTTAGTCAACTGGAATATTTTACTTTGTCATGCTTATTCTTGAGTTGTGTCGTTTAATAGAAGATGTAATTTTTGCAGGAGCATATTTGTTAAGTTTTTTTTTTTATTTTAAGGTCGACAGACAGTACCATAGTTATCTCTTTTTAATTATATCAAGTATGGTACTAAGTATGTTGTTCTGAAGTTATTTCATTTTACACAAAATTTAAAAAAACTACATTTTACTTTTATATTTTGTCTTAATAATTATGTTTTATTCAAATTAAAAATGCTGTAAGTTTTCCTTTTAATAAACATATAAAATAAATAAATGTGTTAATACCCTTATTATAACTTGTTTCACAAAAAAACCTTCTAAGATATTAAAATAAGTTTTCCTTGAAAAAAAGTAACACCAGGCTAATGCACTTTTGATTCCTTGTTTATTTAATGAGTGAATCGGAGAGACGCCCTCGTTATGACGTCACTAACATCTTTAACACTCCTTCGAAGAATACAGTTATATTTTCCTACAAGTGTGACAGAGAAAGGTATAATGAATGGAATAGATCTTAAGAAAAGAAAGTTGGTACTTAATAAAATAAAAAAGGAGCGTCAATGACTTAAAACTTTGTGAAAGTTTCAAGGTGACCGTTTCAATGCGCTTTTCAGAATTGAATTTAATTTCAAATGAATACGTACTTGAGTAGTCTTGTAACTTATTTATTTTTATTTAAAAGTCGTCAGAAAGAGTGACGGTCTTCTACTTGATAATAGGTCTAGACCGATTTTAGTTCTGTCTTTACTTATGGATATAGTGAGGAATGATTTGTATGTAAAATAAATTGGTCGCGGAGGAAGTCCCCGCGACTTCGTCTCGCTAGTAATAAGTGTATAGATACTTAATTATTTTAATATTAGCTTGCGACCGCGACTTCGTCCGCGTTGAAAAAGAAAAAAAGTAGGCTATCCTGTGTCCCTGCACGTCTAAATGTTTATCTAACAAATTTCATGAAAATCAGTTAATTCGTTTAAGAGTTATGGAGGAACATACATACATACATACAATGCCTACACTTACAGATTTATTATTAGTATTGATGATGATGACTGATTAAACACTGTTAAGCAGAGAAATAACGCTTCTCTATTCGAGTTTAGAATCGTGTGAAATGCATGTTGTTTTGAAATCTTATTTTTCTTGGTAATTTATTCTTTAATTCAGAAATATTGATTTAGATATTATAATAGTAATATTATAGAAACACGTGTTTCCATTTTAATTTTCTTCTAAATTTATGTTGATTTCGTTACCAACGTAAACCCATTTCACGATTTCTTTTTTAACATTCGTGAAGCTCGGGCCCTTATTTATAGTCCACATGTTATATTTAATAATAATAATGTCGTATTTATTTATATTGAGACAAAGTTAGAGTTACAAATGATACTACTGTCTTTCCTTTTTAGATGAGGAATCGCGGTAGGTTGGATCATCTGAAGGTAGAACTGTGGTACATATCTTTATACAGGATCAGTATAGGTACCTATACAAGTGCGCCGGAGAATCTTACCAGGGACGAATTGTAGATAGATTGTGTCTATGTTTTCGTAGGAGTTCTATCTATGCTAGTACAATATAGGTAACATTAGGCTTTGCCTAATGCCTGAGCTAATTACGTAATGATACACTCCCCACCAAGTGGGCCCTCATCCTGTATGCCGACCTTAACATAAAAAAATTGGTAAGTGATTTAAATTATGATAATTAATTCATTGTAAAGAAAAAAAAAGAAAAACAATTAAAGTAAACATTTTATCAATCAATCAATACTAATAATAAATCTGTAATGTATGTTCCTCCATAACTCTTAAACGAAATTAACTGATTATCATAAAACTTGGTAGATAAACATTTAGACGTACAGGACAAGGGATAGACTACTCTTTTCTTTTTCAACGCGGACGAATTCGAGGGCGCCAGCTAGTAATCTTCAGTCTTCAGATTCAGTCATACTCTATAATGCCTACTTCAGTAAGGAACATGCTTATTCTAGTTTTAGTAAAATCTATAAAATTCATTGGATATATTATGAAGATGTATAAAAGTTGGCGAAACAGAACCACATGTACAAAGTATTTCAAAGTACAAAAGTATTCCAAACACGAAAGTTGGCGAGTACGTCCGCACTCATTAATAACATGTGTCTGCGGATTTAAAACAAAAAGTCTGCAAGTACTCACTATAGATTGGGGTCGAACGTTTTTCATTAGGCTACGATCACATTAGGCGGGCGGACAGACGGCCGGATTATTGGATCCGACGGACGAAAGACTTCGATCCGTTGCCTTTTTTACTTTTTTTATTTTTTTTTTCCCGCCAGGCACCGTCTGGAAAGGCTTTTCCTCTTATTTATTGCTTATACGAAGGCCGAATTGGATATTTGTAAAAGGTTGAGCTGTTAGCCAATGGGAGAATTATTAGATTTTTTTGTGAACAGTAAAGCTTTTATTTTAATTTAAAACCAAAAATAACAACAAAAATAATATAATCAACAATATAGTTTTATCCTACTGTTTTATATTGGTTATGTATTCTACTAGTTTTATATTGGTTATGTATTATGTAAAATATACCTTTTACACTGTAGGGACACCTATTTGTAACTCATATTTTTCTTATTACTGGTTTTTTTTCTTTCTCTTTGTCTTTGTTATGTTACTAAGTTACAAATAAATGTTTGATTGATTGATTGATTGATTGAAAAAGTGTTTACTGGATTTTTTATACATGCTATAACTTTCTCTCTTTAATTTCTGATAAAAGATGAATAATGTAAATGTTGCGTGAATGATTTGAACCTTAACATTTAATAATAATGAAATATGAAATATCAGTCTTAGCTGTGAGTGCGGTGGTATTCTACTATGGCACTTTTAGTCCTTTATTCCTTAATTCCACTTATACTTAATCCTACTATACCTATTCGGTAGAACACTTGCTTTGCTATAGCCACCTAGTTAATATTTAAAAAAATACGTTTAAAAATTACACAAAATAAGTTTTTATTGGCAGACTGTTTAACTTATAAATAGACGAGTCTTTACTCAGAGTATTTAAAATTTAAAATAAGTTGGTATATCGCGACGAGGTAAGTACGATTTTTTCTAAAAAAAAAATATTTTTACAGTTAATAACTTATACTTAACCTTTTGAGGGGCTCAGTTTTTGGTGAAGCTTACGCTAAATTAATAACCGAAATATACGTTTGTAGTGTAATTTGTAGCTTTCAATTCCATCACTCAGTCTCGACGAGAGGCTGTCTCATTAGTGGTTAGGGGGGGATAGGGGGATATGGTGCGGCGTCGGTAGGCATCGGGGGATTCTCGCGTCAAGAGGACGTCGACGCACTGCCTAATTAGTGTATTTTTTGGTTGCAATGCCACTGTGTTGCCGACTACTCTTTATCTGCCATTGTAAGCTGATTTAAAAAATTAGACAGAAGGGTGCACGGTTAATTAATTAAAATATATATATATCTGCATACATTTCTTAAAGGAATTATGGTATTTATGGACGAATTCACAATAAGTAGTAAATAAAAAACAGATGCAGCGCCACCTATCGAGGCAAATTGTGAATCTTAAGCCATGTAGAAACTTACTTCCACTCTAAACCAATAGCGGTTTAGATAGAGCTTAATGACATATGGCATACCTACTTATATAGAAGAAAAATGTATATAAAGATAAAATTTAATGCTTTTCAAAAACCAGTGTTCTACTAATCTTCAAATGAACATAATGGACACTGTGTAAAATTCTTATAAGAATTATAAATCCACGTGTCTTATAAGAATCATTTTCTAATTTATTCAATAAGTTTATAGAGCCACATTTACTGAAAATTACTTTCTCATAAACGATGAAATTTATAATATTATTATGTATAAAAATACAAAAAACTAAATCAATTAATTAATTACAATAACTTTGATCATTTAATAATTTGCTTAATATTTTAAACACTGCAAAAACAAAACTGTAATAATAAAAAATTTCATACATTAGTGACAATGACACAATAACTTCATTTTAGAATGACGACACGCCCCAAATCATTTTTTTTTTTAATTCAATCTGTTGAATTATATAATTAAAACAGTCTGTAACAACAATATCGCTTTACCCAAATTTAAATAGAATAACACAAAATATGTGTTCAAATTGCTACATGTCCTAATATAAGTTTAGTCTCTGAAAATCGAACATACAAGTTTCTTGGTTAAGATTATACTAAATTGACATCTATGTACCCAATTTAAAAGTCGCAAAGCACATTACACGCGAAGGGGAATTCGCCGAAAACTTATCTGCGGTATACGAACGCACAATCCATCATAATTATGCCCAAAACTCCGTGTACGAAAATTCAATAAAAAAAAAGAACTTTTCACAACACCCCCATCTAGCGGACGCTACGCGAACCTTGTCGGATCGACCCCCCACCCCAAAAACGTCAGGGGGTGGTAGCCACCCCACGTCGTATCCCTTTTTTCTTCCCTCCACACCCTTATCCGTACCTGAGCTTTCTTTATCCGTCGGCTGAACTTTTTCTTTACTTCCATCCCGCTCTAACAAGTTACGTCTGTTCGATCGCTCCGCATCTTCCGTCTCACTCTGTCGCAAAGAAAAATATCTGTTTATAAAAATGAGAGCGCAGATGTGTTTGGGGCCCGGCTCTATTGGACGTATTGTGGGGTAATGTTTCATATACGGAGGGGTGTTTTTTATACTAACTCAAAAAAAAATGCACCCCCGACAGAAGTGATTTCTTTTAGGTATCTACGAATATATTCGTTCGTTTCCAATTTCGATAACAAAGCTTATTTCTTTATCCACCGCTCGCGACCTTCGTTTGTACATTTTTCATGAAATAATTGTGAGGGCTTGCACAAGTTTCTTTGAAGTTTTTAACTTTATTCTTAAATTCCTCCAGGCATTATACTTTTTACAGTTATATTGTAAGTGTTATATATATAATATTATACTAGCGGATTAAATAAAATTAAAGTAGGGCTTTTCTAACCCCCTAAACCTAAATTTCAACCTAACTTAAATTTTTCCTAAAACCCAACTTCAACCTACTCGGACAAGATTGGAACAAATAGAAATCGTGTGTTTGATACCGATCGGTTTTTATTTGGTTTTTGGTGATTTAGTCTCATGTTTTCCCTACAAATTAACTCATAATAAGATTATATCTATTTAAAAATAAAAAATTAAATATTCAATGACTGAAAAAAATAATATATCAGTATGAAAGATCGAATTAAAAAAGTGGCGCGAACGAAGTCGCTGGCGGAAATGAGCATCACGGAAACACAACAGAACATGGTGTTACAATATTTTCAAGGCGGTTAATTCTATATATTTTATATTCTATAGTTACAGCCGCTAAATGGGCTGCCCAAATTAGTGCGAAAACAGTGCCCTTCCACTGCTTGCCAGATCCAGATAATTATTTCAAAGAGATTATTCTCTTTGAAATAATTATCTTAAGTACAGTTTCCAATTTTTTTTTTGTTGCGAACATTTAAGCTCATCAATAACTATGTAGGTTAGGTACTAAACAAAAAAATGATTGACACTCCTTGGAGAAAAACTTTTTTGTTTTCACCTATTTAGGTATATAATGATTTTGTAATACTATAGCGACCCGACCCCAGCTTTGCACGGAGTTAATATTTTCATAATATAAAGTATAGATCTGTCTAATGCAATGTGGACTTAAAATTACTCAGAGTTTAGGTATAATACAATTCTTTATTCAAATGACTTCCCAATAAAAAGATCAAGACAACAAAAAATTTAAGTTATATTGAATTGCGAATATCAGACAAATATTTCTCTTTGATTTCCACCCGCAATCTTCGTACGACTTCATGCCTACATTATTTTTTGTCTAATATTTTCCCTGTGTGATTCGAAATGTTCACACGCTTGAGTTGTTCCATAAAAAGGAATTTGTTATTAAATACTTCTCGAAAAATTGGACGAACTTAACAATAACTTCTTAATTGGCGCAGACAATCAGTGTTAGCTTTTCAAGTAAGTAAGGTATTGCTTTGATGTATTTATTAGCTAATGTTCTAGAGAAAAGGGGGCTGAAACCTAAAAGGCCCTAACTTAATTGTTAGCCATAAAGGACGGCAGGCGAACTGATGGTTTACTTTGAGGGTTCTATATACACGAATATAGGTACAATATATATTTAACGAAATAATAGGTAGTCAAAGGTTCTTTATAATAACATTCTCCTAGGCATTTCCTGACAGAGGTCTGTAGGTACTATGGAGAAATTTGAATTTTCAATATTATTTTAATTTTATTTTGCAAGGAAACATGCAAAAAGCGAGAAAAAGCTAGTTATAGTTTTTACTGTAATGTCATGCCGTGAAATAAAATGTCTAGACAAACCTAATAAGGTGTTGTAGACATTGTTATCATATTTTGTAGAATTTAAGTGTTGGATAGTAAATAAATAAATAAATATGATGAAATTCAATATTTTAAAGTCAAATGGGTATATAATATTTACTTTCTTTGAATACAGCTAAACACAAAATGCGTTTAAAAATTCATTGTCAAAATATTATTAGTTTTTAAGGGTGTGCGCAATTGTTAAACATGAATACAATAAATCGAATAGTACAATAAAAGTGAAAAAAGGGGCGTACTCTATCGATTCTGTACACGAGTCAAGTGCCATTCTTTGGCTATTAGGAGAATCGATTCTTTGTCGATTTCGATTGGGGTTCGATTTTTATGTTAATCTTTTTATTGAACAAGTATAGACGACGACTGATTCGATTAGTTAAACTTTGAAACTATTTATCGCTTTAATTATTGGTTAACATTTTGAAACTAAGTAACTACAAATACTAATAGGTCAATACAATCATAGATGTTACTAGATAAACTAGATATTACCGAGAGTCATAACTAGGACATAAATGGCCTTATAGAGGATAGCGGTAATACAATAGCATATGTGCTGTTTCAGTGCTTGAATAAATGATGCAAGCTCTCATTCTAATACCTATGCTAATATACATTTGTCTTTATAGACAAAAGTTATCGGTTGCTGTGTTTAAAGGAGACGGTAACCACATATCATCAAGTAAGTAAAAACGACAGAAAGACAGACAGGTAAGTACGTATTTAGTATAATAGGAAATCTACAGTAATATGTAATGTATGTAAAATTTATGGTAAAAATCTTTGATGAAGGATACACTTTCGTTCATCAAAAGTAAAAATCGTATGTCAGCCTGTCACCATTTGTCATAAAAATCATGTAATAATATTTTAGTGTAAGATCCGATTTAGAATTGCGTACTTTAATAATTTAAAATTTATACTGCACATTATAGACTTGTGACTCAATGTTAATTTTTTATACCCAAAAAAGGTGTGTCATTTTATTTCTGTCACCCAATTAAGGGAGAAACGTGGGAAGAAAATTCCAAACGCATCTTCACACGAAATTAATAAAGTAAGTTATGCGAAACTCAAGCTTAATTTGCATAAAACGGAACGACAAATCAAAGTTAAAATGCAAAACAACAATATAAGTAACGAACAAAGTTTATTAAGGGCTAGTTTTAAAGAGTTCTTAAATTTCAACTTCCTTATAAATATTTATCCTTCAAATGATATGCAAAATAGCGTAATTATAGGGCTCAAGAAATGGGTTACCCGATTTGCATATGAACCCTTTTTCGAATGGAAACGGAACATGTCTCCGATTTCAAGATTACGCGAAATGGAACGTGACGTGTACGGCGTTACGTTCGAAATTTGAAATTTCATAAGTGAGTTCTGCATTCAATTTATTCAAATTTGCAAATTTCACACCTTGAGTTGGGGCTCGACAGGTTTTTTTTAAAAGAAAAAGAAATAAAAACTTGTCGCCGTGTGACACGTTTTTTATGCATCAATAATAATTTTGTGCAATTTACGAACCAAACTAGTTAGACAATTATGTAGCAGATGTCTGTGTGAAAATTTATATTAGCTATTCCGTCTACGACGATGTGAGAAATAATGCAGTGACTTGTAACTTCCACCATGCTTTTACATAAATTTTATGGTCTTTTCATAAATGTTTATGGGGTATCTGTTTCCGATCGTTAGTTATTTATATTTCATCATTATGGAGAGTCATTAATTCATTATCACTTTTCTTTTAATTAATTAAAGAACCTAGTGGCGTCTACAGAATACAGATCGTACCTATTATTTATTGTGTCTAATCAGATCCATGCCGTAAAGTGTACAAAATCATAAATCATCATCTATACTAATAATAAATCTGTAAGTGTATGTTTTGTATGTATGTATGTTCCTCCATAATTCTTAAACGAATTAACTGATTTCCATGAGACTTGGTAGATAAACATTTAGACGTACGAGACATAGGACATGCTATTTTCTTTTTCAACGCGGACGAAGTCCCAGGCACCCATATGAATATATATGTGTTTTACGGTAACGTTTTAAGATAGGTATCATTATCATGATCATCGTCAGCCATCAGCCACCATCATCATCCCACACATGGACTTCAGTCCTTCGCATCCAGCTCTTCCTGCGTAGCCTTACAGGTCGTCTAGTGGCCGCAGGTCAATGGGTAGGGAGAGAACTCTCACTCTCTACCCATTGATTCGGTTATCCTCTCTGCGGTTAGATTTGACAACCTTTGTTTTTCGGCAAAATTCAGAATTTCTGATCCTAAAGCAACTGAGAGCTTTTGCTTAGCGACTTTAAACTTGTGAATTAGTCCTGTCGTGAAAGGCGCCATACGTACCTCATACATAATAATATGTCTGCCATTTGTCTTCAATATTTGTCTTAAATAGACGCTATTCTGCACGGCTTGTTGTTGTTTTGCCACAATTGTTGATTTGCCACACTTTTGAATTTCCATACATCGAAAGTTGTTTCGCCACAGTCGTCAACTTAAAGAGTCACACCCTCTACGCTAACAGGTCTTGGGAGAATATGGATGAGAGCGGTATAAGAAAGTCTATTCATTAATAAATTGCTAGAAATGTAATTGAACTTCACAAAGGAAATTTTGGTAACACCAACATCATTATATTTTAATTATTTCAAGGAGTTTTTTACATGTGGAAATGACAGTAACTTGACGAACCCATTGGTGAAGCTTTTAAAGCGCTTGCCTTAGCGCTCTGTTATAGGGCTCCCGAGTTCGATTCCGACAAGGATATATTTTTCTGACAAGTAAGTATAGATGCGTTTCGCAAACCATGGGAAAATACCAGCATGTGTGCTTTTATGTTTCGGAAAGAAGGTAAATAACTTTGCAAAAAAATTGATACTAACTAGACTTGATACTAAAAAGACATAAGAGGCAAAACCTTTTTGACTTCACAGTCAAAACGAATTCAAAAACGTTCAAATCTCTAATCTAAATATTTTCAAAATGTACGTCAAAAAAAAAAACAAAATCGCAAAAAAACGGGCCAGCTGCGTTTCAATTTTAATAAAGGACTGCTAATGATTTACTATTATTCATTGCCTTACCGGTTTTTGGAGAAAAAAAAACTTAAAAAAGGGCAATAATGATATGTATGTCCTACTTTCGGAGCGCAATAGTTGAGACAAAAAAAGACAAAACTGTCTGTGAATGGAATGTTTTTTTAAATAAATTTGAATGTCGCTCTCAGGGATATCAGTTACTGCGTTCGAACAAATTTTGTGTAACGACGCAGTAATATTGTCTCACCCTTTTATTTGAGAGTTTAATTTTTTTTTTTTAATGTATTCCACTCAAAATTGCTCTAGTCTCTTAAGGGTGGCGCGTCTTGAGATGTTAATTTATGCTAAATAAGTCTTAATGGAACTACGTAATGTTTATGCCTGCGATAATATCGCTTGTAGATCGTAAAACATGATTTGGTACTTTGAAACTATCAAATAATAATTTTTTCAATAACCAAATAATTTGTAGGAAATTAATTACTGAAGTAACATAATTAGAAATACCAAATAATATGCTCAAAGATTTTTCTCTTTAAACATATTAGGTATATTATTATTAGGTCTTATTAAATGACATTATTAGTTTTTGTTTTATAATATGTAAAGATTTCTATTATATTATAATATAATATAGATTTAATATAAATATTATTGTTTGGAAATGGTATTTTAATTTTTTCAAACACTGTGTTTATATAAAATGTGTAAAAGTTCCCAATAAATTATGTAATATGAAAAAGACAAAGTAAGTAGATGACTGTGACAAAGTTTGCGACCTCAGATAATTTTTAAAGCGAATGTCTTTAAATAACGTTTAGTGTGAACAATAAAACTACTTAAACGACACCCAATGATACCTAAGTTTTATTTACTAGGTATATAGGTAAATAAATAACGAAAGAACTTCAGACAATCCAATTATTTCTCAAATTAGTTTTACTACTGTAAAACACGCGATTCTCGCGAAATCAACTTCAAAAGTATGTAAGGAATTATTTCAATAATTAATTGTTTTAAATTATCGTTTCGCATGCAAACACACCAGATAAAATCTTTGTTTTACTTCTGCATTTCGTTAAACATTCCTAACTAACTTTATACGGTGTAGTTTTTGGAACATTTTTTTTGTTATTCAATTTTGAAACTTATTCCCCGCCATTAAAGTTTCTATTCAGTTGTACGTCATTGAATTTTATTATGGCGATTGTAACGACTAAAGCTTTTGGATTCATTTTGGTGTACTTAGTGGAAGTTTTGTTAACTCGTCAGCGTACGAAAAGTTTCGTTAATTAGTATACACAGTCGATAAACACAAATTGTTTCAGAAATAACTTCAAATCAATTAGACATCGTTATTTAGTTAATTAATAATGTTACCTATATCACTTTAGTACCTAATAAAATTGATAGGTTATTAGTCATAAAATATGGGCTGTCTAAATCACTGCGAATCGCAGTGTGCTCTGCCACTACTTTGACCCTGCCGGGAATCGAACCCGAGAACCCTGGAGCAAAGCGTTAACTTTTTTTTTTTCAAAATTCTAATACCTATACAGTAAGGATAGGTACTGTTTAAAATAACTAATTATTTATTTCCCAGTAAGTAATGATCTCTGTATAGACACACAATTCGATATGGTTCCGTTTGTTAACCCTCCCAACGCTGAATGCTTAGCAATTTGCATATTTTTTTCTTAAAAAAAATTACACCGTTTTTTCTTGACATTGTTTGAAAGCCACTGCAATTATTTTACGTTCGCACAATGAGGAATTATAACTGTAGCTGCGTTGAAATGTTAATAGGTTTTTTGTTAGTTTGAGAGTTTATTCAAATCCCTTAAAGTAATGCAAGCGTACAGTTAACCACTACAGATGTTTTTGCCTTTCCAGTTATAAACTGTTTCCTTTTGAATCGTTTCAATGGTTTCTACAAATGCAAGTATTATGCAATTCAAGTCTTTATGTCTTTATATTATTTTACTTACCTTCTACGCTTCTATCACAATTTCAATGAATGTTTATTGTGCTAAATTTCCAAGATTCTGTTTGAGTTTTAAATGCATTTTAAAGATACTGAAAATGTTAAATATATTAAGAAGAAATTAATATTAAGCGTCTATCGAGTGTTTAACTTATATAGATCAAAAGCTTTATCAACACATTTGATAGCAAGTCAAGCAGAATTTTACATCTTAAATAACATTTTACATAATAAACAAATAAAAATATAATTTCAATCTAAAATCTAAATCCTTTATATTTTTATCCAATTTTAATTACGAGGAAAAGAACTAGCTAAGTTGATGATGACCATGAGAAGAAATTAGGATAATATTAATTTTGACTTTATAAAAGGTTTCTTTAAGGAAAAAGTATTATAGTTATTTTTGAATTTTATTTTTAAATGTTTTTTTTTTCTTTTTAATAAATTTCTTGAACAATTTACGAATATATATATATATATATATTACGTATAGTACATTATTTATATATTTATGTACATACGTACATAAATATATTAATAAAATAAGGATCATGTGATTTTTTTTAATTTCTAGGATTTTTTTTCTCTAAACGCTCATGGCATAGTTATATAATGTTTTTGCAGTTCTTACTTGACCTTGATGTGGCTTACTATGAGGAATTCGCACAATCAACTCCACTTCTATTGAAATATCAGGAACTGGTTTTCTGTCTTCCTTTTTTCAACTCATCTTCAATGGGGAATCTTAAATAAAGAGCTTCTCAATATTTGAATGTTTATATTGAATTTATATATTGAATTTCAGATACTATATGTATTACATATAGTATCTGAAATCAATTAGTCACAAATAAACATAATGTATTTGCATAAAATATTTTACTGTGTATAATATACTTGAAAGCTAGAGTTTATTCAAATTCATGGTTCAGGAAACGGCATCAGGATAATGGCTTCTAAACTAATGGATAATGGATAATATCAAGACGCGTACTCTTCGTATATTTTTTACCTTTAGTTTATTGTGCCAGTCCCTTCAACTAACTTTATTCCTAACCCTCTACTTTACAGGGATCGGTACACTTCCAGCTGAGATTAGCCAACTTAGCCAATTTTCTTCGAGTAGACCTTCAGCCTGCCGGCTGCTTTTTAGCATATTTTTTCAATCAATATCAATCCAATCAATACTAATAATAAATCTGTAAGTGTAGGTATTGTATGTATGTATGTATGTTCCTCTTAAACGAATTAACTGATTTTAATTAAACTTGGTATATAAACATTTAGACATACAGGACACACGATAGGCTACTTTTTTCTTTTTCAACGCGGACAAAGTCGCGGGTGCCAGCTAGTTTTAAATAAGCCTTCGAAGTTTGAGAATCGCGCCCATAATTTGACGAGCCTACGGGCGCTATCCGCGACCCAGGAAGGTGTAAAAAGCAATTTATTAGTGGGAAGAAAAATTTATATGAGCGGTGACGGGTTAATTCATGCATTGTATAATTGCTAGTGAATTGTGACAGACGTGTTATTTGGTGATAAAATTGAGTTTAATATTGTCATGTGAAAAAACTTTATTAATTTTTTTTTTTTTTTTCAAAAATATGCTTATTTGACTCAGTGTTCTAAGTAATTTCTAACTACGCCGCTTTGGAAGTTCTTAGTAAAGTGTTACTAATATAAAACAAACGTTTATATTTATAAACATACTAGCTGGTGCCCGCGATTTCGTCCATGTTGAACGATGAGAGGTACCCTATGTCCTTTCTGGTGTCCCAGACAACGTGTATGCAAAATTTCATGGCAATTGGTTCAGTAGTTTTTGCGTGAATGCGTAACAAATAAACTCACATTCACATTTATAATATTAGAAGCATTATAAAACAAATTTGCATTTTCATGCTGTTTTCACCAATGGATAGAGTGGTTCTCTAGGAAGGTTTTAGTGTATATAATTTACAAAGTCACGCGAGCGAAGTCGCAGGCAGCGGCTAGTTTATCATAAGAGACGTATTATCGCTCTTGACATATGAGTGCTTTTGGATGTTAATTTTTAAAACGTAGTGTGCGAAAATTTAAAGATTAATGTAAGTGCAAAGGAAATACAACAGCGTAATATTAATTAAATTATTAGGTATATTTATTTCTTTGTTTTAACAAGTAAGTTTGTATAACATTATTAACATTTAGGTAAGGTACTTCATCTCTCAAAAGTGTTTATTTTGTGTCAATCTTTTACCATGACATTTATTGTAACGCAAGTTTTAACTTGAATATCGATTTGAATGAAATGCAAACAATCCATAGATTGTTTTTATAGATAAGCTATCAAGAAGCCTTCAAAGAAGCTCTATACATATTAAAACCCTACTTTTATATAACGCCCGCATGTAAAATTGGACGCATTTTTAGCAAACACGCCTCGCAAAGGGAGGAACAGAGGGTCGGGAGTAATGGCTGCCGAATGTCGCGAGAATCCATTTTGTCCCCCTCATACCCTACCCTACCCACTTGTGGTGAAGCCAAGTTAGGATACGCGGAAATTTTTAAATGCCGCGCAACGATATTTTCATTAAAATGTTCCAAAAGTTTCATGTTCCAAAGGTATTTTGATGCAGGTAGTTAATGCATATACATATGTACCTATATCGATGATTATTTTACTATAGCAAATATGCCTAAATAAGCGCTTTATAAAGTACAAATTTTCTTAAGTATCTATGTGTTTTATTTTATTAATACGTTTAGTTAGATGTTGGTGGGATTATTTCAACAGGATTTTTTTTATCGATTATATATTATACAAAGAATAATTATAATATGTATTATAAAATTATATAGGTAATTAAGAATGAGATTTGTTTTATTTAAGTAAAGTAATATAAAATATATATATTTTTTTAGTATCATAGACAATTTAATTTTTTTTTTCAAATATTGATTTTTCTTTGAAAATTTTTAAATATGATTTTCCTGAATGTAATCAGCGAATGAGACAGGGATTTCATTTTAAAATGCTTGCTAAAATACTCTCAAGATATCCTCTATGTATATAATATCCATATTAATATTATATAGAGAAAAGATTTGTATAATATTTTTGTTAGTAAGTAATGATTTAACTCAAAATCTACTTGAATTTATTCTTTCACCTGTGGAAAGCTATATAATTAGGGAGTAACGTATATAGGATATTTTATACATCATCAATACTAATAATAAATCTATTTTCAGAGATATCGTGTTTATAAACTCTATAAATGGTTCTGATACTAAATTGTCAATTTTTAGAATTTTTTTCTGTATGTACCTATGTGTATATGTATTTTCCTCCGTAACTCTTAAACGAATTATCTGATTTTCATGAAACTTGGTAGATAAACATTTAGATTTACAGGACACAGGATAGGCTAATATTTTTTTCAACGCAGACGAAGTCGCGGGCACCAGCTAGTATTTTATAAAGTTACGCGGACGACGCGACGTCGCGTGCAAAAGCTAGTATTGTATTGTATAATTGGTCAAATAAACAATAATTCAGTAGCCAAATTATATTTTTGTAATTAAATTTATTACAAATTTAGTTAAGGATTTATTTGTATAATATTCAAACTGTGCAATAATTGGAAGACTATGTGAATTAAATAAATACTTACAAATATTATAGTTTCATGTAATTAATTAGGTAAGTAATTAAAAACGTTTTATAAAACTATGTATATATTTTAATTTTATTCTTTCTGGAAAAGTAACTTTTTTTTTAATAAAACAATTCTTCAAACTACGCTGTTAAAGTTAAATGACATTATAATAATTATACAGCCTTCGAACATAAAAATCCATGTTTATTAGCAATTAACACCACGCCGCTTAAATTGTGAACCTCTTAAAAGCCCTCCTAAAAAAGTGTCTTAATCACAGACCCATCAAAATTAATACAGTCATTAAGGAACCGAGCTGTCAAATTAAAAAGAACCCAGGGGTATTTTGCGTCCCCATTAACGTATTAGATACATTCTTGGCTCGATTAGACCCAATTAAAATTGGTACGTAATTTTGCGTGTTATTGTATAATGGTGAATTTTTTTTTGTTATAATAAAATTTTCGTCTCCCCCGAGCCCTTGTTACGGCAGTGACATCTTATTAAAATTCTGCCTAGGGCCAAACCCTGCTACTTTCTTTTGGTTACACTGGCGGCCGATAGGTATTCAAATTAATATAAAAAAATGCATTATAGTTAATGCATTTTTTTATTTATTGTTATTTATTTGAAATATTGGCTATTGAATGTAGTTTGTGTTTTTAGGTTATATTTCTTTTAAGCATTGGGCTAGAACTGCTATCAAAATTACGGTAAAGAAATAAAAGTTAGTTTTAGGGTGTTTTCATGTGCGTATATCGCATTTTTTTTAAATTGAACAGTTTTTAAACTAATAAATAATTGACATAAGTAACTTCCAGCATATTAATTAACCGATAATGTATCGGGTTGTTACACCACTTATGCTAAACTTAATCAATTATTGCGTCAGTTACCTGCATAACCTAAACCGGAATGGATGTTATCATATGATTCTTTCTTATATTATAAATCAAACTTTACAAAAAAAAAAAAACAAATTTTAATATAATAATTTTCCTCTCAGAAAAAACTATACAAGCAAGTGAAATATGTGGACTATTTTTTACTAATTGGGAACCCGCAATTATAAATATATGTGTATGTAAAAGAGTGGCTCAAAATATTTGTCTCCTAGTGTAACACGTCACCTTTAGGCCAATTTAGGAATTTTCTTTTTTCTTCTTTTTATTTCATTTCAATAAAGAACGATGTGGATGAGAGTAGTCGGGTGGAAATATATTTTTGTTGTCTACAAACAATGCAATAGGACAAATTTAATTTCTACTGGTTCTGTAGTAAAGTTGAATGTTGCTCGCAGGCTTCGAGGGGAATTGTACTAAACATTTTCGTAATAACGCGGCGGGGTGAGCCCCGTCCAAATTGGTTGTTATTTGGAATAAATTTTATATGAGATGTACATTCTCTACGAGTGTGCTTGTCTTTCATCTTTGTTTTCAAGTTTGTTGAGTACATTTTGTACCCTTACATCGAACAGTTACATAGTAATTGTCTCCACCTTTTCTGAGATATACAAAACATTCATTAAATCATTGTCATATTTTAAATCGACTTTTTCGGAAATATTTTTATGTAGGTATAATTATTTTGAGTTTACAAAAAATTTAGAAAGTTAGATTTAGATTAATTTGTGCAAAACATACTTACTTTCCTCCTCTAGTTTTCCTGAGATCTATTACAAAATAACATGTATTATGTTTTCTTTTCTTTTAAATTTATATAGAACATGACAAAACTTAACAAACATTTATTTCATCTATATTATTATATATAAATAAATTATTTTTTATAATAAGATAGATAAGACGCTAAGACCAAAACACAAGAAAGACTTGAACAATTCTGTTCATTTCATTTTGTTCAGTTCAATTAAAATTTTTGTGTACAGTGTAATAAGCACATTGTCATCTAAAATTTTCAATTTTGTTTAAAGTTAGAAGTAGCCAAATTTAATTTTTGTTGGTTAATTATTAATTACACCTAATAAGTAAGTCAGATTAAAATTTATTTACGTGTTCATTTTGTTCCTACTTTATTTTTATGGTAGGTAATTATAATATGTTGGTTTATCATACGTAAGTAATAAGTAATATTATTTGGACTGTTAATAGAAATTAATGAACTACTGACTGAGTAATAAATACCTACACTACATAGATGGAGTTTTGCTTCAGGAGTGATTTTATTTTATTTGTATTAATCTCAATCTCTGATTTTTTTCCTTCTATACTCTTTAGACAATGCACTGAAAGGCATACATTTGGGGAGACCAAAATACCATTAATAACAGGATTAGGGGGCACTAAAGAAAGAATAAATTGGGAAGAAACCGCTTCAGGGGCGTTTGGGGGACAAGATTTATCGGGTACTTAGCATAAGTTGGCCCTGTGATGCGTTTTTCATTAATTTTTCATTGGCTGTCGTTGCGGTGTCCGTATTTTCCATTTGTGGTTTTTTTTTTCATACATAAATGCCTACAAATAATTTTATTTATCTCTCAGTATACAAAATTGTGGTTCGTAATTATATTTTCTTTAAATATTGAGGTAGATAAGTACCTGTTGAGATCGACTGTGCCCGTCGACGAGGGATAGTGCGTAAACGTAATTTCCTCTTAAAAAAAAGGTAGGTATTCTATGTATTTTGTACCTAATACCAACTAGGGTTCACAATATTCTATATTAAATGTGCAAACAAAATGTTTCATACGCATGAATGTGTTTGTATCCAATTCAAATTGTATTGAAATTCAGAAAGAAATAAATCTATTAAAACCGTTTAGCATTTTATTTGAACATCTCGATCACATTTTTTCACGAATTATTAGCATTAATCAAATCAATCTGTGGTTGTAAAAATATTTGTATAGAGTTGTTTTGAATGTTGACTTTAATTCTTGGGAAAATAATTATTATATTACGAAATTTAGTATTAACAAATTTAGTATTAACTGTTATTTTATATTTTTTACTGGTACCACATGTTTTTCAGTAGCTACTAAAATAAGAACATTATTGGTCCAGCAACAAGAATCCATAAGATATTCTTACAAAAACATAATTACTGAACTGATTTTGATTGTAAAACTTTTGCATGCGGAAGATTATTTCGACGAAAAATTTAGACAATTTTTAAGTTATAAAATGTTTAAAAAATTTAATAAAACTTAATAATTATATTTCTTCATGTCAAGGTCGACAGACAGCCCACTTGTTGGCAATTAAACCACCGGTGTTACATGTACACTGCCTACCATAGTAGGATAAGATAAGGTATGGGATCTAACATTCCTTACTCACTTACCGAAACACAACACACCTGCTGTTACTTCACGGTGTTCTTCTCTTTTAGGTACAAATAGGCTGCCCAAAATGCCCTAATGCTGCCCAAGTAAGTGCTCTTACTGCCTTATATCTACTGCCATACTAATACTGCCATAACAATATTTTATTATTCTGATATTATATTATAGACGTATATTTTAACTATAGTTATGTACTTGTTCTTTATCCGTGTATCCATGTATCCATGTTACCCGTGGAGTCTTCATGTGTTTCTGTTTTTCAGCCCTGTTTAGATTATATTAAAGCAGCATATGAATGAACTAAATTATTAGTTTCAATGGGAACTTGTTTTTGTGTATTTAATGTTTGTTTAAAAAATAAATATTTCCTTTCTTTGTAAATATTTTTATTTGAGAAAATGTTTAAACAGCTCTATATAATTAAATGTGACAAAACAAAAGCGTTCGCCAGGCTAATTGATAATTACCCAGCATTACTGTTGCGTCGATTTGTAAGGTGGGAGCAGAAATTACGGACCCAGGGGCCCAGGACCCCGGACGGTGATTTTTTCTCGCGTAAATTAGCGTCAACTACGATTAACTTATTTGGGGTGTACCAATCAGTTTTCTTTCTACTTTGTTTCTCTGAAGTATCGATGACACATTCTGCATCTAGGTTTAGCGAGTTCTATAAAGTTATACGTAGTATTTTTTTATTTAAACGTATATATATACCTATAGTTACATAGTATTACATATTACGTAGGAAATTAGATTGTTTAAAAAATAAGCAATTTAATTCTTATTGGCAGATAGAGGATGAATGTCAGGTTTACCGTAAATGATCAAGGTCTCTATAACATGTAACTCCAAATGCAATATAATAGCATAAATATAATAGGATAAAGGATAAGAATAGATAGGGAAGTTGAATCTCAAGTGCGCCCCTAACAGCTAATCACACCGAAAAGTTATTTTGGTATTTCATTATAAAAATCCTAGATCTTCAAAATGCTGTAGAACCAACGAAAGCAAAAAATAGTCTCATTAATTTTGCCAAAAGTGCCAGAATCATAGAATGATGTTGAAAAATCAAAGTTAATAACATTATTCTGGAATTAGTGTACATTAAGTAGTTCGTTTAATTCATAAATTATTATATCTGCTTTGTTGTACCTATAAAAGCTAATAATAGAACATAAATAAAAGCATTTGTAAGTAGGTATTAGTGAAATGAAATTTTCCATGCGCACGGATCAAATCGCGTGCCGAAACATTAATGAGTTTCGATTATACAAAAAATATGAGAGTTTTGTCAACGCAAAAAATATCCACCCTCGCCCCGTGGGGTGTGCGCAGTACGCCCGGCTATATTAAATTGTTAGGGGATGCGTTGTCATGGTTGAACCGATGTTCAGATGTAATGTATTCTGTCTTATGTGGATACATAGTGTGAGGCTTCATTTTAATTTTGAAGTCGGCAAAAACGAAATACGCTTATATATCCTCTATTTTCTATACTATAACTATGCAGGCTTCAATAGCATAAATTATATTACCATAAGGTCCCTACCCTGTATATCAGCGGTATATACATAAGTATGATTATAATTAATAAAAAAAAATTAGCATAGATGTACAGTCGGCCGCATTTATAAGTCGATTAACACATTCAAAAGTGCAAAACAACTGAATACTCAACGCGCCATAAGTCGTTATCAGGACTGGAGAACAAAATAAACTTCACGTACAAACGATCGTAAAAAGCTTCAGTAAGTAAGTATGTAAGTAAGTAAATTGAGTGTTTAGTTGTTTTGCACTTTTGAATGTGTTAATCGACTTATAAATGCGGCCGACTGTACACTTCAAAAATATTGTATGTATATATTACCGGCCAAGTTGGTTCATATACCCAAGTCTAGCCCAAGATAATCTAGTTTGGTCTAATCCAAACTGATTGAATCATCAAGACGTAAGAGTTTATTACTTGTAATTACTTATTTATTACTTGACCCTCCCTTTAGCCTGATGAGAAGACTAAGTTCACTAGAGTTCAGCATCCTAAGTGTCCTAAAATTAATTGAACGAGTCCTACATCGAGGATTTTTTTCTAAAACTAAGTTTACAAGCATATATAAATGATTGGTCCCGCTACGCTCGACTAGATACGGCCCTACCTAAAAGCAATAGTTCCGTGAATGCGGCAACTTTTTATTGTAATGTTGTATGTAAAACATAGTCACTATTTATCACTTTTTACACAGTTTAATTATATTTTTACACAGTTTCACTACGCAAATTGGAATTTTATCATGACCAAGATTTAATAAAACATTCGGAACAGACAGTTTGCCGTGTGACTAGCTCGGGTACGCCGAATTCGGCGTAGTACTTGTTTCAAGTAGGTACGGCGGCTGTATCTATTACTTAATCGAGCGCAGCGAGACCAATCAAATATATTTGTTTACAAACATTATTTACGGTAATCCCCTGCCGGAGTAAGTAATTAAGTGTGGAAACTCGCAGGCTTAAAAAAGTAGCATGCCGAAAAATGTCTAATATATATTCCTATGCAAAAAATAAAATAGTCTAAAATAAATAGTCTAAACCTTTTATAAATGGATTGTCGAAATATATACACATAATGTAAAATCCAATTTATGAGCTCACATCAGAGGAAGCAAAAAGGAATATAATGCGTAACCCCCTGAAACTCGGCGACTTTCTACGTGTTCGCCTGATTGAACATCAAAAAAATTGGGGTGCATACTATATCCAACTGTAAACAGAGACATTATTTACCTATCTACTTCGCAAAAGTAAGAATTCCTCTTTGCAAACATCCCTTTCAGCAAAAAGTATTAGGCATTCATGTCAGACTTTTCATTTATATGAAGTGTGTGTATGATTATTTTATTTACTACTAGCTGATGCCTGCGACTTCGTCCACGTTTAAAAAGAAAAAGTAGCCTATCCTGTGCCCTGTACGTCTAAATGTTTATCTACCAAATTTCATGAAAATCAGTCAATTCGTTTAAGAGTTATGGAGCACACTGGGCTGTACAGTGTATCAAAATACACTGGGCAATTTTTTAAATAAATAACTTCAAATTATCTGCTTTCTAACAAATAAACAGTAAGTTGAATAAAAAATTAAAACATTACAAAAAAAACTAAAACCTTAAATTAGGTTTTATAGTATTTTTTATTTGCCTTCTCTTCGATGAAGTTGAAATTAAAAAGTAAAACGCACCACAAAGTTAGACACGACATAAAAACGTCATGTCAAATAATTGCTAATAACTGTCACGGATACATAATGATAGGGCTGATCCTTTGGAACCGTAATTATTAGTAATCATTGGGTTAAATTATAAGTTTATGATATGATATGTCATTTCAAAGGGTCTCAGTCTCTATTTAAACTTTTGTCTAAGATTTTAAAAAAATGTTTAGTTATACAAAATGTTGGAAATAGAGATAGAATGATTCAGAAATTTTTGTTTTTGTGTTAAGATCATTTGACAGGCTGCAAGTAGGAAGTAGGCGAACTAAGTAAGATTGACGATAAGGAAGTGAGTATAATACCGTGAAATAACACCACACATGCTGTTATTTCACGGTGGTCTTCTGTATATACATGTATGTATGTATGTATATATGGATGGATGGATGGATGGATGGATGGATGGATGGATGGATGGATGGATGGATGGATGGATGGATGGATGGGTGGGTGGGTGGATGGGTGGATGGATGGGTGGATGGGTGGATGGATGGATGGATAGATGGATGGATGGATGGATGTATGTATGTTCTGATTCTGAATTAACTGATTTTCATGAGACTTGGTAGATAAACATTTAGACGCACAGGACACAGTTTAAAATTATTATATGATAATCAATAATTTAAATAATAATTAGTTACTACAAATTAAAGATTATTTGGTTCTCATATTTTTATAAGTTAAGGTTCAATATAATTTAAGTTTTAAAAATAATTAAAAAAGTTTTATTCATTTAAATACTTTATTGCTCAAACTGTAGTTACTTTTTTACTTACTAATATTATGTTAATATCTTAGGATATTAATTATACAAAAGTCATTAGGTATTATCTTGGAGACATTTAACATACGCCACTATAGAATCTATAGAAAACACTATAGATTCGTCATTATAGAAAATAACAAAAAAACAAAGTTCCAGAACAGGGATGTCATTGTTTTAGTTTAGAGGAAGCTATTTCTTAAAAAGCTTAATTTTTTATACCTGTTTCTAAAAAGCTATAGTCACTGTGAGAGTACTATGAAACTTCAGCTTCATTTTCTTTTATGAACTGTTGCACCCACTACAGTAGGTAAAAGATTATTAATTAATAAATTCCAGACCGATAATAAAAATAGAGCAACTAAATGAAATAAACAAAAAGTAAAATAAAAAGTAACTAGAAAGTATTGTTATAAATGGAACTAAAACAATTTACTACAAACTAAAAAAAACATGTTCAAAACTTTTAGCCGTAACAGTCAATGCTTACAATTTCAAGTGCATCCCGAACCATTCGAAACTGTTTTACCTACCTGATTTATCTTTTTGTACTACTGGCCCACAGATGTCGCTAGCAATAACCATAAACACTGCAAGCCATTGGTTCTTATTAGAATTGGTATGATAGAAAGTTCTTATTAGAGCGTATGTAATAAAGAAATGTCTAATAAGAATAATGGTGATATAACATTTCCTATAAGAAAAAGAAAATTATAATAACTAATAAATAAATAAATATAAAATAGGTTTAGATGGAAATATTAATTAATAAAATAATAAAGGTGCTTATTATTGTTGTTATTATTAATGAAACAACTGCAGTAAAAGTTATATATATACTACTATATGAATTTACTATCCGCGACTAAACTTTTTATTTTACAACCTTTGCAGTTGTATTCAAGTCAACAGATGGCGCTTTACAGGTCATTATAGAGTAAATATCAATTTACTTATTATATTTTTTGAGTTTAATATTCCAGTTTAAAAGTTCGCCGTTTTAAAATTGTCATGATCTCCTCTTTATAAATAAGTTAATTCATGTACGTATCATAATAATCCAACGTATCTATATTGTTTTGTTTTGCAAAATTCTCACTTGCAAAAACATTTATAACTGTTTGTAAATAACTGCCACAGAGGGCGTACCTGATACAGTTTCACATTTAAGAAAGTAGATACATTATTCAGAAGTTTAAAATAATAGTAATATTAACAACATTACTATTATTGTATACAAATCGTAGACACGCCCATAGTTTGAGTACCACTTATATTTAAACAACAGCATTCTATTATACCTACCTACTTAGATTTTTATAAGTACTAGCTTTTACAAACGACTTCGTTCGCTTATCTTTCTTTATAAATTATTTCTTGTGTTTCTGTTATGTTATCAAAATTCGTTTGTAGTTTTCATGTGGATAAGAAAGAAACATTCATAATTATGTACGAGTACATTCATATTCCTTCGCGAATATTACATTCTAAAATAATGTTTATAATATCATCATTATTCTTATAAGAGCGAGTTTACCGTCTTGCATGTTCAATTACAGTGTATATGTATTTTCTATCTGAATTTGCATGTAATATCGGATAAGTACACTCAAACACAAAAGTACATATTTGTGTATTATACCATTTTGAGTTTTTTTAAATATTATTCTTATATTTTTAGTTAAAGTTAATTAGTTGGTGAATAAAAATTTATCAATTACTTACCTAATTATTCATGTAAATATAATTTGTTGTTATTATATTTTGACACATACTTACATAGGTAATAGATAGTATATATCCAGGACATAATACTTACATATTTGGGAACATAATTATGTAAGTAGCGACCCGCTCCCCGCTCCCGACTTCACCCGCGATGAAATTTCTTATACACACAAATCTTCCTTGTTTATCCCACCTTCCATTAGTGAAAGCCGTATCAAAATTCGTTGGGTTTTAGAAATAACGGAGTAACACACTCGCGGACAGATTCGGCGGTTTGGTTGCACAATATTTTTATTACATTAAAACTATATTTATAAACATTCCTTGAAAAAATACATTACTGATACATACTTATCTGTCGTTAGATAATTTTTAATATTTAATTCTTATACTAATATCTTGGACCATTTAATATTTATGTAACCATGTAGTCTTCAAATAATTTGTAATAGTTTTATTTGCTTAGAATCAATTTTGTTGAAGCCTAACATGAATATCAGCTGGATGTCATTATATTGACTCTAAATTTTAACTCTTAAATTTTATTTTTAATTTGAGGCACCATGGTGTGTACAGGTCTATAAATGACATGACATCCCATTATAATAATTTTAAAAGTCAATTTCAAACTAAGTATTTTACAGAAATCCAATTCCTTAATTTAACTAACTCTTTTGAAAGAGTTAGTACCTAACTAACTCTTTTGAAAAATAATCACATATATTATATACCTAAGTTAGTTGTTGATACTTATTTTCAAATACCTAATTTGGATAAGTACCTATAATAAAGACACTTCATTGCTTCAGTTTCGTTAAGTATGTTATTTTGTTCACGACTGTACTATGAGTTGCGACGTTGTTTGAGAATGTCATTTCATTGAAAAACGCTCGATATTACTATCATCTTACAGCTATTGATTGCAACTTCATTCTCCATGAGTCTTAATATATACTTAGTTGGTTATACTGTCATTTTTTTAATAAACACAACTGCAGACAGGCCGAGTCACCTGATGTCAGTACACCTGGAAATAACACAAAATCGTTCAGCATAAACATGCGATTAGTTGCATGATCCCGTCGTAATATAGTTTACTTATTTAAGAATTAAAAAGTTACAACAGAAGAAAACTAGGTATGTTCATTATTATAAAATAATTTAAGAACTTATCATTTAATTAATTTTTTGTATGTCAATTTGAAAATCAAATATAAATATTTAAAAAAATTGAGTTAATAATGTCATAACAAAATTCATTAACTCAATTTAAATGAAAGAGAAAGAAAAGAAACAAAAGCTTTTTGTATCACAAAATATTCTTCCATAAGAAAGAAGGTGTTTATATTTCCGGTGTTAAGGCTATTACTGCAAAATATACCTATATAAAAAATTAACAACTAGGTAAGGGTTAAAAACAGTATCATTCAAGTTATTTCCGTTATAAACTTTTTAACAACCCGTCAATAAATAAGTGTTAAAAGGTTAGTTCATTGAAGACTAAGCGAAAGCAAGTGTCTTAAAAGCAGCATATATTTCATTTGAATTTGAACCTATAGCATATTAAAATAAGGTTTGATATTAAAACACGTTATGCTTAATTCTAGCTTGTACGTCGAATGGAAAAAGTCTTAAACGAGATGTCGTATGTGTGGAAATTTGACTTTTATTTATAACACACTGTGGTCGATTTTTTAAATTACTTAGGCCAGTTTAATTTTTTGATAAAAGTTCCACTATACTATTAAATGAAGCAAAAATATGATGAACATAAAATGAAATACCTAATTGCATCGTCTAATAATAGCGGCATTAAACACCGCATAAGTGCTTATTACTAATAAATACTTAGCAAATAAATTATTATTTTCATTCATTAAATTTTCATTTAACCTACTTACTTATTTTGAGTTTTCATTACTAAATTAATTAATTAGTATAAAGATTCTTCAAGAAAAATGTTACCCACAGTATAAGTACCTAGTTGCAGGGTAAGTATGTACTGCATTTCGCAGTAGACTGGGCAGTGAGTAAAAGTCCAATTCGTTGTTTCTATCTTTTTATCTCTCACCATTAATGTTTTTTTTACAAGAGGAATCATTATCCTCTTGTAAAAAAAACCTATGTCGGACTCCTGCCCCGAGATGGTACTTAGTGGGGTAGATCTACCGACTAAACCTCTTGGGGTAGATGATCCGCGTATTAGGCTATAGGAGAAGTTGCGAGGTCGGACGATCACTCTTCCGCAACACGCCGCGGGTCATACATTAGCATCCACCTGCAGGAGCGTAGCCAGCCATGGGGTCAGGGTGGGGCAGCAGTTTAAAATTATATATAACTAACAAAGTAAAATTATATGTAAGCAGTCTTGCTCCTGTTAATTTTTTTATATAAAAAGGTTGCACCCACACACCCTATAACACCCTGTATCTGTATGTATAATTCGAATTATTCAAAAAACTTTCCTATTGCTCACCTACCTACACCACGAAATCTTCCATCCAAAAATGACGACTGACGACTGTCGAGTGTGAATTCACCCAGTTGAAAGTTATGAGCTAACAAACATAAAAAAATACAGTCCAATTGAGAACAGTCCAGTCAGTCCTTTTTTGGAAGTCGGTTGAAAATAGCCGATGACTGCCGTCGAATGAACCGTCAGTTGCTACAAGTTTACACTTAAATGCTGTCTTCAGCCATGGTTGAGATTGGATTAAGTGATCATTGGATTACCTTGGATTGAGTGGTGTTAATAAAACACATTCTCTTACTCATAGCTTGTCCCTTATCACTTACCGCGTCATAATTATTGGAGCGCAAGTGCACCAGGCTCGATTTCTGCTTTGTTTTTCATCCTCTCTCCATATATCGATAACACTGATTTCAGTAACAACTTCTCCTACCTGTATAATGCTCTGTTTTTAATATTTTTTAAAAAAAATATATAAATTATTTATTTTATTTATTTATTTATTTATTTATTAAGGCAAATACAGTCACACACAACTTAGTTTACAAGAAAATAGAAACAATAAGACCTATATTACCGTAGACTAATACAAATATTTACAAACGGTGGCACAAAATATGCTGGCCTTTGGCCTTTGGTAGCCTAAAACCTATAAGTAATCGTGGAAAATGCATAATAGAAGTTGTTCAGGTTATTATAATTCCTTGGGAAAATCATACGAGTACCTCACCCACATTTTTTAGGATTTTCAACAAAGTTCTAAGAAACTTTGCAACAACAATCTCAATTGTTAGAGGTGAAAATCCTTACAGGTAACTTTTCAAGCTACATTGGTTCTTTGCTAAGCCATTTTTATTTATATCAAATATGGTTTCATATGAGCCTTCGATTTTTTTTTTAGGGATCATTTAAGATTGGGGATTGCTCCGGTGTCTCCGGGCAATCCCCCATCGGCGTCAGCCTAGCCAGCAATGGCTAGGCCGCCCTGGGGGTGGATCGGAGTTGTTGCCTCGGCAGAGCCCGGTCCACCCCCGCACAAAGGGCAAGGAGGCACCGGGGAGTTTTAGTGGGTAGTGGCCGGGCCCGCTATGACTAACATAGCGCAGTGCACCGGCTGAACCCCACATACCCCTACCGCCTAGCCAGCGGTAGGGGATCAATAAAAGGATTTCTCCTCGTCAAAAAAAAAAAAAGGGATCATTTAAGATACTCTAATTAGATTGTATAAAAAGTAGCTTCCAATTGTATAAATTACATACACACATTGAAACTAAAACATACGTATATTCATACAAAACATCACTCTGTAAATGGCACATTCATTAACCTTTATAGAGTTCTATCAACTAATGCACTCCTGTTCCTGACTAAAAAGATAAGAATCTTTATTGAGGACATCCACATAACAGCCATTAGGTAAGCGGTTGTCGTTATTATAATATTTAAAACAATTTACATGTAATAATAAGACGCATAAAATTTTATTTGCTTAACCACCTCGACAGAATGCAATTAATTATGATTGCATATTTATTATTAATGTCAGTCATATTTCTATGGTAATTGATTCTTGTCATTTTTATGACGGCGCTCTCTCGTCGAGAATTTTCGTATCGCTTTTTCTATATTAATTAAAACTGTTTTTAAATCGTCGCTTTGTAAGGTAGACGACAAAACCTGAAAGGGGTCCTTATGAATTTAAGTTTATTAGGGTTTATTAAGAAAAATAGTATAGGGATAATAGGGAAATAGACTCAGTCCATTTGTTGGTTGGTAACCATCCCCTCACGGAAGACCACCGTAAAATAACAGCTGTCTGTCTGTTCGCGATAAACTGGAAAACTACTGCACTGATTTTCATGCTGTTTTCACCAAGGGTTAGAGTGGTTCTTGGGGAAGGTTTTGGTGTATCATTTGCATCCGTGCGAAGCAGGGAACAGGCCGCTAGGAAAGTATATAAAGAATATTATATACTAAAAGTTGCTTTAATACTAAATTCAATAAAAAAAATTGCAAAAATTGCTTTTTAAGTTTTTTTTTAATTTAGAGATAAAATTTAAAATTTGAGAGATAAATGTTAATTTTTTGAATATTTCATTGTAATTATGACAGGAGATAAATTCAACTTTCAGTTCACATCTATATTAAATTTATGTTCAATAATCTCTTCCATCGCAATAATTCATGATATTTAAATAACTAATTAGCTCATTCATTGTTCATTGTTTATTCGCATTTAATAACACCAATTTATATTTTAAATTGCACAGGACGCAATATAATTTTATTATTACTTAATTAAGTGAATTAAAACTATAGTGAATTTAAGTGCACACTAGACACGATATAACTTAATTAACTTGTTTTAATAATGAACACTATAAAATATACTATACAAATATATTTAATTGGTCTCGCTACGCTCGATTAGATACAGCCGCCGTACTTGAAAAATGCGGCAGCAAATACTACGCCCAATTCGGCGTACCCGTGCTAGTCACACTGCTGTTTTATTAAATACTAGCTGATGCTCGCGACTTCGTCTGCGTAGAAAAGTATAAAACGCCATCTACCGTATTTTGGATAGATGGCGCTATCTCCCGGGCCAAGCCACTAGTATTTACTTTTATTTTAGATTTCCCGTAGGAATGAAGCATTTTCCCGCGATTAAAAGTATCCTATGTTCATCACGGATAATGTCGGCTTCTAATGGTAAAAGAATTTTTCAAATCGGTCCAGTATTTTCGGAGCCTATTCTATACAAACAAACAATCAAATCTTTCTTCTTTATAATATTATAGTATAGTATAGAAAATACCTAGGTAAGTACTTACTTAGATTGATTACTTAGCATACTCCAAAGTTTTATTAGATTTATTTATAAATTTTCTAACTAATTATTTGTTTTTAAGTATTTTGATACTTGACAAGTGTATAAAGTGTCGTCATGATGATAATGTTAGCAAGAAATTTTCTTCATTCTATTTTTATGAGAATTAGATTGAGAACAATAATTAAAAGAGATCAAAAACAAATAAAGAGATATTTAAGGAAATTCTTCCCTCATTTGTAGTATTGATTTAAAAGTATTTATTCACAATAAATAGACTAGCTATTTGCTTGTGACTTCGCACGCGTTTCTTTTTCTTAGATGTTAAAACATTTGTTTCACATAATAACTTAATATATAATTTGATATTGCTCATTGAAATATATATGTAACTTCAAGGCCCTTATCCTATCAAGGCAAGCAATGTACTACACAATGCTTACACGACTACAATTATTAAGTTAGCCACTTACTATCAAATGCAACGTCTTTAAAAAAATAAATAGTGAAATCGGTTAACGATATAATCCAACGGAAGCAAAGACTAGGGACAGATGTGTGTGATTTTGTTTTTTATTATTATTCTAAACAGCTATGCAAATGTCGCGTGGCTCATTAGCATAATACAGAAGTGCATGTCCGTGATCATAAAGCAAAAAGGGTTACCTTTCATTTTTCTTTCTTTTTTCACGTCAAAGTCGGTTGTCGGCCTCCGCATAATTAGAATTATACTTACGCCCTTTGTGTATGTCATTTTTTACTGCACAGATGTGTTAGTATCCAGGAAGTTGGTAAAAAACTAAGATCGAAACTGTAGGGTCAAATTGAGGGTAAAAAAGAAACGATAGGTTTTTTATTACTTGTATATTTATTGTGTTTCATATTTTTCTTTTTTAAAACAACTCGTTCTGAGTTCTTCTGATGCTCAAACGATGACGATGGAAGCTGTCAGTGTTAACATATAGATGGTTAGGTATAAAGGTAATTATGGAAAACAGAAATCGAGGAAAGATACAGGATTTAGACTAACAAGCCTTATAATATCACTCCTATTATTTATCAAATAGACTGTCATATTGTCTGCTAACGTTTATTATATAAAAATATGTCGTGTATATTATTTATTTGGACTGTGTACATCATAAAACCAAACCGTTTATGATAGTTTAATTAATGCAAAACCTCCATTTAATGGTATTAATTAAACGGTTTTTTACTAAAAGAATATTTTTAGTGATTCATATATACTCGTTTAACCCCTATGAAACTAATATTAGGTTGTAAAATAAATCGGTTTTTACTACTGTCAAGAATTCCTATGGCACAAGGACCTATTTGTCATCTAATAGGTACAAAATCTTATGACCGAATTAGACGCTAAATAAAAAATCAATTCAAATGAAATATAAACAAGTAGAAATGTTAGAACATATTAAGAAATAAATTTTTATTTTATAATAAGACAAAAATATTATTCACATAATTAATACATACTAATACATTACATAATTAATTAATACATAATATAATTACATTGTTTAGTTAATTGAGAAACGAAATTTTCTGTATTTTTGTACGTTTTATAATTATATTTTCACGAGACCTTCATGGCCGAATACTGTATTAATTTTTTTCATATAGTTGTGTATTATGATAGTAAAAATATGCTAGTTGTAATAAAAAATTTGAAACTATTAACATTATTCATAAATATAATATTTCTCTTAACACCAACAAAAATAAGACACTTGTGTTACGTATAAAAGTTATAAACTTATTTTTAAGAAACGCCAAACGAACTTAGGGGAACGAAGGGGAGACATCAAAACGTATTTCTTGATTTGAAAGGGTTAACCAAATATATTATTATCATAAGTTACCACCACAACATTGAATATAACGACCTTGGGAACTGATTTGAATATGCATTGTAATATAATTTATTCAAATTCCATCACAAAAGGTGTGTAATTTAATCAATTTTTGGTAACACTTCCTTACGAGCATTGTTAAAGAAATCGTTTGCATTCGGCTTAAAATTTAATGTGCGAAACTCACATACAATTTGAACCAAGGCAACGTTCACAATGGAATAAGGTCAATTCTTAATAATTTAATTGATGGTTTAGGAAATTACTTAACATTATGCAATTTTCAAATAAAAAAATTTAGAAACTTAAATTACCAGTTTATTAAAATTATTATTCAAATTTAAATTAATAGAATAAGGGCCTCTTTCACCATCTGTCAAGTAGGCTAACTGTCTACTTGCAGTAAACCGAGTGCATAATTCAATAAAACCTAAAATTATTTCTAAAAGTAACTAATCAACACTTTACTTGTAGTTGGTGAAAGAGGCCCTTAATAAAATAAATGCTAGCGAAAACAAACATATACGTAGTGGGTCATTTTATAGTTCTACTAGCCCGCGACTTCGTCCGCGTTCTCTATAGCCTACCTCGATAAATGGACTATCCAATACAATAACTATTTTTAACAAAAAAAAAAAAACCATCTTCAAACCGGATTTCTCATGGATGCCATTGTCAGAACTAGACCAAATTGAAATGGGACCACACGGGAAACACCAGATTTCAAATAAAAAGCATCAAAATAGTTTCACCGAATACAGTCGAATTGAGAATCGAGATCCTCCTTTTTTGGAAGTCAATAAAAAAGATTTCAAATAAAAAAAGAAGCATCAAAATCGTTCCATACAGTCGAAAGTTATGAGGTAACAATTTAACAAACATAAAAAATAAGTACAGTCGAATTGACAACCTTGACGAGCCCGTTGGACGAGTGGCAAGGTTGCTTGCCTAACGTTTCAGGGGCCCCGGGTTCGATTCCCGGCGGGGTCAACTTTGGAAATTTTAATATAATTTTCAAAATTGATTCTGGTCTGGATTTGAAAAGTAGTGATAGGGCATACTTCGTTTCGCAGTCATTTGGGCAGTCCGTCTGGCGGCAGTAACCACCACCTTACAGAATACCACCGTGAAATAACAGCATTATGTGCTGTTGTGTTTCGGTGAGTGAGTAAGGGATGCCAGAGCCCATTACCCCATCCCTCCGTTATCCCTTATCCTTAATCCTTCTATGGTGGGCAGCGCACTTGTAGCAGCGGCAGTACCGCCAGACGGGCTGCCCAAATGACTGCGAAACGCAGTGTGCCCTACCACTACTTTTCAAATCCAGACCAGAGTCAATTTTGAAAATTATATTAAAATTTCCAAAGTTGACCCCGCCGGGAATCGAACCCGGGGCCCCTAAGACGTTAGGCAAACACTCTTGCCACTCGTCCAACGGGCTCGTCAAAGTTTGTTAGAGCTTGTATCCATATTGTGTCTTAAGTTATTTCATGAAACGATGGATCATAATTCGCTTGGGATTTCCATTCGATAGACAGCTTCAACATGTTCCTGAAACAAATGAAAAGTGAAATTATTTATTAAGTTATAGGTACATTTAATTACAATTAAATATAATTCCAAATATGTTTTAATATAATATGTTTTATATTATTTAGTTAATATAATGAATCATGGATTTTTTGTATTTATAATATGTATGTATTTACAAAAAAAAAGTAATCTAGGTATGTAGTAGGTATAGTAACTGTCTGGTATCTATAATACAAGCATTACTTAATTGCTTACTGTGGAACTAGATGGAATGTGTATCATATTTCTATACTAATATTATAAAGAGGAAAGATTTGATTGTTTGTTTGTTTGTATAGAATAGGCTCCGAAACTACTGGACCGATTTGAAAAATTCTTTTACCATTAGAAGCCGACATTATTTGTAATGAACATAGGCTACTTTTTGCCGCGGGAAAATGCTTCATTCCTACGGGAAATATAAAATAAAAGTAAATACTAGCGGCTTGGCCCGGGAGATAACGCCATTTATCCAAAAACAAGTGAAGCGATTAACGCGCATGACTACTGCTTGGAGATATTTTTAGATGGAGATTTATACATTTCAACGCGGACGTAGTCGTGAGCACCAGCTAGTATTTAAATATAATTCAAGTTCAAAACGCAATAATAATCTAAGATACAAAGTTATTAATGGATTTCGCTGAAAATTAAGGCCTTACAAGGAGCGCGTGTGACGGTGGATCTAGGCTAACTTCAGACTGGCCCTACTAGAAAATAATGAAGAAGACCTAATGTCCAGCAGTGGATCTCCTACGGCTGAAATGATGATAATGATGATTGTTAAAAAAAAATTGAAAATATTAATGAATGAAGTGTATTTCTTATCAAGTTTTTTAAATATTTTTTTCCACTTTTTAAGAACACGTTTTCAAAATTTATTTCACAAAAGTTTTCTTGTGACCTTTACTTCACACTCTTCACGGTCCAAACGAGAAATCATTTTTTATAAAAAAACATTAAAATCTAATACTTATGTGTAGAGTAGGGTTTCAACCAACACTCGACCCGAATAGTACGCTGCACTTAGACTTTGACCTCAACAACCAAAGTAAAAGTATTATTCCAGCTCCAAATTGTACTAGATATAGTCCACTTATTGTTTGGTAAAAAATTACACCTATTTTAGCGACGGGTTTGGTAGGGAGGGGGGGGGGGGGAGAGAAAAAGAAGTTTTTTAAGAAAAACTGATAAAATCCAACTACTCCCTAAAAAACCCGCCGAAGCTAAGAATGGTGTAACTTTTTACCAAACAATAAGCGGACTGTATAGAACAATTTGGAACTGGAATAATACTTTTACTATGAATGTTGGGGTTTGGTCTTGTTATGATGTAATTGCACTATACTACGAATGTCTGCTTTCAAACCAAGGAACAGGAAAGATTTATTATAATTATAAATAATGACACTAATGCAATAAAAATCAAAGCTATTTACCAAAGTGTTAACAATAATTTAATTTATTACAAGATAACAAGTATAAAAACAGGCAGATTACCAACTTAATCAATAAATTGAAATATTAAACGCATCTAAGTAAATCACTCGCGACTAAAATACTTACCTAGGTACTTTTTTTAATGCCAATTAATTAAAATTTTAATCACAAAATCCATAATATGTACAGTCAACATTAAATTGAATATTTGAATCTGAACTATCTGAATCTGAGGAGACGCTTGGCAAAATGGCGCGCGTCTGTCCGGCCGCCATCTTTGGTTATGCGCGGAATTGATGCGCAATGGACCGAAAACTAACAACCCCTTTCGGACACTATTGTGTGATATTGTTGCGTGGAGTTCACCCACGCGATATTCTAAATTTATTGAATCTCTATATTCAAAAATCAACTTAATTACAAACGCTTTAGGTTTCATTTTTGCTTGCTAACGTATTTATACATTTCTAGCTTTTTCAAAAGCACACAGTCGTATGTGACAATAGGTGTACAAACGAAATTATATTTTATATGTTTCAAATGTGAACTTATACTCGTTTGACGTCGCATTATTGAAATTATTGAACTTTTTGTTATTATTGAAATTTGCACCTTCTGAGTCACTAGTTAAAGTATAGTTTACATAACAAATTCTGTGGAAATTGGCAGTTTCACTGTGTGCGCGTACACCGTGTATTTACAGGAGAAAACCTTGTTACCAGTTTTCGTGTGTGCGTATTTGATAAAGAAAGGGTAATATTAATGTCACATCTCGATGTTGAATTTTTACCTATGAATGTGACATTCCGTGGAATAAGCATACATTTGCCGTGTGCGATGTGTGTGTGTGATTGGTACTCAGACCCACAGAGTACTGTGCAATTGTGTGCCGACGTATTTTAATAATAATTCATTTTTCCATGTCACTGGTTGTTGGAATTCTAAGAATGTCGTATCTCAAAAGCCAACGGTTTTGTATGAAATGTCGAATATTGTGCACAAAAATTGCTTTTGAGCACGTAGATATTTATATACATAAAAATAATAAGTAACCCAATTATTTTTTAATATTACTTAATTAACCGAACGCTTATAATGAAATGGACAGTTTTTTTATTTATCTTGAAATCCCGGGAAAAGACACAGTCCACCGTTTTATATTTCGCGCGAGTGAAGCTAACGGTTAGGACTAGTTAAGCATGAATAACATGCTACGAATGAGTATTATTTATTCGTAGATAACATGTAAACTAGATGTCAATATACTTAAGTATATTATATACAAAAAGACAAATTTTCACCAGTACCAGTACATAGTAATAAGTATTACAAGATGATATATGAACTCCTTGGGTTTAATGCCACGATTATGTAACGATTCGTATAAAATCTATAAGCACACGCAATAGTGTTGCCATTGAGTAAAAGCTACATCATTCGTAGAAAGAGGTTGGTAATAAATAAAAACGAATGTTCCTGACTCTAGTGTTGCCATACCAAAACGTAATTGATGGTTGTACTTCACAAACAGAACTGTACACATTTATAGTGCTACTGAAATTGTACGCTTCAACGCGGCCCGTTTCCGTGTAGGCTAGTGATGGAACATAATGTCTCACTATTTATCGATAAAATTTGCGTATTTATTTAAAGGTAGAACTTTTACTTAGATGGTATAAAAAAGCATATGCAACGATATGAAACGATGTGTAATGACGTGCATTAATACATTTTCTATAGTTACAAACATTAGTCAAGTATTGCGAAAACGCAGTCTGCCTGCAATTATAATTCAAAATTTGATGTTTTCCAATTTAGCATTCGAAATCATCATCATCATCATCATCAGCTTTATATACTTACCTTGGTTTTTAGACATTACGATTTGCGGCAGTAGTGAGGGCGTAATAAATATTGTATTATCATACTGTATTTGAAATATGTATTAATATATTTCAACTAACTTACATAATTATATATCGTGCTGCTGGGCGTAGAAAGTATATAAATTATTATAAAACATGGTTTACAATAATTTAATCATATAAAATTTGAGAATATCGATAAGTTCCGTTACGACACTCCCTGTCACTAAAAGATGTACGAATACAACACATTTGTTTCAGTCACGACTCGATTTCACTCTTCTGGCGGGATACCCGAAAAATAAGCGTTGTGCTAAATCGAGTAACAAATTACTTTCCCTTACTATACTCGGTTCGAAAGTTTATCGGCCATGAGGGGTAATTTTTTATCACGCACCTACTCTATTGTAATTCGTTACTTGATTTATTTCTTCTATATTTTCGCGATACTACCTAAAGTTGTTACCCACACAACAAAAACTACTTACTAGCAAACATCGCTTTGGCAATGTAGCAATGTAGATAACTATTACAATGTAACTTGAAAATAGCATAAGCAATATTGAATTTATTCTTTGATGTTTATTTAAAATAAATAGGTACATTTGTTATCAGAAATAACATGATTCTACTAAATAGCGCAGTGATACATCTCCTAGCGAATTGAATAGACGACTCCATTGGTCGGGAGGTTAAGCCTTAGGATTATGACTCAGGGGTCCAGGGTTCGATTTCCCACAGGGTCCACTTTAGAAATACCCTTTTTGAATTTGGCTCTAATAACTCGAAGTTGGGTGTTTCAATAGCAGCAGAGCACACTGCATTCAGCACATATGGTGTTATTACAAGGACAATACAGATACCTACAGATAAAGAGTTATGATAATCTTTTATCAGCGAACAAATTCACATTTTCATCCGTCTGGATGGCCACGCGCTCCGTATTTATTTCATTTATTTCCAATTCGTTTGAAAACTAAATTTTCCGATAGTGAATAGAGGCAAGATGGCTGCCGAGCTAAACCCCATGCGGTGTGCATGTGTGCGTATCTTGTTATCCAGTCACTCTTTCTCGCATATTTCTCATTCGTTTTGACAGGCCGGTGGCTCCACTTAAAAAAGGTAGCTACTCATTTCAAAGGATTGTTTATGATTTTTTTTTTCTCTTAATTTATACAAGTTTACACTTCACTAGCTGGTTCCCGCGTCTTCGTCCGCGTTCTTCCCCGATAAAGGGACTATCCAACACAAAAATAATTTTTCAATTCGAAATAGTTCCTGAGAGAGAGAGATACGTACAAACAAACAAACAAACAAACAAACAAACAATCTCTTCAGCTTTATATATTGGTATATTGATAGATCTACTTGTTGGAATTATACCTTTATGGTATAGATATACAAGTGAACAAAGTTTGTATAAGTTGTAGGTGTTTAATATTGGCCACCTAATTCTAACTAATGTTACCTATATCTTATTTAAACTAAATAGGTATTTACACTACATATAGCCTATGACGAAGCCTGATACAATTTTAGTTAAACTTTTAAGTTTAAGTACAAATTCGTTTTGGATTTATATTTTAATAATTTTATTTGAAGTTAGTAACAAGAGCCCATTTCCCTATCTCTTGTCCTTAACCCTACTATTTGTTGGCAACGCACTTGCAGCACATGTGACTGCTTGTATACTGTTATAATATAAAACTGTTTAACGACCTTAACATAAAACAGTATCTAACATAAAAAATACTTTCAAACATGTTTCTAGAAAATGAATACGTAAGTACCTACATTGCTTTCCTATTTATTATGCTAAATAATAGATTTTAGTAAGATCAAATTTTACCAAAATGCGACAATTTTTTTCATATTTTTTTATATTAGCAAAGCAAATGATGTTTAGTCCGTATAAGACAAAAAAATATGAACAAACAAAAATTTAAAATAATTAAAAATAATTTTTAGTTTCGTCCTTTTGAAGCCACATTGTCTCGGCAGCGCTCCCCATCGACCTTAAGGGTTGCTTGTTAGACTACAATATGCAGTCGGATCGTATGTGGATGAAATATTTACAGAACAAAACTTTAGTATGACGGCAGTTCAACAAGTCTTTAATAATGTACCAATTTATATTACAAATTTGTTAAAATTTCTCATAAAAGAAAAATTGTGCTATTTCTTTTAAAAGAAAATATAATATCTGAACATATTTTTTCATTTGGAATTTATTTTAAAATAATTAGTGATACTTCTCTAAAGTTGTTATTTGACAATATTAAATGTTAGATAAATTTTATGTTGTTTAATTAGTGTAAAAATATAACATATCCTTTTTGTGTAACTTTCAACGTGATCAAAACTCAAAAATAAAATTAATATTTTCAACTGTTTTCAAGTTTTATTTTTGTAGAAATTTTAACGCAATTTCGCAATGATACTTTATTAAAATTTTATTATGTTTATATTTAATTTTTTCGTTGCTGTTTTTAAGGGAAACATGAAATACATATCGGCTCTATTCCTCAAAACCCTTACGAATACGAAACCGTGAGATAAGGGTGGCAGGTAAGGGAGGGTGATTCCCTCTTATTGTAATTCAACACATGACAAGTGCCAAAAATTTTCAAAGCAAACGCACGTTACACTATCTACGCCGAATTCGTAAAAAGATGAATCTGGAATAAAAATTACTATTTATTTATCATGCTCCTTAGACTTAGACTTTAAATCAATCTGGTCGACCAATATCTTATAGCGATAACCTCTTAGCAAAAATCATATCAACCAATTAATCAATCAATCAATCAATCATTACTAATAATAAAGCTGTAAGTTTAGGTATTGTCTGTATGTATGTTCCTGCATAACTCTTAAACGAATTAACTAATTTTAATGAAACTTGGTAGATAAACATTTAGACATACGGAACACGAGATAGGCTACTTTTTCTTTTTCAACGCGGATGAAGTCACAGGCCCCAGCTAGTTTTTAATAAACCGCATATTTCTTTAGAAAAATGGATTTAAAAGCAGTAAAAGCTGAGTCAATTTTCCAAATTCAGACCAGTCACCAGAGCCATCTTTAAAAAGTTCATTTCCAAAGTAGACCTCGCTGGGAATCGAACCCGGTGCACCTGAGACATTAGGCAAGCACCTTTACCACAAATCCAACGGGCTCGTCAAGAGTTATTATAATCAAAATGAATTAATCAAACCAGACATTGTAAATCTAACCACCCCTTAAGTATTTAACCCACTAACCGACTCTCAAACAAAATACCTACAATCAATTTAACCTTGACTCAGCCCTAGTTAGTATGCACGGGCTTTCTTTTAAAATCTGATGTATTAATTTGCAATTTCTTCGTTCGTAGCAAATTCACTTTAAAACAGAAGTGAATAGAGACTAAAATTATATTTCTCACTGTTTGAGTGGCACATTCCGTTTGCAAAAATGGAATATTGCTAGATAATGTAACTTCGCCTCATTTACATTCCCGAATAAGACTTTCAATTCAGCAGGATAGAATGCAAATTTCAAATTTCCATTTTCACAACATAGGACGTTTTAAATATTGAAAGGTTATTTAGCACGTGGTTCTCGTGACGACGTTCGCAATTTGAGTATAAATTAGAACACTTATCTCGTCGCGGTCTGTCTCTTGTCTCGCTCTTGCACACTGTTTACATATATCGTCGTTTCCGTCACTCCCAACATCAAGCGAGCGTAGGGTGGCTACATCAGCATTTTGCTTTATCGATATTTCACGATAATACTTGAAGGGTGGGTGGATGTAGGCAAGTTATGAGTAGTGGAATGATAAATGCATGCAATTTTGGATATAGACTTTACATATTTTACTGTAGATTGTTTATCTTTGCACGATTGTTGAAGAAAAATCATAGTTTTTAGAATTCCCCTTTCAAGTAAATTGTCAATTTGTAATTCGATAAATATAGCCAGTGAAAAAGACTAAATTATACAGACTAAATTAGGAAAATTAAATTTCGATTGAACTATCGACAGTCGATATTTTCGCGGGGTTCCTTTCGCACTCATATTTAATTTAGGTGCGGAAGCAACAGGTTATTAGCACGGAGCTTTCCCGCCTAACTTTCCGGGCGTTCACTTTTTAAATTCCTCTCTTTCCCTTTCTAATTGGATTGCCGTCTCCCTTACCCGTGAATGAATGAAACTTGTTGCTGGAGTCATTTCGCATTTAAGAGGACACGTTAACACTACATTCATACAAACTTCGTTAGACTTATTCCCGAGAAATGTCCTTCGATTTGATCTACACCTCGTTCGTCCCGATATTTTGTCCCACATACCAAAAAATTACTCTTTCATGTGTTATTCCTCCTTCGCCTTAAATTGTTTACAGTGACAGCGAAAACAAAGTAAACTAATATTTTAATTATTTGTTTTAGCCTTTAGCCGTTTAGCCTTTAAATTTTACTTGCCTCCTTTTTTCGGTGACACCAATTTATTAATTGAAATCACAAACGCATACAGTTCACAATTCAATCAAAGAACAAAGCTGCAACTATTTTACTGAGACTTTTAAACTTTTCGACCAAAATCAGTTATTTACCATAATTTCTAAAACCGTTTAAGTATTTGTGTTGTTAGAATTGGATGAGCAATAAGTAGGCATCAGTCTAACAGTTCATAAAAGGTAGGTAGGGCATCTCTTATCACATGAAAAACTATTAGAATATTAAACTATTAGAAGACAAACCATATGGTAAAAGATGTCCTAGTCCTAACTACTTAACATTATAAATACGAAAGTGAGTTTGTTTGCATTACTAATGTCCTACACGTTGTAAGGGATACTAAAAAGGATAAGTACTTATATGCTACCTTTCATCCTGAAAAAAGTACTGATCCCGATCTTCTAAAATAAAAAATCCTCAATTCAGTAAACAGCAATTAGTTTATGGTATAATAAAGCCTTTAATTTCGAAACTTTCTCTATAATATCTCTTCCCAAACCTTTTCCTTGATCCTACTAAACTCAACAGCGCACTTGTATCGACTATGTCGTTGCTTGTGTTATAGGTAGTTATAGTCCACGCTAGACACCTACCATCAAATGACCCACAGCCTTTTTCACTACCTTAACATAAAAGAGAAACTAAATATTAAAGTCTAGTAAAAAAATTAATGTCAATTTATTTTGAAAGTGTGTCATTCCACCATTACGGTGTTTGTGCGCGTCGGCGGACCTTGAAATCGATTCTTACTCGATTTGGCGATCACCCGAAGGTGTCACTTTGAACCGGATCACCCGGACCGTGGAATCGTTTGCCCGTGAAACTTACTTTAGCGTATAACTTTACACGTGAATGCGTCCGATTTGTGTGTAAAAATTAACACGTTCGCTGGCTAATAATTTTCCACCCGATGCCTCTATTGAAGCTTCTTCCTCAAATTTAATAAGGTCGTTGCTTACAAATAATATTTGCGTAATAAAATTGATGAAGACGTAGCAAATTGACGTGTATTCGTAAAATGAGAGACAAAGGGCGAGGACAAAAGGAAATCATCTAAACGATATTCCTTACCCGATACACTTTCTCATTTCGTGACAAATTGCGAGGCGTACATATCAAAATTCACATTTTTTTTCGCTACGCAGTACGTACGCCTTTTCATTTTCTGCTTACATAAAAATAACGTCCAACAGTCACACGTGAAGCCCACACACCGTATCTTGCCACGTACCCACGCGAATCTACATACATAAATATATTACTACTCACCACCCAATACATTTTATCTATGTTACCGTTGCCTTACTAGATGTATCGATAGTTCAAAATGTTACAACACTCGTTGAAATGCGGTTCGATTTTAGATTGTATGGCGTTCGATTTTCGATCTGTTTTCGTTGGAGCCGCGAATGTCGTTTCGTTTTTGAACTCGATAGCCGCCGTACGATCGAGTCTCACGAGGTATTCTCAAGGGGTGAGCGTAGTTCTGCGCTTAGATATAAAGAAAGGTAGATACTTATGAAATTCGAAGGAAAAACCACCCTTCCCTATACTTACAGAGCGCAGTCGATTCGGTTTTCGCGGAGGAAATTGTAGCGCAGTTTGAGCGGGACATTCGTACGCCGTTCGCCGTCTGGAGACGACGATTTTCTCGAATTTCCTTCGGGACGCGTCTCCTGTATTCTAAATTTGAATTCACAATTCGAATCTCTTTTCATTTCTGTGAATCTAGAGTGACACGTAACTTTTTCTTATTGCCGACGGCTTCCTCTCGGCTCAAGAAGTGTTCTAACTAGAAAACAGTAAAGTCGCGCCGCTGTAAATTCCAATTTTAAAACTTTGCACCGGGCTTCTGCAGGTGAGTTGTAGTTTAAAAATGAACGTTATCGCGTCGCATTAAGAACTAATTGATGTTTCGCTCTTGTTTAGTAAATATTTTACATGTAACTATTACTACTTTACACCGAATCTTATTTCTACAAATTAAATTAATATATACCTACAATTTAAACTAATTGTAGAAATTAATAGAAGCGGAACTTATCTTTAAAAAAAATTATTATCGTAAATAATGACACCGTATGTTTTATTGTAATTATTATCATTTAAAATTTTAATGTAAACTATGTAAAATTATTTATTTAATATATATTAACCCACAATTATTTATTTAAGAAATACATTTAATATTAGTAAAAGTAATAAGATATATTAACAAAATTTAATTCATTTATTACTAATAAGTTTTTTTTTTAACTTTAACTTACAAACAACTTTTATTATTACTTCAAGTTTAGATTAAGTATTGAAAGCAGGTTTAAATATTACTTAAGCACGTAACTCCTAGCCGGCGTCTGTATTTCCGCTCTCATATAATTCAAAGTTCGAGTGAATAAGCATCTTCTGGGAGAGCCCGCTCCATCATAGGCCTGCCTCATCCTTGCTACACAGCTGGTACATAGTATGGTGCACTTAGCTCAAAAAACGACCACTCTGAGCTCCGTAACTCTGAAACCGTTTACTTTAGCAAGATTATGCTGTAGACCATTTTTGTTCGAAATTTGCTGTAGATTATTTTTCTCCTTGGCACTTTTGCGCTTAACCGCATAGTTTTCGAAATTTTTAAGAAAACCTGATGAAGTCCACCTTCTCCCTCCCCTCCCTCCCAAACGCGACGCTAAAATAGGTGTAACTTTTTACCAAACAATAAGTGGACTATATAGAACAATTTAGAGCTGGAATAATACTTTTACTTTGGATGTTGAGGTCAAAGTCTAATTGCAGCGTACTATGGTTGTTGGTCAAGAGCAAACCCATCTCTAATAAAAAATTAAAAAATTAAAAAGTCCAGCAAGTAATGGGGCAATAAAGGGATGCAAACATTTGATATAATTGTTAAGCTATACTTAGTTGATTAATCATATTAATGTGTAACATAATGACTCTAACATTAGTTTTGCATTATGTATGTGTATTCTTTAATTTGTACTTTTTTGTTTTTTCTAAACCGAAAAACTTAATGATTTGTTTATGATTTTCACTTTAAACTGACTGCCTGGTATCACATTGAAGTAGGTACTAAACTAATGTAATGGTCTTTAAATCGTTTAAATGTTAACGGCCTACTACTGATACTACGTGTATGGGAGATTTGCCATTTAAATTTGAAGGTCTTAACTGCTATGTACAAATTAAGTAAATTTTTAATTAAATAGTTGAATAAGTAAAGCATAATTTATAATAAGTACTTGATTTAGCCTGCGACTTCGCCCGCGTATCATGGTAAATTATAGCCCATATTCTGTTTTGATATATTAACTATATTATTATTTATTATTTTGTGTCAACAATATCTAAAGGTCGTAGGCGACTTTTGTGGCCTATATTGTTGAATAGGAAACGTAATTGAGACCAGTGTTATAACTGTACTGTCAATGTCTCCTACAAACTGTCACAATAACAAACACAGTTGTCAGTTTGACATGACACTTGACGTTTGAAACAAGAAAACCACCTACAAGACAATAGATATATTAGAGGCCAATAACTATGTTCATTATTTCACTTTATAATGTTAACAAAACAATACTTAAATACTACCTCATTTAGACTTTTTGGAATGAAAATCATGAAAAAATCATTTAAGTAGGTATATCCTTTAAAAAAGGAAATTGGTAAATTCTCTACTCTAACCACGGGATGTCACAGCGCTGTTCCTCCATAACTCTTAAACGAATTATCTGATTTTCATGAAAATTGGTAGATAAATATTTAGATGTAAAGGACGCAAGATATGCCACTTTTTTCTTTTTCAATGCGGACAAAGTCGCGGGCAACAGTTAGTTACAAAATAAAGTCTCTCCTCCTCTGTCTGTTTCTCCGCTAACTTCTACACCACCTGTCGACCATAGTGGATAAGGGGACTGTGATAGGGAAAAGGGCTTTGGTATCTCTTAACCTCTTCGTACACAAGGCTACACAAATCTTCGATACCCGACGATATTGGTCTCTTCGAGACTACCACAACCGCAATACAAATTCATAGAGGTCCGACATTTTGTTCATTCGTCGCCGACATTAGTCGCGCGCTACCTGCTTGCCGAGATCTTCGCTACAAACGTCGCTGCGATTTTCAAGATGACGGAACAATTACGTAAAGCAATAGTAGCTACGCCCACAGTGGCAGAATAACTGTCGTATGTACGGATCGTGCGCTACAGATATTCGCGACATAAGGCTGGTTTTAGTGCTCTCCTGACGGTCAGTACTGACGATATGCACTCCTGACCGTGCGACCGACGCCTTTGTTTGAAAATTCACAAGTCGTTACAGAGCTCGCCTGACCGTACGCACGCGACACGCGTATTGCTAACGCGGTCGGTCGTGCGTGTAGTCAGGCCTGACCGTCAGGAGAGCACTGAAACCGCGGCCTAAGTTTTACAACATTAGTATCGAAGATTTTCGTAGATCGTAGATCGAAGCCTTGTGTACGAAGATCACCGAAACACAACAGCACATATATGCTCTGCTGAAGTTACTGCTCAATTATTGCGAAACCCAGTATGATCCACCCCTTGATTTGATTTCTAATTTTAAATATTATCATTTACTTTGTTTCCAAGTTCAAATTAAAAAAGTAATAGTACACTGTTCGTGTTTGAATAAACCAACGATTTTCTTTGTCGCATTTATCTCGTGTATTACTTTGAAGTTATGATTTTTTTCCACAAAGTAAAGAGCCAATAAGCTATCGCACAATATCGAATCTCAATTCCATTGATGGGGTGAACGACATATAATTTATATATACCGTATATGTGTAGATACAGGGATAGTTTACCCACCCTCATACCTTGCGCCCTCCGACGCACACATGCAACGCATCACAGTCATGTATGTACAGTGTGTAGGGTTGACGACAAAATCGATAGGGCTAACGCCATTCTAAATCTCCGAATATTTTGGAATAAAATACGAAAATAATCACACCTAATGTCACTTGAAACTGTAATTACGTGCAACCCTAATTTGGGTCTGTATTCGGAAACAATAAATTTAAAAAAAACATACATGATACTGAAACGAAATTTTTTTGGGCGTAACTTATTTTGGGCGAACTTCAAAATTAACAAAGAAAGACTGAAAATATTTTACGTATAGGTGGTACATACATATAATACACAAATTACTTACTTATAATCTAAAACCTGAACTACACTGTACTATGTAAATTAACTTGATTACTAAATTTAAATCAACCATTAGTTATGAAATTATTTAAGAAAGTTCGTTTTTCAAATGTGATCACATTTGAACTTATTAAAAGTCTAGTAATCCTAGATTTGCAGTTGCACTCCAATTTAGTATTGCCAGTAACAAATAGGTAGATAAACAAAAATGCAATTGTAAATGTTTCGGGCAAACATTAACGAGGAATCTTTTTATATCTTCATTCTGATGACTACATACATGAACACTGAACTCAAATAAGGCAAAGGATCGCTTTTAAAAGGTCTTTTTTTATCTCTCAGTGTATTTTATGTTTCTGTAATTATTGTCCAGAATGATAATACTTCTTGTAGGCATTTTTATATAGGTATAATTAATCAAATGGAACCATACGACCTCTTTAATAAAATCCGTGCAAAGCCGGGGGCGGTCTGCTAGTTATTTTATATAATTATCAAAGTAAGCTAGAATCAGCTAGGATGATTGGGAACAGTCTGTTAGTAAATAAGCTAATAAATAGTTAACAATGTCTAAGCTATTATTATTATTAGCTAAGCTAATAATTGTAGTTATTTTACACTAGCTGTTGCACGCAACTTCGTCCGCGTTACTTTATAAAATATAATACATTCGTGTCTGTGAAACCATGGAAATACACATACAAAATTTCAACTCAATTGGTTCAGCCGTTTAGAAGTTATGTGAAAAGTACGGAAGGATAATTATTCTTACTATCCGTTGTCCTATTACCCGATTTCCCGTAGGAATGAAGCATTTTCCCGCGGTAAAAAGTAGCCTATGTTCATCACGGATAATGTCGGGTTCTAATGGTAAAAGAATTTTTCAAATTGGTCCCGTAGTTTCGGAGCCTATTTAATACAAACAAACAAACAATCAAATCTTTGCTCTTATATTAGTATAGAAATGGCAGTTTTTAATACGAATAAAGGCAGCTTTGTACTAAGCGTTTTTAAGCAATGAAATCATGTTTGAATGTAAAATTAAAATGCCTGTCTCAACAACCCCACCTACAATCTTCTTACGGACTATAATCGTACTATTGAAAACTGTTTAAAAAAGATTATAACGGTGGGTAGATTACACTTGTACAGTGAATGTAAGAAACCCATTATTTTTTTTTCTTAACTCATAACTCATTAAAATTTTATGATAAAAACATTATCCAGTGATATTTATATTTTAATTTTATACTGTCTTTCCAAAACAGCTATACACCAATTTTGATGAAACTTTCATTAACTTTAAGACTACTACAAGACTTTTTGGAAATATTTAATTTCTTGCTAAAATACTAAAAGATTAAATTTTCCTACTATTCATAAATACTTTAGTTTTCTTGTAATTTTTTTAAGTTAAATACTTACAAAAAATTGCATTTAGTAAAACTAACAGTTAGACAGACCATGTCTTTTTTTCTACATACATAATTATATATATAGAAGAGAATGTATCTATTAGTACACACACAGAACAAAATGTTTTCTCACTGATTCTGTTGTCGACTGTACCGTCTGTAATAATTAAAAAAGTCATGACTTTTTACAATGAACAGTTAATTTGTGGCATATCCAAACAGGGAAACGAATGGTGTAGTTATTTAGTGCTGTTCTTACTTAGTGATCGTTAAATTTTATTTAGTTGTTCGTATTTAAAAGTTTCCTAATATAGCGATGCTCATATCGGCTCATTGTACTCACATTAAATAGAAGTCTGTCTTTGCACAGTTTCTTTTGTTATTTATAATATAACTAGCTCCAGTCCCCGGCTTCGCATGGTTTCAATTATTTTTGCCAATTATATGATACTTAAGACTTTTCTTTATCTATTAGCGACTTTTTCTTATAAAATAGAGAAGGGATAGAGTATAAATATATATAAATATAGGTAGAATAAATATATAATTAGATTTATATTAGATAGAGTAGATTTTAATGTAACTAATTTAATTTTTTTCACTTTTTTTAAATTAGTCTATTTTTATAATATATTTTAAAGTATTTTTTGGATTTTTTTAAACAAAATGAATGCTCCCGCTTCTATAACAGTCATATATATTCAAGCTTATTATTATAATTTGTAAATCAAAAACATTGCTAAAACGACAATTACCTATAATTATTATCGTTTTTCAAACTCACATTAATTAAACACAATAATATTCAAACGTAACTTTTGAGAATATAAAATATGATTTCATTTAAGTTTTCACGAAGTATAGAATTAACGAAGTATGAATTCGTGTGAAGCCGAGGGCTGGTCGCTAGTATTACTATACTAGCGACCAGTATACATAAAGGTAGTACACATAATATTATACTGATATTAATAGTATCAATAGTAGATAAAAAGTGATGTACAATGTACCTTACGTGAATATTATAGGTTCTAATTAGGAACTCGATAATAGAAGAATGTAATTACATAGTTAATTTTTTTACATAAATTTTCATTTAGTTCATAACCAGAGTTCCATTTTATCTTTGAAAAATATATTCTACGGCACAAGGAGTCGCATTTTTGGAGAGCATATAGCAAAAACTAAATTCGCTTTGTTAGAATTTAGGGGTAATGTTATACAAGACCCCACCCACAAGTTGTCAATCGATCAAACATGTGCAAACAGTGTAGCACAGTGAAAAAAGATCGTAAACGCCATGAGAAATGCAATGAAAAATCAACTCTGTCTACGTCAACGTTACATTCATTTTTCAAGTGATCTCATTATTTTTGGTGTACACATTTGGTTCGTTTGCAATTTGGACATATTTTACTGTACATAGGAGACATAGAGCCTCGGAAAATGTATTGACAAATATATCGAGTTACAGTTTCCATTAGGATATTGTTTATTCCAATTTATAGAGTACTCGTTCGTCATACAATTACATTGTAAATAAGAAAAAGCTTCATTATATCCACATAGGAATATTACCTTAATATTTTTATGTTAAGTTACAAAAACTGTATTTTATTTATATTTAGTTACCTACTTATAAATGATTTAAGACTTAAATTTAAAACGCTTTTTACACTAGATATACCTACAAGGATTTTGATTACCAAAAATATTATTTATAATATTATTATATTAATAAAAATATAGGAAATAAAAAAGAGACACTTTAGTTTAAGACAATTAAATAGTGCAAATAGGTATTTATTATCTTTTCGTAAAATAGTTTTAGTACCTATTAATAAGTACCTACTTATTAATAGCTACTAAAACTAACCAGTACTGAAAACCATTTATTTCTAAAGTTTTTTTTTATTACCATGAGAAAATAAGGTGTGAACATTCTAAACGCCTCAACAGCTAAATAGGATTTTCCTGGCCTATGTTTTACTGCGGGCGAAGCCGCGGGAAGAAGCTAGTTAAACATTAATATATAAAATCATAGCTTATGAGAACTTGGCTACTTTATAAGAACTTGTTTTCACTTACACTACATATTATATTGTCTCACTAAACACTGTCACTACCCATACACGAATCACTTAAATGAATCTTAATTTTTAAAATACATTAAAAAAATTTAATTTCATAAAAATATAACACGTCTGAACGCTGTTGATGTACTTTTTTGAATGAACCAAAAAGATTCTATGTTCTGAATGCCAACGTGCATAAATTATTATCATTTTTTGTCCCCTACGACAGTGAAAGGGTTAAACTATTTCTATAGGAACCTATGGGTCGTGAATTTGCATATAATTTTTAGTTTATTATTTATATTTGTAAGGGTCTTTTTGTTATGTTAACGATTTTTCGGGGTTGATGAATTGGGTATATTAATAAGGATTAGGAAGGTTGGTACCTTGTAGCGTCAGTTGTTAATGCATGGGCTTTTAGTATCTATAATTTTTTTGTCTGAAACTGCCGACGAAAATCAAAATTTTGTCTCCTCATCATTATTATTATGGCTATCATAAGTTCCTATGAAATTTTAATTACCATTATTATCATTATCAGTTCACAAGCGTCTAGTGTTTGTTGCACATAGGCCTTTTTAATAGAGCGTCACACTAATTTTATTAGTTAACGATGAGCATGTGAAACATAACGAAAATTATCCAAAAATTGAAAGTAACTTTGTATATTTTATTTTAACGATAAGTGGTAACTTACTCTTAATTACAAATGTATCCTTTGGCTCGGTTTTTCTTCTGATTATAGGTAGCCACCTAATAACAAACAAAGTCAAAATAACTCTCAAGATATTAAAGATTGTTAATATTTCTAATATTTAATACCTATGAGCTCTGTATATTTATCTAGTTTTTCTTTTTGTAAAATGCTGGTTGAATTATACTATTAATTAGGTATGTAAGCTTTAGTTTTCAAATATTTTGTGAGCAATATAATAGGCACAAATTCCCGCGCCGGTCGAATTCAATAGAAAAAAATCAGATATGACTAGATATTAATAACAAAGAGGATGTAAAAACGTTTCTTATTATCCGTTATTATTAATATTACAAACCACAATGGGCCCCGTGAACCGGAAGACGGGTTATCTTTTGTATGAACCCTTCCGGTGATTCGATTTCTTGAATGAATCGCCTTTCTATCGTTTTCTATTCATTTTGACCCTCGTATCTCACGTTCTATCTTTAAAATTATCATGATTTCGATTAATCGATTTGTCGGACAATCGATTTAAGATGGGAAGTAATAAACACATGTCGGACGGACGTTCGGTGCGACTGTGTCGTTGAAAACAAAAAGTTGATTATCTTTAAACTAAATATTTGTAGTACATGAATTTCAACTGTATTACAAACGGGTTAAGGTATAAAAATGTATACACAATTGGTTTTAGTTGAAGCGACTTATTATTCGCAAGTTGTAGGAAGAGTGAAGACCCATTTAATTTAATACAGGTTGCCGAAAATGCCTTTAAAATAACAAAGTCTGTAAAGGTTTGAAGTTAGTTAATACCTAATACTAACGGTATACCTAAATAATATAAAGAAAGTGTGGAACTACTAATAATAAATACAAATTACGAATACTTAGATAAAGTGACATGACTTTTGGCCAGTGACTGAGTATCATACAATGATTATAAAGACACCGAACCACAAACATCATTCTTTCAAAAATTGACCACAAATTGGACGATAGTGTACAAAATTATGAATTAATTTATACTAGTAGGATTCCGTATTAAAATAACTCGTAAATCAAAATCAGCTTGGATTATTTATTGAGACACTCTTTCACATGCAAGAGATTTTCTATTGCAAGAAGCGTCTTTGGGAAATGTTCTATTTCTAGCGTCATTTACTCGTAGTTCATTCTGTGCAGAAAATAGCTTTTGTTTATTTTAATTTATGTTTTTTAATGTTAAAAATTTGACATAAAAAATATCTTTAAGTTTATCGTCATTATACAGTAACTCGTATAAATTAGCAGCACCATAAAATGACTTAGTCTCGAGGCGATTTACCTTCGAAAACTTTCCTCCAGTGTTTGTTAACATGTTAATAGAAAAAAATATGAAGAGCTACGTTTGCCCAAATATTTGACGATATTAAAAAATAACATAAAAAACCCATTCACGCGAGTATCGATCAAATATTGGCGCAAAAAAAGCAACCACTAGACAGACAACAAAACAAACATTTCACGGGTTTATGACAACAAAAAACACGGTATTCATAAAAGGGCCATTCTTTTGTGCTGAATTTGACTATGTATTGTTTAAAAAGCTGATTTATAGGTTATTATAGACCCTTTCTGTTAATGTATGGATAGATAAATTTATGCACATTATTCGTATAATGTTCGCTATAATTTATTGGAGGAATAGCGGAAGGGGTGCGCGGTTGCGTATGCGCATCAGTTACCTTTCTTTCACATTTGTATTACGCATGTCTTGTGTTCGTTTTAATACAATAATTTAGTCTTTTTCTGATTCTAATGTTTAAGTGATCTACTCTTTTGTTTTGATTTAATAGTACCTACTTTATTAATTTATTTATTTATATATATATATATATATATATATATATATACATACACATTTACAAGCGTTTATAGATCGTCATACACAATAGAATTCTACGTTGAAGGAACACGCAAGTAACCTCCGTAGTAGCACTAACAATGTGTAGAAATACAAATTAATTTTTACGCATTTTTATCAGAATTATAGGTATTTTTCTACACTGTAGTAGCAGGTATAAAATTTCCTATTGATAAACTACTAGATAACCCTTTTTGTTGAACTTTGAAAAATTAAAAAAAAAAAAAAAAAAAAAAAAAAACAACAGTTGACAAAAACGATTAATATAATAGAGAAGCAATTAATTATGTGACTGTTAAAACAGAGTATTTATTTCACGCTATTTATGTTGGTTTAAACAAAACTAAACTTCTTAAAAATAAAATTGGACAGCATTATTTTTAATTATTTTTATGTTTCTATAACAGTTCTAGAACATTTCTCTAACAAGTAATATCTATGAATTTAATATTGACAAGCAAAATATCTTGAAACCAGAGCGGAAATATTTTTAAAAAAATGTACTTAATTTCTTAAAATAAACAACACGCCAGTAAGTACCAAACTGTAACCAAACAACTTTCACCTGTCTCCTAGCTACAAAGCGAGCTAAAAAACTAACGTCCCTGAACTGGGTAAATGGTGTGAGAAAAAAGTAATTTTCATTCATAAAACCATTTTCCTTAGAAGCACTAGAGTGAGATGCAAATAGGAACTTGCATAGCACTCTCCCGTTCGCCCCATCTCATTTTTAATGCACTTTCCCTGAGGAGGTTTCCTTTATAGCTCTTTTTGCTCGAAGGCTCGGTGTACGTGTTTTAAGTTTTCCTCTAAACGCTCGAAAAATTTCACTTTTAAAGGCAATGTGTTATTTAATTTTTAACCATGTATTATAAAATATTTAGACCCTTTAATAGAAGATTTATCTACCTAAAGGCAATTTAATGCCTGCTTAAAATAAATTGAATAAATTTATCATGGCATATTAAATTTTATTACCTCACAAAATAATATAGGACCTGACTGCAGTCCTGTGGGAAACTTCGCGTATGTAGTTTTTTTTTTTTTCAGGAAAGCTTGGTATATTTTCCAGTAATGACGTCATTAACATTTAGATTCAACAAAAATTTAGATACGGAATGAGCGTTTGACTGTACTTGAGCAAACTATAATACTACTTAAAGCCGGAATCAACTTCAGAACCGGATATTTGTTAAGTGAATACATGCTATGTTTTTTAACATAAAAAAGGAAGCAGAAAAGGTTACAAAACGTGTCGTCACAAACTTTTCCCTAAATGTAACGCGACATTAGCTGGTGAAAAGGAGAACACCCAATAAAGCCCTATTTAAATAAACTAATCACTTGTAAACGTTTTGAATATCGAACGTATCGAACTAGTTTTTAATCCTTTGAGTGGTACTTGAATGGGACGCTACCGTGCTCATGTCATTTCTTTGTTGTCTTCAAAATTTATGTCACCTCGCACCGGGTCGGATGTACGACACATTTTTTAGTGTCAGCCGATCGAATGAATAGATTACACATTTTTATGTGTTTGACTTTCGGTCTAGTAAATTTTAAAAAATGTATCAGTTGTAATGCTTTTTTTTTTAAATATAAATTACCTAGGTATGCTAAGATTCTTTTATATATTTAAACGAACACAAATAATAGGGTCCGTTTTTTTGAGTACCGGAATATTTGGAAAATATTTCTAAATATGTAATGTCATCTGGACTTGACTCTTAATTAGTCTCTTAATTAATGCGGAAAATTGTGAAAGATGGACAAAATTAATGACATTTCTTTTACTACCGTGAGTTGTTTTTATCATTTTTTTTTATCACCCCTCGTACTAGTTGGTGATTGCAAGAAAAGGCCGATATAGTACCTATGTTAATTATATGTGAAATTTGTATCATAAACCAAACAATATCTTAACCTTACGAGTAAAAAGTTAGGAGATCCACTAGAAACTTTAGGCAGCGAGCACACGAAGTACTGAGCAATAAATAAAATATGATATTCGCAATCGTTGGATGTGCAACTTATGACAAAAGTTCAGAAACCACTCCAAAAAGTCGGCTAAAACTTTTGCTAACAATATATTTGTCTGTTCGCCGACCGTATGCCGAGCAATATGAGGACACATTGGATAAGCGGTAGCGGAAATCTCTCTAGCGAATTTTATAGATATGTCTGTCATTAAAGCTAAATAATAGAAGTACCAAATACGAAGTCACTTTTTATGTCTGTGTGTTTTCGCATTTCTTCTAATGGGCCCAACTGATTTTTCATGGATTTTTTTTATTTAATTAATACGGCTGCTGCGTTCTCATTTTGTCTCATATTTCTCTGGCGTTTTGAGTTATTGCTTATACATTTTATTGAAGTTTAATGTCGCACGTTCAAAAGCTTAGCCCTAAGGTTTAAAAACAGGACATGTTGAAAATTTTATTAAGTACTAGCTGGCGCCCATGACTTCGCCCTCGTTGAAAAAGAAAAAAGTAGCCTATTCTGTGTCCTGTACGTCTAAATGTTTATCTACCAAGTTTCATGACAATCAGTTATCATACAATACAATACCTACACTTACAAATTTATTATTAGTATTGATTCCATAAATCGCAGCCGCGTCCGCTTATCGCTTATTTGTGTAATGTATTCGATGCCAAACTGACATACGATCGGACAACTTCGCACTTCGCTTCTGTACAAAGTATTATGGTCTTGGAATATTTGTTGCAAAACTTTACCTTCATAATATGAATATATATTATATTCGAGAATATCACTTTCGTTAGGTACCTATTATATTGTGTAAAAGTTGATAAAAACCGATTATAAAATATTGTTAAAACCGTGGTTTAAACATTTGTTTAAATCGTTCTCTTAAAAGTTGCACAAGTTCGGTCCACTGGACTAATCACCGGACTACTGCTACTAGAAGTATTTTCCTAATATCTCCCTTCGGCATTTGAAAAAAGCACGCTCTCCCTCCTTTATACCGGCATAACATATTATTATATACCATTGTTAGCGTTTTAATCATTAATTTTAATTTAATTTTACACTAATATTTCAAGAGTATAACGCGAATTGGCCTACACAGATTCTAAAGTGCATAACTTTTATAATAATGAAGTAAGAAAAATATATTAGTACCTACTTACAAGGCTCTATACATTTCTGTATCCTAATGCCGCGCCATATGACACATGTGCGACATAAAACGAGTATTGATCTAGTAGGACTCACTTCTTTCCTTTTGTGAAATAGTGCTTCAATACAAAGAGATAAGGCTGAAAAATTTCAACTGTATATTTCAAAACACACGCGTTGTTTGAATTTATTGTGAAATATAAGTAATGACATTATATATTATAGAAAATTCATATCTACTGCAAGGTATAATGAACAATTTTCATAGTAAGACAATGAAATGTCAGTCGAAAGAAACATCATCAATTTACTTTTGTTTGAGAGCTATGATGCCACTATTTGTGGCATCATAGCATATCAAACTTATAACACCCCCCTTTTGCGTCGGGCGTTGTAGTCGTGGTCGGGGGTTAAAAATCATGACTAATAATAAATCTGTAAGTGTATGTATGTATGTATACATGTGTAATAAGTTTCTCCATAACTCTTAAACGGATTAACCGATTTTCATGAAACTTGGTAGATAAACATTTACGGGACACACTACCTTTTTCTTTTTCAACGCGGACGAAGTCGCAAGCACCAGCTAGTTGAAAATAAGACGTTCAAAGGGACAACTATAGACAAAAGCAACCGCTCAAAGATTAACACGTAAATGGCTACATTTCTCGCCAACATTATCGTTCAACATTTTGTATTCAAATAAAAACGGAAACGCCACATTTTCCACACCGCATACTGGAGATATATGCTCTGGCAGAGGTCCATGGCGCGTGCGAGCGAGACGCACAGATAGTTTTCCGCATAAAATAAAGATCAATCAGAGCGGGATGACAAGTCGTTTATTGGTTTCACTGCTCAAGTTGTGGCTATCGCTCCACGCCAACTTTTGACGCAGTTTTCTTGGCGTAAGAAATTCCACTTTGCAAAGTATAATAGGTACAATGTATGAATATTTGCCTAGTATAGAAGACAGTTATACATTAGTTAAAACATTTTGAATGATCAAGAGGATCACGGTATAAATTAAGTGTTGTATAGAACAGACAATATTAGATACTTCTTCATGAAGTTGATCCACCTTCTCTGCAACCGTTCCCTGAATATTGTAACCCGTATGCGCTTGGGCCGGTGTTTACTTACAAGAATTTTTGAAAATAATTTAAATAAAAATTATAATGACTTAAGTAATCCTAAAAATCTGTAAGTGTAGGTATTGTATGTATGTATGTTCCTCCATAACTCTTAAACTAATTAAATGATTTTCATGAAATTTGTTAGATAAACGTTTAGATTTAGAGGACACAGGATAGGATTGAAAAAAATATTTTTCAACGCGGACGAAGTCGCGGGCGCCAGCTATAGTTATCAATATAATTCAATTATTTATCAAACTAATATAATACAAACTAAATACTTTTAATTTTAATAATAGCAAATCATTAAATACGATTGAACTGTGTGTTCCTGTGTTGAGAAGATGAAACCTCTTGGCCATCCCAAGAATTTGCTTGGCAAGGAGAATGCGAAAGCTGAGCAATCTTAATAAAAATGTCTCAACAAATTGACCTGTTTTATTGCACACTGAATGAATTCACTTGGGTGGGACTATTTTGTTATGCCTTATGAAAATTAAGTTGGTTTATAATTTCTTATATACATACTATAGCTGTTGCATGCGACTTCGTCCGTGTATTTTTATAAAATAGTAGCTGGCGCCCGCGACTTCGGTCCAGTAGTTTCAGAGCCTATTTCAATGCAAACAAACAAACAATCTAATCTTTCCTCTTACATTTTTTATTATTTATTATTTTATATTTTATTATTATTTAGTTTAATTTTATTTATTATTTTATTTAACACATTTAAACATTTGTCCCTAGCGGGATTCGAACCCGCGACCGTTTGGCTAACAGCTAGGGTTACTAGCCACTAGAGCAAACGTGTCGTCAAGTAGTAAGTAAGTATGTATAAGTAAATTGAGTGTTCAGTTGTTTTGCACTTTTGAATGAGGCCGACTGTACCTAGTGTGAGTTTTTGGGGTAAAAAAAAATGAAAATCACTAACACCCGTTCTCTTTTTATTCTAAATTGCTACCGCACATAATATACGGTAGCCTCCAGCGTGTAGTTGACAGTTTAGCTACACGATTTATGAACGCCCTCAACGTACGAGGAAGGAAAACGAGTTGTGTATGTGCATCTATGTGTGTGTGTGTGTGTGTGTGCTCGAAAGAACATAAAAACGATTTCCTTTGATGTGTCCAAAAAATGGCACATATTATGTCTTCTACATTATTCCTCATAAACACTTCAGCGTTACATTAAACAGAAGATATTAACAAACGATTTTTGTATCCTATTAAGTTGATACAATACCTACCTAAGTATCTTTTAATATTATGAACAATTATAAGTTATTAATATTCACTTTTGTGAAATAATTAAATTTCTTTAATGTAACTAGGCATATTATTATATACTCATTATATTAGTTGACGCGCGCCACTTTGTCCGCGTTGAAAAATGAAAAATATAGCATCTTAATAACGCCTGACAGTGGCGCCAAATATTTTACCATTACCCATTATTTAATAATAATAATTCTGTGTGCCAAATTTCACACAAATGCGTTCAAAAAAAATCAAAATTCGCACTTAAAACATTAACAGGATGGAGATAGAGAAGGTAAACCTTTTGTTTCATCCGATTACAGGTTGTGAGGATTTTCTGATTACGGAACAAAAATCAAAGTCACATTTTGTTCATTTATTTGTAAACCTACTTCCAATCAGCCAGCTACGATTTAACTCTTTAACGAAGACTATTCCGACGGGACTTTTGGAAATAGGAATATTCAACCATCGCGCTGCATTATAATGTAAAGAAGTGCACCAATTAGACGCGTGCCCTGTAGCACTACCATGAGTTGCTATCGAAATCTTACGTTAGTTTACTTCTGTCGATAACGAACCTTTCACCCTTCAATGTGCTAGTGAATGATTTCACTACTAACGTTACGGTATTTCTCGAGAGCATCAGTCAAATTTGTAACTCATGGTACCGATTTTGTATAGAAATGTCAAGTTAAACGTTAGTCGCTAATGGTCGCTAGCGACTACATTCGATAGGTTTTTCACTTATACAACTCATGTTACCGGCTTTAGTTCTTTGAGTGACTGCTAGAGGCGTTGTACAATTTTTCATACAAATATTTTACGTTCTCGCTCATCTCTCGCTAGCGATTTCGGTCATCATAAACTCATGGTAGTGCTACTGCACTCTATGCAACGGATTGCAAGCGCATCTGCTCGCGCTCATTTCACTAACAATAGCTCTACACTTTTTCATATGCAAAAACCGACCATTGAAATATTCCTAATCTTTCGCGAGTTAAATTTATTTTGCACACAATATTACTTCACAAGAATCTAGGACGATAACGTGTAAAATACAATTTAAAATTTCCGAGGCGCTTGAAATTCTCTCAAATAGTTTCTGCCTTTATTTTTAAGTAATAGGCGGCCTAGTATTTCTAATACTAGTCGGCGTCCACGACTTCGTCCGCCTTGAAAATTATAACACGTCCTGAGTAAATACTTATGACATCTTTAGCTTGCCTGATATTTTTATATTTTTAGATTATACCTAGGGAAAAGTACTTTTTGTCTGGATAAAAGGTATCATAAGTGTCTTTTCCTGTATCCTTGACAACGTGTATGCAAAATTTCAAATCGGTTGAGTAGTTAAGGCGTGTAACAGACAAACAGACTCTACTACATAAGTAAATGTGTATCTACTTATAGTAAGTAATCAGGAATGGTTTCTATATAAAAAAAAATTGGTCGCGGACGAAGTCGCGGGCACCCACTAGTAGATAATATATAAAATATTACATCACGTGTATACCTAGAGATAGATAGAAATGAAGATTTCCTTTCATAGTGAGGGGTGAGAAAAACGTTGCTAAGAAAACGCTCCTTCCTGTCGAAATTTAGATAACTCCTTGATGGAACATTATTTTATATATGCGTAGGTAAATATAATATATAAACGTAGGTATTTTCGGATAACGTTTCTAGAAGCGGTTGTAGAGTTAAAAGAATTTGTTTTATTTTCTTTGTTAAGTTTTAATATTATTATTTTTTGAGATTTGATCGCGTTGAGTGTATGAGTGTAAAAAGTAAAAAGAATTAAAAAAAAAATTAAAAAAAAAGTTTGAATCCAGTTTTGTTTAATTCAAACATCGAAGCCTTAGTTAAGATAGTTTCATATTCTGTTCTTACTGACCTGTTTGGATTGATCATCTGATCTGTATATTCTATGGAACTCTGACACCCTATAATATAGACAACCTATAATCTTAACGACTAGATAAAGGTTTACACTTATCTTTAAATGATCCTATAAAGAAAGCATATAGTATCAGAGAGATAAGTTCCCAAGTAACCTCGATAAACCCTTCCTGCCATTATCTCTCCTATAACATATTGACTTGTTTTCGCGATAAGCGGCAATGGTTATGAAAGTTCCAAAGTTACTTGACTTTTGTGAAAAAATACGTTTTCAAGTTACGTAAGTTACGTGTTATGGATAAAAGACTAAAATATATTTCCTGATTTTTATTTTGTAAGGCAATTCAGTTAGTACAGACGATTTTTGAATGAAATTAGTTATCTCAAATAATGAACAAGTTTACAAGTTACACCATTAGTATCTAATAGTTAAAAAAATTGATAAATGAATTAGCTAAACAATTAATTGCTGTTCTGTTCTGTTTCAATAGGTACTTAATATTAGGCTAGGTAATAATGTTAGGATACAAAAATAAAATTTAACTGTACAATAAAAATTCTATATACCTAATAGTAGCTTTTGAAGACCAGTTATTATTCAAGTTATACAAAAATAACGCCATGTACTTAGAGGCAAAAAAAAACGCAGACATTCCAATAATCCTTTTCTTGAGTCCTCCCACCGCAAGATTAAATTCCAACAATATAATAACTACTCGCGACGTAAATATATTCACATGCGGTCCGCTTTTTAATATCGTGTGTTGTGAAAGGCCTTTTTTATACCGAATATAAAATATACAATTTCAGCATAGCGTTGGTGACATTGTATACCATCCATCTTTTCGGGTTTAATGTCGCGTCTCGCTCTTGCACATAGCGCTGTCTCTCTCTGTCGGATTTGTAGTTGCGTTCTCTCTCCCCATACCCTGAGAAGGCGCGGGGTGGTTAGGAGTCGTTTCAAGCAGTCAACTCTTTGCGCATTTTTCATCCGAAACACAACGGATATGAAGAAATGTATCGCGTAGTGAAGCGTGTTATGATTTCTCGTCTTCTATTTTGAATAGGTATATTATTATTATGTATAAGGTTTCACTGTTTTTAAGAAGGAAAACGGAATTTTCTGGTGAATTTGATGCCTCCTTTGTGTTGAATTATTGCTCCTAATTGAGTCGTGACTTTTTTACTTTAAGATATTTTACTACAACAGATTTGCTGACAGAATTGCTGATTGGATTTTACTTCAGAATATTTGACAAATATACAAATCTTTTTTATATAACCTAAAGGTCGTCAAACACGGTTACTGTCCTTTGATGCTAAGTAGCTACAGTTTTTAGGGTACTTAGCGCTCTGCCTCATGGTTACCGAGTTCAATCAGGACCAAGTTTAGAAATGAAGTTAGCTCTTGTCTGGATCAAGCAAGTAGCAGCAACAGGGAACATTGAGTTTCGCAGTTTTAAATGTGGCAGCCCTGTGAAATAAGAGCATGTTGTGCTATTCTGTTTCGATGAGAGAGTAAAGCATGCCAGAGACCATTTCCTCATTTCTTACAAGTCCTTAATTCCTAATCCTTAATCCTAGCATCCTTAAGGTTGAAACAGCATCATGGCGTTGCTTGATGAATAAAGATCACCGCGAACATACATACAGACATACAGACAGAAGCGATGGGAGACTTTGTTTTTTATTTATTTTTTGTAGTTTTTGCTATAAATAATTTAACGCCCTCTATTGTCGTGTATAAGTGAATTGGTAAAACTGATTCAGCTAAAGCGACGTATTAAATCAACAAATATCACAATAAAATGCAAATTATCAAGCCAATAATAGTTACTATGTGCGAGTAAAGATATGGGTACATTCAAATACCAAAGTCAAATCAATCATGTATGCTAACATAATCCAACCTCATCTTATATTCACTCCGCGTAACATCACATAACATGTTTTACAAAACGAACGCTTCAATTCGCAATTGGATGGCGTATAGTTAATGTGTAAGCACCACAACTTTACGACCATCCTTCGAATGCGTCTTTCCACATGACTAAACATTCAATTTTCCAAAATGAAACCGATATTCGGTTGTTAATTCAAAACTAACAACGCCCCTTAATTTTTTTGAATATCTTTCCTCCTACATTTTGGTTGGAGTTTAAAATAGTGAATGAAAAACCTACACTAAAAATAGTTGAAACATCGACAAAGGTGGTTCCTTTGATATATGCTTAGATTGAACTTGAACGTATTTCATTATTGAAAATGTGATTTATTTTCAAATTCGTAATAATAATGTAATGTCTAATTACGCTTCCGTCTGTTCTTCTGTGAAATTCTTCCAAACAAGCGATTTCCCTCTTGTAAATATAAAAAACAGATAAAACAGGCGAAAAGTATCTTTATGCTGAACTTTCTTAAGATTTCAACAAGTGAACCTACTTCACCTAAGCCTAGTATAATCAAATTGAGGCTCAATGTGTATTCGTGTGGCAACACGACTCCGCGGTGTGAAAGTTATTGGTAGGATACGAAATTGGCAGGAACTCTAAAATTATAATAACCTAAATTGGTCTTGGTCTTACCAAATGACTAACATTATATACATAAGTATACATATAGAATGGTACTTATCCATGGAGCTACCGGTGTCACTACTACATACCTATAGTAGTGCGTGGTAGTGCAGAAGATATAGACTATGAATTGACTACTAATGCAATGAAAGTTTTTCTAAAAAAATGAAATAGTCATTAAAATTAACCTGTATAACCAAAAAAGTAGAGTTTTATAAAATGTGCTTAAACCGTGTTAGTCGCGGTAGATGAAGGTGGTTGGTTGGTCGGCGTCGGTAGATGGCACTGGCACGTAAAACGCGAACACCGCCCGGTCACGTGACTAGAATCCAATATAGAAATCGAAGGGAGCTTTTTTAAAGCACTCGGTTTGTTCGGCGGGCTCTTTAGCAAATATAAGTGAATTGTGACTGGAATAAGCCAATTGTGAAGGTGCAGCTGAATTGTGAAAAAGAATTGTTCAACATTTTTGAGCTATTTCCCAAGAAATACCTAGGTATTCGCCCAAGACGATAGTTTAAGTTTTTAGAATAAACATTTTTTTTTTAAATTAACCATTTCAGTTTCTTGAGTACATATTGTCATGTCATGTTAAAATAACTGTATATTCTTTGTGAGGATATTATGTAAGCTTTCTAAATGAGTAATTGACAAGGAAAAGGTAACGATTTATGTGGGAGGTATCAAGGACTGCTTCGTTCGTGTATATATTCTTAATCCACAATACCACATTTGTTTACAAATATATTTTTAGATAAAATAGAAGCGTTTCTTTACAATTTTTAACGAGCATTTTTTTTATCCCTTTTTTAAATATCCTACTGAGGAGGCGTATAGAAGATGATTTTGGTGTATTTTATGTGTCTAGATAATAGCAAACATCATGTAAAGAAAAATATTACCTACTTCTGAAAACCTCAACGTTTGCTCCCATATGACTTTAAAGATTTGCTCTTTAGTTATCAGTATTTTCTTCTTCATTTTCTTCATGAAGGTGGTCAGCCAATTTCTTGAATTCCTTGTCTTTCGCGAGTCAGAACAATTTCTCCGAGGTTTTAATGCCAATTCACTCTAATGTTACGTAGCCATGACCATTGACATAGTATATTACTTCGCAAGGACAAGGCTAACGCTCCTAGTACGTGGCACCGACGCGCCGGTGTCAAAATCGGAAAGTGACACCAAAGACAGCTTAGTCACCGATACACAGAGACCGGCCCATGTACTTGGCGTTGGTTTTTTTCTGTACCAAATACGCTCGAAGCAAATCTCGAAGCCGAAGCCGCATCTTTACTTTCTAGGATCAATGGCATGGCCATGACAACCTTCTTCTACATTTCTTTCTATCTTTCCCACCATTGTTGTATGAAGCGGTCATGTCATGTCATGTCGCAATATGGTACCTAAGCCAGTACTTATGAGACTCACAAATAAGTCTATCTGTATGGTCTATCTATGGTGAAGTCGATGCTTTATTTCCAGTACAAACATCCAGAAATATCTAAAGCTCTTCATATTATACACATTTGAGATATTGACGGTTGAACATCGTAAACCAATCGAAGAGGACACGATGAAATAGATGATGCAGAGAACACATTGTTATTTCCATGCGTTTCGTTCGTTCGCCAATCTACATACATGTCTGGCGTATTTGAAATAAGCCAGGGATTCAGGGATAAGTCAAGATGTATTCCTTATGTATCAGACACGTGTATTTGTTTTAAGGTTTCCACGAATACATTGAGTATGCATATTGAGCTCTATACATATGTATAGAGTTGCCAGCGTTAGTCATTATTTTCTTCGTTGTCACTCTATACCTCACAGAGAAGACTTTAGATTTTATGAGAAGACTTAATTTAAATTCCTGAAGGGTACTTATTATTATAGAGTATTAAATTAAAGCCACATTTTTATTGAAAGTGTGAATTTAATTAGAGTTTGAAAAATATATTCTAAGTAAATAATATGACTGCCTTAACAAAAATACCTTATTATGAATATAATATTTATATGAATATAATGTTTTATCACCTATCTACATTCTGAGTTAGAATAATGAAATATGAAGTATACGCCTTCACTACACTTGAGACAACCGTGCGGATAAGAGGGGTAGTAAAGGTACAATTTGTGTGAGCGCAATTTGTTGTACCAGTCAAATTTACATTTTAAGTAGCTACAGAAAACTAACAAAAAAAAAGTATTATTTTAATATATTTATGTAAAAAACACTAATCAACACAAAATAACCTGTGCCTTGTATCTTTACTGTATACGTATCAAAATTTATTTTAATTGTTTAAAAATTTGTTATTAAGGAAGTTGCTCCATAAATATTTTCTCTTTCACAAATATTTTTGTAAATTGGGTTTTACACACATTTTATACTTACTTACTTAAGGCATACATGCCTAATCTATACCTTTTTTTTTTTTTTTTTTTTTTTTGTCGAGGAGAAATCCTTTTATTGATCCCCTACCGCTGGCTAGGTGGCAGGGGTATGTGGGGGTCGACCAGCAGAACTGGCCCCTACCCACTAAAACTCCCCGGTGTCTCCTTGCCCTTAGAGTGGGGGGTGGACGGGCTCTGCCGAGGCAACTGCTCCGACCCACCCTCCTCGGGCGGCCTAGCCATTGCTGGCTAGGCTGACGCCAACAGGGGGATTGCCCGGAGACACCCGAGCAATCCCCAGGAGACGGAGGAGACCCGTGCAGGCACACACAGCCAGCCAGCCGTGTGCGCAGGTCCCCGAGGGCAATTGAAGACGGGCTGATACCCGCCTTCTCCTGCCCAGCCGTCTGCCATGATGTTAAAAGGGAGGACTCAATGGACACCAACAGTGTCCATTGGCTCCCCCTGTCGCTCCTCTGAGCAGGGGACCAGGGGCCACCCCCCCAGGCCTCCCTGTTCCCCTGGACTCCACCAAAACACCCCGACGACAGCTGACGAGAACATGCATGGAGGGCTACACGTCCCGCCCCAGCCGCCGGGGTGAGTTCATCAAAGTGCTCCGCCGCGAGCTCCGCTGAACGGAGCCCGCTCGGAGCACACGGTGTGGGCCTTGTTGGTCCCCAACAATCCGATGGGACGAGCAAAGGTCGGTGGTTCTGTCCACCACCGGCCCCTGCGACCCCTCGGATCAAGGGTAAGCCCCCCCACCACGACAAGGTCATGGCCCACCTAGCTATACCTACATAATATAAAAAAGTCGCTGTCCACTCCACCTGTATCTGTTTCTCCGCTAATCTCAACCACACCAACAAATGTATTTTTGATAATTATTGTTTTTACTAATGGAAAGAGCTATAATTGAGGGAGGTTTGTGTATATACCTATTTTGCAGAAGAAAATTTCATACATGCGAAGCCGGTGTATTAGGTATATTATACTATTTCAAAAAAAGGACAAAACCGATAAGTACATTTTTCTTATATTTTTTTGAACCATATTAATTTCTTTATTTTAGTAGTTATTGACTACCTTTAGTGTTATCAATAAACAAAATCTCGATTAAGTTTCGAAATGATTATGGTATTCAATCAGTGGATGAACACAGTATGAATATGCCAAGGTTTTATTATTCTTTTATTCAAAATGCGCGCGTTCAAAATGCACCCGTACTATTACCAAGAAAAACACTCCCATCCATCAACAAAGAATATAACGATTCGGCAGACAAATGATTGACAGTGTGTGCAAAAGAAAAGGAAAGATAAAAATGTGATTCTTATTCAAATTTTGGCGTCGTTCGATTTTTTCTCTTTGTCGCCGCCTCTTGTTTCCATTTCTAATTTTCGAGTTTATCCTCCAACGGAGGCACGATTCGTACCGTAAAATTTCTCTTTAGGCAACTTCTTTTATTGGTTGGAATCGTACAATGTTAGCTTTGCTTGTACACAGACTCTGCTGTGTCGTTCATTATTTATAATTTCAAATGTTTTTACATAATAACAATTATAATATTTTATTTTTTTACATTAGCTTGTTATTTTCTAAATTTATCTTTCATTTCTGTAAAACGCATCCTATGTTTACCTACATGAACGATTTTATAAAAGAAACAAAAAAATATTTACTGGAACAAAATGCTCATTTCCAAAGTTGAATGCCGGGAATCGAACCTGGAACCCCTGAGACGGAGCGCTAAGGCAAGCACCGTAAGTACTCAACCAAAGGGGTTCGTCAAACTACAACACAACTTACAAAGCAGATCTCTCTCTTAGTGCCTCTTCAGTCTTGAAATTTTGCTGTTAATTACTTGAAATTGTCTCTGTCAAGAGCCAAGTCGAACAATTTGCTCGACCAATTCCAGTCCACCCCCGGAACTTTTGCGCAAAATTAATCAAATTTGCTTTTTTTGACAAAGCAGAAATAGAATCTCACAAACAAAATGTTCTAATCAACATAATACAGGCTGTATGAAGAGTACACTAAATCAAAGACAGCTTGTAAACAATCCCGGAACAGCTGTGCGAATCCCGGAACCTTGAAAAGGCCACCCGCATTCGCAATTTAAACTTTGTGTGACCTTGTTATCGCGTTAATTCTCCACCCCCACAGCCCCACATAATTTGCGCTTACCGTAAAACTGATTACGCGTTTCTCCTAGCAGACGATTCCGTCCCATTCCCGCAATACTTCTCTTTCGCTCCCATTCATGAAACGTTTAATTATACCGCGCCACGGAGTAATGTATCTATACAGAGAGACAGCTCCCTAGAAGCTTAAATTTTATTAGCCTATTCTTGTAGGGCTCCCAAAAATATTTTTTTTTTTTAAGTTTATTACTAGAGATCGGATTATATCGCTGCTTAAAAACTAAACGGCCACAAATCAAAATTACACTTTTTATAGGAGAACTTAAAAATTAAATTATTTTTTGTCTATATTTTTCTTATTTTACAAACTATAAACATCTGACCTAAGTCTCTATTACATTCTATTTATAATGTTATTTAAATATAACTAATTAATTTATATCTTACATGCAGAAATTAAATAACAATAAACATCCTTTACATTTTTCTTATTAGATATTTATCAGATATACTCGTACCTAAGCATATAAGTTACTTTTGAACAATTATTACTCAATAGCCCTTATATTTTGTGACTATTAATTACATTTAGTCGGAACGCAGGGTGAGTGCACTGCACTCGGAAAAGGAAAAAGTAGCCTATCTAGTGTCATGTAGGTACTACAAACACAAAACTCGCGTCATTCGCCTCGCGTGCGTCTGAGTCCCTGTGACATGTACCCTCGGAATTGCCGAGGCCGCCCGAAACATACCTTCGGGTCACGTTCGTGAACCCGTCGGTGAAAGGTCACGCACACATAGCTGCGCATGTAGTGAAGTGCCCGGCGCCGTGCGCTTGTTGAAGCTGTTTCTCAGTACTCAGTGACCGCGCTTTGGACGGTGTTACGCGATAGCGAAAGTGTTCAACTTTGATTGGACTTTCCCCGCAGCGAACTATTTGCGAAGCGCACTATTCAGGAACCCAGTTTCACAGTTTCAAACAGTCTGGTTGGTGATACATGTGACGTATACACATATTTCAGTCATGCATTTACGTATTGAAACATTTTGTTTTTCTTTTATAGTATTTTTTACTTACTAAATATTAGCAAAATTAATAGAAAGCCCGCTCACATAATGGCTTTGTTTTCGCTTAGGGTTCTTTCTGTTTTTTTTTTTTAATATTTTTTTGTTGTTTTAATTTGAACAAAATCTATATTCTAAACTTATTCAAGTCCATAAATTATTTACTTAGCTTTATTATATCTATACATGTATATTATAATTATTTTCATTAATTGAAAAAACGATAAACGAGAGAGGTATATATGTGTATATTGTAGAAAAATTACATCGGTGCGAATCGCTAGTAAAATATTAAAAAAATAATCAATTTATTTTAAAAGTGAACATAGCAAAATGTTAAAAAAATATATATTTTTTAAATATTTCAGTGAATAAATACATAAATTGTTAAAATTGTATAACACCGTTCATTACTTATGGCCATTTTCTTTCCCCGCCGTTTTAAAATATGGAGCGAATGCTTCAGGCGTAACTCCCAAACACTCATTTATTTTCCCTCTCACTTTCTCCTTGTCTTCCGTTTCCGGGTTAATTTTAAACGCGGAATCTTGCGGCAGGTCGGGGTCCATTAGACCCCGAGTGTAATGAGTCAATAAAGGGAGGATGGGGTAAAGAGAGCCACGATTAAGGCGTTTAACTGCTACTGTTTAAATTGTAACAATTTGTTGAACCTTATTTTTTTTTTGTTGAAATGATATATTTAATTGTATAATATACTATTGTATTCGGTAAGAGTAAAAGTTAAAAAAGCCACTTTTTCCTATGCCTCCTTGCCAATACTAATAATAAATTGTAAGTGTAGGTATTGTATGTATGTATGTTTCTCCATAACTCTTATACGAATTAATTGATTTTAATGAAATTTGGTAGATAATCACGTAGACGTACAGGACACAGGATAGGCTACTTTTTTCTTTTTCAACGCGGACGAAGTCGCTGGCAGAAGCTAATAATAAAAGTCGACTAAACACTTATCAGCCAAATTGTCTGTAAAGAAATGATTAGGTATTTCGTGTTCCGACCTATTTATAGAAAACAAAGAGTTTAATATTAACGAAGACAATCACAATAATATCGTGACAAACTGTTATTGGCTGATAGCAATAATGGCCGATAAACCTCTGGTTGACTATTTACCGTAACACGCCGCCAAGTAAATTGCCTACAACATTGCGATTTGCGATGTTGATCATAGATTCGATAGCGTGGTTACGATAATCGATTCTGCGGTTACCTATCGATTCCAATATTTTGATACAACTACACAATATCACTGTCGTTTCGCCTTAAATTGGAAATTAATTGTCTCATTCTTCATTGTGATTATCCTATTACTTGTAGATTTTCCTCAGCCCTATTAAAATCATAGACAAAGTTAATAGAGCATTAAATACGCGAAGTGAAAAGTAAGCTTGCTTAACCAAGTTAGCACTTAAAAATAATTAAAACATTAAAATACCACGCATAGCATATGCTATGATGTGTTCCAGCTTGCACACAAGCTGATCTTCACAAATTAGCTAAGAACCATCTCGATTATGAAAGCTTTTAAAAGAAAAACCTACATCAAAACCGGTCAATCTGTTTGGAAGCTATGATGCCACAGACACACAGATCAAACTTATAGCACCCCTCTTTTGCGTCGGGCGTTAAAAAGTATTGACTAGTGTACGGCAACGATCACTTAATAAGTAACGTGTAAGTAACATACAATCATGAAGTGAATCATCAGTCTCAGAGAATTTCTCAGTCTCAGATTCTCAGAGAATTTCATACAATTTGAAGTACATCAAAATTGAGTTTACCCCATGTTTGAACGGGAAAAACCGAACAAAAGATAATCCGAAAAGCCTAATGTCCGAATTTATCCGAAATGTCCGACAATATAAGGGAATAAGAACACACATGTACACATGCTTCCAGCTAAATCCTTCAGTGGAACGAGATGGTACGGGGAGACATCATTCCCAAAAGGAGTCGAGGGGGCCACCCACACACCCTCACCTCATGTCTCCGCATTTGTGAAGCCCCTTTGTAGAAGGGTTACCTTGGGAGTGGAATAGAAAATAGTACCTACATAATAAAAATTCAAAATGGGGTTTCCTTTGCCGGCAACAATTTTCCGGGCCCGAAGGGATGTCTCGCGTTATTTAGGGAAATATCTTCTTTTTGATGTACACTGCCGTGATCGATTGGTTTGGCACGTGTTTTCTTATAAATGTGTATCGTGTGTGCGTGTGTGTGTGTACAATTCTCCTTATTTTCATGGTCTAATGATGAATATTGTTGAAAGAAATTACTCTCAGTAACTAGATCTGAAAGGGTATTACGACCTCTGACTCCGAACAATCAGTTTCCAGAGAAAATTGAAGCTCCTGGCGCACAAATATAATTTAGGTTATAAGTAGACGGATAAATAATGTCTTTTAGCACGCAAACAAATTATCTACTAATATTTTTATTTAATAATTGGTTAAGAATCAAAAAAAAAATCTGTAATTCAGTAACTTTAGAGACGAACAATGGGCATGATTTAACTTATATCACTTTATATCACCGTTTTTGTAGAGAATTTTCCATTCTTTCTTTTTTATAAGTATACCTCGTAGCGGTAAGATCGACAGGTATTTTTTTTACCATTTTTTGGCTGTCAAAAGTTATGCCCACCCCTGAACCCATGGGACTTTTCAGAGGTTATTTAGGGAGCTATCAGATACGTGTATACAAATTTTCAACTTGGTTGGACTTTTACTTTGTTGAAATCCTATAGTACCTGAACTGAATTACTAAAAATATACGTAAAACAGTTGACAGCAATACAGCATTTTTGGTTCATTAATTTTATCATAGTATTAGTTAATAGTTAATAGTATTAGTCATACAATATTGTAATTTAGTAGTAGCAGTTCGTTTTGCAGTCATTTGGCAGCTCACCCTTACAGAAAACCACCGTGCAAATAACAGTATACCTAATTATGTGCTGTCGTGTTTCAGTGAGTGAATAAGGGATGTCAGAGCCCATTATTCTATCCCTCCTTTATCCCTCATCTTTAATCCTTCCATGGTCGGCAGCGCACTTGCAGAAACTATGGCGTTACTTGTGATATAGACGATGGTACTTACATCTAGTCTGTCTGTAGTGGTTACTGGTAGCCTGTCTATCGACCTTAACAAAAGAAAATATACAAAGTTTCTTCTAAAGAAAATGTCAAATTTTTTCAACCAATAGAAAGCCTCAAGTGTTGCTTGTATCCCTACTCTATGATCACGTGACTTTATTTTATCTACACTATCGAGAGATGACAAAAATATTATTTTAAATGAAAACAAACTTAGTTTCGGAGCTACCGCGTACAGTTATCGAATTCCAAACACAATAAGGAAATTGTGGTTTGATGTAACATCCGCCGCGTCAGGTACGTACTCGGCAAGAGAAAATTCCATTTGGAGAAACGAAAAATCCATCCAATACAATATATCACACGGTTCTAAGCCCGTTAGGAATAGAACGAAACGCCTATATACGGCGCTGTGTGCGTTAGACAGGGAACAAATCAAATGTCCCCGCGAAATGGAACGTAAGAAGATTGAATAGAAGTCACACTAATACCGCGTTACCTTTACACACACATTCGTGTTCTAAGGCTAGGTGCAGAACAGCTACAAATAGAGGTCGTTAAAAACATCTACTTTTGTTTGAATATTGAGTTGAGTTCAATATGTTTTAAGAAATAAATGAATATTTTCATTAAGAGTTATCAAATTCAAATTAATTTATTTGCTGAATATAGGTACATACGTTGTTGTAGATTAAATAAATAATGTCCACATATTCAACCGATATCTTAATGGATATTTATTAATAACAAAAATTATTTATAAATAACTAGCTTTTGAAAACATTATTGAATCTTTACTGTTCACATGTTTCTGTCAGACGTTGAATTCCTTAGCAACAGTACTTCGAGTTGAGTAGATCTTTTTTTTTTTTTTTTTTAGAGATAGGTTTGCTCTTGGCCAACAACCAGCTGGGTAGCAAGGGAGAGGCCTAAGATGGAGCGAGCTCACCCAGAAGATGCCTATTCACTCGAACTTTGAAAAGATTAGGGTTATATGAACTCGGAAACACAGACGCAGGCAGGGAGATCATTCTCTATTCAACTATTCCAAGTTAATTTAATTCTTGACAAGATTACCTCTATGTATTAACTAAATGTAACTTACTATGTCTTATTCAAATTGCGTAATTGTATCTCTACCCATACAATCATAATATAAATCAAACAATAGAAAATTATTTCTTTCACTAATGTGTTCGTAGCCTTATGTGTGAATTGTCAATGTACGCTGCTAAGTACACTGACACACCCAAGAATTGAGATCAGCTGTAAAGAAACCACCCACACATGTGCAAAGAAAGGCTTAGATCACCCACACAAGTGTAGTGCGTCCGTGTGTATGCACGCGCTCCAATCGCGCATTGTTGTTTGTGTGGGTGTATGATTTTCGCGATATAGTACCCTTGGGTATAACACATGCTTTTATTTATTTTTTTGTGTTTGCTATTTGAATATTGCGAAGAAGTTCAATTTGGGCTTTTGATATGGACTGTATTAAAGAAATCTATGTCAGCTCAGTGATACAAACTAGGCAGACGAATTTTCCATTTCCGGTTTCCATTCCACCGTCGTCACAGCAATAAAGGTGTTGTATTACATTTACTAATCCATTTTATATAATACTTTTGGTATTATATATTTTATAATATTTATCAACGCGGACCAAGTTTGCGGCACCAGCTAATTTTAAACTAAAAGCGCAAACTGGAAAATTACATTAAGGGAAAATAAATACCCCAAAAATTAAATTAAAAAAATCCAAAATGTGGCGCTCAAAGATTCATTGCAATGATAGTCCTCAATTATAATATATTTACTGGTTGGAATAATTTTGTTAAATAGAATCATGTTTGTTTAATAGTTTAGACATTTGTTTCAAGTAAGTTTTAAGAACATTAAGCGCCACTTTCACCAACGTCATGAAAAGTGTTGATTAGTTACTTTTAGAAATCATTTTCTGTTTCATTGAATTATGCACTCGTTTTACTGCATCATTCGATAGGCGAATTTTTTTTATTATTTTCTATTCAATATTTGGGACGTTTACCGTACAAATAAAGGTATACCAGCTCCATAATCCCCGGTTACCGGTGACTTTAAATGACAGTTACTTCAAGTAGGCCATACTTGACGTTTGTGAAACAGGTGCTAACTGAACTATAATTATGTAGATATAAATTTTTTTGACTCTCAACTAAATATTTTATTTCAACTTAACGTACTCACTTGACCTAGAAAGATCCTCTACTTACAAAGTAGCCATCAAATATACATTACTCATAGCTGTCCTAATATTTACTGACTTGACGTAAAATCAGAATATTTGCGGGAGCAATTGACTCAGGACCTTAATGCGTTCATAATAAAGCTTAAACTTCAATTGATTTTATTTATCACATACATATTTCCGCGTGTACCTATATCCTTAAACCGTAATAGGTTTTTTTACGAGTCCCTCTCACGAAAGCCTATAGGTAAACGTTAACATTTGCGTTCAAGTATTAGGTATACGGGCAACTTAAATTCATGCTTCGTTCAAACGCTTTAAGAAGCAAGTTGTCAATTTGTGCTTTATTAAGATAAATATTTTAATATAGATGTTATAACTTAAATAATATTGTATAGAGCAGCTCTACCCACACATTTAATATATTATTATTATATTGGTGACCCGGTACTCTTCTTCAAAGAGAAGTAAGAAATTTATTAGATTCTATAGCAAAGCCGAGAAACAAGATCTATACAGTCGTAATTGCCATTTATTATTTACATAGAAAAATCATGAAAGAGTAGCTATAAGCCATTTTTTTATTTTAAAATAATAGATCCTTGACGAATATTCATTTTATAACATAGTGACAAAGCTTTTAACCTTTTTAAACATTGTATTTTGAATATCGATACTTGAAAAGTGTAAGTTTTCTTATGTTTACATAGGTACTGCTTTGTCTTACGTGTAGTTGTCAAACAGGCCCGATGACTGCAAAAATAATATAGGTAATAAATACATTCATGTATTTTATAAACCAATAGTATTACTAGCTAGGTACCTTAAAACAATTAATGATTATTTAATGAATTCTGCATTAATGTTCCATTTGAACTTCAATGGACAATACTCGCGCCAGTATACTGGGCAATCCAAAGGCGCCATAACATTCTGTCGTGTCGTGGATTCATTTTAGTTGCGTATGCTTTCCAAGCGTTCCTGTTATATGTAAATAACTTACATTGTTGGATATGATTTGTGTTTTAAGTACAACTTATCAACATTGTAAGTAAGCAGGCGATGCGTTTCACAGAATAATAAATACATACCTACTTTTAAATCTCATTTTAAAAATAATGTTAAATTCCTTAGACATGTAATATTACTAGCTGGCGCCCGCGACTGGTTGAAAAAAAAATGTCCCATACGTCTAAATGTTTATCTACGAATTTTCATAAAAATCAGTTAATTCGTTTAAAAGTTATGGAGGTACATACATACATTTTTTATGTTAAGGTCGACAGACAGGCTGACTTTCCACTTCATGGTAGGTGGCTACCGTCACCTATAACACAAGCAACGCTATAAGTGCTACAAGAGCGCTGTCGATCATAGAAGGATTAAGGATAAGGGATAAAGGAAGGGATGGGGTAATGGGCTCTGGCATCCCTTACTCACTCACCGAAACACAACAGCACATAATGCTGTTATTTCACGATGGTATTCTGTAATACATACATACATAAACACATACATACAATACCTACACTTACAGATTTATTATTTGTATATCTTGGAACGAATTATATTTCGTATATTTTCTAGGTCGTGTTATGATATTTTCTACTGCTTGACTTCTCCTTATATGAACACTAAGTATAATGGCTATAAACCACAAGCTAGAAGCAACCAAGACTTACTACCAAAGCGCAAGAAGCGCTTTGCATTTTCTTTTATTATATGCTCTCAGTGAGCGTGTAGAATTCTTTCCCTTCTTTAGTGTTTCATGAAATATGCAACTTAGGTTTCTTCAATCTTCATATTCAATTAACATCAGTTGAAATTTAGGTTAATCGATTTCACGTAAACGAATAAAAAACCAAGTATAATAAATATATGATACGCATTCCACACTACTATTATTATTATAAAAATAAAAAACATCCATGACTCGACTCGATTCCATGACGCGGGATTCGAACCCGCGACCATGTAATAGATGCATTAAAATAAGAAATAAATGTCGACTCGCAAAATTACATGTTCAAACGTTGGGTATGTTAGCTCGTGTTTTGACCGGATATCCTCCCCAGACGACAGCAGATACCGGCTTTTGGACACTCCAAAACGAACTGAATTGTTTAGGAACAAACCGTTCACTGATAAAGGCATAATGGGCGGAATGGAACAAGGCGTAATCATTTCGGAATTACTGGAATTCGTATAATAATGTTATTGACTTATCCACAACATTGATGCTATTGAAACATGGAAGTCTAAAGTAAGTATTTAATGTAAATCCTAATATTAAATGCGAAAATTTGTGACGATGTATATACTTAAGTCTTTCACGCGGAAACGGCTCAACAGATTTAGATAAAACTTGGTTCACTTATAGGTTATTACTTGGATTAAAACGTGGGAAACTTTTTAACCTGAAAAAATTTTAGGTTCCCGAGAGGTCGTATAAATTACAAAGTTTGTCTCCAATGAGATATTTTCTCAGTCGTCATACTTTTGATTTTTTAACGCGAACGAAGTCGCGGACGCTGGCTAGTACGTGTGTATTAGGAAATTCGCGCTTAGTTTAATTTTATTTATCATATACGTAGTGCCTTAACTGTTGGCATATAAATTGTTACAAGGCTATCGCTTTGCGCGTTTATTTACGAATTTGGCACAAGTATCGCGTTCGTTGCCGTCTGTGAAAAATATTGAGCATTCCGCTGAATTGCGTTTTTTACTTTTCAATCTGTAATGGGTATCGCAAGTTCACATTTTGCATATTTTCTTGGCCATTTCTACGCCATTAATAGGGTTCGTTTTATTTTTATTGTTCGCAAATATCGCTTCTGCGGCTAGACGAATAAGTCCAAAAAAAATCACTTCTATATACCTACCTTAAAAATGATTTCTTATTTTTTCTTAGAAATTGTATTTTAAAAAATCGTGTATTATTAAATCTAACATTAATTGTTAGCTATTTATGTATAATTATGTATAAAAAATGTACATAAGAGATATCGTTTGTCGTTTTTTACACAGAAATACTTACCAATACATAAAATTACTATAATAAAAGAAAGTGTTACAAGTTATCTTTCGGAATCATGTGGCAATAGGGTAAGCACACCTGCTATCGGCACCCCGGAGGCTCCACTTAATTGTATTGCGTATTCCATTACTGGAATTATTCGCATTTATCTATGTTTAAGGGCCTCCTGTCAATCTAAAAAGTCACCGAGCACAACGTTGACATTTAATATAAATTGTTCTGTTAATACTTACTACTTATTTTAAAAATACGCAATGACTGACAATAAATTTATTTCAACGCACATGTCCACCAACGGTTTTCTTTTCGTTTTTTTTTAACGTTTTTCGTAATGGAATAATTGAGACAGAACCAGCAAAATACGAGACTCGATACCCCACGCTCTTAACAATTAGTTACTGCTGATAATTGAAATATATATATATTTAAAAATATATTTAATTGTGTTTGAAGATAAATAGGTATTAATTTAAGTATAAACTTTCTCTTTATATGTCAGCTTGTCCAGCTTGTCCTTCGATCCCAATTTATAGTAATTTGGAGAACCTATTACGTCCATTGTCCATGGCCTGTTTTTTCTATTTGTATACTCCCAATTATTATTATTATTATTTTAATTAAGTTTATTTATTGTGTTAATATCTGTAACTTTTCCACGCAGTTTATGCAATTTAGGTTACAAATTATGCAGGAAAATCTGTTAGCTCTTTCCATAAGTAGAATCCTAGCTACAGGCTTTTTCAAATATAAACAATATTTTAAATGTCAGCCTGGTGTTGTTTTTGTCCTTGAGACAAAGCTAATATAAATTTATGTTCGACTGAAGTTTTCTAAAAAAAAGGAATATCCGTTTTCTCCGTAACAGTATGCTCAAATCATTTATTATTTACTCGGAACTGTATCGGCTCATTTGCCCTCCTAACAAGGAATCCGCATTATTGCCGCGAGAACGCAACAAATATAAAACAATATGGCCGCCCGTTAAATTATATGGACAATGTTGGGAATTGTTCTTGCCGTTCGCTTATGAAACAAACGCGTCCATAATTGGCACCGCCACCCTAAGGCATGTGCTAGTAAGAAAATAATAGTGACGATTTGCTATACAATATTGTAAATGTTCAAACAAATTATTTGCGATACCTCCCACGATACGCCCTTTGAGTCCACCCGACTACCTCCGGCCAAAATACACGGAGTCGACAGGATCATTAAATTAACTTAGTATTTCTACTTTCATATTCCATACAAATACCGTCAAACGGGGTAACTTTGACTTCCAGGGGAACATTTACAGTATTTACATATTTTAAGGCTACATTTTTTTTTTCATTCATTTTCTTTTACAATAATAAAATTTTAAGAAACAATTAATACAATATTATCTACATTAATATCATTAATTATTATTATTATTATTTTTTATATGATAATATCCAATTTTATATTTGAGGGTGTAGAGGCGAGTGACCCGTACCTCCTAACATAATCAGGGATCTTTTTTATCGATATTAATATAGATTTATTTAGTTTTATGGTTTTTTCAGCAATCTTTATGCAAAATTTTTCGCGATGTTTCTTTTTGACGGTAAGGCTACATTGACAATAGGTTAGAACAGATCTATTGGTGTCTTTTTAAGTTGGCTGGCCAAGAAGTAAATTCGAACTTACATATGTTTTATTCATTGGACTGTATAGGACCAATTGTAGGTGCTATAGAGATAAAAAATATTAGAGTAGTTTAATAAATTAGGAGGGTATAGAAATGTGGGAAATTGTATTATATACTTACTCGAATTCCTAACACATCACAACTTCCAAGTCAAACTTAGATTAGTTGAGTCAGTTTTCTGCACAGTCAGTAACACTAATTCAAAATAAAAAAAAGTGTACGTGCAATGAGCATGCTATAAAACGTTTTTTGTATTCCTGCTTGTTTTTTAGTCATAGCTAAAAAAAAATTGGGAATCCTTTCCAAGGTTAGGCGGTACTTCACTGCGAGACAGCTTCTCGACTTATACAGAGCACAAGTCCGATCCTGCATGGAGTACTGCTGCCACCTCTGGGATGGTTCTGCCCGTTATCAATTGGCTGCACTGGACTCGATTGAAAGGCGAGCTAAAAAACTTATTGGCAACGACACTCTTGTGGAGTCTCAGCTTCAAAGCCTGCAGCATCGTCGTAAAGTAGCATGCCTATCGGTTTTCTATCGTCTACACCACGGAGAATGTGCGTCCATCCTATGGGATCTGATCCGGCCAGAGCCGTTCCCTTCGTGGTTGATGTTCCCCGGTCACGCACGAAGCGTTATAGTTCCACCTTCCTTGTCCGAACTGCTAAGGAGTGGAACTCATTGCCTGCGTCCGTGTTTCCCCAAAATTACAACCTCGGGGTCTTCAAGTCTAGGGTAAATGGGCACTTACTAGGTAAGCGTGGTCCATCTTTGGCCGCATCTGCACCTAACATCAAGTGAGATCGCGGCCAAGCGCTGCCTTGATTACATAAAAAAAAAAGCTAATTTGATTGATGTATCTTTTGCCAATAATAAATTGACAAATATTTAGAAAATTAACATAAAATTCGTTATTATCAGATTAAAGTTCAACTTGTTATCGTAACAAAAAATGCAAATGAGTTTGTGTTCATACTAAATATATAAGTTAAGTTAATAACAAAACAGTAGCCAGGTTTCAAACACAAGATGGCAAGCTTAATCAGCTCAACTAAGTTAAGCTAAGCTAACCTTAAATACCAGTGAGTATTCAAAAAATAATACCAGTAAAAAGTATACCTACACCTACTTGTAATTTGTCCTACTTAAAACTAATTCTGTTATTTGAATGAACAGGTTCATTGGTTCGTTAAAAAAAAGAAATTAAAAAATTAGTACGCACCTGCAATTACACAATAATTTTAATATTGTACAGCTGTTCATTAAAGAATAAAAAGTGATAGTCTCACAATGGACATAGCCGTCTCATAAACTGTCGTTGTCATATAAACGCGTATTACAAAATTGTGTGGCTAATTTATTGTTACTATTATACGCCGTCACCCCGCTTTGCTCGCTGCCAAACAGTTTATTGCATAAAATATTTCATTTTTTTTTTAAATTTTATTACCAAACATATATGTATAAAGTTTAATAATAGGATGGCCCTAAACCCAAATATTCTTAAAAATATATGAAGTGTACCGTATTCATAGTGTTTAAGTATCAAAAATTGAATTATTTTAATTTTTGGTGAATTTAAGAATTGGATTGGGTTTTTTAGTAACAAAATACTAAAAAACTAGTAACAAAATAGAGTTAAAAAAAGTTGACACACCACAAATTCCTAATTTGTGACTTAACAAAGAGGAAATATAGGTTAGGGAAATCTGGTAAGAATTTTGGCGAATCTGGTTTTATGCCTATTATCTAGGCTTCATTTCTAATTTGAAATTTTAGACGTAGAATTTTTATTAAGTACTAGGTTGGTGCCCGCGACTTCGTACGCGATGATAAATTAAAAATATAAAAGCAATTATAACACTTGACGTCTTGTTGCTATAAGGGCCATTGTCCACGGCGGCGTAGCTTCATAGACGCGTATTCGTCATTATACGCTTAATGTACGCCTGCTTGCAGCTTCCATACAAAACCGTACTACTCTGTCGACGGAGCGGCAACGTCGCGCTCGCGTCGCTGCATGCAGGCGTCATGACGCCTGCCGTACCGCATGTCATACGCCGGGGCATACATACGGTTTTGTATGGAAGCTGCAAGCAGGCGTACACTAAGCGTATAATGACGAATACGCGTCTATGAAGCTACGCCGCCGTGGACAGTGGCCCTTACACATTGGGATAAATATATTTTAGATAGATCAAAATTATATATTTAAGTATATTATTCTACAAAGAATATTAAATTATATTTATTTATTATAACTTAATGGTAACAATTTAAACTCAACAAACATACATACATTTTCACTCACATTCAGTATACCTACGTTAACATGTGACACGAAGCTAAACGTTTATAGCTCAAGGTGTGAAATTTAAATAATTATTGGATCGAGGTATAATACATTCAGGTTACTGTGGGCAGTAAAATGCCCTTCATTGTCAGCTCTAAATTATCTCTTGACATTTCAAGTGCTAACTTTAAGGTGTCACAATGAAATTTTAGTTACAAATAATTCGTGTTCTATAATATGACTTCAACCTTTAGTTAGGCCCTTTCACCAACTGCAAGTAAAGTGTTGATTAGTTACTTTCTTGAAATAATTTTATGTTTTATTAAATTATGCACTCGGTTTACTGCATCCTTCGATAGGAGATTTTTTTTTATTACTTTCTTTTCAATGTTTGTGGGACTTTTACCGTACAAACAAAGGTATATATATCAGCTCTATTATCCCCGGTTACCGGTGACTTTAAATGACGGTTAGCCTACTTGACAGATGGTGCTAAAGGCCCTTAGAGTCACTGTCAATTTGTCAGATTTTTTTGTCAACATTAAATGAAAGAAAATATTAAACTAGCAGTGCCAAAAAGAATTATTCTTCTTCTATTAAATCTCGTTATTTTAAAACTCGTTTTAGATATAATATAATACTAGCACGCGACATCGTCCGCGTAATTTTTTAAAATATAGGTTAAATATGTTACTCGCTAATACTTAACTAAGCTTTTAAGTAATTTTAACATCGGTACAGTAGTCATTAGTTTTTTATTACAAACAAAAATACAAAAATTCTAATCTTCTTTCTCTATTAACATTTTCTAGGCTCTAAAAGGGTACTAATATTAATAATACTAGCTTGCGCCGGCGACTTCGTCCGCGTTGAGAAAGCAAAAAGTAGCCTGTATCCTGTACGTCTAAATGTTTATCTACCAAGTTTCATGAAAATTAATTAATTCGTTTAACAGTTTTGGAGGAACATACATACATACAATACCTACCTACACTTACAGATTTATTACACCAGTCAACAAAAAAAAATATTTTTTTTGGGTTTCTGTTCTAATGCTTAAATTCTGATTCTAGACATCTAAAAATAGTTACATTTTCATTTTTAGTTTTTAAAGTTTGCTTTTGCCTCATTTATGACGATAAGTATTAAGTAAGATACGAGACAGCCCATACAATACAAACATAAGAGAAACACTAAAAATATTCATTTTTGAACTTAATTTTTCCGTTATTTTACATATATTTCCTGTTGTTTATAAAAAATCTTAAATGACAAAGGCTCTAGTGTTCAACAAAAACTTTTCTAATTGTAATTGAAAATAAAAGTATGGAAATAATGTATGAATCTATCATTTGTCTTACAAAAATAAAAAAAATGCTCTAGTTTCTACAAAAGCAAACTTTGATCAAAAAAATTATTTATTCCCTTATTTTTAACATAGACGAAATCAAAATTTCATATGCAGAAGCCAGACCCAAAAATCGTGTTGACCTGTGATTATTAGTAGATTGCCCAGGCAACACATAGGCCAGATAACAGTATGAAATTCACAAATTATTCATTTTAAAGCTTTGTTATAAGGGTATTAGAGCTGACAAGATAGGCAAATACTGGTTTGAGTGATTTTTGAGCTATTATAACACTATGGGCTATTATGGGCTTCTTGTTGCTTATTCAGCTACTATTCAGCTATTATGTTGCTACTATACAGCTTAAAGCAATTTATTTTGTGCCCAAATTGCTTGAAAAACGGCTGTATAAATGCATTTATTCAAAGAATATTCAGCCATTCTGTGTTGCTTGGGTGATAATGTGCCAATTATATATTAACTTTGTAGCCATTATGCACTTCATCTTTTCAGTTACAAAAAGATTGATCGATCATTCTGACAGTCTGAATATCAAGTTATTTACTCGTATGTAATTAATTGTAAAAAAAACTATAATGGCTCATTAAAATTAATAATAATAATAATAATAATAATAATTTATTTGTTGATCATATGTACAGAAATATGTATTTTTTAATTACATAATATATTTGATCTATATGACCTACCATTGCTGGCATACAAAAATCTTTATCTTAAATCTAAACTTAAAATTGTGTGAATATTATTATTAATTTATAAGTAGGTATTTAATGTTAGTATCCATGTCAAACATAATAATAATAATAATGTATATAATTTCTAATACTAAATTTTGTCATTCATAAGAAGTCATGAATGGTGTAGTAAACCTTTTCGACCAACACTGTTTTCAGTTTATTTTTAAAATCTACTATATTATCTTGGTTTCTTAAATCTATTGACAAATTATTATATATTTTGGACGCCATACCCAATATGCTTTTTCTTAAAAGAGCTGTTTGTCTACACACAACATCTATATGTTTCAACCTCACGCTTCTACACTCAGTTTTTGTTTTGAGAAGAGGTAGGTTTAAGTGTACGAATGTTGCAACTTCAAAGATGTACAGACTAGGAAGTGTTAATATTTTATGTTCTTTAAAATAAGTTTTACAGTTTTAATTGAAACATGTACACTCAGATTTATTATTAGATTTATTAGTATTGATTATACTCTTTGATCTCGAGTAAATAGTATTCATAATATACATGATATATTCATGTATATTATGAATATGTTCAATAAAAATCAAATTTATAGTCTACAGTTAATATAAAACGTGTGAGGTATGTAGGCTTAGTGGTAATTAATAATGAAACATGCTACCGTGCGTCTCGCATTAATCGATGTCAAATATAGCTTACAACTTTTAATGGCCACTCATTTGCATTAAACGCTTAAACATCCAGACAAATACATAAAGTTTTACTACATACACCAAAGAATTATATCGTTAAACTCTGAAATTGAAATTAAATGTATAATTTACTACAGTGGAAAGTAATTGAATTGTAAACGTGAGGTAAATAAAGTTTCAATACGAGCTTATACAGAGCTTATAATAAATCTGTAGAGAATCTGTAGAGCTTATAATAATCTACTTTGTTTTCAGAAATATCGTGTATATAATAGGCTCTATACATGATACTGAAACTCAATTGACCATTTTTACAATTTTTTTCTGTATGTATGTATGTTCATCCATAACTCTTAAACGAATTGATCGATTTTCATGAAACTTGGTAGATAAACATTTAGAAGTACGGGACACGTGATAGGCTACTTTTTATCTTTTTTAACGCGGAGGAAGTCGCGGGCAACAGCCTGTAATATGCGTATATATATATGTAACAGTATATAATATGCGTTTACACAAAGTAATCTATGAATCTTCTAAGGCGTAGGTATATTATATACAGGTACTATAGCTGACGAACGTGACTTCGTCCGCGTAACTTTATAAAATACTAGTTGTTGCACGCGACTTCGTCTGCGTTAAAAAAGATAAAAAGCGTAGCCTATCACGTGTCCCGTACTTCTAAATGTTTATCTACCAAGTTACATGAAAATCAGTTAATTCGTTTAAGAGTGATGGAGGAACATACATACATACATACATACATACATACATACATACATACATACATACATACATACATACATACAATACCTACACTTACAGATTTATTATTAGCATTGATGATGATTGATGATATACAGACAGAAATACGCGAAAGGCAACTTTGTTTTTACTATGCAACGATATAACATACAAAATACCCAATAAATAGCTTTCTTATTTTTTTTTTCTAGAAAAAATCACAGGAAACTTTTTTTTATAAAAAAAAAAATTAACCAACTGTTCCCAAAATATTTAACCAGCCACTGCTGACAAAATAGAATCACTTTCACTGTGACCTGTATTAAAAACCCCAAATGCGCCACCTGAGATTTAACAAAGGGATGTTTATGGATTTTTTGCTGCACACAATTATTGTCTGATAACCCTTTCGTTTCGTTTGGGGCAGGAAGTCTTTGGGTTTTGTACACCTGCTTAGAAAGTGAATTTAAGGGTCTTGCACAACTACGACAATAGCAGCTTTGATTTCGAAGATACGTTAAAACATTGAATTAATTGTATTGGAATTTCTCTTAAAGGTATTGTTAATTTACCATTGAGTTAACACGAGATACTAAATAATTAAATATTGATGCTGAATAAATTAGTATTTTAATTATGATTAATTTTTTTAATTAAATAATATTTTTTTTTCTTAACAACTGAATAGAAATTTCAAAATTCTGGTCAAAATCTTTAAAAGTTAACCAAAATATTTTTTTTTATTGCGTGGGATAAAATAATCATTTACAATCTTTACAATAATTACTCTAAACTAGTAATTATAATGACATGTAATTTCAACCATTAATTTGTGATACAAAATTTAATAAATTTTACATTTATTACAATTAATAAGAACTTTGTAATGTTTAAATATCACTTTTATGTGAAACTATAATGTTCGTGTTAAAAGTGTGACAAAAAGACGTTTTGACACCAGTTTAAGCAAATTTTTCAGAGTTTTTCTAAGTATGCAAACTTGATTGATTAGTCTATTATATAATTATGTGTAGAGATTTTATTACAAAAAAAAATTAACGTTGTATTCAATTTGGGCCTTTATAACGTTTGTCATAAATAACAAAATTTCTTTGTGAATATAATTTCTTTGCATGTAATTAATGAAAAATATCAAGAAACACTTTCTATGTAAGTAAGTATGCAACAGTTCAACCTTTATAATAAACACTTTCAATTTATTACACTAAGAAAAATATTCACACGCATATTAAATAGACTACGCTCAGTCCCCGGGGTTGCCAACAATAATGAGAAGTATTTTTTTATTAACACCATTGTGACAGATATCGGAGCACCTGAGAGGTGTTTCAATGCTGCATTGTGAATTCGTGACTGCATGCATGATTTATATTTGCATACCGTTTTGTATGAGTTCGTTAGCTCCAAGGGGCCGATTGGTAAGAAGGATCGATTGTTAAAATGTTCGCTGGTAGTTGAATCCCCCGCATTCAGTGAAGGGTTGACGTGGATTGATTGTAATTTGCGGGCCTTATGTCTGATTGAAAGAAATCGTGATAAATTTACACATAAGTAATATCTATATTCGTACTCGTATAAAATCTCTGTCAACCCTGAAAACCTCTGCCTGATTCTGCGTCAACTTCTTCTAAACAACACAACGGATTTTGATATAGTTTTTACTAATGGAAAGAGCGATTTATGAGTGAGCGAGGTTGGTGTAGATAATTTACAGAAAAAATTAATCCGTGCAAATGCGGATTTAAATTTTAACAGTTTAATTTTGTACCAAATCTGTATTTATCTATACATATTATAAAAATGTTGTCTGCCCCTGTTTCTGCTTAATTTCTTCTGAACCACCCAACAGATTTTGATTCGATTTTCACTAATGAAAAGAGCGATAAACGAGTATATGTCTTACCTAAGTATATGTATAATTTGCAGAAGAAATTGCATTCCTGCAAAGCCAGATCACTAATTAAAGTTGTTTTAGAAATTAAAATATACAATGATCCATTCGTGTTCCAAGGGTATTTAAATAAATATCAGGGTTGAGCTTGAGAGACGCTTGTGCTGTTTATAAACACTTAGAGCTAATTCTAGCCCTGTCTACGATACACTCAAAACTTTATAAACCTTTCCCCCATATGAACAAAGTTGAATATACAATGTATTTTCGGAAGTTACAATGTAGTTCACCGCTTTTCATTGCACCCGTCATGTTACGCTTTGTTCAGGGTTGTACACTTCTGATTTGCATATCGTTAACTCTTTGTACACCCCTAGAGTACCTTTACAATACTTTACATGCAGTATACAGGTTGAATTTATTTTATTAATCATATATTATTAATTTTGATAGACTCTGTTTTCGGCACAAGAGATATTTCATTAAAAAATTAATTAAGTACTAATAAGTAAGTTAATTAAGTTATAGTGTAATTAATTTAAAAAAAAATATTAATTACAGCAATACAGTAAAGTACATAAATGCATTTAAATATTTCTAAAGTTAGTTTAAACGAAAATTAAAACATAAATATTTATTTATTTATATTTATGTCTTATATAGGTATTGTTTTACGTATAAAAATTTGCGTCTTCGTATGTGTATTATTTTGTGTGTGAGAGGGAATTAGTGTGTAATTTTAAATATAAAGTTAGAAAGCTAATATTCTATTATGTATAAATTTTTTTTTTATTTTTTTTTTTTTTATTAGAGATGGGTTTGCTCTTGGCCAACAACCAGCTGAGTAGCAAGGATGAGGCCTATGATGGAGCGAGCTCACCCAGAATATGCCTATTCACTCGAACTTTGAAAAGATTAGGGTTAAGTAGTTAGTTAAGATAAATTAAGTAAGTCGAAGTTAGTTTAGTCAAGTATATCTAGTTAAATAGTTAATTATTTTTTTAAGAAAAGTAAGGTTACTGGCAAAAAAGATTGTCTAGAGCAGCACTCTTTTAAGAGAAATCGTGGACTCAAGTTTCCAATTTAATGACACCCTGTACATGGTAATACAGAACACAGGTAAATCGCAGTGAATACGATTTTTTGTTATGCAAAAATAAAAATCCGTAACCCAATATGCAAATGCTGTTCCCATTGGGATGCAAATGTGCGTTTTTGACAAATAACGACACATTGACGCGAATGGTACTTGGACGGATGTCGTTTCGGGGTTCGCGGTTCTAACGTATCGGAACTATCCGATCAATACGGTTATTGATTCTTCGAGTGATTTATTGGTAGCGCAACACATGTGCTGAGTAAAAGCTATAATGTCATTATAATCCTTATAGGGTCATATTATGATTTTTTCTTTAATATATCATTACTGTAATTGTATTTTCAGACAATTGCTAATTATCGAACTGTTTGAAAGTTGAACATTTGGAAGCTTAAGGGATAGTTGGTTTAGGATCATCATATTTAAGTTAAACCCACCTCACATCTCCTAGTTTTACTATCCAAGTTGAAATACAACTTAGTTAAGTAAGTTCTAATTATACTGTGATGATAATATAATTAATACACCTAGAGATATTTTTATAATGAAATATCTAGTGTTAACGTATCCTCATAGGTATATAGATGCAGATTCAATAAGAAAATTGTTTTTTCTATGTAAGCAACATTCTAAATTGTATTAGGTTATCCCCAATACAATTAAGTGTCATTTAAAAGAAACAGTGTAATTATACAAAATTCAAAATGAACTTATTTCGTTTATTTTTTTAACCACAATTTCAAGTCGCCTCTCATTTTAAATGCACCGCGCGTTTAAAAAAAATGCAATAAAAGTCAATTTCTTGCTTGACCGCCCCAATTGCGTTTCGTACGTTTTCGCCCCAAAACTGTCTGTTGACGCCCCATTATTATTAAAACCCTCCATACTACCGTAAGTATCAGAGGGTCGATTTTTTAATCAGCTAGCGGGAATCGCTGCTTTTATGTACCTACCTACTATATATTTTTTATGCTGACAGTCCATGCGATGGTAGGTGGCTACCGTCGCCTATTAACTCAAGTAACGCCACTGATGCCGTCCAACACTTGTTCGACAATTAAAAGAATGTATTTCATTAAGTAATGATTGATGACAATTTCGTTATGTATGGGATTAACTTATTTGACTAAGGGCTTCTTTCACCAACTATAAATAAAGTGTAGATTAGTTACTTTTAGATGTAGTGTAGATTAGTTTTATTAAATACACTAGACCGAGTGGTTTAGTGCATTTGCGATGGGAGATCATTCGATGCATCTCCTTCGATTCTTTTTAATGTTTGGGACTTTTACCGTACAAACAAAGGTATCAAGGTCAAAGGTAACAAAGGTATCAAAGGTAACAAGGATATCAGCTACTTGACAGATGGTGAAAGAAGCCCTAATAAAAATACAAATTCCTTGAAGCACACCTTGAAGGTTAATTTGAAGGTTTTTTTTAATGTTAAGGTCGACAGACAGGCTGACGGTCCACTTGATGGTAGGTGGCTACCGTCGCCTATAACACAAGCAACGCCATAAGTGCTACAAGTGCGCTGTTGACCATAGAAGGATTAAGGATAAGGGAGGGATGGGGTAATGGGCTCTGGCATCCCTTACTCACTCACCGAAACACAACAGCACATAATGCTGTTATTTCACAGTGGTATTCTGTAAGGTGGTGGTTACTGCCGCCAGACGGGCCGCCCAAATGACTGCGAAACGCAGTGACCACTACTATTCACTGTCGGTGCCTATTTCACTCGAAATTTGAAAAAAATTGGGTTATATAGGTAAATTAAGCTCGAAAATACAGACACCCTGAGGTCGGCTGTTCCAATGGCGCTTGGTCTGAAAAAGAGGTATTTCGAAAAGATGAGGATGGTAACCAGCCGTACGTCCGTATGTCTGTGTGTCTTTGTATTAGGAAACAAAGACAACGTTTCACTTTATCGAAGTTTAAAATTATGATGTTAACCTACATGGGTCAATTAGATTGAGAATTGAGAAGCTCGCATTATAATTATGAACTTAATGTCTTGAAAATATTTATGTAATGTCAATATATGTATAAATATTTATAATGATGCATATTGTATTCCACGTGGGCACTAACATAGAATGGGCGGAGTGTAATTAGTATCTGTTCGGTTATTGTATCCGCAAGTCTATACGGAAGCGTGGTCACGTTCAGAAATAAACACAATAATTTATAACACGACACGACCGCTGATGTATTCATCTATCTAGCTGTTTTCATTAAATAATAACAGTTTATTAACAGTTGATTTGATAAAAACAGTTAACGTCTTAATGGTCCGTAAGCCAGGCACTAATTTCGTCAGTGATTTCCTCTCAGTCGATAATTTATAAAATGCCTGAGAGAGTTGTATCATGTTGCGTTGTGAACGTCAGCTGCGGCTCCGAGGGTGGGTTGAGCAGTGGTAGCCCGTTACACTTTCAGAGCATCAGCTGACAAGCATTCCACCAAGATATAGCCAGCTGACTTTTTTATTTATTAACAGTAATACATAAACTATCATCTGATAAATTTTCTATTCAGGAGGTAATCACTGAACACGTATATATTCGTGTGACCTGCTGACGTATAATCCACCATTTTATAAATAGCTGACAATTTTGTTTCTTCAAAATATTAGGCTAAGTATAATTTGATGAATTTTTAATCGGGAATAAATGATTAAAAAATTGTTTTATTATGTGCGTGGGCGGCTACAACTCTACTGCTCAACCTACATCGGAGCCGCAGCTGACGTTCACAACGCTTCATGATACAACTCTCTCAGTCATTTTACGAGTTATCGGCTGAGAGAAAATTGGTCATGAAAATCTGTCGCTGGCTCACGGACCATAATTAGTAAGTTCGCTCTTCAAATATTATAATGAAAATATGTCGGTTCACAAATGTCACGAGCTATTATACTTAAAAACTTCTTAAGTAGGTACATATTATGTAAGTTCTACATAAGTTCGTTAATTAACTGAATTTATTTACTAATTCAAAAATTAAATTTTGTCTAAATATCCAGTAAATTTGGCTCATTATCAAGATTAATTAGAAAAACATGTCAGTAAGTATATCATATGAAACTATTCTCCACACAATAGCGCAGTTGTTTCTCTTCTAGGACTTCTTACATGTCAAAACTTAAGTTGATTGGCCTATATAGGTATTAAGGTACAATAGAACAGACTGTAGAAGGTTAGTCTTCGCCCCCGGCTTCGCGGCAACCCATTTTCTTCTGTAAATTATATACCTACACAAAGTACCTACTTTCCTCGTTTATTGCTCTTCCATTAGTGAAAATCGTATCAAATCGTATCAAACACTAAAAAAACATTATTTTACACAAGTATATAGATGCAAAATAGAAAATAGAGGATTTTCTTAAGATCACTAACGAGAACGCATTGATTGCTAGTATATTAATGATAAATATATAAAATATTGTAAATTTTCAAAATAGTTTGCTACTCTAATCTATAAAATACTAGTGTTTTTGCCCGCGACTTCGTCCGCGTCCGATCTCTACCAAACTTCACAGGAACACAAAATCAGTTCAGCGGTTTTGGAGTCTAGGAGACATTCGGAGACACATCGCCTTTTACCTATAAGTACGTATTAAGATTAATCTTAGTTTAAACCAAAACAACATAATTATTATTTGTCATTAATTAATAATATCGTTCAACATACACAACAAAATATATTTTATTAATTTAAAAATATTAAAACACTCAAAAAGGTAGGGCGACAAAACACAGCACACTAATAATAAACAAAAAAAAATGCCGGAAATAGAAAATCACGTAATTAGAACACTTAGTCGCACGAAAAAAAAAGGGAAAAAATATTCGTATCTATTTGTCATGAATAGTCTATAATTTACAATTGTGCTTGAAGTAAAAATTGGGAATCGACTGTTATGTGACCCCACCGAGTATCGAACGTCACCCCACTGATCCGCAAGGTGACGCCCATTGATTTTTTTGAGCGGGGATGCAAAGACCCCCGATAGGTAGTTGTGTGAGGGTTAACAGCTGACGGTCCCTGTATGATATTTTTGGACAGTCCTGTGCGAAAGTGTTTAACTATACTAATATTATAAAGAGTCAAGAGATAAACTTTGTTAGAACAGAATTTCAGGGTGAACATAGGGGCGTTATGTCTTTTATTTTTAAACGCAGACGAAGTCGCTGGCACCAGTTAGTTTCTTACAAAATTAGATTGTAAAAATTTACATTTATCCGAAAATTGTTGGACAAATTGAACTAAACAAACTAGAGATTTAGGTTTCCAAAGGTTTAGTAGAACAACTAAAGTAGGTAATTAAAAATCTTAGTAAGTGCTTCTTGTTTCACAAAAGAAAGACATGAAAATTTTCCTGCCGCTTTTTAAAACAACTTATTTTTCAAATTAGGTATATTATTTCATCAATAGTTTTCAAAATTATTATCAATACCGTACTGGTAATAACTGAAAGGTAAATTCTATCTTATTGGAAAACAAAAGTGTCAGAAAAGAAAAATCCAACAAGATTCCAATTTAAAATTAGAATCAGTACTACAGTGACATCTGTTGTCGACCCGAGACAACTTTATTCATAACGTTGTCGACGAGCGTCGCACATTCGCTTCCACGGATTGGCGCCACTAGTATCATATTAAATCATAAAGAATTAATTGTTCTAGGAGCAAATTAATTACTATTGTTACTTGGCAGTGATCATTTGCTAATATAATTTGAGTTAGTAATTTGAGCAACATTACTTAGCAATGAATTTTTATTTATATAGATTTTTTTAATGCACAGATTATTTTTAAAGTATGTAGTTTCAAGTTTTATATTACCGTCGTTATTTAATTGATATAATTTCTTTAATTAATAACATTATTTATATATTTGATTGTACGTTTTATTATTTTGGCGGTATTATTAAAAAAAAATATAACAAAGTAATTTTAACTACATGAAAACTAGTCCAATAAAATTTCTTTATGCTTATATAAAACCACTTAAATTGTTAATGAGTGACTAATAAGTGTAATGACAGAGATAAATGCCTCTATTAAATATCGATTAGCATTCGACTTTTGCTTTTATTGGCCTCAACGGACATTTCCTTGCCATTGTTTCTTTGTGAAAAAAAAAAAAATATCAATCGGTCATCCATCAAATGTACTCTTGCTGCAGCACGCGTCCATGCAAGTTTTTGTTCTGTGGTAAAAATACAATGAGCAAAATAACTAGCGGTTCGCTTCGAATTCGTCTTTTGGCAAATACGAATTTTGCGAATTTGTTTTGATTTATGAACAACTATTTAGGTACGATAGGTACGATATTTAGGACGTTTTTGCGTTTGCCCCTAGCGGGAGTCGAACCCGCGACCGTTTGGTTAACAGCTAGAGTTACTAGCCACTAAACTAGGTTTACCATATGGAAAATTGTAAAGTCCTTACATAAAGCCTGCTTTCCACGTTAGCATTTTAGCTTTGTACCTGAGTCGTGGATGTTTTCTATTTATAATATGTATGTATGTTATGTCGCAAAATGTTATACGCAAAATTGCCAGTCTATGTGTCTTTTATAAGATGTACTTCGGTGAGTGTGCTCAGGGGCTCCATGAGCTCATACCGCCTTCCCCTTTCTTCCATCGGACATACAGACGTACGGCTGGTTACCATCCTCATCTTGTCGAAATCCCCCCTTTTCGAACCAAGCGCTTTAAAACATCCTTTATAATGCGCACTGCCAAGGTTTGGAACTCCCTGCCTGCGTCTGTATTTCCGAGTTCATATAACCCTAATCTTTTCAAAGTTCGAGTGAATAGGCATCTTCTGGGTGAGCTCGCTCCATCTTAGGCCTCTCCCTTGCTACCAAGCTGGTTGTTGGCCAAGAGCAAACCCATCTCTAATAAAAAAAAAAAAAAAAAAAATGTACTTATTTACAACAAAAAGTAATTTATGTAGTCAGCTGTCTGGCAATACTATAATACAACAAGCATTATTTACTTACGAACTAGATTGTGTTGTGTGGAATGTGTGAAGATATATTTATTTATTTATATATATATATATATATATCAAGTTTCATGAAAATCAGTTTATTCGTTTAAGAGTTATGAAGGAACATACATACATACATACATACAATACCTACACTTACAGATTTATTATTAGTACTGACAATGTGCCAATTACATATTAAGTTTGCGGCCATTATGCAGTTCATATTTTCAGTTACAAAAAGATTGATCGATCATTCATCAGTCTGAATGTCAAACTATTTACGCGTATGTATTTAATTGTAAAAAAAAACTACAATGGCGCATTAAATTTAATTGAGACAAGTACTTGACAGCCATCGTAACAGCTGTAAAATTTGTTTCGCTTCATCCTCTTATAATTACTGTCCTACGCAATATTTTAATGTCAGGACTTTTTTTTTTTTTATAAACCTACAACACGGTTACAGAGTAACGCATTTAATACATACATATTGCATACATACTTACTATCTTGACGTGGAAATTGCTATAAACCCAATTGACTGACTATAATTAAAGATATATTTTACGGAAAGAATAGCAGCTGTGCTTATTGCGTTTCGTTGATGAAGCCTCAATAAGACCTTAAATAATATAAAAATAAAAAATAGAAAGCCTTTTATTTCAAGCCTTACGTATTAAAATTTACAATAAAAATATATTATATTATGCACTATATCACTGTTTTAAATTTGAAATTCATGTTTTGTTGATTTTAGTACATACAAAAACAATAATAGAAGTAAGTTAATGTATAGAAAAATTTTTATGTAATAAGTTTAATAAAGCAATAAGACTAAAATGAAAATTTCAAATAAATTTATGGTTGCCCCTTAATTTCGTAAAAAAACGTAACGAAAATCATGTGTGAAGGAAGGCTGGTCTATTTTTGATGGTAAGTGACTACTGTCGCACTCGCAAGCCATAGAGCTTATAACCTAGAAGTTAGGGATGATGAGAGCGTAGGAAAATTGGCTCCACCATCCCTTATTCCTTCACCGAAACACAATAAAAACACGAGCTGTGTTTCCACGGTGGCATTGTACCTTTCTACTCAATTATTTGATCCAAAGCTGATAGAGTTCTAATGTATATAAAGGGAAAAAAAATAGGAACTCAATAGAGCCTTCAATGATCTGGTGAATGTATTTCTTTCTTTTGATACAAGTACTTTTATACTTAACCAGCTGGTGCCCGTGACTTCGGCCGCGCATCTTTGTAAATTATATACTAAAACCTTCCTCGAGAATCACTCTATCCATTGGTGAAAACAGCATGCAAATCGGTGCAGTAGTTTTCGAGTTTTTCGCGAACAGATAGACAGACGCGGTAAACCCGGCGTTGCTCGGGTTAAAATATATCGCATGTATAATGGTATAAAAAATATTAAGGATCCATTTTTTAACTTCTAGATTTCTCTAGATTAGATAGATTAGATCTTAGATATTGAGAGACTTATTCGACCATTAAACATATTGTGTATATAGAGTACTTATCTATATCAAATTATATTATAGTTGTCGGTTTAAACAAACTTTCTAGATCATTTCTAGAACTTTCTAGACTTTTCTGGAATATTTCGAATCGATTTTGACAGTTGCACGTTTTTTTTAACTTTCTAGACGAAATCATTCCAGAAATTTGTTCACACAAGGACATAATATATATTTTTTCACATTTTTGCCACCTACAACCCCAACGGGAAGTTGATTGCAGTTAGTGGTCATAGAGAAAACCCTGTCTTCACGTACTAACATTAGCATTTTCTATACTCTATACTAGTATTATAAAAAGGAAAAATTTGTTTGTTTGTTTGTATAGAATAGGCTCCGAAACTACTGGACCGATTTGAAAAATTCTTTTACCATTAGAAGCCGACATTATCCGTGATGAACATAGGATACTTTTTACCGCGGGAAAATGATTCATTCCTACGGGAAATCTAAAATAAAAGTAAATACTAGCGGCTTGGCCCGGGAGATAGCGTCATCTATCCAAAATACGGTAAATGGTGTTTTATACTTTTCTACGTGGACGAAGTCGCGAGCACCAGCTAGTATATAATATATTAGATTGGTATTTAGTGAGAATGATTGGTTAAAACAATTTCAGGTATTTACATATCCCATCTGATCATCATATCTGAATCATCGCTAGAATAACGATACCCTTAGCTAGCAAGTATCTTTTGCGTGCTTGCTTTCATCTTTGCATGCTATTCATAACTTTGCGTGTTCATGCAAAACCTGATGTGAAGGCTAGTTTAATAAATCAACCGATAAGGACTGATTCACGATTTAAGCGGCACATTTAAAGATCAATCTGCAAAGTCTACTTTCGTTTGACCGCTGTGTCGTTACGTTTGATCATATCAATTTCTTTAATTAGACTACGAGTCTCATTAGCTTTGAACTTTATCTGCTCGCAGGAAATAAATCTACGCTATTCATTAAGGCCAGTTCATTAATTAGATTTTTTCTATATAGGTACGGGAAAAGAGGTGAAACAAAAGGAAGTCTATTTGATTTTGAATTCACTAAGTATATGACCCTTGTTACATGAGTCGAGTTCTTACAAGATTTAGTTCCAATTTTACTGGCACTAGCTAGAAACTAAATCATCGTCATCAATCAGTCAATGCTAATAATAAATCTGTAAGTGTAGGTAGGTCTGTAATACTGTGTCCCGTACGTCTAAATGTTTATCTACCAAGTTTCATGGAAATCAGTTATTTCGTTTAACAGTTTTAGAGGAACATACATATGTACATACAATACCTAGACTTACAGATTTATTATTAATGATTAAGTATTCGAGTGTCTAATGAGAAATGACTCGTCCACATTGTCTAGTAGATCAAGTTTTTAGAAAAAGCACCATAATTCCATTGAAGCCAGTCCTGTCACGCCACAGCCAGGCTATGGGAAAGCTATTGTCTTACAATCTATTGTTTTTAGTACTTGTGTAAATTTAATTTTACCTGAACTTAGTTATTTTCTTTATTAGTAACTAGCTGTTGCACGCGACATCGTCCGCGTAACTTTATTTTATAAAATATAGCCCTATGTTACTCTTACTCACTTATAATATAGCCTTCCCAACAGTGAAGGAATTTTTCAAAACGGGCCAGTAGTTTAGGAGCCTATTCAATCTAAACAAACAAACAAAATATCAAATATTTCCTCTTTATAATATTACTAGCTGGTGCTCGCAACTTCGTCCGCGTTGAAAAGTATAAAACGCCATCTACCGTGGAGCGGATCGCTAAAAATATCACCAAGCAGTTGTCATGTTAGTCGCTTCACCTGATTCTGGATAGATGGCGCTGTCAAGTGTATCCCGAGCCAAGATTTTTTTTAGATTTCCCGTAGGAATGAAGCATTTTCCCGCAATAAAAAGTAGCCTATGTTGATCAGGGATAATATCGGCTTCTAATGTTCTAGTAGTTTCGGAGCCTATTCAATACAAACAAACAATCAAATCTTCCCTCTTTATGATATTAGTATAGATATACAATAATATACGTATAAAAAAGGTATTTTTAAGTGTTCACTAAGAAAATCTGCACTTTTATTTATATAAAAGTATTTTTTTTTATCTTATTAGTGTAACTTTGTTGCATATTTTGTTAAAATTGAAAGTCATTCGAACCTATTTTGTTTTTTTATTGTATTCAATAAAAAAACAAAATAGGTTCGAATAAATAAAAATAAAATAGAAAATAAATAAATAATAAATAAAATACGTCAATAAAAAATAAATTTTTAACCAATAGGACTTTTACACGTCGGTTAAAAGTAAAAAGTACGCTCGTTATACGAATAATAAATAAGGCGAATCCCTGTAATTCCATACGAGAATAAATGATTCTAAACCTTAAATAATCAGTGTGATCGAACAAAGCCTTGGACACTGGCAGCTTGACGATAATAATTTACGATTAGTTCCATATAAAACTCACATAAGCCTTCGACACAATCAAACACTAAGCTCATACAATGTTGTTCCAAGGTGGTGGCAACATTGTGTGGCATTTAGCACGTCACAAAAGGCTAGGCACGTGCAAAGTCAGAACATGCAAGCCGCGAATCACGATCGACTTCTGTTAAGACTGCTAAGTAATAAAATACTCACCCACAATTCCCACCTTCGAGTTGACTTCACCAGTAAAAAAATCTACATTCATCGTATTTGTCAGACCAAACCGTGCTATGTGCATTTTTTTGACATTTCCAACCTTAAGATCTATCACTGCCTTATCTGTCGTTATATAAAAAAAACTACTGAGTGCTTATGGAGCACTTATTCTCGAACTAACATCTAAATAAAATATGCCATGTGTGTGTAGCAGCTAGAAATTGTCTCAGAAAGAAAATCATATACTAGACACTACACTTACTCCTATTCAAAATGGTTAAATCAAGAGATAGTACTATCTGATGATGCCAGGGTGCTGTACAATGTTTACCATTCTAGATTTAGTGTTTAGTAATAGTTTAGTATAGTAGCATTTAGTATAGTTTAGCTTTGTACATAAGACCTTGCCCAATGAGGCGACATGTCCCTAAGGGAAAAGCCTTAAATAAAGATTAAAAAAAAAGAGAGTACAATTTTGAGATAGTAAAAGGCAGATATCACCTGTAGAGAAAAATATACTTTTTCTCTATAGAAAGAAAAATAAAGAAAAGCTAATAGAGAAAGCTACAGAAGAAAAGAAAAGCTTCGTACAGAAAAATATACTGTTCCCCAGGAATCTAAAAAAATAATCGAGCAATAAAGATTGATATTTTTTTACACCTAATAAAAAGGAACGCGGACGAAGTCACGGGCAAAAGATAGTTTCACAATAAAGGTACAGTTACTTAATTGTTGATTGATATACCAACTGGTTTATAAATCAATAAAAGAGTTAAAAAACCAGCGCACAATAGGGTCTCGCTCGATTCATAAACGGTTTCTCGCAAGGAGTTGTTATGGGCCCACATTTTTGTGGGCAATTTGATTTCATTTGTGGCTAATAGTCGTCATTGCATTGATTTATTATTTGAATGGACATGCCTTCTTAATAGTCCTTAAGTTTTCGAGCCCATTGGCCACGTTTTACTTTTATATTTATTGGTTTTGAGAGTTAATTTCGTAATTATCTGTACACTTTATTGTTGTCTCTCTTTTTTTGCAAACAGCTCATAACAATTAGGATGTCATGTACTCTTGTGTTCAAAGTAGATTTATATAGAAATTAAACTGTTCATTAAATCGTATTGTCTTGTAAACACAATACTTATGTCTGATCATTTAACAATTAAGACTTGAATATTTGAACATTAACAATATAGGTACATACTAACTTTAGCCCTAATTATGTCCTTTTCTGCAAACCTCACAACCTGTAGGCAAAATTTCCACTGTGATGGGTTATGAGGTTTTTATGTTACACTAGCTGACCAATAAATGTTGTATTATTAGATTAATATTATAAATGAATACTAGGAAATGATTTCACTGACTTCTACAGGTAAAATTGATGCGAAATTTTGACTCAATGGAAAGAAAGGAATAAGTTTATAATTTTAATTACATATAGCTTGCTTTAATGAACGGTTTAAAATGTTATTTAAATTAACATAATGTTGTTAATGTAATCTTTGAGCTCAATTGCAAACACTTTAACATCGATTACTCGACAAAATGTTCTGACATTTACAATTAAATATTTACTCCTATACACACCTGATACTGCCGAGTAATTTCCTTTGATTGTCTGCTTCGCTCGATTCAACGAACGACACGCTGGTGTACTGAGTCGTTTATTAGCACTTATGCGAAAAACACCTATTAGTTACGGGTTATTTTAATTATTTTTCGATGCCCTTGAATTAGATATATCTATATTTTCTAATTGACTGAAAATAAAGGCAATGTTTTCAGTAAACACCTATGAAGTTGGTAGTTTTTGTGGACCATACCAATCATCGAGATATTGTCTGCCTGCTTGACACACTTTACCATAAAAATACCATAATAAAATAAGGATATTTTTGATACTAAGTATTTAGTTGGATAAGGATTAATATCATAAAACCGTTTAGTTAGTGACTACCTAACTCTATAACTTCGCACATTTTTGTTGATAATAATGAGTACTATAAACAACTGACTAACAATATAGCCTTCTATTAGTGATTTTTTTTAAAGGGAAGTAGTTTTTGAGTTATTTCTTCATATTATTGTAGATATAGGTTTACCCTAGTTCCAAAACCTATGAAAGAAATAAAGGACCACGACAACTGCAGCCTTTTTTCCTCTAAACAAATAAAATGTATCATAATTAACGGCACATTTGGTCTAGTGGCTAGTAACCCTGTAGTAGTAAGCACTAGCTTACTAAAGCTGTTAACAAACGGTCCGGGGTTCAAATCCCGCTAGGGGCAAATGTTTTTACCTTTGTACCTTGAGACACAGATACTTTGTATTTTTAATATGTATGTATTTACAACAAAAAAAAGTAAATAATCTATGTAGTATATCAATAATTGTCTGGTATCCATAATGCTTGCATTAGTTGCTTAGTGTGGAACTAGATGGTGCTGTGAAGAATGTGTGATGATATTTATTTATTTTACAAGGCCCCCAACGAGGGAGGTTATAAATGATTATATTTATAAGTATAAGCGCCTCTTTCACAAACGTCAAGTAAGCCAAACTGTCATTTAAAGTCACCGGTAACCGGGGATAATAGAGCTGATATACCTTTGTTTGTACCGTAAACGTCCCAAACATTGAATAGAAAATAATGATAAAAAATCTGCTATCGATGGATGCACTAAACCGAGTGCATAATTCAATAAAACAGAAAATTATTTCTAAAAGTAACTAATCAACACTTTACTTGACGTTGGTGAAAGAGGCACTAATTATATTAATATTTATATTTATAAGTGACACGATTTTGCAGTGAAACCCAACTGGAAAACGAATGTGTGCACAGTATTAGTCAGCAAGTGGTTCTTATTATTGGCACGGAACAGAATGAATCGCTGCCTTTATCGCTGCATGAATTGCATGATCCATGCATTCTGCGCCGGACTCATTAAAATATAAATGGTGTAAGATGAGTCTCATATGTAGGCGTTTTGAGGCGATGTTTATCGAAATTGATTAAATAACTAGCGTCTCGGCCCGGGTTTACACGATCATATGCTTCGTTCAAAATTTGCAAGAGCCTTTGCAGTAACTTTGCCGTTGCTTGTGGCTTGTGGTATAGGTTACAGTAGCCATAGCCACCTATTATCAAGTGGACTGTTGCTTTGACTAAATATTTTTCGGGCAAATATATTCAAGTTTTATTTTATTTCAGGTACGCACCAACCAACCAGAAAACAGCACAAAAACGGTAAGGTTTTTAAATATGGTTTTTTTTTTGTAGCTCAAACTAAGTATAATAATAATTACTGGACTATTTACTTATTCGTAAAATATGTTTTAAACAAACTCCTTGGGCTAGTTGAAACTTGAATTCTCTAGTAAACTAAGTAATAACTTGTTCAGAGTGATTGTGATCTGATAATCGTAATCATCATAAACAATACTAGAGATATAAATCTTTCTGTAATATAGAAATTAAATAAAGAGATCAAAATTTACCACTACTATGGTTAAATCTTGTGATTTTTATTAATATATTATTGACTAGCTGGTGCTCGCGACTTCGTCCGCGATGAAAAGTATAAAACGCCATCTACCGTAGCCGATCGCTAAAAATATCACCAAGCAGTTGTCATGTTAGTCGCTTCACCTGATTTCGGATAGATGGCGCTATCTACCGGGTCAAGCCGTTAGTATTTACATTTATTTTAGATTTCCCGTAGGAATAAAGCATTTTCCCGCGGTAAAAAGTAGCTTATGTTCATCACGGATAATGTCGGCTTCTAATGGTAAAAGAATTTTTCAAATCGGTCCAGTAGTTTCGGAGCCTATTCTATACAAACAAGCAAACAAACAAATCTTTCCTCTTTATAATATTAGTATAGATGGACAAGCATGTACACTATTGTACACGTCCCATTAGTTGTAGATACACTCAAATAAATTAGCCCATTGCCTCCTTCTGATTTATTTAAGTACTTCAAAAGCTAGTTGGCAGCGCACTTGCACTATCAAGTAGACTGGCAGCCTATTTTAACATTAAAAAAACACAGGTAACAATAAAAAACTGTCAGTCGTAGGACAGCACAACAGAAGTGAAAACTACGCCACCTGTTAACGTCTTGGCAAACTAGTAAGTACGTACTACTTCGACTAGATGGCGCTTATGTCATAAAATTAAAACGTCACTGAGGATGTCTTTCACATAGAGTGACGGCGCGAGTTCACTGTTTTTTCCCCTTACAAAAAATTCCAACGGCCTACTTCAAAAATATAATATACGGGGTGGAATTTTGTAATGCCACCCCTGGAGGAAAAGTACTCTTAATACTGTAGTCCAGATTTCATGGTTTTCCTTTCATTTAATTTATCAAGTTTGTTAGAGAGATTTCATCCTTATAATTTACCCTAACGATCGATGCAATAAAAGTACAGGCTGCAATTTTTATAAATTTTAGTCGGTTCGATTCCCGGGTGTGGCATGCGAATTTTCGAAAATCTTTGAATGCAGTTTTCTTTCTATTCAAAAATAAAGGAATGTTTTCTTTGTGTAAAACTTTCTATCTACAGTATTAAGAGCACTTTCCCTACAGGTGGCATTACAAAACTCCACCCTGTATATATAATAGAAAATTTATATTAGAAATTAAAAAGATAGCTACGATTTTGAGCTCGCGTGTAGATAGCTCTCGCAAGAAACACATATTTCATCATATATTAAATACTTGTGCAATAATAAAATAAATAATTAATTCCACTCGGCTTTATCTTATTAAAGCATTCCATTTTGACCAAAACGGGAATCGAATCTAAGTAGTAATGTCGCAATGAGATTAGAGGCACAAATCACCTGATTACCTGACACTGGATCAGTTAAGGCATCCATTTTATCTTGACCTGTTGATTTTAATACCAAGTTTCCTTCTTAGGTACTAAGGTTATACTTTAGCGAAGCCTTGATTTACATTACTCGTTTAATGGCTAACATAATTTTCAGATTTAATTTATTAATTATTATAGTTCCTCGGTTAAATTTTTCATTTAATTTCGGTCAAAGATATTTAATTAAATTTATTCAGAGATACATTTCTTGATACTTTCTTGATTCTTGAGATGCGCTTTAATTTATAAATAGGTAAACCTAAACCTATATAGATATAGATATAGATAACATGTCTAATAAAGGATATATCTATATATATATATTATTTTTTTAAACGGTCGAAATCGCAGACACTACCTAGAAAATCTAGCGTTTAAGTAAAACACTAAAAATTAAATTTTATCTAGATATTTAAATTAATAGTAACTTAACTGCTGAGTGGATATTATGAACTAGACTTTAGAAAAGGTTTTGTACTTTTGGTCAGCCTCAATCACAGTCGAGAAGTCGAGATAGCGATCTGAAGTTGGACTTTAGATTTACTTAAATTCCTAGACTTTCTATAGAAGCTATTTAAATAAATTTGTGTTTCAATGAATTAGCTATTACTAAATTATTTTATAGGGAATGTGCAAGAATTATTTGTTCATTTTTTCCCACATTAATAACAAAAAAGTGGTATTTCTTACAGAAACATTTAATTTGATACTTCTTTATTTTTCTTGAGATTTTTAAAACTTTTCAACTTACAACTTACAACTTACATAATTGAACACGATGTTGACAAATAACTCTACACTTTCTTCTCTGCATTTTCTTATGCCTCAGCTTAAAACTTATGCATTTTTTCTGCTACACAATGTATACACAAACCTTACCCATTTATCGCTCTATCTATTAGTGAAAACCGTATGCCCTGCCACTACTTTCTAAATCCAGACCAGAGCCAACTTTGAAAAATTAATTCCCAAAGTTGACTCAGCCAGGAATCGAACCCGGGGCCCCTGAGACGTTAGCAAACACCCTTACCACTCATCCAACGGGCTCGTCCAATCATCACGCACTAAAACACAAAAGCACAAGTGCTTTCGTTCAATCAGAGTTTAGCTTAATAGTGACTACTGCCGCCACTACAAATTAATTTATTATTATTTGCTTATAATAATTTAAATGCCGCAGAAATATATTTTATTGTATGCATTTAACAGTTAGTCCTGAGCTGAATACTAGCAACTACATCAACGTAGTTAATCAAGCAAGGTTGTTATTATTATTGCATTTCGCCTCGTGTTTACACAAGTACTCTACATTCTGAACACAGTATAAAATTCAAACAGTAAACAAAGTGAATTGCATTATTATGAACTTAAATAATATTGATATGACGTGATAATGTAGTATCATCATCATAATCAGTCCTGCGATGCTTTTTGGCCGTTCCACTCTGCGTTATGTCGGTAATGAAAATGTTATGTGGTCATTTTTACCATTCTTTTGAAATAAATTCTTGTCAAGCAAGAATAGAATTGTAGACAAAACGTAGAAGTTAGTGTTTCTGATGATAGGTATGTTATTTTTCTTAAAATGCCTATCTGTTTTAAGCAGTAGCAAATCGTCATCTAAATGAGACCTTAAAGTATGACACCGGAACCAAATAATTGGATAAAACACCTACTCTATGTTTTTAATCTAGAACCAACGAAAAATTTCACGAACCTTCGCTTATATAACTTAGCTTAGCTTTTGACCGCGACTTTACGCGCTTATCTGTAAATATGTATTGACATTCATTGTTAGACTATGAAATTTCATTGAAATACTAAATGTATTTTTTTGTGAAAGGTTAATCATACATTTTCACACATTATCTTCACATACTTATTTGTAGATTTATTAAGATTGAAACTCAAATTCTCTTACTTAATTTTTGTTATACTGCGGTATAGGTATAGTAATAGAAATTCCAACCACAATAAGCATTGTAGGACTGTATAAGGGCCTCGCTTATACAGTCCTATACAGGCCTTCGCTCACTTAACTGTTAGAAAATGTGTATCAACTAATTTCATTCCTTATCCGCTGGATTGCCGCATTAGGACATAACATCTGGTTAATCTGGAATCTCCAGATATACAGAATAGTTTATATAAGCACTTACAAGACAATAACAATTTCAATTTTATTAAACTGGATAACAGAAACATTAGATATCTGATTATTATTTGTTATTAATTGCTGTACACAAAGATAATTAAGGAAATACAGTAAAAATATTATCAGAGAATGGAGGTAACCAGATTTATGTGAACTCCTTATCTTAATAATATCTCGGCCAGTCTTTAATTAGCAGGAGGAGGATTCAGTAGAATAGAATATAACAAAGTAACTACTTAAACAATTAATTAATCCTGGAGAAAGGCCCAGGGTATATTGCCATTTTACTGGAATGCGTGCGCAAGCGCGCGTGCGTGCGTGCGTGCGTGTGTATGCGTGCGTGTGCGTGTGTGCACGTGCGTGTGTGCGTGCGTGTGTGCGTGCGTGTGTGCGTGCGTGTGTGCGTGCGTGTGTGCACGTGCGTGTGTGCGTGCGTGTGTGCGTGCGTGTGTGCGTGCGTGCGTGCGTGTGTGTGTAGCTTCACGAAATAAGGAGTGAGTGCTCATAGCAAATTATACTCTCATAAGAGTGTCGTTGCCAATCCTGCGTTTGCTTGCTTTGTTTGTTGTTGATTGCGTTTGTTTGCGTGCTTGCGTTTCCTATTACTAAGTTTATGAATACGGTATATTTTGCCCCTCATTACGTGTCAGAAATATTGCAGCTTCCTTTCTTTGGTACTTCCATTCCGTTTCTCCAGTAAGTTTTTTTTGTAAAGGTAAGGTACGATTTAGTAAGCAAAAGCATAGGTGCTGCAAGTGCCACCAGGACTTCTCCCCAATATATGGCTGCGAAACGCAGTAAGTGTGCCTGTACTAAATAACCAACCACGTAGCAACTGCTACGGTGCAGCAAGGATTTTTATTGAAATATACATAATATTATGTTCAATATTTATTCCGGAAAAAATAAAGCAACGGTAGCGCCGTCGGAATGGCCACTAAATGCAATAACTCGTATGCAGTGGCATTATGCATTCAAGTCGCTCGACCGGTTGTTAATAAAGATATTGTTTGAATGAGAAGCACATAAAACCGCTTGAATCACAATTAGTTGTCGAGAATTTCTAGTCGGTTCGGCTTTTATACAATGGTTCCATTACCTCTAAAACCATACAGTGATTATTATTTTATATCTAAATACGTGCGGAGTCGGCAGACCTTGTCCTGCCCAAACGTTGGCTAGCCTAGCCAATGGTGAGTCTAAAAACAATTTCATTGAATTCGGTCCAGTCCAGCCATTTCAGTGACAAACGTCCAAATGAATGATAGATATAAACATTTGCTAACTTTTGCTCACGTGATTACCTGATTAGATTAGGTGCAATTTTTACATATACAAACTCATCCCGTTTATCACTCTATCCATAACTGAAAACGAAGATCGCTTATCTCTGTATCCATAAGTGAAAACCGAATGGAAGTCGGTCTAGCCATAATTAGTTTTTGCTAAACTAACGCAGTGCGATTGATTTTTTATTTATGTAAAGATAAAATTATTTCCCACTTGTCTAATAGAAAATATGGTTATTGGTTTAAACCGTTTTGGAGATTAACGTGAATGAACATACTGACACGTATTTTATAATATCATAGTAAGTAATTATACTGTTTCCAAAGACTTTACACTAAACATATTTTTTTTTGCAAAAAAAAAAACGAAGAGAAGTCAATAAAGGACTATAGGAATTTAATCAATAATTTTTTTTTATTCCCAATATTACGCCACATTGTATAACTGTCTTTAACTTCTTTAAAACCAGTTCTCTCGAGTACAATGGAAACAAACATAACTCCTGAGAATAATTTCGCATTCATCATGTCCCTGTTTAGATCGAGGCTTGCATAATACTTGCATACCTTTACATTGTTTCCTGAATCTTAGCGGGGACGCCATATTGAATAAATATTGGCTCATACCAATAATCACATTTCTATACTAATATTATAAAGAGGAAAGATTTGATTGTTTGTTTGTTTGTTTGTATTGAATAGGCTCCGAAACTACTGGACCGATTTGAAAAATTCTTTTACCATTAGAAGCCGACATTATCCGTGATGAACATAGGCAACTTTTTACCGCGGGAAAATGCTTCATTCCTACGGGACATCTAAAATAAAAGTAAATACTAGCGGCTTGGCACGATATACACTTGACAGCGCCATCTATCCAGAATCAGGTGAAGCGACTAACATGACAACTGCTTGGTGATATTTTTAGCGATCCGCTCCACGGTAGATGGCGTTTTATACTTGTCAACGCGGACGAAGTCGCTAGCACCAGCTAGTCTCTAATAAAGTTTCTTATGAGGAAGTAATATACATATATAATATGCGATAAATATGTTTAGCTTTATAGTTTTTTTAAATTATAAGTAAGTACTTTATATATTATGAAATAAATCATTTTCATTTTTATTTTAAAAGTAGCATATCTTATGTCCTGTACTTTATCTACCAAGATTCACGAAAATCAGTTATATTAATTCGTTTAAGAGTTATGGAGGAACATACATACATACATACAATACCTACACTTACAGATTTATTATTAGTATTGATTGATTGACTAATTGAACACTGAACTAATATAATTAACATGATCTGTGATCTGTCTCTGGACTCTAACAAGTTCTGACTTCTGATAGGTTGGGACAATAGGTTGGTTCTAATTTCTTAGCTATAAATGAAAATAATTTTCATAGTCATTTCCGTGTAATATATTGTATTTTTGAAGTTGTCTTCAAGACTCACGTTATATTATAAAACGTTATATTATAAAAGTTATTTTATATTATGTGCTTACTATGTGCCAACAAGTCCACGGTGGCACCCTCAAAGGCCTATGTCTAGAAGTGGACGCTTGTGGGCTGTTGATGACATCCCAAGCAGCACAGAATGGCTGAATATTCTTTGAATAAATGCATTTATACAGCCATTATTCAAGCAATTTGGGTACAAAATAAATTGCTTTAAGCTGTATAGTAGCAACATAATAGCTGAATAGTAGCTGAATAAGCAACAAGAAGCCCATAATAGCCCATAGTGTAATAGCCCAAAAATCATTCAATACAGCATTTGCCTATCTTGTCAGCTCTAATACCCTTATAACAAAGCTTTAAACTAAATAATTTGTGAATTTCATACTGTTATCTGGCCTATGTGTTGCCTGGGATATACCTACTCACAACATAGGACCTCTCATACTCTTATGGTGGCTTATAATTAAGGGATTCACATAGGCCAATGACATTGACGATTTGACCTTCAACGATTTGGACTTTAAAATGACGACACGTTTGGTCTAGTGGCTAGTAATCCTAGCTATTAACCAAACGGTCGCGGGTTCGAATCCCGCTAGGGGCAAGTGTTTGTGTTAACATTTTACCTTTTTACCTAAGTCATGGATGTTTTGTATATATAATATGCAATAAAATTTACAAAAAGGAAGTAATCTATGTAATAAATTAACGGTTTGGTATATCCATAATACAAGCATTAGTTTCTAACTGTAGAATTAGATGGTGTTGTGTGGAATGAATGTGTGAATATATTTATTATTTATTATTTATTTAATTATTTCAAACTAATTCCGCACGAAAAACATAATCGTAGTCCACACCTCAACGCAGTCAATGATACACTGAAGCTCCATACTTACTTTACCTACATTTAGAGCCCCTGGCGGCGGAGACAATACAACAGGTCTGACAATAAATTGTGGTTTTTTTGTATTTACCATTAAAACCATATAAAAAAAATACATTTTTTTTAAACTGTAATTCACTTATTAATTGGTGCAGGGAATCCTTTGCGCGCAATAAGCCGTTTTCGCAACAATTTTCAATATGTCATATTCTTCTTATGTATGTTTAGTACTTTTATTGTGAAGTTTCTATTACTTCGATGGAAATTCTAAACAATACAATTTGTTCGTCACATGTTTAAGTATAACATATATTTTTTTTCAAACCAATTGCGTTGACACTTTCTTGTATAACATCTTTATTAAACAATGCAAATTTTTAGAATTCGGCATTTGTTTACCCGGTTAACTTAAAAAAAAAATATGTTGCAGCATTATTATACGTATTATGTCAGTTCAAGTTATTGCCGCAAGTTTCAAGTCATTCCAAGGGCATTAATATAATTACTAAGTACACGGCCCACACGAAACGCGGTGCCTTTTGTGAAGCCAATCTGTTTTCCTATTAGTTATGGTCATATTAAGCCCACCTACGCCGAGTTCCTTAGTGCACTTGTCAAGGCCTAAAACCCACTTAATGCAGTATATACTTAGTATGAATAAAAATCTAACATAATCATAACTCATGTTAACATACATTATAATATCTACATGTAATTTAAGAGAATGCACTCGATAACGAAAATGATTTTGCTAATTTAGCTCTCTTATTTTTTACATTACTAGCTGTTGCACGCGACTTCGTTTGGGTAACTTCATAAAATATAGCCTATGTTTTTCGCTGCTAATATAGCTTTAAAACAGTGAAAGCATTTTTTAAATCGGTCCAGTAGTTTCGGAGCTTATTCAATTCATACAAACAATCAAATCTTTCCTCCTTATAATATTAGTACCTATAGAATATAGATAATGAAGTGCGTGGCGGACAAGTGGCAGAAAACCATCGTGAAATAACAGCACATGTGCTGTTGTGTTTCGGTGAGTGAGTAATAATAATAATAAGGGATAGGGAAATGGGCTCTGATGGTATATTTCCCTATCCTTTCGATTTCCCTTATCCCATTTGTTCCCAATTCCCAATTTGTCCAATTGAAGAATTATTATTTGATACTAGATGGCGCCCGCGACTTCGTCCGCGTTGAAAAGGAAAAAAGTGGCCTATCCTGTGTCCTGCACGTCTAAATGTTTATCTATCAAGTTTCATGAAAATCAGAGTTATGGAGGAACATACATACATACATACAATACACTTACAGATTTATTATTAGTATTGAATAATTGATTGATATTATAGTTAGCGTTATATGCGATTTGTCTCTAACCAGTCATTCTCTTATAACATTAACAGTAGTTAATGAACACTTAACAATTTTTTAATAATTTTTTTTAGTTGTTATAAGAAAAATAATGAAAGCACAACAAGGAAGGAAGTGTCAATGATAAACTATTTACTTTCCGCAATATGAGGCAATTTTCTGATGTATCATCGTTAAATAACGGACCCGTTTCCTTTGTGGTGGTCACAATAAGTGTTTCACGTGAATCAGAAGGATGACTAAGACTAAGTCGTAAGAAAGAATGTTTTTGTGTCAATAAAATGTTTCATTTCTTAGAACAAAAGAGGATAAATTACGGGAAAATTGTAATCATCACTGATAGCTCAAATAGAACTATAACCAAAAGAATGTTCATTATCTAAGCTATAAAAATAAATTTTAAAAAATATTCTCTCTCATATTTTGTAAATATATATATATATATATATATACTAGCTGTTGCACGCGACTTCGTCCGCGTGACATTATAAAATATAATGTATTCATGTCTGTGAAACCATGGAAATACACATATAAAATTTCAATCCAATCGGTTCAGCCGTTTAGAAGTTATGTGAAAAAGATGAGTACGGAAGGATAATTCCCCATTTTCCAACCCTTAGGGTAGGAATTTTTTTTCCAAATTTATACAAGACCAACTTCGAGGTATACCCTATCCATTAAAGAAAGAATTATCAAAATCGGACTACTCTGTAAAAAGTTATGCGTGGTTATACGCTACAATCGGTGAGTGAACAATCAATCAACCCCTGTTTTCCTACCCTTAGGGTTGGAATTTTTTTTTCAAATTAAAATGGGACCCGCTTGGAGGTGCACCCTTTCAAATAAAAAAAGAATTATCAAAATCGGACCACCTTGTCAAAAGTTATGGGTGATCATACATAAAAAAAAATTAAAAAAATATATACGCGTCGAATTGAGTACCTCCCCTTTTTGTTTTTTGTTTTCGTCGGTCGAAAAAAAACAGTTTTTGTTTAATTTTTATTAGGTTTTTTATTTGGAATAAAAGAAAAGTGGAATTTTTTATTAGGTTAAGTTTGTTTACTCACCACTATTATTAAGTAATTATACCTGTAAATTTCCCTAAAATAAAATAAATAAAATAAAATAATTTATTATGTTATGATCTAAAATTTTTGTCATTATTGTTGGGTAGGTATTATGAAACGTTCTATACCTAATATTAAGGTTACAGTGTCGAGCGCTATTTTGAGCCGGCGTCGAATCAATTCGACCTTAATTAACACACCATTACTGTTAATTACAGCATGAGCTTGTTAACGTAATGTGCACTGACCACGTTTCAAAAATAAAGCTCAATTCAACAGGAAACAAAGCTTGTGAATTCCATTCATCAATTTTATAACGAACCTCAAAAATGTTTCAGAACTTACTCTACACTTTTTGGTAGAGTTTGTTTTATACGCCAGCAAATAAATAAGAATTAAATAAAGACTCTTGTTTAGAACAATTTTTTTTATTGTAGTCAGTGAAAGGATAAATTGATTACCTAATTAAATTAACTAATATGTACCTACATAATAAGGAATTATATTAATAAAATAGCTGGCGCTCGCGGCTTCATCAGCATTGAAAAATATGCATTTTTTGTATGCAAAATTTCTTAATTTAAGTTGAGTAGTTAAGACGTACTACTCAGTGCTACAACCCAAGCAACACAGAATGGCTGAATATTCTTTGCCTTTATCAGCCGTTATCCAAGCAATTTGGGCACAAAATTAATTTCTTTAAGCTGTATAGTAGCAACATAATAGCTGAATAGTAGCTGAATAAGCAACAAGAAGCCCATAATAGCCCATAGTGTTATAATAGCCCAAAAATCATTCAATACAGCATTTGCCTATCTTGTCAGCTCTAATACCCTTATAACAAAGCTTTAAACTGAATAATTTGTGAATTTCATACTGTTATCTGGCCTATGTGTTGCCTGGGAAGTATCTTATCACTTCTAAGCATAGCAGACGAGAGAAGTCGCGAAACACAACTTCTATAATAATATCTAAGTACCTAAGGTGGTATCGCCCCAAAACTTATAGTTAATACATTTTAATATCTTACCCAATATGATACTACATCGTTATGTATTGTAATATGTATGTAATTAGACCTAGTTTGCTGTGCGTAAATATCGCTAATTAAAATCAGAACAATGAGTATTTGTTAGAAGGAGTCTATTCATTAATAGGTCTTAATGAAGAGTATTTACAACATATACTTACTGCAATATTATAAGGGGGAATATACATTAGTCTGTTTATTTAAAAGAAATTATTCAATAGAGTTAAATAAAGGTGTAGATCGATTTAAATCTTTGAGCGTAGGCTACAAGCAAAAAACTCGCAAATCTGGGACATTACTAATTCTTACAGAGGCGTAGACGGGTTTTTGTTTAAATTTGAACTAACCGAGTAAACGTGTGTTTAAGCGCCTGTTTCACCGACGTCAAGTAAAGTGTTGATTAGTTACTTTTAGAAATCATTTTCTGTTTTATTGAATTATGCACTCGGTTTAGTGCATCCATCGATAGCCGATTTTTTATCATTACATTCTATTCAATGTTTGGGACGTTTACCGTACAAAGGTATATCAGCTCCATTATCCCCGGTTACCGGTGACTTTAAATGACAGTTACGTCAAGTAGGCCATACTTGACGTTTGTGAAACAGGCGCTAAGTATATTGATTTTATGTAAGTGTAAACGGTTCTTTAGTGAGGATGAGTTGAAGAAAAATGATCGTGTTCCCCACACAACCGAACAACAGTGCCCTATTGAGCCGAAACCATCCCACACTCAACGTCTTAATGCGGGTGTCGGATTGCATCTACCACATGCTAGGTATATTCTGTTACCAAGTGCTTTTACTGTTTATACTATAAGTAATAAAATAAAAAAAATAAAAAAAATTATTTGATTCCAAAATTTAACTTAGTTAGAGGAACTTATCTATACTGATATTAAAAAGAGGAAAGATTTGTTGGTTTGTTGTACTGGACAAAACTGAAAAATTCTTTCACTCTTGGAAAGCTATATTATCAGCAAGTAACATAGGCTTATTTTATAAAATTAAACGGACAAAGTCGCGTGCAATAGCTAGTCGCTTATTATAATTGAAATTGTTATACTGCTACCAAAGACTGTATATAAATAATACCTACTGGTAGACTTTAAGTATGTACCTACTAGGTTTATTTTGCGCAGAGAGTTTATGCTTACCATATTATAGGTAACATAGTCTTTATACCAAAAAATTATATAGATTACGACTTCGCAAAGCACATATTAATATTATTATTAGATAAAACAAAATTACATAACAGTCTTACACTAAGTATTAGTTTTATGAGCCTTTGTAGTTTTATGAAGTGCATAATTAATTCCATCAAAAGTTAGGGACGACGCTTTGAAAGTTCAATAAAAACAAATAAGAAAATTCTATAATAAGAAATTTTAAGAGGTAAGTTATATTTATGTACCATATAATAGGTATTCATTTTTGTCGATAAGCAAAGAAATTAACAAATACCAATTTTATATTTGACTTCAGTTACTTCGACTAGTTAACTTTGACGGGAATCGAACTTGAATCAGTAATGTAAAATTAGAGCAACTCTACATACCAAAGGTCTGGCTAAAAATGTAACTGTATAAATATATCACTAAAATAATAACCTACTTACTTATTTCCAATCTGTTTGAAAAAAAAACGTAACTTTAATTAGATTGGTGACATTAAGAAGGATAAATGCATATTTAACTGTGGTTTCTTTAAAAGAAGCAATAAGTAGGTATACCTAGTGGCTATTGTATTTAATTTTTGTCGAAACCTGTACCTACACGTATTATACTTAGTTTTAAAATTCAAACCAATAAATAAACCACTATTTAACCTAATTATTTAAATAATGTCTGTGACAAAATAGTAATTTTCTTCCATTAGGTACCATTTAATCATCTTGCCTCCCAGCAACCGGCTCTAACCACCCCCTGCTGGTTTAACCGGATAACAGCACAAATAAAATGCTAATATCACAGTAAAATCTGTTTTGATTAAATTGTAAATAGATCGTTTTTCCTCAATCGAGTAAGCAGGTTCCATAATTGGTCCTTCCTCGTTGAATAACAAGCGATTCATTTATTAGCTTGCAACATATTGAGTGTCAGTGGCGCCATTGAAAGTGCGGAGAAAACTGGAACTAATATTCAAATTCAACCCCTTTCAGTGCTGCCACCCTTTAAAAAACCATTGCCCTACGCACCCCTTTCACTAACTAAAAGTTCCGCTACTAGCCGCCAGATGGAGCAAATACTTGACGTCCCGAAGCATTTCGTCTTCTTGATTTGTATGTGTGCATCATAGAGCGAGACAAGAAACGAAAAATAAAAAAGGAGTAAAATAGACAGCAATATTATGTGTATACAAAGGCGTGGTTACGTGCATGCAAACGCTTTTTTTAATACAAAAATGGCCGGAACTTGACACATTTCGCATTAGAACGTAAAGTCGCAACTACATTAGACGTCGAACAGTTTGAGTTCTAATATGCCGTCATAGAGTCGAATTTAAAAGTCTTTAGCGCATTAGTTGCGTTTAGATGCCAAAGTATGGCCAAATAATTGGCGTCACTAGCGTCGCGGCGTCTCTAGAAAGAGAAAGTAATACCCCTATAGCGCTATGCTAGAGTAGAGCTCACACAGTCGACCGTTAGATAAAGGGGGACAGCGAATCGGCAAACGATTACGATAGAAAGGGATATCGCGAAAAAATTCCCCAAAAAAAAAAGTTATTTTCAAGGTGCACCATGCCATAGAAATTACAGAAACATGGGCGCGGTTTAAAAAATGCGAGGGGCGCTTGCGCCCTCAGCGAAAACCGGCAAGGAAGTGTATAGTGGGAAAGAGATGTAGTTAGTTGTATTATGTGATGGGTTGCAGTGCTGTTGTAGTATGTTGCGACCGGTCGCTGTTGATGCGAACCAACAAAAACAATTAACCGCTAATTTATCGAGTTTAAATTTAAAAAAAGAACATTTCGGGTGTACGCGGATCGATAGAAGCACTAGTGATGGCGGATTACGCAGGAAAATACGATTATTTCCACCACAGTGATGTGTTTTTATATTTTTTACTTTTAAATTCTATACACTAGTAAACTTGTGTATATTCTGGTATAAAGAAATTACCATGATTTGTTTTCAATTCTGACGTTGACGAAATGTGTTTGTTCAATATTATCGGATACAGTTCGTGAATGTTCCCCAATTTCCCGCTCAAAATAGTGTTGTGTTAGTATATCTTGTTTTGTTTAAAAATATATCTAGTGTTAAATCCAATCCGTCTATAGACTATATTGGAAATAGGAAACATTATTTTCGTCGAAATCACTTACGTTGACATATTGAGGTTATTCTAGATTTCCTAACCTAAAAATATCATTTAGTTAACGTTACATTTCCGAGAAACCAATCTACGTATGATTATGATCCTTGTTTAAAAATAATGCATTCTTGTTTTTTTTTATATTAAATTAAAAAATCTACATTAGGTAAGGTAATGTGAAAGCATGAAGGCTGGCTTTATCTGAAACACGTGTTTAAAATCGAGTGTCATATATATTTATCTTGAGCGATAAACTTGATATCAGGTGACAGGTGAGAAATATTATTATTTATTGTGCCATAAAAGCCACAGAACAAGTAACAGCATCACGAAAAAGCCGCGTAACAGGTATTTTACATTGTTGTATTCTGATACTTCTGAGAAATTTTTTATCACATACTTAGGTATAAATAAATGTCAATTATTAGGTACTTAGGTCTAAATAATACTATAAAATAATTAATAGGTAGATAATTAGCTTTTTATTAGTACCTATCATCGAAGGTACCTATACAATTTCCTACAAACATGTAGGTATCTAAGTATTAATAATACTTAGTTAATCATTACATTCTATTTATAAACATTTAAAAAGTAATTAATAAAAACACGAAAGTTTTAATTCAAGTACCTAAGTAGGTAGGTTTACTTAGCTGGGTTAGTTTTTTTGGAGTGTTTCAAAAACTTACATAATTATCCTAGTGTATATCTATCTATATACCTATAGGTAAATGATTCTACTAAAAAGATCTTCTGCTCATTAGTGAGTGTACAATATTATATATAATTATATAGGATAGTTTCCCTAAAAATATCCTCTGCTCTTTAAGAAATATCTATAGAATAACATAGGTAGGTAACCTACGAGAAATTCTCTAAAAAAAATATACAAAGTTATAAACCCCGTTTAGAATAACCTAATAGGTAGGTACTACCTATTCGCTATTTTATTTCATTAAATATTTTTTAGAAAATATATTCTCTGTGTGAGAAAATAAATTAGATTCTAACTATTTTGAATTAACAATGAAAATTATCTAATGTTCAATTAAACGGGTGCCTAGGTGACACACTATATTACCTATATTAAAAATTAAATTTTATCATTAATTGGTCAACTTTCGAAAGATACTCAAACGGTGCCTCATTAAATTTTATTATAGTCAATCTCTCTCTAACTAGATTTAATAAATCTTCACACATTTTAATAGATAGTCAAGCAAGGCATATGTTGTAGTTACCTCTGACTCTGCGGGAACACCTGCGTCCATACAAATGGACTGGCCTCTAATAAATACATTTAGAACTGGTGAATGTAACATAAATTAAAATAATTAAGAACGTAATTATATGAAATTGATAATTTAGTTGACTCGTTTTCATGTGAAAAGTTTGTTAGCCATATTTAACTAACAAAACCTGTATTTGGGTAATAGGTAAATTTTTGCTTATAATTTTAACTGTTAGGTAATTTCATTTTTAAAACTAGATCATTGTAGACACTTTTAGTATTTTTATTTTTACAAACACAGGATTAGCTCGTCCACAGGATCTTTAAAATATACATAGATAAATGATTGGTCTCGCTGCGCTCTAACTCTACTAGATACGGCCCTACCTAAAAGCAATAGTCCCGTGAATGCGGCAACCTTTTATTGTAGTTAGTGTGTGTAAAACATCATTACTATTTATCACTTTTTACGCAGTTTAATAATATTTGTACACAGTTTCAATACGCAAATTGGCATTTTATTATACCCAAAATTTAATAAAATATTCGGCACGTACACATTACAGAGAGTTTGCAGTGTGACTATCTCGGGTACGCCGAATTAGGCGTACTATTTGTTGCCGCATTTGTCAAGTGAGGCGGTTGTATCTAGTCAAGCGCACCGAGATCAATGAAATATCTTTGATAATTTAGATGTTTATATCTCATATGGTTTAAATATTCATATATATCAATATTGAATAAATTTTTCATATGAGTAATACCTAAATACAATTTAGGTACCTTTATTCTTTATATATAAGAACTAGCTACCTGTGACTATCTAAGTACTAACAGGTTGGTAAGCTTAGACCAGACTAAAAAACAAACTAGGTATAAGGCTAGACAGGTGATATAATATATTTTAGAAAAATGTATACCTACTTACACATAGTAGGTACTTAATATGTACCTACCTACTTAGACTATCTTTTTTCAAATATAGGTACTTAATATCTAATTACTTACTTAGGTGCTTGTTTTTTCATAACTCTAGCTTAACTAGTAATTAGGTAGGTACCTACTTGGATTTCATATTTCTGTAAAAAATATCAGGTAACAGGATATATAATAAATAAATTATTTTACTAAACAATGTTTTTAATTTTTGTTATGAATTATAAAAAAAAAAATCGGCTTGGAAAAATTAAAAAAAATTTTTTAACGGGTTTAATTTAATTTTAAATTTATATAAAAAAATAGGTACTTGTACCTATCCTTTCGAAACATTTTAATTCATACATTAAAATAAAAATTACCTTAACTCGTTACAATTTAAGGTAGTAGGTATTTATTGTGGAAATGACATTTTACTATCATAGCTTTCGCCTGTGACATCGTCCACGTATGTTTTTAATTATGGCCTTGTTATTTGTTATTCTTCATCTTAGTAATTACCTACCTAAACTTTATTACCAAAGGAGTTTCATAAAAAATAGTCCAGTAGTTTTTGCATGAAAAAGTAACTATACGACTAAACTAAGGTATACCTAATAGGTAATTTAACTAAGGGTTCGTTTCAAAATTGCTTTTTAAACTTATTTTTTCAATTCTATTAGACTTCTATTAAGGTTTTCTAATGATAAATTTAAAACGCGAGAAAGATTTTATGCTTATTAAAATGTATTCGTGTACCATTCGCCTTCTAATTCAAAATGGGTGTCACATATAACTTATTATTTTATTTGTACAGTTGACTCATTGTATGTTCAAATGATTGTAGTGTGCGTTCGAATAAGTAAAAACCTGTATGTTTAGCTACATAATGGTCGTCGAGTGTGAAACTCTATCTATGGTATTTTTTATTAATGTTCAAAAATTAGCTATAGTTAACACAGATACGTTAGTTGAGTTTGTTAGATTCTAGTTTTAAAGAGAATACCATTATTTTAGTTACCATTTAAAATTATGTTCACAACACTTGAAAAAGTGTCATTTTCCAAAAAAACACGTTGCCTCGGTCAAATATAACGCGTACGTACGCGAAGTCCGCAGCACTATCGCAACGCAACCGATTCAAAAGGACACATGCGTTACGCGGCCTAACTACCGACAACGCTCTGTCCCTCTCGCACTCGTCTCAATTGTTATTCTGTCTCTGTCTACACGCACGATCTGATGCTGGTCGCGGTCCGAGTCACATTACATCCCTCCGGTTCGTTATGCCTAACGCATAGGAGCTAGATTGGCGCGTTCCGTGTTCATAATAGGGACGTTAGTAATAAATGGATGCGATGCGAGTTGTGTGTACGCGGTGTGTGTGTATGTGTGCGTGCGAGAGAGCCGCGCACCCCTCCCCCGCACCGCCCGCTCCCACCCGCCGACGCCAAGCGAGCGAGTGGCGCGCGTTTACACAATCCGTTGACTCCAACCGCGGGTGACGCTCGCGTCGCGTGGCGTCCTTCTTGTGACGACGATCGACGCGTGAACACGTATAGACAATAATTGTTTTTTTTTTTATTATTATTATTTCACGCTACCACAGAGCGCTCATGAGTTAGCTGACGTCTTATAAGAATTCAAATCCAGTCGGAACGCGTACTAGAAATGTTTTTCATTCTACTGTAATATAATCTTGTGCAGCCGTCAAAGTGATTTCAGACGAAATTGCTGCCAATAGAGATAATAAAAATTCAACAATGAGACTACATTATTATGGAAGCTTCAGAGAGATAGTACATGATAATGATTTTTAAAATGAATTCCTTTAATTTTCAATTCATGTGAAAGTATTTTAGAATGAATGAAGTGACGAGCAGTGCTACAGTGTCGTAATTATTGACGGAAAATATAAAAAAGGCGCGCAAAAATAAAGTGCCTGGATAATAGAAAAATGAAATAAAATTGTATTGGTGGAATTCGGCGCGTAATCGACTTTGTTATGGTGAGTACATTTTTAAAAATTTTTGATTAGTATTACGTATTTAATTTTTATGTTTAAAGAGCCGACGGCTCCGAACTCATTTTGTGTAGTTAGGTGATTTAAAAATCGAGTTAATTGAATGTGCCTTTTAAAGCACTGTAATTATTTTTTAATAAATATTCCAAATACCATCTTAAAGCGATGAAAAAACGTATCCATAGATCGCTTTAATCCGCGCCGCGAAGGCTGGTTGTTTTTTTGTGGTTGAAACTTTTTTTAGAACTCAACCTCGACAAAAAGTGGCCAGTGTTTTTTTTTTTTTCGAGTGTACACACACAACAGAAATATTTTCGTCGATCACAAAACAGTTATTTCATTCATTCAGTTATTTATATAGTTCACGATTTGTTTGTGCTGTGCTGTGGTCTAATTTGAAATGGTTAATTTTCGTTGCGGTGTGACATTTTTATTCGTGCCGAAGTTCGTGCCACTCAAATTTAAGCAACCAGTTAGTTTTGCTCGAGTTGGTTGTTGAAAACAATTTTTTTTCTGTACAACTCGACTATTTTTAAATAACCCGAGCAAAGTTATCATGTGAAGTGTCAGACCGCGTAGCAACAACGCTGCCAGTGATAAAAAAGACATGTTTTATCGTTCCATGTATGTTTAAACAGAGCTATAGTATATGTGCCCTTATCGAGCACGTTCGCTCTGTTGAAGTCAAAAGTGTGTACGTATTATATGCTCTGAACATTATTTAATTATTTAATGGACGGGTTAAAAATTTAAAATAAAATAAAATTGAATGTCAACCGAAGGTTAGCGACGACTAATATTTTCCTGTTTTTATCGCAGATAAGTATTTTTTTTACAACAAAAACGTCATTCGCCTGACACTCGTGTTGAAATTAAATACGTCAATTTAATAATTTAACTGTATTATGACTAGGTAGAAAATTGCTTTAGGTACATTTTATAATTTTGATACTTTTAAATACTTAAATAATATGTAATAAAATAAAACATTTCTAATAAATATATATTAGAATCATATGGTTTTTTTGCTCTTTTTAATTTAATTCTAATACTTACAAAATTATTGTTGACTATTAACGCACAGCCAAAACTACTAAGTCTAGAAAGTTGAATTTTATTGGATTTGGAATTTGTTCCAAAAATTTGGAACATAAGTATATTTTATACTTAAGGCAAGCATCTGCTAAGAAACGATTTTTGATAATTTTAACTCCGTGTGAAGCCGGGTGCTCGTCGCTAGTTGCTTTAATTGTCAATATCTTGTTCTGGGGATTATTTGTTACCTATAACGATTCTTCTCCTTGCATATCATATATTTAAATCCTTATTACTTGCCTATAGCCTTCCTCGACTCCTACCAAACAAATAAATAAACTCTTCAGCAAAGATATTTGATTGGTCTCGCTGCGCTCGACTAGATACAGCCGCCGTACTTGAAAAATGCGGCAACAAATACTACGCCGAATTCGGCGTACCCGAGCTAGTCACACTGCAAACTGTCTGTGATAAAATAAATGCCAATTTGCGTAGTGAAACTCTGTAAAAATATAATTGAACTGTGTAAAAAAGTGATAAATAGTGACAATGTTTTACACATACTACATTAAAAAGTTGCCGCATTCACGGCGCTATTGCTTTTAGGTAGGGCCCTATCTAGTTGCGGCGAAGTTGCGGAAGAGTGTTCGCTCGACCTCGCAACTTCGCCTTATAGCGGACGCGAAGGACGCCAAGAGGTTTAGTCGGTAGGTCTTCCCCAATACCATCTCGGGGCAGGAGTCCGACATAACCGGTCTGTCCCCAGGCCGGTAGGTATCCATGATGGATTCCTCTTGCAAAAAAAAAGGCCCTATCTAGTCGAGCGCAGCGAGACCAATCATTTAGGTATCTATGCTCTTCAGCTTTAATGTTATAAATAAAATAATTATGTGTTTAATAATCCCATTTCCTTAATATAGTCGGCAGGCGCACTTGCAGAACCTATGGCTTTGCTTGTGTTATCGGCGACGACAGCCATCTGTGGACTATCAGCTTGTCTGCTATAATAAATCTATAAGTTAGGTATTATATGTTGTATGTATGTATGTATTTATGTATGTATGTATGTATGTATGTATGTATGTATGTATGTATGTATGTATGTTCCTCCATAAACCTGATTTTCATGAAACTTGGTAGATAAACATTTAGACGTGTAGGACACCGATACGTAGGCTACTTTTTTCGTTTAGTAGCGTCGCGGGCTAGTAGCGACCAGCTAGTATAGGTATGTATAATTAAATGTGTATCGAAGTTGTCATAAAATTCGTCAAAAAATAAGTAGGTATAGATACAATTAGTTAGGTGTCACGAAAGGTTATATACCCATTGTGGTATTGTCACAATCTTATATTTATAATCACCTTACCCCCTGCTTATCGAAACTCACCTCCGGTTATCTTGTTTTCGCTGGCGAGGTGAATTTTATCACTATTTCACCGCCAAGTAGACGTGGCGTTGATAACTCTTATAGGATATGTAAATGCTAATTTTAAACATACAATAGACAAAACAATTTTATGTTTCCTTCGTTGAATTTATCGCTTTTTTTTTATCGCAGTTGCTATGCGACTCTGCGGTTACAAAAATATGTCATTAGGTACCTAACTACTACTGTTTGATATTTGTTATGGCAAGTTTTAAATGATTATTTAAAACTAGCTGGTGCCTGCGACTTCGTCCGCGTTGAAAATGAAAAAAGTAGACTATCGCTGTGTCCTGTAGCACTACCATGACTTGCTATCGAAATCTTACGTTAGTTTACTTCTGTCGATAACGAACCTTTCACCCCTCAATGTGCTAGTGAATGATTTAACTACTAACGTTACTAGCGACTACATTCGATAGGTTTTTTACTTATGCAACTCATGTTACTGGTTTTAGTTCTTTGGTGACCGCTAGAGGCGCTGTACAATTTTTCATACAAATATTTTACGTTCTCGTTCATCTCTCGCTAGCGATTTCGGTAGTCATAAACTCATGGTAGTGCTACTGTACGTCTAAATGTTTATCTAGCAAGTCCCATGAAAATCAGTAAATTCGTTTAAGAGTTATGGAGGAACACCTACATACATACAATACCTACACTTACAGATTTATTATTAGTAGGTATTGATTATTGATTAATATATATTTTTATGTTAAATTCGAGAGAGGCTTACGGTCCTTTTTGATTGGTGCTCTATTGTGTATGTGCGTTTTTAATTAAATTTATTATAATTAAACTTATTGTTTTATAGAATACTTTTTACATCTAATAATTAAAAAAAAAAATTAAATACAAAAATGTTCATAATAGGTACATTTTTGCCGACATTTTGTTATATTATATCGAAGAAACTTTTCTTATATGTTTAAGTAGCGTAAAATTCGTTTTATAGACAAGACCTAACAGTATATTATTTTATCAAATAATTGATACGGTCTAATGTCATAATTATTTTATCGTGTAAATAATTTCGCATTTCTTGGCAAAAATTTTGTAAATTAATTTTTTTTCATCTATCACGAATTATCTAATAATTAATTTTCTCTATGGTTGATAGATGACATCTTGAAGAAACTAGTATCCTTAAAAGTGAAGGCTCACAATGTCATGTGGACTTCCTCATATCATAAGTGTACACACTCCACACAGCACCATCTAGTTCCACACTAAGCAACTAATTAGGCTTGTATTACGGTTACCAAACAGTTGATATACCTACTACATAGATTATTTTTTTGTAAATAGATACATACATATTATAGATACAAACATCCATGACTCAGGTACAAAGATTAACACATAAACATTGCTCCTAGCGGGATTCGAACCCGCGACCGTTTGGCTCAACTAGGTTACTAACCACTAGACCAAACGTTTCTTTTTTTAAGGGTGTACTTGGAAAAGTGCATCCTTATAAGATTACAATCTAGTCTTAAGACTAATGAGTAATTTTAATATAACCTAAACTATTAACTGTAATATTTACAAAGAATAATGTCCATTAACACGATTCTTATTGTCTCTATTAAGGGGAGAACACTTTGTTATTGTGTTCTTTACATGTCAAACGTGTCGTCAAAATTGGTTTTGATATACCTACTTTAATTTAATATTTTTTAAATAATATAATATAAAATGGGTTGAAATAAAATATAAAATGACGTGAAAATAAGGAGGTACATATGTAGTAAGATAGTTATTTAAATTCATTTGGAACATGAACTTGGAAAAGTACCATGGTCAAAAGCAATAACTGGCAGCTAGTAATAGTGGTTGGTTTCAACCTATTATTAACGGTCATCAGGAGTTCCACTAATAGGTGCTTTAGAATATAATTGCTGTGTACTTTATTTAAAAACAAGTTCACAACACTAATGTACTGTTTAGACTTTGTTGTAGAATATAAGAACTCTGCTTTGTCTATTTAAAAAATAAATATATAGGAGATATCTATTTGTTATCTAATTTTTAACTATCTAAGTAATCTTACCTACCATTAAAGGGTACCTGCTTGTTTACCTTTTAAATAAAAAATAAAAAAATAGACTACGTAAATAGTTTCACTAATTATTCAGGGCTTCTCAACCTCACTCCTAGAGCGGACCACTATCGCAACCCAACTGTAATTCGCGGGCCTCCAGCAATACATAGAATAAGAAAAACTGCTTTAATATTTTTTATTTGCTATAAGAATTTATTAAGGTCTGTAGTCTTGAGTATTTGTGTGTAATCACAAAATAGGCCATTAATTAACATTTACGCAGTTGTCACACACAGCGTCATTTTGTTTTTTATTTTATACCTAATTTTTATTTTTTCCTTGTCTGTGCAAAAAATTATTACTAAAAAAACGCTCTATTAGTTAGCAAATAAAAAAGTGAATCTGTATTCCAAATTCCAATAGAAAATATTGAAAGTAATTATATTTATATTATATATTTATAAATATAACACATTGTGTTAGTTTAAGTACCTAATTTCAAATATTCATTTAAGTGATTCTTTAAAAAAATATAGCATCATTAAATGGTTTTATGGAAATATTCAATTCGACTTGTTAGTCGGTGAATGTGTTTATTAATTTTGTACTTGGTATACTAATTGGTAGACGAGTATTGTATATGCATTCCAACACCCACACCAAATGCATATTATTTGTTAGTGTAACACAAAAACAACTAGGTACTGTTATAAGTCTTGGTAACTATTAATTTGGTTTGGCCCTGGGCGGCCTTTAATGTAATACGCGGCCTCAAAAGTTTATCGTGACTTTGATTTTAGGACCTTATCTTTTTCGCCTCCGGCGATTGTTTTTTTTTCTCGTTTTTCGAAAGCTCATGACCGAATTTCGTGTTTTGAGTGCTTTTTCGTGTAGTTCACGCGATTGGCACATATTTTTTTAATCGACTCAGACTTTGAACACATTTTCACACATTTTTTTTTTAGGTACTGTGTTATTTTTTAATATTTTGCTATCATAATAAAGTAGGTACGTTAGCAAATATTTACACCGGCTACTTCAGTTCCTGCAAAATCCCATGAGCGTTACTTCTTGTCCGAAAAGCCGATATAAATAAAACAGTAAATCATGGGCAAAAAAAAGTTAATTAAAATAAATAATTAACAAGTAGACATTATTCTCAAAATTGTTAGTGTTTCTCTAAGGCGTCAACTGTGGTTTTCTCGTTACCTAGATAATTTTCTTAACTGTATTTAGGTATTTTATAACCCAAGAAAACTCCGGGATATTTTTCTCTTTATAATAACCTTGCTCGGCCTTCAACGAATATTTTTTTAGCTGTTTTGCGCTTAGCAACACATTTAGTTTTAATTTATGTAGATTAGTGTTAAAAACACTAGTCGTTGACTCATAGTTACCTACCATTTACTGGAATCACGAATAATAATAAACTGCATAATATTATTAGGCATTTTTACAATATCTTTCATTTTATTTTGATGTCTAATTAAAGTCGATAAATCGTGAGTATGCATTAATTTAATTCATCATAAATGATCACAGACTATATTACTCGCGTGTATGAAGATATAAATCAGTCGGTCGTTCCTTACCTATTATTAATTTCTGTACGCCCCCGGCGACATCTAGAGTAGTTAGTCTCATAGTCCAGTCGTCGGACTGGGTTCGATTCCAGACCGCTAATTATTATTTATGAGCACCTCTTATTTTGCTGCCTAAAGGCCAATAACTATAGTATAGACGAGGCCATTACTAAATATTGGAGTCGAATGTTTCGTACACCTGACTTGATTGCATCTACGATCGAATTAAAAAAAGGCCATATAACTTACACGCCCATTGATTGGATCAAAAAATAAATGAAGAACGGTTCAGCGCAAGCCGGTGATAAAATGATTGGAGATCTGTCAACATGTCGAACCGATAATTGACAGTTTATGCATAAAGTTAATATGATTGAGTAACATTGTCACATTGAAGCAATATAGAAAACGAAAACTAAACAAAAAAATATTATTTATTATTATAATTGAAGACATGAGTGGATGAAGGTGGTATGTCGCATTTTTGAGTTTTTTCATTTTTTTGCGTTGATGAAGGTAAGTCCATAATATTCCATATGAATGATTACAGACCTTGAGATCGTCGATTTAAGACATTTTTGGAAAATAAAAACGTGTTATGTACAGTTAATTTTAAAAAGCAAAAAGTGCAGTAAAGTTTACTGTTGTTAATAGAAGAGGGAGTTCACCTTTTTTTTAAATTAAATAATACAAGTGTTTAATTGCTATCATGCCATTAATATTTTAGGTTGTTTACACAACTTTGCATCATGATTGTAGTACAAAAATCAGTTCCGTGGCAACTTATCTTAAAAATTAAATGTAAAACTTTAACCTCGATTTATTCGAAACTGGAATTATGCGACATATCACCTTCATCCACTCACGTCTTGCATTGTATTTTAAACTAGCTGTTGCCCGCGACTTCGTACGCATTGAAAAATAAAAGATATTAACGCCTGACATACTCGTACATTTGACTTGCGGCGTTGTTCCTCTGAGTTTTGAGTCAGAAATCCAGGAATGCATTTTTCGTTACTATTTCATGAGATGATAATTATCAACAGTACCTCTACCATGAGTTATAATGACCACACTCGCTAGCGAGGGCGTAAAACTAATAATAAACTAATAATATGAACTAATAAAACTATCAACTGTCAATGTCATTGTCAATTTTCCATATAAATATTTTACGCTCTCGCTAGCGAGTGCGGTCATTGTAAGCTCATGGTATTATTAAAATTATGGAAAACTCTTTTCATGCAGACTCTGATTAACTGCATGTTATATTAACTTAGTTATAATGTTACCAAACGCGATAAATATTATAAGAAGCCTAATGTGTTTTCGCTGTCTGTAATAAATTCTCTTGAATTTTCACTGATCATTAATTTGACTTACTGACAAGTTTATTCCTCATAAATGAGTTCAGCCAATTTCACCGGCGTTTTAATGAGCCTCGGCTAATAATTACGAGCAATTTAGTGCTGTTTGCCCAAAATGGAGTTTTGTGCCATTTTTTATTCTGTATTTTAAACATGTGTTTAGGTTCAGTTAAGCAAAGTTTTTATGATTTTTTTTTATTATTATTACATAAATCTGTAAGTACATAAGTACCTATGTATGTTCCTCCATAACTTTTAAACGAATTAACTGTGATTTTCATGAAACTTGGTAGATAAACATTTAGACGTACTGGACACAGGATACTTTTTTTCTTTTTCAACGCGGACAAAGTCGCTTATCACAGCTAGTTATAAATAAATTACATACCTAATGTCATTATGTATCGTAGATTTATTAAAATCGTTCTCTAAGATCAATAATCTGTTATAATCGATGTGAAATATTTGCGTCCATACCTCGAACAATCACCGGCCTTCAGATCTATTCTAGTTACGTTCTTATACTAATAATTTTCTAAACTAAATGCACGCAACATTGAACTAAGAATACTGGAAAAGATAAAAACTAGAATAAGAATAACTTTTTTCTTTTCAAAGTAAAGTCGGGGTACGAAAACCTTCGTCAGTTTTTAAATCCATTCCTTTATCAAAAATCGTAGACTCTTAGTACCTACCTTTTGAAACTGAAGCACTAAGCAGAAAACTGACAGACGTTTGAAATGAAATTTTGGCATGACTGACAATTGCCCTGGTGCAAGCAAATGTCGAACCTATTCTTACCCCGACTGTACAACATATTTACTCCTATTAAAATAAAACAATGAAGTACTTGAAAAAAATACAAAAAAGTATCTTGCGCTGTATGTGTGTGTGATATTATATTATTATTGTCTTTTTGTGAGTGAGTAAGGGGTCTACTAAATAGACGACTACTAGTCGCCTTACAACTAAAGTGGTCCGTCAGCCTTCATAATGACGGCAACATTAAAAAGATGGCACTAAAAAGTATAAAAGTCCTAACTAATAAAATATGAACCCGTTCTAGAAAACACTTCCAGCAATTAGAGAAGCAATATCTTTGGTGGCAACTTTGATGCAATGTTTATCTTTGCCAATTATACATTTTACTTGAAGCCAACACACTGCTCTGACATATCTGCAATCCGTTTATTTTTATTCGACCAACAATGTTGCAGTATAAATCAACACTTGTTATAAACTAGCATTCGCGAGCGGCTTCTCTCTTTGTTAGAATCATAGATCTAGTAGGTATTACTTCTGTTCCGTTAGGTTAGAATACAATTAAATTTGAGGTTTATCTGTGTATGTATACCAAATAGTGTCATTTAGTATTCCTCATCCAAACCTCTTATAAACTTTAACATTTAAAGTTTAATTAAAATTAAAATTTAATTTTTAATTAGTGGAAGAGATTTTAATTTTTAATTTATTATTTTTTCATGTTAAGGTCGGTCGACAGGCTGACTGTAACACTCTTGATGGTAACTACATGGCTACCGTCGCCTATAACACAAGCAACGCCACATCCCTTACTCACTGAAACACAACAGCAGACGTGCTTTTATTTTATGATATTCTAAACCAATTTCTGTGATGACGTTTTTCTCTGATGACAAATTTTAAAAGTGATTTACTTGATGCTCAGTAGCAAACTCCACATAAGAAATATTCTTATCATTAGCTTATCGAAGGATAGATAAGTATACCAAGTAAATTAAACATTAAAACCTATTACTAATAATGCGTTTTGATGTAAATCTTATTATTTAATGCCCTACTTATGTGATAAATTTAGGTACCTACATACTTATTAACTACTGATAAAACACGTGGGCTGTTTCACTATCAAACATTACTCATTTTGATCATTAAGTGATAAATGTATACATACAAGTTTAACTTAGTTATATAAAAAACACTAATTAGTATAAATTCAGCTAAAATTAAGTTAATATATCATTTTGATTTATCCCCTTGGAGTTGCGTATGTTTAAACTTTAAACAAGAGACCCGTCATCGTCAGTCTCTCATACCCATATTAAGCCCCATTTACACCGGAGCAACACCGTGCGACATTGTAGCATGCAACACGCTGTTGCCTCGGTGTAAAATAAGCTGCCGCATTACAGTGTAGCATACCACAAGATGACACCATGTTGCATGCCACAATGTAGCACAGTGTTGCTCGGGCTTTATACAACTTGTATCGTATTACTAGCTGGTACCCGCGACTTCGTCCGCGTTGATAAAGCAAAAAATTGCATATCCTGTGTCCCGTACGTCTAAATGTTTATTTACAAATTTTCATGAAAATCAATTAATTCGTTTCAGAGTTATGGAAGAACATACATGACTTACAATACCTACACTTACTGATTTGAAAGGCGAGATCACCATTCTTTTTTTAAGTCTAAAAAATATATCTCATATTTTAAGTCATTCCTTCGATTAAAGTCCAAAGTAGAGTACCTGCGTGCATTTAGAATTAACAAAAATAGATTACAGGTATTTTAGCATAGCGTTGCGTTTGTATAAACGATACCTTATAGTAGCAGGTATCGACATTCCAACATTAGTAGCAAATAATAGCGGTTAATTAATACTTGAAAATATCTTTTAATTGGGCGTTTATTGCAAGCGCATGCGCATTAACGATAAAAAAGCGAATAACGCTGAATGATTTATTGAGCCGTCTCACGAAGGATCTCCATCGATTAAGGGTCGTCGATGATATTCGATTGTTAAATCGATAAAATCGAGGAAACGAATAATTGAATTATGTTCACTATCCATTACATTTTTATTAATGGGTTTTCTGGTTGACATTTTTAGTAAATTTAATTCTTCGTTTTTTATACTTTTGGTAGAAACTCATTCAATATTTATAACCCAGCCCCTTTTAACCCCTTTCGAGTGAAAGTTCATTTTCTGGGTGAGCTCACTCCATCGTAGGATATGTCTTTGATGCACGACAAGAAGCTGGCCAAGAGCAAAACTCATTATTGATTAAAAAAAGAGTACCATATTTAATATTTCTGCATATATTTTTAAAACATTGTCCACCGCTTTAGTTAGTAGAATAATATTTACTTGAAGTAAAACCATAATTTTCTCTATCATTGCATTGCAAAATACAAAGTAATTGTATTAAAAGCCCGCACAAACCCTAGAGTTCTTTATGAGCACAGCGACATAATATAAGCGACATAGCCTATAGCTTAACTAAGCCATAGGCTGCGAGCAGTCATTAAATCGTTATTACTTTAATAGTCAGTTTGTTTTTCAATGTGTTCTAATTTTAATTTATTGTTGCCAACCGTACAGCGCTACCGTAGCGGAGCGTCTAGATAATCTATGGTATCCGTTGGCGGGAGTAATAAATCTAGCATCGGGCAGCAATTGACGTAAATGACATCAAATGACCACAAAATATCGGTTGGTGTTGAGAGTGCACCAATAACATAGTATCATGTACTGTGCCATTACGGTGCTGGGGCCTATCGTTTGCAGCATTCTGGTGTAATTTTAAACTAGCTTTTAAATTACTACGGTTTTGCTTGTGTGAATTCACAAATATCTATTGCAACTATACATGTACGAAAACGGTTTACGAGTAATGAGCGAGCCTGTTGGAAGAGTGGTTAGAGTGTTTGGCTTGACTTGACACTCTGTCTCAGGGGTCCCGGGTTCGATTCCCAACAGAGTCAACTCTGGCCCAACAGAGTCAAATCAAGTGTGGTTTTGCTGTGGTTATAGACTCGAGAATTGTCTACTTTGGTATTCACTAAGCACATGTCAAAATGTCTACGACGTTTTTTCCATAGTTATATATGTCGATGAAGTTATTGGCGCGTTATTGAGTGGTTTTTAGTTTGACAAAGTATTATTTCTTATTTTATGCCGACTTTGAAGTCGACACGTTTTAAAAACCACAGATAGAGAATAGGCCCGCTGGTTTGGATTTGGAAAGTCGTCTTTCGTCAGTAATCGCCGCCTAACAGAAGACCATCTTTAAATATAAGAAATTTTTCACAACTTGTGATCTTTACCCAGCACTTATCTAGTTAATTATTTATTATAGGTCAGCATTTATTCAAAAGTCTAACTTTGTGTCCATTCCATTTCTGTCTTCCGAGAGTAGTCTAGCACCTGTTTTGTTCAATATGTACAGTCGGCCGTATAAGTCGATTAACACATTCAAAAGTGCAAAACAACTGAAAACTCAATTTACTTACTTACATACTTACTTACTGAAGCTTTTTACAATCGTTTGTACGTGAAGTTTATTTAGTTCTCTAGTCTTGACAACGTCTTATGGCGCGTTGAGTGTTCAGTTGTTTTGCACTTTTGAATGTGTTAATTGACTTATGCGGCCGACTGTACCTACCTACTGGCATATCACGCGAACTTACGTGAAACCTATTAGTTGCCATCAAGATACCTACCGTCTAAGTATATCTACTCTTATCTATTCCCTAAACTGTCCGAACTTTATAATATTTGATTATAATAAGCATAATAATATACATATTGTATGTATGTGTCTAAAAACATTTATTTAATACTAGCTGGTGCCCTCGAAAAAGAAAGAAGTATCCTGTGTCCTGTACGTCTAAATGTTTATCTACCAAGTTTCATGAAAATTGGTTAATTCGTTTAAGAATTATGGAGGAACATACATACATACAGAAAAATATTCTAAAAATCGTCAATTTAGTTTCAGTATCATGTCCTACATATAGAACCTACAAACACGATATCTCTGAAAAAAAAGGTAACTTACTCCATGACCGACCTTACAGATTTATTATTAGTATTGAACACGTATTTAAAGACTTAAAAGCATTCTGTAAAGTAAACAAAAAAAAAATTATGCCACAGTTTAAAATAGTTAAATTTTTTAGACCAGGATCAACCTACTTATAGATGGGCCATTTTACTAACTCTTACGGTCAATAATTTTATAGGTATAGGCTTTTTGGAAATTCTATTTCGTACTTCCTTGCGTTTCGTAGTCATAAATTGGTTATTCCGTCTGATAGCAGTTGCCTTACAGCTCCCTTACAGAAGACTACTTGTAGAACAGTGTATGTATGTTGTTGTATTTTGGTGACAAGTAGGAGTTAGGAGATCCCAAAGCCAATTTTCCTATCCCCTATTAATCCTCATCCTTTATCCTAATAAAGCTGATAGCCTACTGGCAAGACCTATGACGTTGCTTATGTTAATAGGAGACGGTAGCCATGTAGTTACCATCAAGTGGACCGTGAGACAACATTGAAATAAAGAAAATGTTTACAAAATTACAAAATTGTCATAATATTACATGATACATACCTACTACAGTAGGGATAGGAAAAGTTTCGTCACCTTAAAGACGAAATTTGCTTGCACCAGGGCAATTGTCAGTCAGTCATGTCAAAATTTCATTTCAAACGTCTGTCAGTTCTCTGCTTAGTGCTTCAGTTTTAAAAGGTACTAACTAAAGCGTTTACGATTTTGATAAAGCAATGAATTTGAAAACTGACGAAGGTTTTCGTACCCTGACTTTACATATATCACACATATAGCTAAGCTATGTGTCCCACCCACTATATTAACTTATGATAGCATGTCATTTAGTTACATTAACTCGATGCTTTTAGATACAGAAAGGTAATACGCTGTGTTTAGCCTAGTTATGGAAAGTTGCTAATTAAGCCATACTTCGAGATGTTTGAATAAATTCCCCATAACAACGTGTTTCCTAGTTGATTATAACTGGGTATGAATTTAAATGAATATTGATTGTATTGAGGTATACCTATAACTTAGTTATTATAGCGAGGAAGTGGATAGGACTTAGTTTTGTATTCATTAGTTAACACAGTCACTATTTCTTAGTAAGCATAAACAGACTTATTCATAGCAAACATAAACGGAATATAGATGCAGTAAAGTAGTTTCATACACTTGACGTTAGCCACCTACCATCAAGTGTAGCGTCCGTAATCCTACACCTTATAATACAAAAAAATTACCCTTATACCATACCCTATCCTACCCTACCCTTTATAATACAAAAAATGCCTGCTTGAACTGTTTTTATACAAATGAGTGAGCATACTAATTCTATAGCATATTATAGTTAGAGTTCTTTGGTAGCCTACTATTTGTTGTCATAAAAGTTCTATGAAATCCCTCAAGTAGGAATCTTTTTAAATATCTTACACAGTCATATCAAATAACATTGACATTTCCCCTTATGCTCACATTCCTTCAACCTTTTAGAATAGGATACCTTTTAGAATTGAGAGGAGTCACACTTTTGTCGCTATGCGAAAGCCAAATACTATCATAATTAAATTGATGTTATAGTGCTTGGTCCACCATCTACTGTGTTTTAGTTAAAAAAATGTGTACTCAATATTAATCATGTGGCATTTCAATGTAAACATCAAATAATTAGGTAGGTATTATGCGTTTGCGCAACCGCAACATTTTCGTATGATAAAATGTCAAAGAGCATTCCGTCATGGCTCGATTCAATTTTCCTTCGCACGTTGACCGTTAATTCGAAAATGGCCGACACAGGACCAATAAACAAGACAAGTGATGTAGAAAAACATGCTTACATATTACAATATAACGCTCCTATGACTCACGCTTACGACTCGGTCATAGCCCAGAATAGAAACAATATCTACGACACTTCTGTTGTGTTGTGTAGTTTTAAATACTTTTGTGTGGAAGTAACAGCATGGACTGAGGTACATCGAAAATAGAAGTGAGTTTCTGCATTTTAAGGGTAACAGAAAGGACCATTGTCAGCACCACCAACTGAAACGTGATTCACAGTTTAAATATCTCGGTCACATTGTCACTGAATGTCTAAAAGATGAGCGAATATCGAAAGAGAACGCAGAGCATTGTCAGTTAGAAGCAATATGCTGGCACATAGATTTGCACGTTGTACCATAAATGTCAAACTCATGCTTTTCAGAGTATACTGCGAGGGTTTTTCACATGTGCACTATGGACTAATTTTATACAGAGCGCCTACAATGACTTAAGGGTCCAATATAATAACACCTTCAGGGTTATAATGAAACTCCCACGTTTCTGTAGCGCATTTGCAATGTTTGTGAATGCTGGTGTACATGATTTCTATGCAATTATGCGAAAAAGAAGTGCATCCATGTGTGCAGGTTGCGAGAGAGTTTCAACGAAATCTTGAAGATGATAGTGGACAGAATGGATGGAGCGGTCTTTAACCGATACACTAATTTTAGTCATTTAGTCGCTAAATTAATGTTTAAAATATTTATTTATTTGTTTATTTAATAGCTAACCTTACAGCATTTAATATTTAACAAATATATAAAACAGATATTTTTATATAGCCATCTTAAAGGTTAGGCATCTTAAATTTTCTAAGTACAAAAAAAAGTGCTAGTACCTAATTAAAAAAATAAATGATAACAATATACATACAATACACATCTATAAATTATATAAACATATTATACATTCATTATTGTGTGTGTGTGTGTAATATATAATTATTATCTGACTTGAAAATGATGGTATGTTTTACTCTGCATGGACTAATTTTGTCTGAAATAAATTATTATTACATGAAAATCGCGGTGTCTATGCTCGACGAGCAAAAAATAAATTAAAAAAAAAAACTTCAACGTCTCAACAGAAAGTTTTCAATCGAAAAAAAAATTAACCCCAAACGTTTTAACTATTCCTCGACAGACAAGAATATCTAAGAATAATAAATCAACTTGTTTCCACAATAAGCAATTGACCCCATTCCGGAAAGGGTCTATTCTATAATCAAAAGTCATTTTTATTCGCCTACTTTCAAAAGGTTACATGCCACATTTTTGACAGCTAATTAAACAGAGACATTTTGACTTCAAGAGTGCATTGTCGGAGCCGAATCTAATAACTTCTACTATTATTTATTGTTACATTCAGACCCGTCCTCGTTTCTTGCTCCAAGGGCGTCTGCTTGACACTTAACAAATGAATTTTAGATGATTTTTTGACCTTTCTTACTGTAAAATGTTGTTTATTATTGTGCAACATTTATTTTTAATATATGTTTTTAAAAATTATACCTACTCAATTTTTTCTGCTAATACTTTTTACCCAAAATGCTCGCACCAAATCTCTGCAGCTTGATGTAAAAGTATTTAATGCAAATTAGGTATGTGTATATATGTAATTTATGTATGTGTGTAACCTTCCTCGTTTATCTCTCTTTCCATTAATCAAAATTTGGATGGTTTATAAAAAAATTGTGGAGAACAAGTCGCGAACAGCGAGCTGGTTATAAAATATCTAGGCTTTATTGTTTGAGTAAAATTAAAAGTGTTATGTAGTGTGGCTAACAAAAAAAATTAGTAAGGATTAAAAAGAAAACAAAAAAAAAATGTAGCAGATTCTATTATGACTAAAAAAAAAATAACTTCAAAACAAACATTACTTAATTAATAACTATACAGTCCAAACATCTTTCAAAGTAACAAATGGCTCTATTTAAGCCCTAATAGTTTCTTTTGTTAATGCGAGAAAACTGTAAATAAAAAGTATGTCAAAACCATAATGCTAGCTGTCACAACATTTGATAGTAAGAAACAAGCAATTCATTACTGTCTAATATTCTACAATGGGTTTAGATTCCATAGGCGACCGCCATAAGGGATTTAATTTCTTTTATGGGACACAGTTGTAAAGCTATGATACCACACAATCCTGCCCCATTTAAAAAATTACTTTGAGAGTCTATAAATAATATCCATTGATATCTCAAGTGTTCTTGTACTTTTAAAGTTTTCGAAAAAGGATTCTTGTATTGAGTGTTTTCGCCGAACAAAAAACCGAGGCAAAATCGCTTTACAATTTTTAAAACATTTCCATCACGCCCATATATTTATTGCGCTCCATGTATTTCACGAAGCCAAAAGTTACTTGAAATACGGACTTTTTAAAGAACAAAATAATGACGTCATTCTTGCGTTACTCCAAGGTTTTACCTGTTTTATCTTATATTTTTGAGTATACTATCTACTAGCTGGTGCCTGCGACTTCGTTCGCGTTAGCCTATCCTGTGTCCTGTACGTCTAAATGTAAAGTTTTATGAAAATCAGTTAATTCGTTTAAGAGTTATGGAGGAGAACATACAAATACACTTACAGATTTGTTATGTTTGCTTTGGCTGTGTTTTACGCTAGCCAGCTAGTATTATTTATATATTTTTTGGTACTATAAAAAGATTTTTTTTTAAATCGCCAAAATCTACCAATAAAATAAAGTGTTGAAGAATCACACAAAAAATATTCACAAAAATTATGCAAATGTAAAACCAGCTGTTTGCTTTTACAAGGAGATTACACGTCGCGAGCATTGTACAAGTTAACCCTTAAAAGTCCATGCAAATTTCTCGCATAAATAAATAATGTATGGGCCTCGACGACACATTGATATCTGTTGGCGATAAGCTCGGCTTAGACAAAGATTAATGGCTGAGTAAGATTTGTTGACACCTTCGCGAGATAGTCATTTTAATAAGAATATCTACTGCTGTTAATATTCATAGCATTCTTTTTTGTTTCTATTTAAAACACTAAACCTGTCTTTTACAGACTTGTATTTTTTAATTTGAATACCAATCAATGTTCGTGTTGTGTAGTAAAATTGGATTATCATTATCTGTTTTCTTAATAACAACAGCATTAACACATAATTTATTTAAACTTAAATGTCTGTTATTAAAGTTACATTTTTTTTTAATTAAAACACAACACCGATTAAAGTGTGGGGCGCCTGTATAGAGGGCTCCCCAGCTGTGGGATGGTTAGATAATGTTCCCACGTATGTACATATATTGGTATACAAGCTGCAGACTATCCCCGACTTCCACCAGAATGATTAACAAGCCTCAACTTAGTCAGCAGCCAATGAAACTCAAAATACATTTGCATTAGCACAGAAAAAGTCAGGTTGAAAAGCAATAGCAGAATGTTTATTTACAAATTTTGGCAGCCCTTATATATTTTCATTTTGACAAGACATTCTATTTCAAATTCAAATCAATTATGGAATTATATTTTAAATGTTCGTTCGAATATTTCATGTTGACGTTTTCGAATCTTCGCTGCCAGCGTTCTATGAAGAGGTTGTATATGCGTATTTTGTAATGTGGAGTATCGCCACATATTCCCCCTGGCCAGACCATGACTATGGTCGATAGTAGTCTGGAAATCTGACTCGACGACCACTGCGCGACCTCTTCTCTTCAGGCTCGACGTTAGGTACGACGACACGACTTGAAGATGGCTCATAGGTTAGCTCACATCTGTCTTCGTTGAGTTGCGTTGCTTCTCTCATCAGAAATGCCGGTTTCAGCCTGTCGATGGAGATGTTCTGCATCTTGCCGCGGACATCGACGGTAAAGAATTTAGGCTGCCTCTTCACTATCTTGTAGGGTCCAGCGTACGGCGGTTGTAGAGAACTTCTGACATGGTCTTGACGAATGAAGACGTGTGTAGATGTATGCAGGTCTCGGGGTATGTAGAATGGTGAATTGCTGTGCCATGTGGTAGGTTGTGGAGTCAGCTTCGCCATATAGGAGCGAAGTCGGTTTGCGTACTCGGTGACATCTCTAATGTTGCAGATGCTCCGGAATGATGCAGACCATGGATAATGTCGAAAACTTGTCTTCGTAGCTGAGGAGTGATGTACGGTCGAGGAAAAATAGAAGTGTCACCGTAGACAGGTAAGTATATTTCCTCTTCTGTTTCAGTGCTGAACCGTTTAGTAGAAGGTCTTGCAGTTCAGGATCTGATTCCTGAAATCGTGCAAGTTCCTCGTAGTCAATTGCAGTTGCAATCTCTTCCTCTCGTGACAGTGCGTGCGTCAGCGACAATGTTTTCTTTCCCAGGCAAGTACCCGGGGATCACCAGTAGGTGGTGACGTAGTATGGTCAGCAAGGACCACATGGTCTACATGGGCCGGACGGCCCTGTCCACAGGAAAGCGGCTAGGCCCACACGGCGGGGTCACTAGCGAATAAACTTCACCATTGTTTGAATTGTGTTCACTGAATTATGTTAGTGAATTTAGTCTATATACATTTTAGAAGAACTTCGGCCGAAAAATATAGTAGAATATTTACATAGCAAAACCCCGGTTGAGAAGCGATAGTATAATATTTACATAGCAAAACCCCGGTTGAGAAGCAATTGTAGAATATTTATTTACAAATTTTGGCAGCCCTTATATATTTTCATTTTGACAAGACATTCTATTTCAAATTCAAATCAATTATGGAATTATATTTTAAATGTTCGTTCGAATATTTCATGTTGACGTTTTCGAATCTTCGCTGCCAGCGTTCTATGAAGAGGTTGTATATGCGTATTTTGTAATGTGGAGTATCGCCACATATTCCCCCTGGCCAGACCATGACTATGGTCGATAGTAGTCTGGAAATCTGACTCGACGACCACTGCGCGACCTCTTCTCTTCAGGCTCGACGTTAGGTACGACGACACGACTTGAAGATGGCTCATAGGTTAGCTCACATCTGTCTTCGTTGAGTTGCGTTGCTTCTCTCATCAGAAATGCCGGTTTCAGCCTGTCGATGGAGATGTTCTGCATCTTGCCGCGGACATCGACGGTAAAGAATTTAGGCTGCCTCTTCACTATCTTGTAGGGTCCAGCGTACGGCGGTTGTAGAGAACTTCTGACATGGTCTTGACGAATGAAGACGTGTGTAGATGTATGCAGGTCTCGGGGTATGTAGAATGGTGAATTGCTGTGCCATGTGGTAGGTTGTGGAGTCAGCTTCGCCATATAGGAGCGAAGTCGGTTTGCGTACTCGGTGACATCTCTAATGTTGCAGATGCTCCGGAATGATGCAGACCATGGATAATGTCGAAAACTTGTCTTCGTAGCTGAGGAGTGATGTACGGTCGAGGAAAAATAGAAGTGTCACCGTAGACAGGTAAGTATATTTCCTCTTCTGTTTCAGTGCTGAACCGTTTAGTAGAAGGTCTTGCAGTTCAGGATCTGATTCCTGAAATCGTGCAAGTTCCTCGTAGTCAATTGCAGTTGCAATCTCTTCCTCTCGTGACAGTGCGTGCGTCAGCGACAATGTTTTCTTTCCCAGGCAAGTACCCGGGGATCACCAGTAGGTGGTGACGTAGTATGGTCAGCAAGGACCACATGGTCTACATGGGCCGGACGGCCCTGTCCACAGGAAAGCGGCTAGGCCCACACGGCGGGGTCACTAGCGAATAAACTTCACCATTGTTTGAATTGTGTTCACTGAATTATGTTAGTGAATTTAGTCTATATACATTTTAGAAGAACTTCGGCCGAAAAATATAGTAGAATATTTACATAGCAAAACCCCGGTTGAGAAGCGATAGTATAATATTTACATAGCAAAACCCCGGTTGAGAAGCAATTGTAGAATATTTATTTACAAATTTTGGCAGCCCTTATATATTTTCATTTTGACAAGACATTCTATTTCAAATTCAAATCAATTATGGAATTATATTTTAAATGTTCGTTCGAATATTTCATGTTGACGTTTTCGAATCTTCGCTGCCAGCGTTCTATGAAGAGGTTGTATATGCGTATTTTGTAATGTGGAGTATCGCCACAAAAGAATTAGTTGAGAAAATGTATTGTATTTTCTAGAAAAGTTTCCCCACCTTTTTTCCTTTTCAATTGTCTTCTTTCAGAAGTTTTTTTTTGCAAATAACTATATTTGGCAATATAGTTAACTTCTTTTGTATATCTGTCAATATTCTTCATAATGGAAGTTCAATAATGCATCTATGTAATGAATATTATCGTTAAAAAGTAGCTAGTAGGAGTAGTAGGATTTTAAAGTGTAAAATTTACATTAATTTATATCTCAGATCTTTTTACGATACAAGAACCCTTCAACATATTATTAGGTATGTTAAGTAAAAACTGACGCTGCCAGTGAACGGGTTATCCATAGCAAGCATTAAAGATATGGCTTAATTCCACAATTCCAATGCGCATTGCGATTAAATATACATATAAAATACCAAATAGAAGCTATAGCTAATTACCAAGATATACGACTTAATCCTTATCTAGAGATAAAATTGCAACCAGTAAAAACGCAATGATCATATCCTTTCTGATAAATTAATGACATTAATAATGAAAATAAGTAATATATTAGATATGTAATCGTTAATACATCGAGATATTTTCAGTGTCGTATTTAAAAATTATTCTTAACTAAGTAGAGACTTCCTTATCCCATCCCAATCCTTTATCCTTAACTAGCTGCTGCCCGCGACTTCGCCCGCGTAACTTTGTAAATTATATAGTAAAACCTTCCCCGAAAACCACTCTATCCATTGGTGAAAACAGCATGAAAATCGGTGCAGTAGTTTGTTCAGTGAGTCAATAGTAACATCTTTCATATTTAATTTTAAATTCTAATTTAAAATTTCTTTCGTTACAGATTTGGATTTTATAAACACACGGACACATCAATACAGGTAAACATTTACTTAATATATTAAAATTAAATACTACCTTTTATTTGCGACTATGTTCGCGTTGAATTAGTATTGGTGCCATCAAAGTTAAAAATCGAATATATTGAATTACAATATGAACAAAAGAAATATCAAATATGCATTTAATTTTCCAACAAACTTTGAACACAGCAAAATATATATTTTTTATAAGTAAAGGTCTCATGTGAAGATGGTATCACAGGTGAATAATCAAGATACCATCAAGATGGTGACTTTATACCGTCGTCTGTTAACACAAACAACATTATAGGAGTTGCAGTCCTTAAAATAAAGGATTAAGAGGGGGTGGAATAGGGGAATATTATGTCCTTTGACATCTTTTATTCAGCGAAATACCTATTTAGATTTTTACAAGAATGGAATAATAAGCTGTGAAAATATAACCACTACTTAACTGTACGTATATAATGTCATCACATACTTGCGTCTGAATTTATTTTGTTCAGTACAATATATATTCAATATTTCGCCATCCCAGCAATGTGACGCCGTAACGGAGCGGCGTTTCCCGTTACCGCTATTCCAACGATAGTGAGTTCGTATCCACGTAGTCTCGTAGGCCTGTATCGAAGCTACGTATTTACTGTTGAATATGTTAGTCAAAATGAGGCCGATATTGAAGTAATCTCTTAACGGTCGCGGTTTAGACTTGCAGTGTCTTTAACGCATCACCCTAGGGACCTACATTCTTTATACACTTCATTTTTCTTTTTTGTCAATAATTCAAACAAGTCAAATTAAAAATAATCTATTGAACCTTAGGGTTATATTATAGACCTCTACTTATCGAAATTTAATGTTTTTTTAAATTGTTGTATTGATGTGTTTAAGATACTAAACAAGTAGTTATTTATTTAATTTTTTTACAGTTATAAAAGTCGGTATTTCCATAAGTAAGTAAGTGCGTCCTTTATCGAATTTTAAAAAGAAAGTCTCTCAAAATGTCTTAAAGATAACGTCAATTGATTGATGAAAAGTATCTGCGTAAAGTGTTTGACACTCATCGATAAGAATATTTGTTTTCGATATAATTTCACCAACTCGATACAATGACCTTGTTATGTCATTGTAATAAGGACGATGTCTTCATATCTTTCGTATGATTGTACGCTTTCTAGATATTTTAACACGTTTATTTTATTTTTATTTCGGCCAGTATTTTATCGCACACGAGAAAGACAGTTTTTTTTTTTTAAATCCACTTAAAAATATTTAAAAAAATCTGCATAGAAAATCTTCTTAGGGATTTATACAAAGTAGTGTTTAAAATTTGTATGAACCAATTGATATTATATATATATTTTTTTTTTTTTTTTTTTTTTTTTTTATGTAATCAAGGCAGCGCTTGGCCGCGATCTCACTTGATGTTAGGTGCAGATGCGGCCAAAGATGGACCACGCTTACCTAGTAAGTGCCCATTTACCCTAGACTTGAAGACCCCGAGGTTGTAATTTTGGGGAAACACGGACGCAGGCAATGAGTTCCACTCCTTAGCAGTTCGGACAAGGAAGGTGGAACTATAACGCTTCGTGCGTGACCGGGGAACATCAACCACGAAGGGATGAAATCCCCGCCCGCGCCTCGTGTTCCGCAAGTGGAACGGCTCTGGCCGGATCAGATCCCATAGGATGGACGCACATTCTCCGTGGTGTAGACGATAGAAAACCGATAGGCATGCTACTTTACGACGATGCTGCAGGCTTTGAAGCTGAGACTCCACAAGAGTGTCGTTGCCAATAAGTTTTTTAGCTCGCCTTTCAATCGCCTTCAATATTTAATTATAAATCTTTATTTCAAACTAGATAACATGTCGAAATTACACAATGTAGGTAAATTAAATTTAATACAGGACGAAACCACCCAATGACTAGTCCTAATTTTCATTTTGATATAAAAACAGAGATTTCTAGTTTGATAAAAAGGTTGACCGTTGAGCAAATTGAGTTTAAATTACATTAATTATGAGGAGTTTTATTAAATCCTTTGTTCCAAGCTTATAAAAAACATAGGCCCTAATTCATAGCTTTAATGTGATGTTTCACCCATTATCCACGTTCCTTTATCCATCACAGCCGGTCTAAATAACCCCTAACCCTTCACCGACATACGGTGTCTTTAGTGCCCCCAACTTTCACATCCTTCCTGTTTTAAATGTATTCATAAAACAGCAAAAAAATCTAATGCGTATCATTTGACGGTTTCTAGACAAAAGACTGCTATCTATTGTGTTGTTAAAAAAGATTTTTTTGTTAGCTTTGAAAGTGGATCGCAAGATGCAACGGATACTTTGGCCACAGCTTAAATAATAGGGTTATGAGACAGATAAAAAATTACTTTCTTTTTAGGGTTACATTGAAACCGTTTTAATGGGTGATGTTCAAAAACAATTTTAATAATTTGATAAGTCTATCGGACCTGTATCTATCATTTTATTTATTTTCTTTTAATATATTTTTTCTGGTTAGTTAATAAACTTTGATATACGCAATTATTTATTTGAATTAATATTATTAACATAGTTTATTAAAAAGAATCTCTTTATTGCTTCACACTGTATGTTATTATAGAACGTGAACAAAACAATTCAGATCAATCAGTTAATCAACAAATATTATTAGTATTCCTAGTAATTAAAGAAAAAGTTTTCTTTTAAAGTTATAAAGTAACTGAGAAAGACAATGTATTTTTATTCATAATTAATGAATATATTTTAAATAACAAGTAGTGTCAAATATTGCTTCAAGTTTTTTTTATTTTTTTTATTGGTATCATACTCTTAACAAACATCTCACAAGCCACCAAGTGTATCCTACAATTGTTCCGGTCCCTAACCAACACAATAACGCTACCGTACATTAAACACCGACATACAATCTAAGTTACTTTGAATAAAGCATCCCATTGTGAATATTATAAATATTATGCTAATGCGATAAAGGAATTTTTGACTCCGGGTCGTTTAGGCCAGGTGTCGCGGCGAAAGGGTTATGAGATTCAAATGTCTTGTGACCCCAGCATGCATGTGATCATTTATTAAGATTTAACCCTTTTGTTTAGTTTTATTCACATAAAGCCATATGCATGGTTAGATAAATTTATGTGGGAATTAATATTTTATACGATATCATGTTTTTTATATTCTATTCACAGCGCGCTTAGTTGCATCGTAAATTTTTCAATTACTTACTGCACTCTGAACTTGTACCGTTAAGAAATAGATTTAGTGTTTATTTTAATACCTATTGTCAATATTTCCTCCTATATACTAATATTATTAATGCGAAAGTTTGACAGGATAGATCTTCGTCTGAGCAAAAACAGCTCAAAGGATTGGATATTTTATTACCTGGATTAACATATGGGATCTTTTTATCCTGGAAAAATGCTAGTGATAAAGATGTCAGATATTTTTTCAGTTTTTAACGCGGACAAAATCGCGGGCTATGGAACTAAAATGATAAAATGGAACTCCAAAAAATATCAAGTAATTTTTTGGTGCTATAATAAATATTATCAGCACATTCAGACACCTTGGCTTTGCTTGTATTTATAGACGAAGGTAGCCACATACCATCTATAGTGAACAGTCGACCAGCATGCTGTATTTAAAAATAAATCATAACACGGTCTTGTTCTTTCTAATGTCAATACTCAATATACTTATTATAATTTCTCCTTTATATGCTGAAACGTATGTCTTATATACGTCTTGTATTATATGTTTTGGCACGTCTTGTATTAACTGGTCTTGGTCTGGTGAAGGCTTTACTAGTTAGTTTACTTAAGTTAATCAAAACTTTGCAGTTCTTAAGGGTTGTTAGACTTGTTAGGTTAGCTATTGGGGATATTATGTCATATAACAGCCAAAACTTAAAACGGTCAGTTTATTTCTACTGTAAATATTTATTTAATTAAATTAAATAAAGCCGGATTAATTAAGTGAAATGTGCAAAAGCTCTAATAATATATTATGATAACTTAATTTGCTGGTCAATTTGATTATAATATAACTTAATTCTCACCTGTGGTTTGCAGACACTGCAATTTTATAGTTATAATGCGCGATTATTTTTGAGTAAAAAAAACTACAGATAATCTGGCACGAAAGGTGTATTTCGAGGCTTGGTTATATTTTATAAAAATAAAAAATAAATAAAACGATTTTAACGAGCGAAAATAACGTCCAATTTAAAAGCAGTTAGTCGAGTTAGAGTTGAGTCGTCATTTGAACATTTTCATTAATGTTAAATTTGCCACTTCCGTCCGAAGCGACTGTTTTAACGTAAAAACGTGGTATTATGTAATTACCAACTTAGCTGTCGTCTTGATACTCAGTGTATATATACACAACGTTCTTATTTTAAATGGAAATTCACTTTACTGACGATTTGACTGATCGTCAGTAAAGTGATTGATCAATTGGAAAACTACTTTGCAGAAGTTTACGATAAATTTTTGTATGTCCACATACAAAAATTTAGAAATCATTGCTAGAATATTTTAGATTTTTTTTGAGCGTATTATTGTTATAGAAATATCACTTATTAAGTATGTTAAAAAATATTAACTATAGCACGCTAAATTTTAATATCAAAACTAAACTATGATTTCATGGCCAGAATGAAAAGATTCAGGTCATAGTCTTATATATATTATACATTGTCAAGGATACATAAAAAAATACTGTTCCCGAAGGAATAATTAAAAAAAAACTCCTCACAAAAATTGCTCATTTGAACTTATGCAGTCTTATGTGTTAAAATTTATAATATGTAGTTCCTTATAGTTAGATTAAATAAGTTTTAACACCTTGTGCGGACGAAGTTGACAATTATACATAAATAATACTATAAACCTTGCGGGTTGCAAGGTTTATTGTATTATTATGTTAGAGCCCCCGCGCACTAGGCAGCCTGGCTGCGCAGGCTGCGGCAGCCAGTAAAACATATGTATGGGAGCCAGCGCACTAGGCAGCCACGAATTCTCGGCTGCGGCAGCCAACACAACGCGCCTGTTTGCACGGCAGCCAGCTGGCTGCGCGCAGCCCGAGCGTGTGTAGGCAAATGTATGTGGCTGCCGTCGAATCTCCGCGCATTAGTTGTAGCAGCCAGAAGTATAATAGCGAAACCCTCCGACTCGAGGTCGTAGCCTATATTTGCTCATTCATTCTAGTTCTCGCATGTATTCTTCTCGCACTTTTATTCTACATCCTATTTCTTTCTTTCATTCATTCTATACGGGTGGGATTCCCGTCTTTATCTAATCTATCTATACTTAATTTCTAATTTCTTTATTCTTTCCAGTAGGGTATGGGTGAATAATTGTAGACAATTTTTTTATAATTGGACCCCCCCCCCCCCTCCCTCCCAAAGCTGATGCGCTGAACTCAGTTCGCCTGAAGCTCGCTCGATTCCACATATATGTCGAAGCATTGTTCCCTGTCTCACAAGCCTACTTGGTCTCAATCGACATAATAAGCAGTAGTTAGCCAGAAGTATTTTGCGTTCCGAACTTTTTTAAAAAATGAATTTTCGATACAGAGAAATTTATTTAACCTATTTCATCTTTGAAATAGGTTTGGAATAAGTCTTTTGAGTGCTTTTCTAGAAAGAGAGGATGAATCCAGTGTCTTTTTTTGTTTTGCGTTTTTTACGAGATAGGTAAACAATAATAAGTTCTTCCACGTCCATATTACTTGACGTTTGGGTGACAACTGGCCGTCGATTTGGCTGCCATAACTGGCTGCGCAAATATTTTGGCTGCCGCAGACTGGCTGCGCAGCCAGGCTGCCTAGTGCGCGTACTTTCGACCTCATAAATACATAAGAAGAGAAATAGATTTTATATTTTATTTCTTTTTGCATACCAGTTAGTCTGACCAAAGTAGCAACAATATGTCAAAAAACCCATTATATTTGCAAGTACTAATAATAGTGAAACAGGAACTGAATTCCACTTTGTTTAATTGTGTTTATGATCGCATTACTCTCATAAATAGATCTCTTCATACTATAATTATACGCTTCTTGTATATAATTATATTATAACAGACGTATATTATATTATAATAGACTGTACCTAGTTAAGTGTTCATAATTCCGTCGGACAACTTTTTTAATTTTTGTAATTATACTTTAATTATAACTTTCTTATAAAATCTACTAGTTACATAATATATTATCAATAGATAGATCATTTTCATAACATGTTTTCAATTTTTTGCCTTCAAATGATAAGATACGTCGACCTGTCAATAATAAATAATTCATTGACAGATGTTTCTAATTAAAAGAACTGTTTTATTTTATAAAATATTTGAGTTATTATGATGGTTGCAACCCGCTGAGTTTTGAACTTGGTTCGTTTTGACAAAAATTGAATTCAAAGAAATTTTTATAAATTTAAATTAAATCATTAGTTTTTTATTAATGATTAAATTAGCTTTTACTGCCTCGTGATACATTTTTTTTTTTTATGTAATCAAGGCAGCGCTTGACATTATATATCACATAAAATTCTAAGTCATAAAAATGCATGTTTTATTACTTCTGAAGAACTTTTATAATCTCTTTGCGATCGTGTTTTCCATTTAATTACATTAACGTAAGCACGTGACTAGCTGGTGCCTGCGACTTCGTCCGCGTTTACGTACGTACACAAAATACCTACCCTTACACATTTATTATGTTTATATTGATGATGTCTCACACAAAAGAACTAGGTACATTTGTTTTTTATATTTTAATTTCTTATTAATAACACAGGTCAACACGATTTTTGGGTCTGGCTTCTGCATATGAAATTTTGATTTCTTCTATGTTAAAAATAAGGGAATAAATAATTTTTTTGATCAAGATTTTGTGCTAGAGCATTTTTTTAAGACAAATGATAGATTCATACATTATTTCCATACTTTTATTTTCAATTACAATTAGAAAAGTTTTTGTTGAACACTAGAGCCTTTGTCATTTAAGATTTTTGATAAACAACAGGAAATAAATATATGTAAAATAACGGAAAAATTAAGTTCAAAAATGAATATTTTTAGTGTTTCTCTTATGTTTGTATTGTATGGGCTGTCTCGTATCTTACTTAATGCTTATCGTCATAAATGAGGCAAAAGCAAACTTTAAAAGCTAAAAATGAAAATGTTACTATTTTTAGATGTCTAGAATCAGAATTTAAGCATTAGAACAGAAACCCAAAAGAGAATTTTTTTTTTGTTGACTGATGTAATCGATAGTCTTCAATAGTAATGCAAGTGTTCTTTGGAATTTCTCAACAGCATATTATTATGTGATGCCAGTCACAGTGGTTTTCTTTCTGTAATTTGTTTATGGTCTAATGAAATATTAAGTTTAGACTAATTTCCACTTTAAGTGTAACTGGATAGAATTTATTTTGGTTCTACAATTCTGTGATTGCTCCCGCTATAAACGCAAGTCATAAGAGCGGATGTAGAGACAATACATTGTAATTTTAATACCAACGATACTGACGTCACTTGTGTTTCATGCTAATTGCGTGGTGACTGGTGACAAATTACTGTGCCACTATAAAAAATTAAGTAGGACCAGATGGCTTTATTGTTTTAAAAAACTCGGTGACTTGGTTTCTAAGAAGTTGAGGAAATTATCTATGTCATGTCATTCATTAATAGTTTATTACAGAAGTGGGTAATGAACTTATTATAGATAGAAGAACATAAATGTTTTGTTAAATGTATATATATTAAATGAAATGCAACAACCGATTAATCTAAAGTAGCTTTTACCTATTTTGTTAATGTATGGTCAATGGGTTAAAGAAAAGGTGTTTTCTTTAACCCATTGACAATACATAGTTATGTTTATTTATTTATTTATACTTGGGAAACGTACAAGATATACAAGAAAAACATAAATCAATAAATTTTGCACTAAATTACTAAAACATATTATAAGTTATAAGACTACAGAATACAGGATATCGAAACTGAGAGAAAACATACAAAAAGAAAGAGAAAAGGAAACAAATACACCAGTTAACAAATAACATTTATAACATACAAAATAAATAGATAAACACTACAAAAAGAAGACTATACAACTATATTTTCGAGGGCCTGTTTAAGGCTTCGTTTATATAGGCTCCTATAGGATGGATAGTTTCAAACTAGAGGGTCTCTGTAGCACTACCATGAGTTTATGACTACCGAAATCGCTAGCGAGAGATGAACGAGAACGTAAAATATTTGTATGAAAAATTGTACAGCGCCTCTAGCGGTCACTCAAAGAACTTAAAACCAGTAACATGAGTTGCATAAGTGAAAAACCTATCGAATGTAGTCGCTAGCGACCATTACCGACTAACGTTTAACTTGACATTTCTATACAAAATCGGTACCAAGACTTACAAATTTGACTGATGCTCACGAGAAATACCGTAACGTTAGTAGTAAAATCATTCACTAGCACATTGAAGGGTGAAAGGTTAGTTATCGACAGAAGTAAACTAACGTAAGATTTCGATAGCAAGTCATGGTAGTGCTACAGGTCTCGGAGCAACTGCGTGCGGAAGAAGCCGCGAGCAACAGCCAGTACTTTATAAGTCGATAAACTCTTGCGTCGACGTGTACGTCTTTTGAAAAAAGTCAAGCGAGTACTTTGTGTACTGACAAAACGTATGGTAATAATAAAACAACACAGATGGCCAGCGGACACAGCTGTTCCTTTACTATTCTTATGCAAAACAGTATTTCATTGTACTTGTAATAGTGCGTGGAAGAGTTGTAATAAATGCCTTGTTGGTACTATAATAAAAATAAAAAATAAACTAACCAGTTGCGTGTAGGTAAAAACGGTTACAAATAATCATTATAAATTATATTATATTTAATAAGATTTATGAGTGAAGTTGCTTTTGCCTATTGATTTTTTTCTTTGACAATCATGATCTTTTTTAAAAAGGAAAAGGTGTTGGGTTTTATTGATTTTTATTCTGTTTAAGACAAGCACTAAAGCAGTAAGTTTATACTATTATAACTAATAATTATTTATATTATGTGTAAGTGCTAATTTGCTTTAGTAAATCAGTAGAGCAAATTTTTTTGCATTAACTTTTTTTTATATATTAAAAATTATGACCCTATGACAATATATTAACACTTGACAACGTAACGTAACACGATCTCTTAAAAGGCTTCCACACCATACAATTTGAACGTTTCCTATTTAGGAATCTAAGTAGAGAGCTCGTGATCACACTACGCTAAATTGATTTCTAAGTCGAAGACATAGAGTTGAAAATGGATAAACTCTCAATTGAATCCAATCTGTTCTAACTGCGATCACACCTTTCGATTTCCTAAATTGGATACGTTCAAATTGTATGGTGTGGTAGCCCTTTTAACAATACCATTTTCTTCGATCTGTGTGTCGATCGCTACCAATATATTATAGTCTTTGTCTGTGTGAGGAGGAACGGCGGCAGGCTTATTATCTAAATGCCTTTGGCTAAGCGACAGGCGAAAAATTAGTGCAATATCATACTAAATCGTATCAAGTAGCTCATAACACTCTAGTGTGGTTGCGTAAAAATTAACGATTTAGTGTGATATTGCACAAATTTTTCGCCTGTCGCTCAACAGAGACATTTAATTTTTAGATAATAAGCCTGTCGATGAGCTGTCGGTCTTTTAAGCTGCTCTGCTAGTCTATTCACTATTTTACTTTCCTGTTTAAACTAATATTTTATCTCATGAAAGCAAAGGACGTGTCTAATCCTATCTATACAATATACATCCTATAAAAAAGAATCTCTCGGATTCTTTGTATCGTGTGCCTATATTGTGCTAGACGAGTAACGTATCCTAGTATTTTCCCAGTCTCATTAGCCGCATAACGATTCGAGTACACATGTTATGTCACATTAAATTCCCCGCTTATTCTTGCCGTATGTCGTTTAATTTTGTCGCTTCCTCAATAAAATTTTATAGGTGATAATTAGGGCAACACGTCGGGACCACACGCGAGACGGAAGCGCATCTTTTGTTTTTCAAAATAGTGCTGTCTCTCTTATGCCACGCCATTTGGATTTCGAATTTGTCTTTAATTTATCCGTTCATTATTACTTATATTGCCGCCAAGCACGCTGACTGACAATCCGCTAAATGTTATTTATCTACCTCTTGAAGAAGATACAAAATATGATGAGTTTTATGGGGTCTTCTCTCATCATATCAGCTATAGGACGTTGCTAGACATAGGCCCATAATTTTCCAATAGAACCAGTCAGAAGCAGCATGGATCCACCTCGATCCTTATTAGGAAGTGCAGCATGGTGATTGCCGGCTTATTTTCGATAACTTTTTAAAATTGTCTAGGGATCTCCTCATCCCTGATTCGATCGAAGTCCATGGTTAGAGACCACATTTCTAATAAATCCATAAGTTATCAGTTTTTTGCAACACACATTGTATTCTCAACCAATACCATAATGTTGACGATTTCGCCTCTTTTTTGTTTGATCACACTGAAGTCTAGAATGATATGAAAAATTATATTTTTGCATAACATAACCCAATTCATGGGATAAAATAAAGGTTTAACAATATCACGCTACAAGGCCGACCGTTGATCAGACTGCTACTAGTAATTAGCTTTGTAAAACAAATTATTACCGTAAGCAACTATTAGAAAAATCTAGATTATGCATATAAATTTGTCGTAAAGCCTAGTCCAAGTATGTGGTTTCGACCACTGTCATTAGCAGTCGATAAAATAACCACGAAACGAATGGAATAAATAACTCTCGGTTCGATTAAGTCAATCTTTTAATTATCGGTTCGACTCGTGTATTCAATTTAATTGGTCATCGGTCTCACGCAATGTCTTATAATTTTTAAAAAGAAATATTCATCTGAACAAGTACTTACCTACTACACATTATTGTTGACGTTCACAATCCTAAATCAGCTACCATCCCTCGGAGCCGTGGAATTTATACTTTTATAAGAATCCATTAATTTTCAAATATATCAAAATTTTATCAAAAAATTGTCTATGGTTAAATTTATGGTTTTTACCTATGGTTTTTGTTAATTTATTATTACTGGAACACTGCGTCTTATTCTTAATTTAATCACCTGTCATCTATACGGGTGTAGTAGTTAATTTTGCTCACGGTCCTGTGAATATAAAAATAAATAAATAAAAATATTGTAGTCACGCCATATCGAGCAACGGCAACCCTCTCTTCGATCCATCATGGCGCAGGCGTGGCTCTCGGATGACGTCGACATGTACTAATCGCTCCCCCGCTTATAGACGCGCCGCCATATTGGATTTCCTTATTTTTTTAATTGTTTTTCGTTTGTTAGTGCGCAAACGCATATCACCGACCAGATTATTGATAAAATTATTATATAAAACTGGTTTCGGATAATTTAATTGGCTAGAGAATCTTCTGATACTTAATAATTGAGATCAACTAGACAAAATCAAACTAAACAAATTTAAACTATCAAAAAAACATGGCCGAGTACACTGCCTCCCCATAAATTCTTCTTAGAGACCTTTTAGATCTAGATCGCCAGCCTTGAAGTATAAAGAAGCAGTCACGTTGGAAGAATCACTGAATAGTTAATAAAATTAAGAACATGGTTTCTTGCATTTTTTTTTATTAGGTTATTATGTAATTATTATGTAATTATACATGTAAACCCTAGAATAAAATAAATAACTACATAAATAAATTATGTATACCTACTTTGATTTTCATTTTGGTGTCCACTTCATTTGGGTGATTTGGAAACTTCGCTCTGATAAAAGAATAAAAAATAAAAGATATATATTTTTTATTTACATTATGATGTGCGACCATTATGATGACGAAAGCTCTCTGTCGGCTTTCCAAAGGCTTGTTTTCATGTATTTTTTTGGTCTGTTTTTCACGATTCGCGATAAAACTTGTAGGTATACAAATGGGGGGGCGTGCAAGACGGTTCGCGTATCGTACGGCGGCATCGCCACTTTCCAGTTACAACGCTTTTAAATGCCCTTTAGTACAGTCGCAAACGAAATTAGGCCACACCTTATATTACAGTTTTCTTTTTAAACTTCAGTACAGCAGCGATAGCCCAGTGTGACGAAAACTCTTCTTTCAACATGATAATACAGGTTCGAAACTCGACCAGCCCTCATTGTAATTACGTGTGTGAATAAGAAGACGTGTGCTGTTTCAATTAGATGGGTCAGTAATAGAACAGGTCAAATCCCCTTGTACTATCAGGCGCGGCAACGCATTTAGGATCGATTTGTTTGGTTGTTTGTGTTAATATAGCCAGTCTATGACACTCCCTGATAATGTAGCTATGTATATGTTTTTTTTAATTAATCCATTACTTTTTGAGTTTATTCATTATAAACAAAAATACAAATCAAAGTATATCAGTCTTGTGTCATACGATTTTATTAACGTACAAATTTTCAGATTTAATTATTAAGTACCTAGGTAGTTTTAATGCTTAGTGGATTTGATACTTACCAGAATTTTTTTTTCTATTTATCAAACAGAAATCGAATTCCACTTCTCTGTTACAATTTAACTCGTCCAGTTGTTAAGTATGCAAAATAGTTGTTATTTTTCCATTGCATATTCCAGTTCAGTGTATAAATTTGAAAGCCCAGAAACCGATTATAGATATAAGTAAACTATTCTAGAATATATTCCTGTTCTTTGAATGACTCGCGTACGTACAATTTATTTATAAACTAGCTGGCGCCCGCGACTTCGCGTTTAAAAAGAAAAAAGTAGCCTTTCTGTGTCCTGTATGTCTAAATGTTTATCTCCAAGTTTCATGAAAATGAGTTAATTCGTTTAAGAGTTATGGAGGAACATACATACATACATACAGTACCTACACTTACATATTTATTATTAGTATTGATGGTTGATTAACATCAATTAACAATCAAATGTGTTTAACTGTTTACTTACCTACTACTGTAGCACTACCATGAGTTGCTATCGAAATCTTACGTTAGTTTACTTCTGTCGATAACGAACCTTTCACCCTTCAATGGGCTAGTGAATGATTTAAATACTAACGTTACGGTATTTCTCGAGAGCATCAGTCAAATTTGTAACTCATGGTACCGATTTTGTATAGAAATGTCAAGTTAAACGTTAGTCGGTAATGGTCGCTAGCGACTAAATGCGATAGGTTTTTCACTTATGCAACTCATGTTACCGGTTTTAGTACTTTGAGTGACCGCTAGAGGCGCTGTACAATTTTTCTTACAAATATTTTACGTTCTCGCTCATCTCTCGCTAGCGATTTCGATCGTCATAAACTCATGGTAGTGCTACTGCTACCGGGGACGAGTGGAATGAATCTCGTTTCTCGAAGGCTGTCTTGCTTTTTCTGTTCGTTTACGTAAGTGCTACCGATTTTTCTTCAATCTTCAATTAAGTATACCTATCTTCCTATATACTGTATCTTCAATTAGTTTCAATTCTTTTGGATGAGCTCGCTGTATCATAGGCCTCATTTTCGCTACACAGCTGGATGCTGGCCAAGAGCAAACCCGTCTCTAGACTAATACTTCTTCCCTTCACGAATAACAATTGCTAACTAAGTTTGTAAAAAAATTACATAGGTAATTATTTATTAAATATTAATCTTTTTCTAAATCTTATATCATAGCATATCTTGCAATAGTTATTTTTGTAAAGTGTAAACACTTACAATTCAATATTCACATAAAAAGACGCCACTGACCGTGAAATAACAGCATATGTGCTGTTGTGTTTCGGTGAGTGAGTAAGGGATGCCAGAGCCCATTACCCCATCCCTCCGTTATACCTTATCCTTAATCCTTCTATGGTCGGCAGCGCACTTGTAGCACTTATGGCGTTCCTTGTGTTATAGGCGACGGTAGCCACCTACCATCAAGTGGACCCTCAGCCTGTAGGTCGACCTTAACATTAAAAAAAAACTGATTTTTCTTTTACAAAAATAAAAAACATTTTTGCTATACCTATTTATACAGCAAGCAACACCAGGGCGGATGCTAGTGCGCTGGCGATCAGTTAAAAAGTAAGGCCTGGGATAAAAATAATGGGTTTTGGCTACACTTTTTTGACGAACTGTAACATAATAGCACTTGTCCTGCTATTTCACGGTGGTCTTACATGAATTCACGGTGGTTACAGCTTAGTTTCTTAATGTCACAGTGATTTGTTGGAAAGAAAGTTAATCTTTACATAGGTATAAAATAAAACTGTATGTCCACACTTCTCCTAACTTCTCCTAAACTACGCAACGGAGTTTGATACGGTTTTCACCATCAATTAGATAATATTTCACGGAACAATTATCTTTATTATTATATAAGTAACTGAAGTATGTTTTTATGCAAGTAGAAAAAAAAAATCCAACCAAATCCAGTAATGGAAATAGGGATAAACGAGGAAGGTTTGTGTAGCTGTATGTGAAAAATTGCATCCCGGACAAAGCCGGAAGCGGGTCGCTAGCTCGCTGGTTAATTATTTGCTATTGAAATTCCCTATTACGATTCGCAATGGATTTGTACGATGGATTATTTTTTGGTTTTCATCCCTTTATTTAAAAAAATACAACAGAGTAATAGGAGATTCTATCGAGTTTTCCCAAATTAAATTACCTCCAATAACGTTTTAACAGAACGTTGTTTTTTTTTTTCAGATCACGAAGCTCAACGTCACGCGAGGATTGAAAAAAACCTCAAGAAGTTGCGTTCAACCTGTTGTGACGAGTGTATGGGACATTTGGTAAGCGACCGAATTTCAACTTTACCCTTTTTTGTGCCACTTTTTTAAGAAGAAAAAAAAAAGAGAAAACGTAAATAATACGATCCTTTTGAAACTTCAAGCCTTCAAGTTCAGAGTGTTCTAAAGGTGAGTGCACATTGGCTCTACCTACAATTAGCGTATTTATCTTAAATTTTACTATATAGTATATATTTAATGTAACGAAGAAAATAAATCAGGGAAAATGACTTTAAAAGTTAAATTTGAAAATACTGTTACTAGTAAAATGCTTGTGATATTTTAAGATCTTGTTATAATAAGTGTAAATACATAATTGGTATTCTAAAATATCTCATATATATACGTTTATTTAAATATTATAAAATAATTAATTTCAGAAAGTAAATTATGTAAAATTTTAAGTAAATAACGATTTAATTTAATGCGAATTTTAAAGTGCTTATTAGGTATTTATAAAATGATCTCTTAACTATTATTATTATACCAGCCGATTTGTAACCTCACTAACTAGCACTTAGTAAAACTGTAGCAGAATTGTTAAATCTAAAACGCTAATATTAAAAAATTAAAAAATACATATATTAAAAATTAAGTCACTGTTTCGTTATTGTGTGTACGCACCCTAAAACGACGATTGACGGGATCAACTCGGGTTAAGTGCAGGTAAGTTTAGGTTTTTTGTGAGATTTTTTTCGAGTTCGTTCAGCAATAGGTTACCTATTTATTTTACTGTTCAAAATTGGGGACATGATATACGTTAATTTGATTATCCTAACATTTTAAGGATTCATAATAGCAAACTTATTTATCCATAAAACGAATTATTTTTAAGGTAACATAATATAAAAATAGTTAAATTGACCTATACCTACTTGTTTGACAATTCATTGAATTGACGTGTAATAAAATGATCTGTGATTGTACCTTGCGTTTTGTTTGGGAGAAGGTTATGCAATGAGAAGACATTTAATTTTTTATTTATTTTTTAATGTAATTACATAATATGAATTATTATTTATTAATATGAATTTATGAATTTATTACACATACAGATAAAGAGAGAAGAATGATATTATTTATAATATTTATTTATAATTTTAACAATTTAAAGGCTAATAATGTAATATATGTAAAATGATAATACTAAAAACCACTGGTATCAAATTTGTGTTATCATTTGTAATGATGTATTACTTAAATCTAACTATATACTATTAATTACAATTTTATTTTACTTTATACTATGCACCGATGTTGCATAACGCCGTCCACACAGCACCTGCTCCCAAGCAAGACCGGAGAGAGACGTCAACATCCACTCTCTTTCTTCCCTATAAACTATAAATAACAATTTCTTGTGAGATCGTGGGATTTTTCTGTGTTTACATTAAGACTCTTGCATGTTAATTGTTGACTTGATGTGTTGAAAAGTATTCAATTGAATATGAAATGAGAGTAGGCATGAGCCCGAAGCCTTTTTTTCCGATCGCTTTAATAAAACGAAGCAAACCGGTTTCGGCGTTAGTCACAAAACTGATGAAATCTTCCTTTATTGTTACGAAATGTTTACAAGGTTCCTTTTATTAGATTACAATCGATGGTTTTCGTATAATTTTATTAAATTTGAATAGGTAACTATAAAGTTTTGTTATTGTGACCTTTTTATTAAACACAACAGATATACAGACGATTTCTTATTCATTGCAAAATGTATTATTAGTACGTACCTACCTAGATGTCAGAAACGTCAGAAATTGACAGATTATAGTCGTGACCTTAAAAACAAAAACTCATTTTGTATAACTTATTTATTAAAAAAACTAGAGAACCTACCCCGGCTTCGCACGGTTGCAACTTTACAGGAAAGAATTTTCTTTTCATAAACGAATTCAACAAAACGAAACACATATATAAATTAAATCACACAATTCTTAATAAGTTATTAGAAAACTTGTAGAACCTATTAATAAATATCACATGACACAAAACAAGCGTCGTCATTAGTTATAACGCTCATAAAATTTCAAGAAACTATACAGACCTAATTCTATTAACTTTATCTGAATGGGCATTCCGCGTTATCAACCACGAAATATCTACGAACCTATTTGGAATTTTCCAAACCTATATAAGCTTCCAATTTGATTTAATTGTAAATTAACTACGAATTCCAAGTTTTTATATCGTTTGATATTTTCCTTATTTTAAAATTAATTCCTACGAAATAACTGTACTAGACTAGGGTCTTGACCTTGTCCGAGTTCAATTAGGGGAGTCGCATACGGGATATCCTGGAGTGTCTATGTTATAGAGTAGCTGGTTAGAAATCTCACAGACGCCACAAATTTTCACATGTTCGGTGAACAGGCTGATTTTCCCAAGTAAAAAAGGTACCCTTTCCTTTCCTTACGAAGTTATCCTTAATCGTTAGAGCTAGTTGTCATTACTTCTAATCTATACATGAAAACAGAAACTGACAGATGCAGAGTTATCATTGAGGCGAACAAAGCACAAAGAACTTTGTAAATGTGCAAAAGTATTAGTGGGCGTACTAAAATATTAGTTAAATCGATCCAACACGAGCTTCGTGACGCAAGCGTTCATACAAAAAATGTTATTAAACGAGTGGCCCAACAAAGAGTTAGGTCATGCAGGTCGCGTCGGGCGTTGCACGCGTATAAAAAAATAAACGCAGATTCATCGCCAGTGCAAAAACACCAGCAACACAGGTGACTCACGTATTTGTTCCTTTATGAGGCGACTCTAATAAAGGACGTTTGCTCGAAAATCGCTTTTAAGGGTCGTCGCACTGACACCGATTCTGATGCCATTAGTCGAGCACTGCTGTATTATAGGAGCGTAACGACAGACCGGTGACAACGCTCGCTGACTTCATGCCTTGACACATAATTACCATGCATATTGTATTTTTGGCATGAATTTTTGCTTCCATAGTGGAAGGCAGGCAAATTGATGATAACAAAATCGGAGGATACAGTTTGGTGATGTAGCTACATGCATATATTATCATATGGTATATGGTATGTTCGAGTACATATTTGTAGAGATTGTAAACTTTACACACAAATAAATCACGTTTGTTTTAAGTTTTAATACGAGCAGGTACATTTTGAAACATGTATTGAGTAAGCGAGTGTTATGTGTTGGGATACTATGTTTTTTTTTAATTTATTCACAAAAAAAAATAGTTGGGCCGGGGTCAATGAAATAATATATAAAAATATATAAGCGAACAAAGTCATCGCGTTCGAATTAGCCACTAATTGTAAACCATTTTATTTAAAAAAAATCATCGCAATTTTGTTAATTATGTAAATACGCATTCCAATTTAATAAATTTGTGCACGCAAAAAGTTCGCTGGACAAAAAAAGATATAAAAATAATTCGACTAGGATAAACCGTCCGAACTTGACCGAGGCAAGGTCGTGGGGATTTTGAACTTGGTACAAAAAAATATTTATTTGAATTGGAATCGTTTGATTGATGGGGTTCCAAAGTATGCTATTGATTTGATTTTTATTCAGCCTGCATTTTGTGTTGGCTAAGATATTCAAATCTCCCTTAACCTTCCCGACAGTCAAATAGCCTTACAGTAATTTTATTAATGCAAAAACATGAAGGATGAAATTGTAAATTAATAACCTTAATCCTTAATTAGAGTGAGGTAGGCACTATGAGAGATTATTGTAGATTATTATCTTTAGTTTGTAGAGCTTAATATGGTCGGTAGCGCACTTGCAGCTCCCTGTGGCTGTTGGCGACGGTAGCCAACTACCATCAAGTGGGTCGTCACTCAAGTCTATCCAATTTAACATAAAAACAGAGTGCATATTTAAATGTATCCCTTATAGAGATGATTACTTCTAGATAGGCTGTATTATTTTGTTACAGTAATCATAGTTTGATCATGACAATGTTTTGTGACGGACAACTCCGATCCACCCCCAGGGCGGCCTAGCCATTACTGGCTAGGCTGACGCCGATGGGGGATTGCCCGGAGACACCGGAGCAATCCCCAGACGGGGGAACCTTGTGCAGGCACACACAGCTAGCCAGCTGTGCGTGCAGGTCCCCTAGGACATTTGAAGACGTGCTAAATATGCCCGCCTTCTCCTGCCCAACCGCCTGCGTCTGAGGGAAGCGAGACCTGCCTCTTCCTCTCGCTCCCTCTCGGCTGCCTCCTTCTACGACATTACGAATTCGCAGAAGGAAGCAACCGCTTTCCAGGTGGTCACACTGCCAAGCATGGCTTCAACCATGCTTGGCAGTGTGACGTCTCCACCCCCCAGCGCCGCTCTTAGTCCCCAGCAATTGCAATTGAGACCTTACCTATCTTTATAAGTTTTTTCTTTTACTCTTAAGTTAAGGTCGACAGACAGGCTGACAGTCCACTTGATGGTAGGTGGCCTATAACCGTCGCCTATAATACAAGTAACGCCATAAGTGCTACAAGTGCGCTGCCGACCATAGAAGGATTAAGGATAAGGGAGGTGAGGTGATAGGTGAGTGAAGTGAGTTCAAGCAAGCCTAGTGTGATCGCGTCCTCAATATCCGTTATGCATACGACCTTATACGGGCTTCAAGTAGTAGAGCGTTGGCCGTCGCATTGTCTTTGCGTTGGTGATGAGTGAGTCAAGCCATTGTTGTGTTGCACAATGGACTTCTTTGTGCATTGTGCCCGGGGGATCCTGCTGTTACGTATTTTGTAATAATTAGTCGACGCCAATACAACTAACCTAATCACACTTGCCGCTTTCTAATTTCTATTATCATACTTACTAATGTTGCATAATCTAGTATTATTTTTTTATCTTACTTTACTGGATGGATGAACTTTACTGGATTATTTAATAAAGCATTCGATTGTTACTCTTTTACACAAAAAAATATATACAAGAATTTTGATGAAACTTATCAGTAATATAACCAACATTTTGAATATTAACCCGAAAAAAAAATATTAACCCGATCCGTCTAAAGCATAAAACACACACATTTTGTGTTTTTATCAAAATCGATTACAAAAAATGTATTTAAAAATAATATAAAATATAACTACAATTTGTAAAACGTACATTTTTTTGTTTAATATTTTTTTTCTGTCGAACATTAAAAAACACTTGAATGCAATCCCTCGAGGTTTAAATATTGATTAACCGCGAAAAAGTATATTTTTCATTTGACACAAAACGCAATATCTTGGCACGCGTTTGGGGGATCTCCCCAAACATTCAACATTTTGCAGTACAAAGGGCAAAAAATAGAAGCCCAAAAAGGGTCCGGCCATAACATAATAGATACGCGAAAACTTAATCGTGCTCCCGACAATAAAACTCTATGATCCCCGATTTAAAACGGTCAATCGAATAGGACCTTTAACGCTTTGAGAATACGCACATTTATTTCAAATTTGAAATATTCTTTTTTTGAATCCCCCATTGGATTTCGAACTAGTCTCGTAGGCGGGAAAAGCGGTCATACGTTTAGATATGTCAAAACAAATTAGCAATACGTACCGCCATTCGAACGGTGGCACTATTTTGTCTCGTATCGATTCGGTATGTGGGAAGAGGACAACGATAAATGGATATTTCAATCCAATTTATTGCCGCTGTTTTCCTGTTTAGATCGATGTGTGGGCTCTCGATGTACGAGTTTTAAGCACAGAGTTTTAAGAGTAAGTATATTAGTAGGTTTTAAGGTTCTATGCATATAATTTTTTTTTTTTTTTAATTTCTCTTACTACGTCGGCTTAGATTTAGAGAATGTAACTTTAGTATTTTTTTAAGTGTAATATACCACTGACACTTTATCAATACTTATATAAAAAATTTATAAAGTTTAAATTAATTAGATATTCTTAAAAATATATATTTTATGAAATGTTAAAATTTACGTATAATTAATTAAGCACACCTACAAATAAATAGTTATTTTAGAAATACCTAAGGTATTTGTTGTAAACATTAAGTAAGTACCTCTGAAAAATATGTGTACAGGTTAGCTTTCATTTAATATATACATAAAAATATTTGGTTTGTTCATAATGCCTACCGTTTATTTAAGCGTTTTAAAGCCACGTCAATGGACCGAGCATTTGTTTATGTTCCCACACGAGAGTAGTTAAATAAATTATATCTGAACTTGAAACATACGAAACTACTTGCCGGTATACAAATCGACATTTCACGCACCCCACAAGAGTAACCAAACGAAAATCGTGAGCAATTCCGAAATCGAATAAAGTAATAGATGTAATCGTCCCGCCATTACTCCGATAAGCAGTTCGAAATTCAAAAATAATACGCAATAATTACATTCGGTTGTTGGCCGCAAAAATCGAATTCGAAAAACGAATTACGAAATTGCTTATAAGTAATTCAAATATCGGATGATGGGTCGAGTGGGTGGCGACGGTTTCAATGATGGGGTAAAAAATACCCCCGGGGGTCCACACCCCATGCAGTGCACAAATACATACTCGTGCATATGCATGTGTGTGTGTATTTGTATGCACGTTGCATGTTTATGTGTGGCGGAGGGATTGATAATGGTATGCTTCCGTTGTCGAGTGAGTTCCCTCCTGTTACTAGGTAGGTACTTGCCTACCTACCTACTGGAAAATTTTGCGATAATACTTCGATATAAATTTATCTCTTTAAATGCCTCTATAAGCAGATAATAATAATTCTTAAAAAAAATTTAACACGTTTATTTAACATTTAAATACAAATATTTGCACGCCCTTGTCGGGTTAGAGTTACATTGTACTGTAACTTGTATAAATTAAAATCGTGTAAACATGTATTTGCGCAAATAAGATTTTTATTTATATTTATATTAAAAAAGGCTTAGATTGAACCTGGAAACAATAAAAAAATATTTAATAAAACTGTTATTAAAGTGTGATATTTTAAACCGTTCATTTAATCCATTTTGAAACTACAAGAAAACCAGAAAATTCTATATACTTGATCTAACAGATAGTCTTGTTTATATGCGATATATTTTGTAAAAGACGTGCATACAGTTCTTGTAAAAAGGTAACACAATTACCATTAATGTACTTATTACTTCGCAAAGTATAGTAACTCAAATTCTCAATCGCATTTATTATGGTGGAGTAAGTAAAGTAAGTCCTAATCAAACTTTGTCTTTAAATAAGAATGGTTGAAATCAATCAAAGGCATTGCTCACACTCCGTACCGTCAAACAACATGATTCCTTTGAGAAATTTTTATTAGCGCCCATAAAGGGCAGGTTACGACTCGCAAAATGCCTGTTAAAATGTATCCATTAAACATTTACCGCGAACCTAAAGGGACTGTTTACCTTACGACCCGACCGACAAATAACCCGAGTGCATTTCACCACTGAAACGATGTCATAATTCAAAATAAAATGGCGGCGCGAAACAAAGCAAGTCAACACTTAAAATGCAACTTCACACATAGTTACACAGGCGTTAACCCGCCCTTTCCGGAGTGTTCTTTTTAATTGCGCCTATAAAATTTGAATATTAAAACGGGGAAACATGAACACTTTTGGCAAGCCGTGCTGAAACAAGGATAGTTTTCTTTGACTGTACCTCTACCATGAGTTATAATGACCGCACTCGCAGTGTAAAATATTTATATGCAAAATTGTCAATTTGACATTGACAGTTGACAGTTTTTCATATTTAAAATGTTTTGCGCTCTCGCTAGCTAGTGCTGTCATTATAACTCATGGTAGAGTTAACTTTTTACTCTACGATAATGTATATGAATTAAGATTTGTTTAATATCCACCTTCTCACAGAATGCCACTGAAATAACAGTAGGTACCTACGTCATCGCCTCACCTTGTCCCTTATCCTGAACCCTTCAGTGTAATTGCATCCCTGCTGGTGTGTCTAACTAGATATTTGCCACCTACGCGTTGACATAGCATAACAATGAAGACATTTTAATAAAGATGAACGTATTTAAAGTACATAACACGACGGCACATGTGCTGTTGTTGTCAGTGCCCCTACATTGTAACAAAGTTAAAAAAACGTTTATTCTCTATACGCGTACGTTTTTCTCACGCGATACCCGTTACTGACCGGTCTATTCATTCTACCTTCATACCAGTTCTTGTTACTGTTACGCATTGTGAATTATTTATTTACTCAGCCTACTATCAATTCAGTTACGACAATGCACTGGTCTCGCAGCGAACACCATTCTCCATTAGCTGGCCAATTTTAAAAGAGCCGCGGTCCTCTATTCACCGTTACAATATTACAATACATATTATATTAGGCACCTAATACACCATCTGCTCCCAAAGTAACCGGTAATTATGTCACTTGCTTTCTCAGTACTTTCATGTTAGTTTCAAAGTTTGAATATCTATTTCCAGCTCTCCAATTAAACAACATGACTGCATTACTGTTAAAGAATCGTCATTTTCAGTCATGTTTGGATGGTCTGTAATATATAAAATTAAGCTAACATCTATACCAATAATGAAAATAATTTCCTATTCCTTTCAATAAATGATTTTATTAACTTCATTATAAGAAATAATAAAAGAACGAGCCCCTTACTACGAAGTGGCCCTGCATGTCTTAACAACTTTATCATAAATAAAAATCAGTGGTCTATGTGCCCAACAAGACCTTGGATACACTATAAAGAATTCTTAACAGCCGCCTGTGAAACATAGTCTTAAATTTGTCTTATTACATGCAGAGGTCTAAGTTTATTGGTGATAATTTACCCACCGGGCGTCAAATGCGTATTTATTGGACATTCGCAGTGCTGCGTCAGGCGTAGATATAAAACTGAACTGCCAACCGACACGCGAATGCTTTGTATCAAGTTTCCCCGGATTCCGTTTTCATTTAACTACTCTACTTACTTCTTGTAATTATGTACACCGCAAACATGTGGAAATGCGTTCTGTAGCAAGTACTGTGTGCGGTGAGCGAATTACATTGTTACGTTGCTGTGAATGGTGATTGCTTGAAAAAAGATGATTGCTTGAAGAAGGCTCAACTTTGTGCCCATTCACTTGTCTCATAGATTTGATTGGCAGTTTAGAAAATATTATTTTTCTATATTTTAACGAAAACAATGATTATTTATTTATTTGTTTTATATATGCTTATAATTTATATGCTCTACCATTTGTATTGTTTTCAACAATAAAATAATAAGTATGAATACGCTTTCAGTAATCTTCTTTAAAATTCGCCCAGACTTTTTTACTATCTCTTGCTACAGTTTTTTATGTGCAGGACATAAGCATCACAAAGTAGGTATTATAGTGTATGCGTGAATGAGTTTATGCATTAAATGTTTATTATGCGTGGCTGAACGGTGTTTCAGAGTCATACATATTTACTCTGACTTAACTTTCACACGCAGCTAATAACATTAGAATAATTCTGATTTCATTATACGGGTTCCAAACGTGTTTCTCATTAAGACCAATCGGTTTTCACCTGTCATCAAAATTAAAGCTTAACAGCCAACGGTCACACCAAAGATTCCCTCGGGCCTATTAATCATAGTGATATACAAACATATTCGTTCCATTAAATGAAATAGAATACATTTCTTCTAAGAAAAGAGATAACACGTCAGTGCAAACAAACAATAAAGAAAAATATAAATCCTTGGGCACATTATTTATCTGCATTCCTTTCGTATCTACATCTGTTATGGGGCTAATGTAAGCTCGCAGATTTGCGAACTAATTTCAACTGCAAATCCTCAAAATGAGAGGGGATTTGTTGAGACGCGCGCTTCGCTCGCCCTCCGTCTGTAGACACCTTTGCATTCCCCTTACTGCCAATGTAATCATGACTCAGATTTCGGGTAAAGGATGGCAAATGAGATTTACATCCCGGCTCGATTCCAACCTCTTCCAGGTCCTATAACTACTGTATTTGCTCTGAATTCTTAAACGATTCCGTCACCTTATCATACCATATTCCACTAGAAAGTTTTTGAGGTCACGCACGCAAAAACTACTCGACGAATTCAGATGAAGTTGTTTATACCTCAGAATAACACTGTTATTTTATAATTTACTAGCTGCTGCTTGCGACTTCACCCGCGTAACTTTGTACATTATATACTAAAATCTTCCTCGAGAACCACTCTATATATTGGTAACAGTATCAAAATCGGTGCAGTAGTTTTTAAGTTTATCGCGAACAGACAGACGCGGCGGAAGACTGTTTTATAATATGTAAGGATAAAGCAGACGAAGGCGTTTCCAAAAGCTTGTTAGTTTATAATACAGATATATAAGTGTGAAGATATATGTATAATATGTACAAAATGTATAAGAAAGCTTTAATAATTGTTGATTTATTTAAATATTGTATGTATCTACTTTAACCCAATTATGTCGCCCAAATGTCATCCACCCCTACATTCTAAAGACTATACACATTTTTCTTCAGCCCCTAATAACAATAAACAACTTTAGATATCATCGCTCCAGTATAAATTGAGCTATGACCCTTTCCTTTTTTTGTTTTGAAAAAATAATAACCCCCATGAAATGTCAGAGATCAAGAGTTCTCAGTTGAACTACACTAATTATTAGTTGGGTTCCGACTGCAGACGCGCCGGTATCAAGATGTTATGGCTCATTAAAAATGAACTTTACAGCATGTGTGTATACGCCCTAAGCTATACGAGCACAGATACACATTATACTGCAGCTCGATTACAAAATACATTTATATTTTAACTTTTTTTATTATTTTGCTTTGAATCTACATTGGTATTAATTTCGGAGAATCCAAGTATAAAATGCATCGACATAAATTTTGTCCAATTTAAATGATAAATAATTATGCTTAATGATCGCTTTTTTAATAAAGTAATCTCGACTTTTATTACATACTTACATTACATATACTGTCAGCTATGGGCTGACTGTGGCGTTTACTTATATTATAGTTTTGTTATTATTTTAAAAATATTTTTAATGTATCTTAGGTACAGATTTAAAGCATAAATATGCTACAATTTTGCTATATACATATGTAGCGAAATATTGCTATAATATATATTGCATAGCATGTCATGTAATATTAGAATGGTTCAATTGAAACTCGATTATCTAAAAAGTCAGGGCTCAGTTACAATTTTTTATGATATAATAAAATGATTATTGTATTATTATTGTATCACTTGTACGATTTTCGTGAGATTATTTTTATATATAATATGAATAAATTTAGTTGCATGTACGAATCTACCCTTTAATGTTACAATTCAATCTTCCCAGCGGAAGCAGTGAAATATTTCACAACCTAATAAACTTTCTACGCATATTTATATTGAAGCCATTTTAAATTCGCCACTGTGTTGCTTAGAATTTCTTATGCAAATATCCGCGTTTCCCACGGAGCGTTTAAAAATTACCATAGACTCCTCAGAAGGGTTGAAAACTTATCTTTGCGTACAAATCCCGACTACGGGATGAAATATGCTAATTCTGTGTGAAGAAATTAATTTTAAGGGCACCTACCCTGCAGCTGTTTTATTCAAATGTTAATAATTTTTATATATATTTTAAGGTTTAAAGGTGTCGGAATTTTTGTACTTTTTTTTAGCATTCATGTTTTTACAAAAACAGATACAAAGAGAGAAAAAAGAAGAGAAGATCCATGAAGAAATGAAACCTCAAGAAGAATACTCCATTCTGGTGATTGCCACTAGCGAGGTATAGAGTTCCTACGTATGTATAACAGTAGGAACTTCATACCGTGCTCTTGGGTTTGCCAATTTTCAACGTGATACGATTTCTAGATAAATATCAAGATAATGAAGATACTGAAGAGTTTGTTTGTTTGGTTGAACGCGCTTATCTCAGGAACTACTTTTATTTTTTTATTTTTTTTTTATGTTAAAGTCGACAGACAGGCTGACGGTCCACTTGATGGTAGGTGGCTACCCTCGCCCTATAACACAAGCAACGCCATAAGTGCTACAAGTGCGCTGCTGACCATAGAAGGACTAAAGATAAGGGATAAGGGAGGAATGGGGGGTTAATGGGCTCTGGCATGGACTCACTCACCGAAACACAACAGCACATAAAGCTGTTATTTCATGGTGGTATTCTGTAAGGTGGTGGTTACTGCCGCCAGACGGGCTGCCCAAATGACTGCGAAACGCAGTGTGCCCTACCACTACTACTACTGGTTCGAATTGAAAAATCCTTTTTGTGTTAGATAATCCATTTATCGAGGAAGCCTTTAGGCTAATAACATTTTGAACGCGCACAAAGTCGCGGGCACCAGCTTGTAGTTTATAAATTAGTTGCGGATTTGTATTTTCATTGTAAATTATTATTAACATGCCACTGTATATGTTTTTTTTTTTAAATATATTATAAAATAGGTTAAGTTTGTTTACTCACCACTATTATTAAGTAATTATACCTTAAATTTCCCTAAAATAAAATAAATAAATAAATAAAAAATATGCTTGTATAAAAAAGCTTCGTGTGACTTTGAATTTTGGTATTACTATAATATAGGGTTAAATTTATATTACTACCTACTGATCTGCTGATATCAAATTTGTGTAAAATTTTAAGCTTTAATAAATTTATGAAATCGTGTTAAGGACTAAAAATGTATGTAAAGTATTTTATTTTTTTCTTATCTCATTACTAATTCTTATCAAGTACTAAGTAGTAAGAATGAGTAAATAAATAATATTAGTGGTAATGACTAAGGTATTTTTTTTTTTTTTTTTTTTTTTTTTTTTTTTTATAAGAGATGGGTTTGCTCTTGGCCAACAACCAGCTTGGTAGCAAGGGAGAGGCCTAAGATGGAGCGAGCTCACCCAGAAGATGCCTATTCACTCGAACTTTGAAAAGATTAGGGTTATATGAACTCGGAAATACAGACGCAGGCAGGGAGTTCCAAACCTTGGCGGTGCGCATTATAAAAGATGTTTTAAAGCGCTTGGTTCGAAAAGGGGGGATTTCGACAAGATGAGGATGGTAACCAGCCGTACGTCTGTATGTCCGATGGAAGAAAGGGGAAGGCGGTATGAGCTCATGGAGCCCCTGAGCACACTCACCGAAGTACATCTTATAAAAGACACATAGACTGGCAATTTTGCGTCTATGTGCCAGGCTCTGCATCTTAGATTTTAAAAAAGTACCGTCGCCTATGAGTCTCTTAGCTCTGCGTTCTACCGAGTCGAGTGCGGCAAGTTGGTATTTGGCCGAGCCATCCCAGAGGTAGGAGCAATACTCCATGCAAGAACGGACTTGCGCCTTATACAAAGATAAGAGCTGTCCAGGCGTAAAGTATCGCTTCACCCTGTTTAGGATGCCTAGCTTTTTGGCTGCTGTTTGGGCTTTGGACTCAATAGATGTGCCGAAGTTGAGATTAGAGCTCAACCTCACGCCAAGAAGTTCGAGATCATTGGCGACAGGTACAGATACACCACGGAAGGTTGGAGTTAGGTCAAAAGGGCTCCTTTTAGCAGAAAACAAACACGCTTGCGTTTTGGTGGCGTTGAAACTAATCAGGTTCCTGTCACCCCACTGGGATACAAGACCCAAGGTAGAATCAATTCGCTCAACCATTGCCTCCCTCTCGGAATTAATTTCATCGCGACTGGCCCCTGCAGTGGACAGGTATCTCTCTGTGACTGTGCTGTCATCTGCGTACGCAACTACTCCAGGAAGAAGCAAATCATTTATGTGTAGCAGGAAAAGAGTCGCAGAGAGAACAGATCCCTGAGGAACACCGGCATTGATAGCCATGAGATCTGAGGAGCAGCCATCAATGACTACTCGAATCGACCTTTCACTCAGGAAGTCAGAAATCCATCTACAGAGGCCAGGCGGGATGCCGTATGCTGGAAGCTTGCTTAGCAAACTTGCATGCCAAACCCTGTCAAAAGCCTTTGATATATCAAGAGACACGGCGAGAGCCTCGCCATGTCTCTCGATGGCTTCACCCCAGTAGTGCGTGACATACACAAGAAGGTCCCCAGTTGAACGTCCTTGGCGAAAGCCATATTGACGGTCACTGAGTAAGTCATTAGCTTCAAGATACGCCAGCAGCTTACTGTTCAGTACTTTCTCCATAACCTTGCAGAGTATGGAAGTGATGGCGATTGGTCGATAATTGCAGGGGTCGGCACGACCACCCTTTTTGGGCACTGGTTTTTAGTGTAAGAATGTTTGGATGTCTAATTAATATTAGTATAATTAATATAAGTATAATATTAAATTATCTAAATAATATTATTTCCTATGCAGCATTGAACAAAGCTATTTGTATCCTATGTCTATTTTTCACGAGAGGAAAGAAATATTTACAATACACTGAAACGAGTGATTGTAACGAGTTTTTTTAGTAGATTTAATTTTTTTATTCAAAAATAAATGATTGAGATTGATAATTTTAATTAATTTTTATTAAGTAATCAAGTTTTTAGTACTATATTAAAACAATTTGAATTAACAATCTGAAATTATTGTGTGAACTTCTGTATAAAATCAAATTCACAATATTATTATTTAAGTTTAAACTAGTACTAATTGGGTATAGATAAATTATATCTGAAATAAAAATTTATTACCTAGGTACTTATTATAATATGGTATTTTCATAGAATATGATATATTTGAGAAAAAATACACGCAAATACCCCCACGGCGACAATAGCATCCATTTTTTTATATTTTTAGACGATTCAAAAATAAATAGTATCCTATACCTATGTTAATCTAGGTAGTAAACTATCTGTAAGCCAAATTTCATCTGAATCCTTTGAGTCCTTTTAGCATGAAAAAGTATCGAAACATCCATAATATAAATCCAATATCCATCCTCACAAAATGTCGTATTTATAATATTTTTATATTGACTTAAATAATAGATAAACTTATTAACATTTTTGTATTTCCAAAATAGAGACGTCTACACTAATATATTAAGAATTTGGATTGTAATATACATTTTTATAGGCCATTTACATTTACGATACGAGCAAGCAAATTAAAATTTTATGTAGGTGTAATTTTATATGGAATAGTAAAACTGAATAATTTCGATATTAAAAAAGTTTCTAAACTATAAATTAAAACGATGATGTGTGTCAATTACAAACCTGTTTAAAATAACCACCATTTTAAATTTTTGTTCCTCAAGTTCGTATCTAGTCGTGTTTAGGACAAAGTATAGAAATGTGTTAATAGTATTTTGTACCATAAGAGCTTTTAATATAGTTTAAATTAAATTGTAATATGCTGCGCCGAAATGCCGCAGCACTCTAGTAATAATACAAATAAATTTGAATTATATTAACAGCGAAAAAGTACAATCGAACCAACTGGTTCGAATTGAATAATAAAAAAAATGGATAGTCCATTTATCGAGGAAGGCTATAGACTATTAGAGAACGCGGACAAAGTCGCGGGTACCAGCTAAGTGTTTCATATACTTAGAACTAACTTGAATCCAAGGTATGTTTAAATTTTCATATGAGCAAAGTCGCAAGCTAGACTACTTTTTTATGAGTTTAAGAAGTTTATTGTTTAAGAAGATACCGTGGAAAATATTTTTTGTAATTCTTCTCATATTCATTCACCATGAAATTACAGCACGTGTGCGGTTATGCTTCGACAAGGCATAAATAAATACATTTTGCTCATGCTTTATGTATCAGGATTTCCTATTGTTGTTACATATGCCTTGGTTAAAACTAAAACCAATGGGCGATGGAAGAAACCACTATAAAATGAACCAGCAGCTTGCCTGTCTACTTTTGTTATAAATTATGTGTAATATAAATTAAATAAAAAACGTACTTTAAAATGATAGACCAATAGAGTCATGTGGGTCAAGTGTGCGCACTTAAGCTTTGAAACCTCTCTGAAATGAAAATTACAATCTAAATGAAACAACAGTATTTATTAGCTAGACTATTTATAAGTCAACAATTTAAATATGAAAATAGTCATTTATAATAGCACAAAATCTTTGAAATTATAAAATACGAAGGTCGTCAAAATGCGCACACTTACCCGAGTAGGGGGTAACTGTGCGCAGTAGTGGGGGTAAGTGTACGGCACATAAATCATCAACAGATTCATTGAATTAGGAAATAAAAACTTAACTATCCAATTATGTTTCAGTAACCATTGAATGGTAATCAAATAAGTATCAACAAATGAGATCAATAGGTATTTTAATCAATAAATCACAATTATAACATAATATCACAGTTATCACATTCGAAAATACCATATTCAAAATTGGTGCACTGTTCGTGTCACCAGCTATCTCCAACGTTACATTGTATCCAGTCTTCAGGCGATGGATATTTATATCTCTCTGCACATAAAAGACAATAATATTCTTTCAACGTACTTTCTGTTCTCTTATTTCTATCAGTCTTTCAGAGCCTGATAGAATAGAAATGATTCAGTATTTCCAATTGACCTTACATAAAACAAACATACGCGTACGTGTGCGCGTGCACACTTACACGAAAAACACTTGCCCCACCCAATTGAGACTTTGTTAATTAATAGTTAATTTTTGCTTTATCCAAGAAAATCAAACACTGTCAATTTTACTGCCTAAAAAAAGTGTATATATCGATGACAATTACAAGATTTTATAAAAGCATTACAACTACAAAAGAAGACACTGTAAATATGATAAAATATCGTAAGAAATTAAGCGAAATAATTTACTTGCCTGCAAAAACAAAATGGCGCGCGGCCGGTGGCTGACGAATGAGAACTTCGTTGGACGTCGTGCGGGGTATTGAAGAGAGGTGATGCCGTCCCTTAGGCCGGTTTCATTCGGTGCTCTCCTGACGGTCAGTCCTGATGATACGCACGACCGACCGCGGTAGCAATACGCGTGCGTACGGTCAGGCGAGCTCTGTAACGACTTGTGAATTTTCATACAAATGACAAGCGCGTCGGTCGCACGGTCGGTCGTGCGTATCGTCATTAGTCAGTACTGACCGTCGGGAGAGCACAGAAACCGGCCTTAATTATAAACGGTTGGCGAGGTATACAGCGTGCGCACACTTACCCGCTGCGTACACTTGACCCACACGACCATATTTTAAGAAACCCACAATGACAAAACTGTGTGAAACTCGTCAAATAACGGAATCATATTTATTACCGGACAGTTTACATATATTTGTGTTCAAATTTATTACTAACTCGGCCTGTTTGACGTTAATTCCATAATTACTATTCAGATGGGTGTGGGCAACGTCGGCTTGTAGAAAGTTTCTTCAAATATTTATACATTAATAGAAGGCTTTTAGATATGTACATATTTTAAACGAATCCGGACGCTTCCTAACATGTATATCTAATATCATTTTAGTTCGAATTTAACTGCCTATTATAATTACTTATATAAGATAAACTCTGGAAAGTAGTACTAATAAAATATGCTTATTATGTCATAACAATGGGGTTATGTTCAGAAACTTTTGAAACATTGAATTTATTATGTAATGTTTTACATAGAGGTAGTAGAGTCGTTCTCGACGATGGTTTTAGATATATAATTTATAATATTACGCGGGCGAAGTCGCGGGCAGTAGCTAGTTTTTAAATGACGTCATATTTTGTACATTTTTAGTGTATTTAGTAAGGAGATGTTTCTTTATATGTGATTTTTTTATATGTGTGTGGTCTACCCCACTAATAGTAGAACTAGTTGGACTAACCCTCTCAGAGTGGGTAAATAATGTGTAACAAATAAATTAAAAAAAAAATCAATTAAGTGGCAGGAAATATGTATTCCTTTTCTCTTTAAAAAAATACATAACTAAAATCGCCCGGATGGTTTAAAATTGTTTCCCAAGAATCTGAGGTCCAAAATTGTTACGTAGGTATAAAAACCCGACCCAACTATAAACATTTCAAACTTATATTATATCCAATCCACAAGAATTTCCTAATCTAAGCCAGAGTCGAGGAATTTTATTATTTCGACCGGTCTAGCAATAATTTTTAAAGTAGAGAACCAGTTGCGTGCTTGTGAAAAAAACTCTTTCACGCCGCTCCATTTCAATTTACACTTTGTCCGCACGCAATATGATTGATTTTTCACTGAACTGTGTTGGGACGTTACGTCTCTACTCTTTCAGGTGTGCTGGTCAAAAACTAAGTGTGTGGGGTCGTCGAACTTAACCTGTTTTCGTCTCAATGTGGATTTCGGATTTGGTTGCAGCACCGACAAACTACGATAGATGTTTTCTGGAAATATTACTTTCATAATTCCAATTTACGTTTTAGTTTTAAACTTTTTTTGACACTAACTTTTTCCTGCGACTTTGTTACTATACATAAATGAACATACCTATATAATACACATTCTTTCGCATCTTATACATAAATGGAAAAGTTAATTTGTTGTTACGTTAATTGTTTATTACTCTTTCGCGGATTAACTACTCAACTATCAATTTAAATTTGGCTAACTTGTCATTGGTATGGAAAACCAAAGATTTAAATCGGGAATACAACATTTTTCATACAGAAAAAGTCTACTGATCTTAAGCAAAGAGATGCTGGAGCCCATTCCCTTCTCTCAATCCTTTATACTTAATAATAATAGTATCCTTAATAATAGCTTCGCATGCTAGATTTTTTTGCCTGAAATTACAAATAAACCATTCTACTCTATCAGTTGGGTGGTTTAAAAGAAATTATAGCAGCAAAACGCAAGTGGACAGCGACTTTTTTATTGATCATACTGGACAACGATCACACTGGAGCAAATACAATTGGTCACACATAAAAAACTTAAACTTACATAAAGAATACAAGGGTTGAACTTGCAATGAATTTCAAAATCCTCAGACTATACGACATGGAATTGCATGTTGAGAATGAGTAGAATGACAATTTTTCCTGAAGCACGCTGGGACCAGGTCGCAACTAGGCTCGTGACTGCAGCTAGGTATCAATACGTGAGGTTTTTTTACACTTTTTGAAAGCATTTTGCACACACAAATTGGTATCATTATGCATTGAGGCTCGTGACGGCATACGTATCTAGATATTGATCTCTCTTGTGTACCTGCACTCTTTTTGATTGTCAAAACCATGTTATTCTTACTACAAGGCAGTATGTTTGAAAACTTTGATCTATATTTATATGGACCTGTACCTTTATTGTCGTTAAGTTCTTTGAAAATTGTCTCCTTGTCATTTTTTTCCACAAAGGCATCCGTCTTGTCTCCATGACAACTCCTAACAACCTCACAATCAGTTGAACATATACACGAACATTGCACAGTTTTCGCAACTTTATTTTTCGAGTGTTTGTCCACATTGTGCCCAGTGCAAATGATGTAACTGCCTTTTTTCTTTTGATTTAACGGCAAAAAGTTACAAGAATCATGTACTGATTTTGGCACGGCCCATCCATTGGTTAAAACACACGGAGGGCTATGAATGCTCAATTTTCTCCTATCCTCATCATGTCCATGGAGGTTATATTTGTTATTTGTCAAAGTTGACTGTTCATGTTGAAAACTTTGCGAGTCAGAATTACCCATTGCGTCACCTGATGGTTTTTCTAACTCTGGTCTTTGAGTTTCAAACTGATCTGTTCTTACATGGGTTCCTGAACTTTTAACTGAAAAATCCTTCAAATCTGGTTGAGGAAAGTGTTGTGTAATTGTATGAAAATCGGTATTTGCTTTAGTGTTCAAAAAATTCTCCACAGTGACAATGAGTATTATTTTGTTTAACAATATTACCAGAATTTTCTCGCTTAGTTTTTAAAAACAAATTGTGTAGACAACAGTTAATTGGTCTTTCGGAAAAATTATGTGTATCTTCAAGTTTCTGGCCTTTCCTATTATTATTATCTACAATATACTCCCAAAATAAAGACGAGCTGCTTGATTTAAGACAATGGCCTTTTGTATCATCATGACTTTCACAATAATTATTTTCTGTAACTGCATGTGGTCTATGTTCTCTCGTAGAATTTACTGAATAGTGCTTACTATATTTCTTATGCAGTTCTTTTAACAAGTTCTTCGTTAATTTCTTTTTACTAATGTGCCTTTCAGTCTTGCTATCATCTGATGAGATTAAATTGCAATAACGGGTATTGTTCCGATGATTTGCATATAATGTTGATATTTTTGTAGGATTGTCAGTAATACCAACATCATTGAGCATAAGCGAATTGATCGCCCGTTGACTTTTAAAATGTTTCCTCATTTGCTTGAGGTCACATTTAACACAGTAAACTTGGCAACTACTATCTGTTGGTGGCTGTTTGAAGCTGTTTTCCTTAATTATTGTTGGACGTGAATTGTTATGTGAACGGCCAAATATAGTCGATATAACTTTATTTTTTATCAGCGAAATATTAATATTTTCACGTGTATAAGAATTTCTCGGTCTTTTTTTCGTATGTTCTTCATATTCGTTTAGAATGAAACTTCTATCAATGGAAACTCTTCTTTTTTTAGATGTTTTACGACTTGGTTGAAAAAAATTAGAAGCTTCTTTAACGCGATAATTTGTTTCTTTCTCGTAATAATCATGTAATTGGTGTGTATATTTCTTTCTCTGAGAGCTTTTACCTCCACTTGGTATTTCGATGCTTGCTAAATCGTGGTTCACTCTTGTCTTGGCTAGAATAGAATGAATTTTATTGCCTGGAAGTCTAAAATTAGAACTTTTTGAACGTCGTTCTAAAGTTTTCGGTCCATATGTCCATACAACTCTGTCTGCCTTACAGTGATACATATTTTATATTGATTTTATTCTTCAAACCACATTATAATGAACATTTCGATATAAAATTAACATTTTTTTGCAATATACTGTTTCTTTTTATTACATTTTTTTAATTCGTGGTTTCTTCTGATAAGCTATGTATGACAGTTACAATAAATTTTAATCTATTTGACTTTTGACATGTAGTTTTTTTAAGATTTTGACGTATCAAAAGTGCTAGAAGAGTTCAATAAAGTAGGTAGCTTTTATTATTGTAATTATATATTTTTATTTTTTCATCTTCTATTCCTTGCTTATTTAATTAAATAAAAAATTTTTAGTAAATAAAATAAAACATAGCGTTTGTACATACTTAAATACTATCAAGTACTTGTTCAAAAACTTCGTTATAGACAGATGTTTCTTGGGCAGGTTAACTAGATAACTCTACACGTGACTCTAATGACATCTGTGGCACTAAGAGGAATGCAAGAGCTTTTAAGATTTTAGGATTGTCAAAGTCCAGAGTCAAAATAGAAGAATAGTCTCTTACTGATGCACTGAAAAACTTGATTTAATAACAATTTGAGAAAACTTGATTGAGGAAGCAAAGCAGCCAGCAAACTAGACGATCAGTTCTGTTTATGACAACAGACAACACTGTGTCCTATCATTACAAATAATGTCTTTTGAGTTTATGGAAATCTCGTGACGGTATCATTCAATACTGAGCAAGCACACTTTTCTGTCTTTGGTCACCAAATAATTATGTTCTAGCATTTATAGATTCAAAACAAAAGTAATGGTCGTCGGACATACGACACTACAACACCATTTGCTTTGCGTTGCCTAAAAAAAGGAAAAATAGAAAAAATATGTTTCTAAAATGCATCAGGCCGTCCTTTTCTTTAATTTAACTATTAGACAGGGACAGTAAAACGGGCTCTTAGATCACCTTTGCTTACAAAGGGTAGCGCCCCTAATACATTAATATTCCGAACCCTTTCGAACGATTCATTATTTCTAAAACATACCTACGTGCTCCGGCATTCACCTTGGTTTATTTTTTTTATTCATTCTTCTATTATTTTATAGTGTGACGCGTTGCTTATCGGCGTATACTCGGACCAAACAGTTTTTGTAATGACTGTACAGACCTTTCGTACATTTTATTAGCAGAAGCAATGCACATACAATTTTATTAGTGTGTTTCTCTGACTTAATAAACTAATTTTGTAGGCATATTTTTTATCACGGCTTTTCATGTTAATTATTTTATTTATTACGGTAACATTTTTATTTACAGTAACTACACTGTTATGCTCTCAATTTGAAAAAGTGTCAATGCTTAGATTTCTATAACAGCCCAAGCAACACAGAATGGCTGAATTTTCTTTGCCGTTATCAGCCGTTATCCAAGCAATTTGGGCACAAAATAAATTGCTTTAAGCTGTATAGTAGCAACATAATAGCTGAATAGTAGCTGAATAAGCAACAAGAAGCTCATAATAGCCCATAGTGTTATAATAGCCCAAAAATCATTCAATACAGCATTTGCCTATCTTGTCAGCTTTAATACCCTTATAACAAAGCTTTAAACTGAATAATTTGTGAATTTCATACTGTTATCCGGCCTATGTGTTGCCTGAGAGGGATCAAACGTAAACTTTACCATCATATAAATAAAAAAAACACGGTTAAACAAAAATTATATACATATAGAAAAAGCTATTATCCAAATAACAATTATGACTCGGGATTTATTTAAAAAAAAAATTGCTTATTACTTATTATTACCTGACAGAATTTTACTGTCATCATTGCTTTTACAATATTTATATAAATCTAACTTTTTCATATTACATATTTTTATCACATATTACATACATACAATGTCACAATTTTTTTATTAATATTATTGTTTTATCAATAAAATGTATAGTAAATAAAGAAAATAATTTACACATTTTTTTAGTGTTCTAAATTCCAAATGTGAGTGTCAAACTCCTTGGGACAGAATTCAGTGAAATTACCGTTTTCGATCAACTAAGAGGAAGTAATAACACTAGAATATTTATGAATTTGCAAAAGTTTCCAAATCGTAACTTCCAAAACTATCATTTCTCACATCATAGGTACTCTCATAATTTCAAAGCGACATCATCTTTTTTTTCATTATATGATGAATCCTCAAAGTATCAAGACTGTCGAGCCTCCATACATTTCCCCTTCAGTCCAATGCGCAACGCTTCCAGCATGACGTATCACCTCTGCATATTAATTCGGCGTTTAATTCCGTTAATAATAATTTCTGAACGTTACCCCAGTTCTTTGTTTTAGTACGTTACCCCGGGTTCCCGAGCGTTTTGTTCGGCCCGCTTTAAACAAAGCGCTCGAAAATTCTTTGGGACGATTTATGAATTTTTAATTAGAATATTTTTATGTCGTCGCACCGGCCTGTTTGTCCTCAAATGACTTGTGCACTGTAATGTTTTTACGCCATTGTTGTTCGTTCGTTATCAGTTCACATTCATCAAAATATGAGTCAAACCGACGACTCATAATTACAGACACAAAGGGATCTTACAGCGGAGTGTTTATCTTCAAACCAAAACTAATATATTAAGTGCATTTTTGATGCATCTTACTTCTAATTTTAAACTAAACCTATATTCGGTTCTCGATTCTCGGTTCGATTCTCGGCCGGGAAAATTTATTTCTGACAAGTAATGGCAGATTTGAGCATCCCAACTGGAGGGAGTGACCACTACATACAGAATTTCACTGTAAAATAACAGCATGTGTGCTTTTGTGTTTCGGTTAGGAGGTAAGATATGGCAGAGACTAAATTCCTCATCCTTAATCCTACTATGGTTAGCAGTACGTGACGTTGCTTATGTTATAGGCGACGGTACCATCTTCTATCAAGAGTGAATCTTCTGAAAACCTATACTTAAAAAAATCACCCAATGCCATAGATTTAAATCACAGATGCGCCCTGTGCTTCTGAAAACTGTCTACCTAACATGTCTGTGTGCGCAACGTGAACCGCTCACTGACATCTACAAGAAGTACAAAGAGTGAGTTCACTCTCCCCAACGATGACACTTTTTCGGCCACCTGAAGTATGGCAAGGGCGCATCTGTGATTTAAAATTAAATCTTTGCCCAAAGCAGCAAAGAAGATGCCACATTTGTTTGGTAGAAATAAAGCAAATTAAAAATAACCATGATTACCTTTTTTTAATTTACCTTAGTAACTAGCGACTCGCCCCCGGTTTCCTACCTTTCTCGGATTTCAATAAGAATAAAAAAAAATAGTTGATTTAGTCCATCCGTTAAGTATCTATGTATAGACATTTACTTAATATTTTCAGTAAATAAATTAATCTTTATCACTATCACTGCATGGGTAGTATAAAACATAGTCGCTTCCCGCTGTCTGTCTGTCCCTATGTATGCTTTGATATTTAAAACTACGCAATGGGTTTTGATGCGGTTTTTTTTTTAATATATAAAGTGATTCAAGAGGGACGTTTTAGTATATAATTTACAAAGTTACGCGGGCGAAGTCGCGGGCAGCAGCTAGTATTATATAAATTTTTTGTGTCACATTTGTCTGAGATGAACTCCTAAACTACTAAGCCGATTTTAAAAATTTCTTCACATATAGAAAGATATGTTATCAGCTAGCAACATATAGGCTGTATTTTACAAAGTTACGCGAACGAAGTTGCGTGCAAAATCTATACTATCTAAGACATATATAAAATTCTCGTGTCACAGTGTTAGTTGCCATACTCCTCCGAAACGGCTTAACCGATTTTGATGAAATTTTATATAGACTTGGTAGGTCTGAGAATAGGTTTTTATCTATTTTTTTCTACGCGTGCGAAGTCGCGTGCAAAATCTATATAAATAATATATATTCTTAAGTTGATAGTGTTAATAATAATACAGAGTTGAACACAAAATATACGTAATATTTTTCTGTGAGATTTATTTTTATTTATTACTTATCTTATCTTATCTTATTTTCATTTTTCATTATCTTATTTTACTTATCTTTATTTTTACGTTTCACTTTGGAATGGAGTTTATTGCTCCATGTGTTCATATTAATATGTTGTTTATGTAAAATAACCCGACCCGATTTATTACAATTGAAACTTTTTGGTTCGTATCCACCGCTATGGTTTTCAAAAACAAATTTTTCACCAAAATAACTCTGAAATTATTATTTGGATTGTTTTCGAAAACAGCCATTATTTTAACACAACAATACCGATTATTGTTAGTCAGTTGTGACCAAAAGAATTACAATTGTTTCGTAAAAAATTATAACATTTTCAAAACCCACGTTTTTCCTTAAATATTTATAAGCAATTGAAAAAAGTAATAATAATTATTATTATCTATAAATATGTCGTCGGCACATCGTAGAATTGGGCATATCATGATATTGCTGGGCAGATCATATTTTTGTTAAAACTGAGTGGGTCGACTCACTCCGCTCCGCTTCGCTCGGCTCCCCAAATCTATTTCCATGTAAACCTAACACGCTCCTCCTCGCTTAGCTTCGCTCCGCTCCTCGTCGCACCTATTTTTGACTTTTGTTGAAAGATTTTTGATTTCATACTTTACGATATGGCCAATTCTACGATCTGCCCACGACATATATAATACTAATATTATAAAACTGAATAATTTGTTTGTTTGTTTGGTTGAACGCGATAATCTCAGAAACTATTGGTTCGAATTGAAAAATTCTTTTGTGTTGGATAGTCCATTTATCGAGGAAGGCTGTAGGCTATATAACATTTTGAACGTGCACGAAATCGCGGGCAACAGCTAGTAAGTAATAAGAGAGGTATGATTAGTTATTAGATGATTAGTTATCTATACTTATATTATAAAGAGGAAAGATTTGTTTGTTTGTTTGTATAGAATAGGCTCCGAAACTACTGGACCGATTTAATTTTTTTTTTACCATTAGAAGCCGACATTATCTGTGATGCACATAGGCTACTTTTTACCACGGGAAAATGCTTAATTTCTACGGGAAAACGGGTAATAGGACAACGGGTAGTAAGAATTATCCTTCCGTACTTATCTTTTTCACATAACTTCTAAACGGCTGAACCGATTGGGTTGAAATTTTATATGGGTACTTCGATTGTTTCACAGACACGAATGTAGGTATTATATTTTATATAGTTACGCGGGCGAAGTCGCGCGCAACAGCTAGTTAGATTTAAACAAAAGAATAATACTGCGTGTATATTAATGTGGGAGATTTTTCGTGTAGATAAATGTTTGAATTTGTTAAAGTGATAAATAAGAGAATCCATACAATAATAATTCATTAATTAAACCGTTTAATTTATTCATAACTCGACATACAAGCCGCACCTTAATAAAGATGTAGGCAACTGAAATGTATTTAATAAATCTGTCCAAATGCTACATAAATTAATGACATTTGACAACTTGAGAAACTTCGCCTTTTAAACACTTATTTAATGGAAATGCAAATTTGAATACTAATGAAGATATAATTATGTCACGTTACATAAATATTGCTAAGACCTTTTTATTGATATAACTAATCATATTTATCTGAATATTATTCTAAATTATTTGTAAAAAATATGTAAAAAAAATTTATATATTACTTAGTGACGGATGTAATTTTTTTCTGAAAATAATGTATTTGTCCTACCTATATACAAACAAACTGTCTTCGATTATCGCTCTTTCGAGGAGAAACTTCACTTTGTCAATACTCAATATACTAATCAATCAATCAATCTATACTAATAATAAATCTGTAGGGGTCGGTCATGGAGTAATTTACTTTGATTTCAGAAATATCGTGTATATAGGCTCTATACGTGATATTGAAACTAAATTGACCATTTTTAGAATTTTTTTCTGTATGTATGTATGTTCCTCCATCACTCTTAACCCTTTAACCGCTTGGTTTTGTAAGACAAGACTCGTAATTTTTTTTTTAGATAATGCAACGCGATATTATTTTTTTAAAAAAAACTACTATACATGTAGATTAATTTGTCGTACATAATCGTCTGTGGCGAAATCGACGCGAAAATAAATGTCGGATAAATCCGACACTGGCGGTTAAAGGATTAAAAATTGACGATTTTTAGAATTTTTTCTGTTTGTATGTATGTATGTATGTATGTATGTATGTATGTATGTAAGTATGTATGTATGTATGTATGTATGTATGTATGTATGTATGTATGTATGTATGTATGTATGTATGTATGTATGTATGTATGTATATATGTATGTATGTATGTATGTATGTATGTATGTATGTATGTATGTATGTATGTATGTATGTATATATGTATGTATGTATGTATGTATGTATGTATGTATGTATATATGTATGTATGTATATATGTATGTATGTATGTATGTATGTATGTATGTATGTATGTATGTATGTATGTATATATGTATGTATGTATGTATGTATGTATTATGTATGTATGAAAACTTGGTAGATAAACATTTAGAAGTACGGGACACGTGATAGGCTACTTTTTATATTTTTTAACGCGGACGAAGTCGCGGGCAACAGCTAGTAATAATAATAAATCTGTAAGGATTGGTCATGGAGTAAGTTATTTTGGTTTCAGATACTGAAACTAAATTGAGGATTTTTACATTTTTTGTTCTGTATTATGTAATTTTCCTCCATACCTACTGTTTTTTATGAAACTTGGTAGATAAAGATACCTAGACATCTATATAGACATCTATAGCTTCGATTCTTTGAGAAGGGTTGTTTGTTTGTCAAGTATATCGAGTTCATTTTTGTTTATATAAAAAATAGGGTACATACTGTATTCCACAGTTGCGTTGAATACTGGAAAATTCATACCTAACTTTTTACTGTTTAAACATTTTTTTTTCATGAATAAAATTTTAATGTGAGAGGCACTTTCGAAATTAAAAACGAGAAAAAAAAAATAAACAAAATCGAAATTTAAAAGCGCAGAACGTCAATCGAGAATTCTACTTGATTGGACGAAACCCCGCGGGATTCGACGAGGATTCCCGAAACGGAAATCAGAGGAAAAATTGCAGCGCACCACACGTGTTTATGGCTAATGTAATTTGAACTCCCTTTCCATTAGTAAGTTGTGGCTGAGGGGTCTTGTTACGATGGAGTAACAACCATTTTAACTTGACCTTCGACATTTTGACGACGTTCACCGAGTTGCATTGTGTAATTTCAAATATGACATGAAACGGGGGTCCAAACGTTATGGACGTAGTTGTAGGGATGTGTAGACCAATCGTTGATCGCGATTGATTGTCAAAGGGCGATTTGGCGAAACTACCCTCTCATGTGGGGGCGCGATAATATATTTTTTCCCATATAATTTCTACGTTTGAATTGTGGGTGGGTCTTGTAGGTAATCTTAACACGTCACCAACGCTCATAACAACAATTCATTCGTATAGAATTATTTCATCACATTCACAAATGCATCATACGCCCAAACATGTCAAAAGTAGAAATAGAATTATCATAAGTGTAACATCCAATTAATGCGTTGAATTACGCAACGGTAGCGCCGAAGCGAAGTTTACCATTCTCCAATCAATCAAATCTCGTCTTTCATAGTCAAATTTCTTAAACAATAATAGAAGCTTGACATCGAAATATTTAAGACTCTTAACTCGTTGAAAATAAAGTCAAATTTGAATAACATTTGAAACGACAGTTGCAGAGAGAAAATGGTGGGCGATATACAAATCCGTGCGCCCACGATTTTTTAAAGAAAGGCGTGTTCACACCGGTACCGTTATGATAAATATAAATAATATTGTAATATGTCAGTGTAAATTAGAATGAAATATTTGTCTCCATCACTGTGGTAATATTAATAATTAAATATTGTTTTACAGTAGGTGGGTGTATTTAAGCTGAGTTATTTCAAAATTTTGAGATGGGCAAATTATGTTTCTTTTTGTAATATCAGGTTTTAGTAATGTATACGGGATTTGTACAAATTAGGATACACGTCTTTATATTGTTAAAATCGATGTGTGTTCCCTAATGACTCCAAAACTACTCAACCGATCTTAATGAAGATTTCAGGCAATCTTCAGATTCAGATATCAATGCTTAACAAAAAAAAAAGCAATAAATACTGAACATAAATGTTTAATAGCTATTGAAAAGGAAAGGGATGCGGACAAAGTATCGGGCAGAAGCTAGTATAATTATATAATTTAATTATGTTATAAAAAGCTAGTATAATATTATATGTTTATCTTTGGGTAAGCAATAGTGTTGTATGAAATAGAAAAATCTCTTTTTCACATCTTCAGTTGCTGGTCTTGATTTTTTATTGTAATACTAGACCTATTAGTAACCTAGATTAGATATTCCTTATGTCAAGCAATTACTTGGTAGTTCATAAAATATAATCTGACATTTAATTAAACCGACCCCAACAGGAAACTACTAGGCGTAATAGGTACTATTCTGAAACATAAAAATTAGTGCCTTATTTAAATAACGAGCTAGAGAAAAATTACAAACGGACGGAAATCGTAAAATAGACATTCTCATAATATTTATCGACATATTTGTTGGCCCATAAACTTGATTGTGGAATTTATTATTTAGTATCAATTGTGAATGTCTACGTAGAGTCTCACGTTTGCAACCACTGATTAGCATATGACACAATACGTTTGAGCACCAACAATCAATGTATATTTCAATTTCTAACTCCTTCAGATCGGCCCACTGTTAACTAAAGTTAAATCTCGCATTGAAAATCGATGCGTACCACGAATTTGCATCCAGCTGAATATATTTGAATGATTTAAGTAAGATTGCATGGGAAATCAATCTATAAATAAAAATGTTACACATCTCACTACAATCGCACAAGCCCGTACGCTGTTTCTTAACAATAATATTGTATGTATGCAAATTCGCGAATAGTCAGTGTGAACGCCGCTCAAAGCTGAATTCCACGGAGTCTTTGTAAATGGAGTTTTTTTTTTAAATAATTCCTAACCGGGTCAAAGTTTGTAGTCCTTACGTTTATTATACAAATGAGAAATTTAACTATAGATATTTTTTATATTATTACAACAATGGTTTTATTTAATTTGCAAAGCAAGCGGCGGCTTTATTTTTAATAAAATTTATAAACTATACATACAAATAGATGCAATTTATTTAATAAAATAAGTAAATAAATTCAAAATATTGTTAAGTCTTACCTTACATAATATTATAAAACAAAGTCCTCCGCCGCGTCTGTCTGTTCGCGATAAACTCAAAAACTACTGGGCAGATTTCCATGCTGTTTACACCAATGGATAGAGTGGTTCTCGAGGAAGTTTCTAGTATATAATTTACAAAGTTACACGGGCGAAGTCGCGGGCAGCAGCTAGTTTGTAATAAAATAGTGCATATTTTCAATTCCTTTGTATACGTATTAGAATCACTTACCTACATAAAAATGGCCTTCCATACGAGCGCAATTCTATTTTACCCCCAAAAATTACAACCCTCCAGTTGTTTTTCAAACAATATTTCCTGCTCGAATACATTTACCTTATTTGCATACACCCTGTCATTTTTTCTGGACACTTTAATGGCGTTAAGAAAAAACGGCGAATGTTTGGGGTCATTTTTTTCCTTCGAAAAAAAAAAGATTGTCATTATAATCCTACGAAATTGTTAGAAAAAAAAAACTCACAACTCATTCTTTTTGTTTCAAGAGCATCTGTCGTTTTTTTTTGTAAAATCCATTTCATTATTTCGTTGTTGTATTATTATTTTGAAGTGTATAAAAGATTCGCGTATAATTTGCATAACGAATATAATTTTATTGTTTTTTTATGACATAGGCAGTTTTTAGTATGTGTACGTACACATGCATATAGGATGTAAGGGTTGCATTATTTTTAAATGTGAATTTCGACGACAGGCTGACACCTGATGATACTGGGTGGGTAACCATCACCTATTAACACAAGCAACGCACAAAGAAGATGGTGCAAGTGGTTTCTGCAAGCAAAGATGCTGGTTCATATATTTTTTTTCATTTATTAGGGATGAATTTGCTCCTAAGTAGGTTCTCCTCCAGTAAGATCCGATGATACCATACAAAGTTATTACAAGTTAGAATGTAAAGCGGCTTCAATGAAGTTTTCGTCTAAAAAAGTACTTACTTACTTTAGTTTTCAATTACATATGAATTATTCAAAACTACCTAATTCTGATTTACTTCTTCCTCGAAGGCAGATGCGATAATATTGTAATTATTATGAATAGAATAATATCGCATGACATACCTACTTAAACAAATGTATACAAGTGACATATAAGTACGTTTCTTAATTAATGAAAAAGGTCGCTTTACAACCTGTTCGTAATCGAACCCTCTGCCACTAATGCATTTGCCATTTAATGTCAATTGTAACAATGTATGTAACATGCAGAAAATGTATACCAACGAATACACTAATATTGGGATTATAATAGAGAAAGAGTTCTAAAACATGAGCGATAAGATTGCATGGGAAACTATAAATAAAAAATGTTACACATCTCACTACAATCGCACAAACCCGTAGTAGGTTCGCTATTCTTTAAAAATAATAATGTATGTATGCAAATTCGCGAATAGTCAGTGTGAACGCCGCTCAACGTTGAATTCCACGGAGTCTTTGTAGATGGAGTTTTTTTATGAATAATTTCTAAACGGGGTCAAAGTTAGTATACCCTACGATTATTGTACAAATAACGAGTTTTCTATAATATTATTATTAGAACAGATTTTTATTTAATTTGCAAATAAACATACATATTCCATTTTTAATATATTTTTTGGTAACGAAGCCTCTACTCTACGTGGGCTTTAGTTTTAGCAATGATATCATATTACTAGCGTCCCGCTCCCGACTTCTTCAGCTTCAGCTGGTAATGGTGGGGATTGTAGCTGGAAAAAGAAAAGTTGGACGAAGAAGAAAATTTGGACTAACAAAGGAAAGTTGGAAGAAGAAAGAAAATTTGGACTAACAAAGGAAAGTTGGACGAAGAAAGAAAAGTTGGACGCAGAAAGAAAAGTTGAACGAAAAAAGAAAAGTTGGACGAAGAAAGAAAATTTGGACGAAGAAACAAAATTTGGACAAAGAAACAAAATTTGGACGAAGAAAGAAAGGTTGGACAAACAAAGAAAATTTGGACGAAGAAAGAAAAGTTGGACAAAGAAACAAAATTTGGACGAAAAAAGCATATATATATACATATATATATATAGCATATAACTAGCATTATTTTTTATATTAAAAAAACTAGACCTTAAATCGAAAAATTTGTGCTTACTTAATTAAATCAGACTCGTTGTACTCGAAAAAGGGTTGTGTTAAAATCACATTATTCTACAAGTCGCGGCTAAAACAAAAAGCGCCCGCATGTTCAATTCAAATCGTGGCCTACACAACAACCGTCTTTTGTTTTTTATAGCATTTTCAAGCGTACGACGTCAGAACAATAGTTTAATTGTTCCTGGCATCCCGCCAAGTAGTGCCGGAGTCCTATTATTTCATGCAAATGATTGTTTTAATTATTATTATTATTATTATTATGACTCTTTTTTCGTACGTTATGCGGGCGAATGCACGCGGCTGGTGTCGCCAACAAAATTCTCAATATTTCAACGCATACCACACCGTCACTAAAATTGTTTCTCTGTAGTGTATTTATTTCATCACTAGCTCCTGTCTCGTCTTTACACGGACTTAAATTTGTATACAAAAATTTCCTCGGTTATTGCTCTAACTATTAGTAAAAGCAATATCAAAATTCGTTGAGTCATTTAGAAATAATTAAGCAGAGAAATTATTATGTAGACAGGGACACCCAGTGACTTTTCTGTACATATTGTAACTAGCTGGTGCCCGCGACTTCGTCCGCGTTGAACGATGAAAGGTACCCTATGTCCTTTCTGGTGTCCCAGACAACGTATATGCAAAATTTCATGGCGATCGGTTCAGTAGTTTTTGCGTGGAAGAGTAATAAACACCCTTACATCCGTACAAACCTTCGCATTTATAATATTACTAGCTGGTGCTCGCGACTTCGTCCGCGTTAAAAAGTATAAAACGCCATCTATCTACCGAGGAGCGGATCGCTAAAAATATCACCAAGCAGTTGTCATGTTAGTCGCTTCACCTGATTTGGATAGATTGCGCTATCTTCCGGGCCAAGCCGCTAATTTACTTTTATTTTAGATTTCCCGTAGGAATGAAGCATTTTCCCGCGATAAAAAGTAGCCTATGTTCATCACGGATAATGTCGGCTTCTAATGGTAAAAATTTTTTTCAAATTGGTCCAGTAGTTTCGGAGCCTATTCTATACAAACAAACAAATCTTTCCTCTTTATAATATTAGTATAGGTAGAGTATAGATTAGTACGGATTGAAGTCGCTTTCCGCGTTCGTCTATATAGCCGCTAAATTCTTCCTCACCATCACATAGATATTTTTTTAGATCACTGGATTTTTATAATTATAATGTATCGATATCGATATCGATATAGATAATAAAACCTTATTAAGTTTTTTATTAAGGTATAGGTATTATTATATCTACTCAAACCCAACATGAGATCCATGAGGACTTTAACAAAAGCCTTCAAAGGATAGACTTCATTGATTAGTGACGTCCATTGCGTCGTTTAGAAGAAAAACCTAAGCGAAGAAATAGACGAAGAAAAGCGAAGAAGCAATGTTTTATCCTTTTAGTAGAAATTTTATCCCTATTCAATACTAATAATAAATCTGTAGAAGTCGGTCATAGAGTAATTTACTTTGTTTTCAGAAATATCGTGTATATAGGCTCTATACATGATACTGAAACTCAATTGACCATTTTTACAATTTTTTTCTGTATGTATGTATGTATGTTCATCCATAAATAACTCTTAAACGAATTAACCGATTTTCATGAAACTTGGTAGATAAACATTTAGAAGTAGGGGACACGTGATAGGCTACTTTTTATCTTTTTAACGCGGACGAAGTCGCGGGCAACAGCTAGTATTTAAATAAACTAATAAATATTATGAATATAATATTGCTACTTACCTACATCCTTTTTGGAGCTAGTCACAAAATTACCATCACATTACAGAACACCACCGTAAAATAGCAGCATTTGTGCTGTTGTTTATTGTTTTTACATGACAAAAGCGTAATCACTTGTTAAGTGACATCTATCGACGAGTTTCGGTGATTATGAGATAGGAGAATTCTACGATTATTATGGAAACGCTGAGATAAACTGGAACTAGTCAATTTCCTATATTGGCCAAGAGCAAACCTATCTCTAATAAAAAAAAACCTACTTAATTACGCGACCAAGTAAATGTATGATTTTTAATATCTAATAACAATAAATTAGGGAGTGAAACCGCAGGGCACAACTAGTAAGTAATCCGTTGCTAATCGTTTAAGAGATACGAAGAGAGGTTGTCCTTCTTAGATACGACGAAAGGATATTAATCATATGAATTGTTATCTATGAGAAAAATAGAAAAACATGAAAAGGAAATTGCAGTCCAATATATTTGTTTCCGCCCGGGATCGAACCGGGGGCCTTGTGCGTGTGAAGCACACGTGATAACCACTACACTACGGAAACCGTTGATGTTGCTCGTCGAATTTAATATATAGTTTCATTTCGCATTCAATTTTAAAGATATCTTTAAATGGTTTTTAACGTCTGATAATATTTTATGTATTACTAGCTGGTACCCGCGACTTCGTCCGCGTTTTATGTCTTATATAGCCTATATCTTATTTTAATGTATAAACTATATTATTGTAAAATCCATTCAGTAGTTTTTGCCTGAAAGAGTACGTCCATACGAACTTTCGCATTTATAATATTAGTACGGATTGATGCTAAAAGTACTTCATCTGAGTAATTACATAATTTATATAAACGAAAGAATAATTTAATAATTTATTTATTTTTTATTACTTTGATAAAAAATACGGAGTCCATTTGATCTGAACCCGTCAATCCGGGGAGTGACCGTTCCAATCGCAAACCACCTACAACTCCTTGGTGTAGACCTTACTAACGGTCTAAACTTTGGCAAGCATATCGAGTCCATTGCCAAAACGGCTGCCAAAAAATTGGGAATCCTTTCCAAGGTTAGGCGGTACTTCACTGCGAGACAGCTTCTCGACTTATACAGAGCACAAGTCCGATCCTGCATGGAGTACTGCTGCCACCTCTGGGATGGTTCTGCCCGTTATCAATTGGCTGCACTGGACTCGATTGAAAGGCGAGCTAAAAAACTTATTGGCAACGACACTCTTGTGGAGTCTCAGCTTCAAAGCCTGCAGCATCGTCGTAAAGTAGCATACCTATCGGTTTTCTATCGTCTACACCACGTAGAATGTGCGTCCATCCTATGGGATCTGATCAGGCCAGAGCCGTTCCACTTGCGGAACACGAGGCGCGGGCGGGGGTTTCATCCCTTCGTGGTTGATGTTCCCCGGTCACGCACGAAGCGTTATAGTTCCACCTTCCTTATCCGAACTGCTAAGGAGTGGAACTCATTGCCTGCGTCCGTGTTTCCCCAAAATTACAACCTCGGGGTCTTCAAGTCTAGGGTAAATGGGCACTTACTAGGTAAGCGTGGTCCATCTTTGGCCGCATCTGCACCTAACATCAAGTGAGATCGCGGCCAAGCGCTGCCTTGATTACATAAAAAAAAAAAACTTAAGTATATATATTTTATTAAAAAAAATATAACATAATTACTCCTTTAATTATCCTGATGAGCAATACTTATTTACTCATAATATTTAAAACATAAATATGTTATTAATGATTTCCTAAAACATGTTCAACACAACACTGATAGGGAACAGTCACAAATTGGCCAACGTTGGTGCCAACTTGGAGCCAACATGACGCCAACGTGCCTATACAAAAATGCCTTAGATACACTGTATCTAATCTATTTATAGTGACAGAGTCCATTGTGGACTTAAACATTCAACGTTCGTTGTACACAAAATCATTACACAGTATAAATGCGGATGGAACCATTAATTGCTAAGTTTATAGTACCTCTGATAGCCTTAAAACGATTAGACGACAGCCTAATCAAGACGCGAACGTGACATATTGGGGGAGAACGGATTTAACATCTATTACTTGTGTTGAATAAAAATCTATCAATACTATGGCCAGTTGCTGACAATATATTACCAATTTAAGTGATTTTTTGTACAGAAATTAAGCATAGGACATTTTGGGAATAGTGAAACAACTCAATAAATTTTATTGAAAGTTGTAAAGTGTCCACAAACATAATACGACAAAAACAATAAAATATTTAATTTTATTGGTGAACACTTGTGAAAATTTTGGGAATAGACCAATTTAAGGTGAGCCACGCATCTGTACACGCCGAAAGAATCGAACGAGTCGAAGAAACGACTTCTATAAGTCATTACTTAATTATTTTTATGTAATTCTCTAAAACCTTACATCCGCGTCAAATCGGAATATCTAATCGACGGAAAAATAAATTTCCATTTATTTTTATAAATTTTAAAAATCCATAGCCTTCCGGCTCCTAATTCTATTGGTTACGCGAAAATTGTGTAAAACCTCAATCCTCAGATAAATCGATCCTACATTTTTAATTAAAAAAGATGGTAGACAATTCGATGGTTTAATTTTAAAATTTTATTTTAGGTTGGCACGGGAACAGTATTTTCAGTATTATTTTTCATAATGAAAGGTACTTACCCTATACTTATGTCCTTTCGTGTAGGTATGCAAAATTTCATGATGATTGATTGAGTATATATAAGGCGTGAAAAGGTAAAACAATACAGACAGAGTTATTTTCACTTTTATAGCATCATTATGAATTGTATACTTATTCATTTGACATTATCATACACTTATATTTGGGAAGCATTACATTTTTAGAAACGATAAACATAAATTTTATTGACGCCGGATCTAAATCCTAAAGACGCTAAAGAATGTAACCTAAGTGAGTTATAACATTAGCAAGACTAATGCTAAATTTAGGCACAAGGCTGTAAATATAACAGGGATTTACAGTTCACGCTCACCGAGGCAGTCTAGGCACATATTATTAAAGGTACATTTCCATTAGAGCACACGATATAGAACGTATAAAATTAAATGTATGTCACGACGATTAATATATTCTTTGAGCGTATTATTTGTACGAGGTGTGTTCAAAAAGTTTTCTTTTGTACCTTTTTCTGGATGAAGGCATGTCTTTCCTGTATCCCTGACATCGTGTATGCAAGATTTCAAAATGGTTGGTTAAGGCGTGAAAGTGTAACAGAGGGACAGAGTTACTTTCATATTTATAACATTCACTAAGGAATATAACAATAATAATTTTCAATCAGCGATTTTTATTTTTATTGAAACAAATAATAAGTACCAACAATTTTATAATAATTACTAATTTAGATTATATAAATATTAACAATATGTTACATTATAAGGTGCTTCATTATGAGGTGCTTGTTTACATTATGTTACATTATGAGCGAACAAATAGAAATTGAACAAATAAAACCTTCACTTATAATAATATTATCGAAGTTACCAACTACCTTTTTGGATGTATATTGTTGGGTTTAATTTAGTTTTAAGAATTCAGTAATAATAATAATGTGGTATAATGTACGTACTCCTTTATTTCGGAGGCATTTAAGAAAGATAAACGAGTGGGCTTTTTGTCGAAGTAAATTAATTTAAAAGAGACATACAGGCATTGAATTGTAATGCGATAACTCTGCATAATATAACCACTACACTACGGAAAATGTTGACGGTGCTTGTTGAATTTAAGATATAAGTAGTTTCATTTCGAATTCAATTTTAAAGATGTTTTAAATGATTTTTAAAGTCTAATAACATTTTATGTATTACTAGCTGGTGCCCACGACTTCGTCTGCGTTTTATGTCTTATATAGCCTATGTCTTATTCCGATGTATAAGCTATATTATTGTAAAGTTTCATTGAAATCCTTTCAGTAGTTTTTGCGTGAAAGAGTAACAAGCATCCATACAATATCCATAGTATATTACAATAATAGGGAATATTATTGTAATACTGTGCAATATCCATACATACACACTTTCGTATTTAATTTGTAATATTACTAAGTAAGAATACTTATGGTACCCGCGACTTCGTCCGTGTTGAAAAAGAAAATAAATGAGTATAACAATAATATAACGCCTGATAATTATCTCTATCGTTGTAACGACAGTGGCGCCACGGTGGCCACAGTAGGTTAGAACTTAGAATAAGGTGAAAAAGCAGTCTTGGTTACGCGACATCTATCGGATTAGCTTAGAACTGCTTGGTGTTACATAACCATAAGTTCAGACGGCTTTCCGAAATCTTCAATAAACATCTAAAATCTAATGAAATGTACAAAGATATTTGATTGGTCTCGCGGCGCTCTACTACTATATAGGTACAGCCGCCGCACTTGAAAAATGCGGCAACAAATACTACGCCGAATTCTGCGTACTCCAACTAGTCATACTGCAAACTGTCTGTTCTTACCGACTGGAAGAACTTCTCTTCTTCTTACTTCTTACTTCATACTTCTCTAGTACCTAGTATCGCATTACTTCGCGGCACTTCCTTGCCGCTCTCCGCAGCTACACCTCCGTGTCTTCCCTTCTTCGTTCTTCTTCAACAGGACGTCCCCCACAAACCCCGCCTTTGAAGTCCAGTTTTCAGGCGTCGCCAACTTCCAAGCGACGACCTCATCTGGATTTCGTGACACCCCTTCTCCTCCTGCCAACGCAGATAATTTAAATTACACAGTTTGTATATTAACAGTCACAGATTGTATATTAACTAGTTAGTTCGTGAACACAGTGCCCATAATTTGAGATTTCTAAAAAGAAAATGTGTCAAGTGGTAATCTCGACACCCTTTATAAGGAAATTGTTCTCGATTCACGTTGAAAGAATGGTCGTAATGATACATCACCTCGAAAAATTCCAAAGAAACCTGTTACGACGTGAAGAGTATGTGTGAAATTGACAGATATTATTGCGAAAATCGTATCAAGCTCGAAAGAAATAATTAGCCTTGACTCTTTTTACATAAAATGCTAATTACTTTTGTGATATAACGATTTTAATATATATTATATACTAGCAACCCGCCCTCGGCTTCGCATGGATGATTTTTTTTCTGCAAATTATATACACAAACTCCTCTTTTCAAAAGTTCTCTTCAAAAGTTTAAAAGAAGTTTACGGAAAAGCAGATAGATGCCGACAACGACTTCACTTTAGTTAGGTATTATATTATGTACCTTTATAATAGTTGTAATGTAAAGATGTACCAAGAAATGATGAACAGTAGCTATCAACAACTTAATATTAATCCTAAATTAACCCATTTCTAATTTAATATTTTTTTTTACTTATAATTAATTATTTTTTGAGATTTATTTCAAAAGAGCAAGAATTCTTCTCGGTTTCTTACTCATACAAAATAGCTTTTAAAATTAATTTTACTTCATTGTTTTGAATTATTTATAAATAAGTACATGTAAAAGTGTATTTATAAATAAATAAATTAATAACATTATTTCATCATGGTTGGTGCAAGTTTCTTGAAAATGACGATTTAAAAATCAAATGACACTTTAGACATCATGAATCTTCATTAAACAATATGTCGTCCATTCACACATGAGCTACCCTCTTCCCTACTCAATTTCCCTATAGTTACAGGATCTTTTAGTGACGAACACTTCATTATAATTTTTTTTTATGTTAAGGGCGACAGACAGGCTGACGGTCCACTTGATGGTAGGTGGCTACCGTCGCCTATAACACAAGCAACGCCATAAGTGCTACAAGTGCGCTGTTGACCATAGAAGGATTAAGGATAAGGGTAAATTCATTATTTCACGGTGGTATAAATTCAATTCGATGGGTTTAAGGACATTTTCTCAAAGTATCGTATTGCCATTTTAAAACTAAACAAAAAATATTTAGTTTTGAGGTCACATACAACTTAAATTACAAAAATACTAAAATGATGAGATTGAAAATTGAGATCCATCTTAATGTACTGTTAAACTAGCTTTTGCTAAGTGCTTTGTCCGCGTATAATTATTTATAAATCAAGTCTTATTTTTTAAGCTTTCAAGAACCAATCATTATGATCACATCATATTATTCAAGCCGTAAGACATTTCCACACTAAAACCTAGTCTCTATACTATATAGGTACAGTCGGCCGCATAAGTCGATTAATACATCCAAGTACAAAACAACTGAACACTTAACGCGCCATAAGCAGTTATCACGACTAGAGAACAAAATAAACTTCACGTACAAACGATCGTAAAAAGCTTCAGTAAGTAAGTAAATAAATGAGTAAGTTGAGTGTTCAGTTGTTTTGCACTTTTGAATGTGTTAATCGACTTACGAGGCCGACTGTACATTTAATGCAAACGATGAGCATATAGCATGAGAAAGTTTCGTACCGATTGTATGGTTCAGCCCTAAAGAACCGGACGTCGAGTGAAGCAGGCAGACATCGGAGCAGGGGTCTTCAAAAACTGGTCTCCCTTTGTCGAACTAATTTGGTGAAGGAAAATTAATGTAAAGAAGCGACAATAAAACTTTTACAATCCCAACTAGAATAGAAACAGATATAAATGGAGTTTACGACTGTTCATGATTGTGGATTATGTCTTTTTTCAGTCAAATAAGTTAAGAGAAATTTAGGTTTCTCTATAAATCGTAAGGTGATCTCTGAGCACATTTTTATAAATAAAGTATAAGTATATTATTTTAAGTATGCACTTAAAATGTATTATTATATGTATTATTTTTATTTTTTTAAATATATTTTTCATATAATTGTGTAATCCTTATGTAATATTATATTTTATTTATATTAGGAAACATACAAAATCAAAATACAGTAGTTCTATACAGAAGAGACTGTGAAATAACAGCATAATTATGTGCTGTTGTAGTTTTCTGGGTGAATTTCTCTTTCCACTTCTTATCCTTAGTTTGTCAATAGCAGATGTAAAACTAACTATACTTACTGGAAACAAAAAAGGCAATATTTTCATAGCTCTACAAGAGACTTGACTTAGTGAGACACTATATGAGTTTAGTGAGACAAATCTGCCTCACTAAACTTATATATTAACTAGCTGTTGCCCGCGACTTCGTTCGCGTTATAAAATAAATAAAAAGTAGCCTATCACGTGTCCCGTACTTCTAAATGTTTATCTACCAAGTTTCTGGAAAATCAGTTAATTAGTTTAAGAGTGATGGAGGAACATACATACAGAAAAATAATCTAAAAATCGTCAATTTAATTACACGATATTTCTGAAAACAAAGTAAATTACTCCATGACCGACCCCTACAGATTTATTATAGTATTGATTAATTTTCAACCGACGAAAACGAAAAAACTAAAAACTAAGGGTGGGAAAATGGGGATGGGAAAATTAAAAATTAAACATGTAGTAAATATTAGATTATAGCCACAAAAAAATATAAAATAAAACTTTTTAACAAAAATTAAAACCGCCGAAAAAACTGAAAAGCATAAATAATCTTATTATATTTTTACCTAAGTAATAAGACCTTTGAGTCGGCGCCAAACAAGCAAAAATTACGTAAAGAGTGATGCGCGGCGGCGACTCAAAATTACTTAGGTAAAATAATAGGATTATTTTATGCTTTTCAGTTTTTTCGGCGGTTTTATTTTTTGTTTCTATGTTACGTTGAATTGACGGTAATCGTCAGTTAACACGGCAGATTTAATAATATTTAATTCTGTCTACATAGTGAGTCTAACTTCTAAGCCGAGTGAAGATAAGATGAATATAGTGTGATCACGAACAAATAGCGATCTTGTAACTTGATATGTGCTTGAATTGCATACATAATGCTACACCAATTTATAAACAGCTTAAAGCGCATATATATAATATATGTACCACATTTTTATTTATTTACTAGCTGAACCGACAAACGTTGTTTTTGTGGACCACTCCTATCAGTGGGATATAAAAAATGGTTTATCTACGACCTATTCTCACAACAAATTTCATAAAAATCGGTCAAGCCGTTTCGAAGGAGTTTGGTTACAAACACTGTGACACGAGAATTTTATACAAGTACTAGCTGGCGACCGCGACTTCGTCCGCGTAGAAAAGTATAAAACGCCATCTACCGTATTTTGGATAGATGGCGCTATCTCCCGGGCCAAGCCGCTAGTATTTACTTTTATTTTAGATTTCCCATAGGAATGAAGCATTTTCCCGCGGTAAAAGGTAGCCTATGTTCATCACGGATAATGTAGGCTTCTAATGGTAAAAGAATTTTTCAAATCGGTCCAGTAGTTTCGGAGCCTATTCTATACAAACAAACAAATTAATTTTTAATTTTTTTTTAGTTTTTTAATTTTTTTTATAAAAAAAAAATACAAAACAGTTGATTAATTTTAATGAGATTTTGGTGAGATTGGTGAGATTTTTGTGGTAGATGGTGTTGTGTGGAATGTGTGTCATATTTATATATATAAAAAAAATATTAACTGTTTTTTTAATTTTTTTTATAATTTTTTTTTATAAATTTTTTTTTTTTTTATAAAAAAAAATTAAATTGCTGGTATCCATAATACAAGCATGAGTTGCTTAGTGTGGAATGTGTGAGAATATTTATTATTTATTTATTACCTCCAAGGAGAGGAGAGTGTCTATAGAAGACGCTCTGAACTGAAGCCAGTTGATGTGAAAGGTAAACAAGGCACATTTCGCCCCACACTCAGATAGTATCAATTCGTGCAACACAAAATGTAACATTTGAAGAGATTGAGATGTCCCTGAACGGAGCGGGCTATAAGTAATATTGCGGCGCATTTTCAGGTCAAAGCAATTGGTTTGACAGCAGCCGCCCCCAGCACTCACATTACTAAGTTGCATGACTTTATTCGGCAGTTGCATTCTGCAATCAAATGTATTTTTACTTTGTACTTTCATTACACAAATTCATTGAATTAATTCTTAAAATGCGTTGTGATTATTCTCAATATGCTCAGTTTTTTCACAACTAGCTGGTGCCGGCGACTTCAGCGACCAACAGTCACGCTGTCGCGCCAGTCTGACTGTTGGTCTTTTAAATAAAAAAAATAAACATTCAAATAGCTTTATAAACTTTCACATTTACAGTTTTTTTTTATTAAACTAGCTGCGTCTGCTTCTAAGGGTCATAGCGTGATCGTAAATAATTGAGCTTTCTCAAGAATCTCAAGACTATCAAATGCAAAAAGAATTTAATCAGACTGGTATTTTCAAGTCGAAGTCGATTTATTTTTTGTTAATTTGGAAGTCTGTTGCTTCCCGTGTGGTCCCATTTCAATTTGGTCCAGTTCTGACAATGGCGTCCATGGGAAAGACCATGAGACGGTTTGAAGTCGGTTTATTTTTTGTTAATTTTGAAGTCTATTGCTTCCCGTGTGATCCCATTTCAATTTGGTCCAGTTCTGACAATGGCGTCCATGAGAAAAGACCATGAGACGGTTTGAAGTCGGTTTATTTTTTGTTAATTTTGAAGTCTATTGCTTCCCGTGTGATCCCATTTCAATTTGGTCCAGTTCTGACAATGGCATCCATGAGAAAAGACCATGAGACGGTTTGAAGTCGGTTTATTTTTTGTTAATTTTGAAGTCTATTGCTTCCCGTGTGATCCCATTGTCAGAACTGGACCAAATTGAAAAAATCCATCCATAAGAAAAGACCATGAGACGGTTTGAAGTCTGGTTATTTTTTGTTAAAAAGAGTTATTTGTAGTAGATTGAAAAGAGGCAAAATTGGCAGAATGTGCCTAGTGTCGAATGCGTGTGCTATGTTCACGAACAGTGCATGTTCCGAGCCGTCGGCAATCGGCGTGTCAGGCCCTCGTGTATTCGGACGATGTCGTGAGCCCCCGTTTCGTACATGCGCTTGCGCTCTTTGATCAATGTCTGCATTATCACTACACTCGAATATCACGTATTTCATACCAAAATTTTTGTCTAGAAAGTTACATTCCATGGAAGTTGTATCAGTCCACATACGCGGCTATAGTTTAATTTAAACTTTCACGTTTGATTGTTTGATAAATATAAAAATACTTCGTCCGTGTAACTTTTTAAAATATAATACATTCGTGTCTGTGAAACTATGGAAATACACATATAAAATATCAAATCAATTGGTTCAGCCGTTTAGAAGTTATATGTGTAAGTACGGAAGGATAATTCTTATTACCTGTTGTCCTATTATCCGTTTTCCAGTAGGAATAAAGCATTTTACCGCGGTAAAAAGTATCCTATGTTCATCACGGATAATGTCGCCTTCTAATGGTATAAGATTTTTTCAAATCGGTCCAGTAGTTTCTGAGCCTATTCTATACAAACAAACAATCAAATCTTTAGTATAGTTTTTAGTATAGAGACTAGGCGACCCACACAAACCTTAGTCGTTTAAGTATAGGTCTTTTCATTAGTTCAAACCGTTTCAAAATTCCTTGGGTGTTTCAGAAGTCATTTGAGAAACAGACAGACAAAAACTTAATTCATACATATAATAAAATCATTTTGTCATTGGGTTTGTGCATCCTTGGAAATCTTAGAAACGATTAATCCCATTTGAATGTGGATTTGTGTTCATTTTGTTCAATGTCATCAGTATAATAGTTAGTACACAAAATAAATGGATAAAAGCAAACGAGACCTTATTTTTACACCAATAAACGCACGACACTATTCCAAAATACTACGCATTTAAATATTGCTTTAATCTTAAAAGATTTATTACTAATACTACACCACCAACGTAAAATATAAATAAAAAATGTTATAAAATGTACGAAATTGTGTAGTAGCAGTTTTGGGAAACTATAAAATGTTTTACAGCTTTTGATGTGACGCGTGCTCCTATTTTACTGCGTTCCTCAAGTGACACTTAATTATCACCATAAAATGGGACTTGAAACTATTTATATAAATACTCTTATGCTTCAACTAGCAACACCAATTTAGAATATACTCATGTAACTAGCAACACCTCTTTTAAGACTTTTCATTATACATCCATACTAATATTATAAATGCGAAAGTAACTCTGTCTGTCTGTCTCGCTTTCACGCAAAATCTACTGAACCGATCACCATGAAATTTTGCATACACGTTGTCTGGGACACCAGAGAGGATATAGGGTACCTTTCATTCAGAAAAAAAGGACTAAGTATTCCCGAGGGATCATAATTATAAAAACACTAGTGGGTGCCCGCGACTTCATTCGCGTTGAAAAAGATAATATATGCTAGCTTGACCCAGGCAAACGTTATTTTGCAACTATCACTTACGTACCGAAAAAAATCGGTCTTAGAGATCGGACCTCATACTACAACAAAATTCTGAACGCACCTATAAATATTTGACAACCAAGTGACAATTTTAGACAAAATACATCAATAATGTTTCACAGCTAGGAACATTTTGTGTAATGTCATCTCATGTCATCTTATATCGCTGTGACGACGATGGCGCCGCCATGCGACAGTAGCGCCCAATTATTTATGTCTTTATATGATCCCTCGGGAATACTCAGTCCTTTTTTTCTGGATGATAGGTACCCTATGTCCTTTCTGGTGTCCCAGACAACGTTTATGCAAAATTTCATGGTGATCGGTTCAGTAGATTTTGCGTGAAAGCGAGACAGACAGACAGACAGACAGACAGATAGCGCCCAATTATTCGTCACAGCGATATAAGATGACATTACACAAAATGTTCCTAGCTGTGAAACAATATTGATGTATTTTGTCTAAAATTGTCAATTGGTTGTCAAATATTTATAGGTGCGTTCAGAATTTTGTTGTGGTATGAGGTCCGATCTCTAAGACCCATTTTTAAGAATTTTTTTTCGGTAGGTAAGTGATAGTTGCAAAATAACGTTTGCCCGGGTCAAGTTAGCATATATTTTCTTTTTCAACGCGAACGAAGTCGCGGGCACCCACTAGTTTTTGATATAGCGCGTAGACAATAATAGTTACAAGATGTGATGTTGTTGCATGTTGTTGGTCCATAACACTGGTCTTTATAAATTTTGTAAATAGAATTGAAATATTACTAAAATTATAAATTGACGACACAGTTGGTCTAGTGGCTAGTAATCCTAAATGTTTATCGACGTCTGACATATCAATGCACTTAAGTAATAAAGATTGAATAACACCTAAGAAAAAGTCGCGAAAAAAGCTAGTCTATCTATTATATACTATATTCCCGTTCTATATATAAATATACCTACTAAATATACTTCTATATATAAATATACTTCGGAGCCTAATCTATACAAACAAACAAACAAAAAATCAAATCTTTCCTCTTTATAATATTAGTATAGATGTCTAACTTTATTCTTCAAGTTGTACCACCTGCTTTGTGTAGCCTCATTGGTTAATTTAAGGTGGCACCACTAGAATTTACTGTTTATATTAAGAACTGCCCGTTCTGTGGAAACTTACCAGTGTCTATTTGAGTAAAATATATGTGAACCGCGCGTAAAATCACGTCCTATTATCTAATTCCAAATGTAACGTACGTAGGCTACACCTCGTGGGGTTACAATACGGTTAATGTGTAAATATTAGTGCGGCAGCACGTCCATCATTCCGTGTAATGCCCATGTGTGACTGGCTCTCCACTGACAAACAATGATCTATTGCTTACTGGATGTGCCTGCATTGCTTAAACTAGCGGTTCACCCCGGATTTGCATGAAATTTTATATAGGTACTTTAACCAATAAAGGCAGTTAAAAAATTAGCCAAAGTAATGTACATATTTTATTGTCTGTTTTCTCAAAAAAATAAACTAGTCCTCGCCATCCCGGTCTACCGGATCTTTTTGACTTTTTGAGAAATACAAATATTAAAAAAGAAAACAATTTTCACTGCGATTTTTTAATTACATATTATAAAGTATCGTTAAAAAAATAAATGGCAATTATCATTTTGGCTACCTACTAAATAAAAATAAATATTACACAATAGAATACGCTACTGACAGAAGTTACATGAAATTGAAAAAATAAATACATTAAATTTACATACATGTACATTATTACATATACATTTTCCTTCACTTTGCATTCCCACAAAAAGAGTATTATAATTTTCAACTGTCATTAATTTTTTTTTATTGTGTTGTTATCATTGAAATGACGCATCCAGTTTTGTTTAGCGTTTGTGTAGTGATTGCAGAGAACACTGAACAGTGCGTAATAGAGCCGGCTAGAGGCAGCGACCCGCGATAAAGTCATTTCCTCATTTTGATGTCACATTACAATGTCATTGTTATTGTAGGTACTCTGTAAAATAAAACACTTGAAAATTATTTGAATTTCAGCACGTATAACCTACCATAATTACGCTTTAAAATATTTATTATATTTGCCCTGTAATAAGCACTTATCAATCAATTAGAATATGTTTCTTTATACTGCTGAAGATTGCCCTTTGAAATACCTTGGTGGCATCGTTTTCCACTCTATACTATCCTCAGCTCTCGTCTAGAAATCGTAACTGTGAGATCTCCTATGTCTAGTATGAGGAGATCTATGATATAGCTATAATCGATCTAGCTATAATCGGGTTTTTAATTAGCTGAAATCGACCTTTTTTTTTAAATGTATTGCAAGCATAAAGTGTAGTATGGACTCATTTATAAGCGAGTTCGATCATTATAGTTGACTTAAAGAGAACAAAATGATGGAACCCGACCACCTTATTGATGGACTAAAATGACAGCTAGGTTAGAATCGACTTCTTTTTAGAGAAGACTGCCCCTTTACCATTGTGAATTGAACTGAACTTTCTATTGAAAAATAGGCAAATAAAAGTATCTTGAAGTATCCATTTCCTTCACTACATTTATAAATCCACGCTACTTAATTATGCTTATGTCATTTTAGTCCATCTAATTAAAAATAGGACTATAGGGGATATAGGCGATGTTGCGGAAGGATGTTAGCGGACGCGAGAAACGCCAACAGGTTTAATCGGTAAGTCTACTATCTCGGGGCGAGAGTCCGACATAACCCACTGGTACGTCCCCAGGTCGATGGGTATCCATATTCATCTTGTAAAAAAAAGGATCTAGAGATCTAAGTCTAGGAGACCTAACCACGCGACCTTTACCGTCAAAAGTAGAACGCATAGGAACCACTTTTACAGAAGATCAGCGTGATGAAATAGGGAATAATGGGATATGGAATAGATTACGTTGTTGATGCGGAAATGTAGTACGCCCTGCTTTTGTTACAATCTGATGCATAAACATGTACAATATAAAGATTTCGTCTCATGACAATAGAATAAAATAGTGAAAAATTTATCATAACAATCATTACACAAAGTGGGTTAAATGTATTGTAACCAAGCGAGAAAAGCTTTTAAAATATTCGAAAGTAGGATTTCCGGACCATAGCGCAAACTCGTGAACATTAACAGCAATTTTGGAGCTTCATGCTATCATAGACAACATTATTGTCCATTGTTCTATTTATTGAATATATTGTGGTGGGATGTTGATTGTGATAAAATCAGTTTTTGTTGTTTTATTTCTGATAATAGACTTTTATCTGTAATAGGCGTGTCATTATGACGACATCATTATCTATAAAGTATAGATTGGTAATTATTATTATTAAAAAAATTACCATTGTAATAGTAATAGGTTTATATATTTTTTTTAAATTGGTGTATTGGTCCGTGAGCCAGCGACAGATTTTCATGACCAATTTCCTCCCAGTCGATAACTCGTGAAATGACTGAGAGAGTTGTATCATGAAGCGTTGTGAACGTCAGCTGCAGCTCCGATGGTGGGTTGAGCAGTAGAGTGGTAGCCGTCCACGCACATAATAAAAAATTTTTTAATCATTTATTTCCGATTAAAAATTCATCAAATTATAGTTAGCCTAATATTTTGAAGAAACAAAATTGTCAGCTATTTATAAAATGGTGGATTATACGTCAGCAGGTCACGCGAATATATACGTGCTCAGTGATTACCTCCTGAATAGAAAATTTATCAGATGATAGTTTATGTATTACTGTTAATAAATAAAAAAGTCAGCTGGCTATATCTTGGTGGAATGCTTGTCAGCTGATGCTCTGAAAGTGTAACGGGCTACCACTGCTCAACCCACCAACTGAGACTGAGAGGAAATCATTGACGGAATTAGTGCCTGGCTTACGGACCATATTATGGACATCATAATATTATCACTGGGTAGACGACAATGTATCGCACATCCGGTAGAATATGTCACAGTAATTTTAAAACATTATATTATTTACTTGGAGAAAGAAGCTAACGATTGTGTTGCCAATAGTTTGCACTAGATGGCGAAAGTATTTTTATTCGTTTGACTCTTAAGTAGGTATAAATTGTCCTCACATTGGGGGGAGGAACCGTAGATTGGTAGTAGTAACATAAAAAATCAACTATTGCAAGACACTTCAATTGGGGTATTTTTGAATCTCACTATGCGTAAGCCTCTGATGTAATAAGTCTTTGGATGGGACCGAAAGAAGAAACGGGCCGGCGGTAGTTAATACATAGGTTCCTTTACATGGTCATTTCCATATCCAATACATGTAACGGTAATCACATCATGAAACTAACGTTACTAAACACGATAATATCATTTGTACGATGCGTATGCGCAGTAAATCAATGCGCGGTAGCCGCGATCACCCGCGATAGCATCATATAACTACCGCCCACAAAGCGTACGCACGTTTTGCATTATTATGTTACAGTAAAAGTAGAGTTTCAGTAATATAATAACAACTACCTGTTGCTTGCGATTTCTTTCGCGTTAAAAAAGATAAATAGTAGCCTATCACGTGTCTCGTATTTCTAAATGTTTATCTACCAAGTTTCATGAAAATCAGTTAATTCGTTTAAGAGTGATGGAGGAACATACATACATACACATACATATATTAAGAAATAAATTGTAAAAATGGTCAATTTAATTTCAGTATCATGTATAGAGCCTATTTATATACACGATATTTCTGAAAACAAAGTAAATTACTCCATGACCGACCGCTACATATTTATTATTAGTATTGATGTAACATTCTAGTGCTTTATTTTGCGTATTGATTTATCTTCCTATAGCTTTATCTCTCTTTAATTTATATGCTAGAGACTTACTCTCCCTGGCTTCGCCTGAAAGGAATTTTATGAACCTTAAAACACAAACGTAAATAAAATTAGTTTAGTTTTGCAGTACGCATACGCAATCTAGGTTGGTGCTATTTTTAAAAATAAACTCAGACACTTTTTAATTAAGTGTTGATTCTGTTAAGAGATCCCCGTTCTTAGGATTCTAAAGTTGAAATGCTCATCCTAAAGTAGGTATATGCTTAAAGTTTTCAATGGCACAATGAATATGATTTTATAATCTTCTCCTAAAATAATGATCGAAAACTGACATTAATTAGCATATTTGAGCACTTATAAAATAGTAAAACTATAACTATTTTTGTTATAATTATTAACTGTTAATTTATATTGCTTCCAAAATCAATAAATTCAAAATAATTATAGAATTTTGCCTTAAAGTTGTAACTGTAAACATATATATTTTTTACTTCTATCTTAATTTGATAATACTTTTAATTAATTAATTAAGCTTATATATTTTTTGACTTTCATCTTATTTCAACAATGCTGTTATGTTGTTATAAATAAATATATTATAATGGTGTAATAATTTTATTATTGATAAAACTTGTAACTACAACTCAAATTAAACTAAACTCATCATCAATTGGACCGTCAGATATATCTCAAATATAGATAACGTCAAAGAGTGTTGGTTCCAGACATTACGTGAAAGTGCAACATTCCCACTTTCACGGCAACGCGTGATTTAAATCGCATGCATTAATAGTCGTAATTAAAACTTTCGTTTGCCTAAGTGGCACAGCTATAATGAATGCGGGTTTGACTCCCGGAGAAAAAAGCGGTAACATTATACCGGATGTGATGTAGGCGGTCCAGTGCACGCATTGTCATTCAAAAACCTTTTGCTTTGTAGGATGACCATGATGCTGCGTTTTAATCAACACTTTAATTAAAGAACTATTCATTTGCAAATGCGCGCCTCGCCTTAATCAACCTTTAACCTGACGCTTTTCAATAAAACCGGTGTTTTATTCAACCGGGGCTATTGATCAAGACGAGTCTTAATCTTTATGTAATGGTATGCCAGTAGGCTGACGATTTTCTTAATGAACCATAAAAATAGCCAAGAGAGCAGGCAAAGTAAAACGTACTAAAAACAAGGAATAAAGAGGTATTAAGTGAATGTTACATATAATGGGTTACCTATAAACACAACAAAGCACGAGTATTTTCATGGTTTTTTAGACGTATACGTTATTTATGGCTGCAAAAAGCACTTTTCTTACAAAATAACTCTTGTGGGAAAATTAGTTTCAGTTGTTTTCTTCCGCTTCAAGCCTTTTAGAGACTATTTCGACCTCAAGGCTGTTGTAGCCAAGCATACTAATATTATAAAGAGAGAAGTTTTGTATGTGTGTATGTATATCTATACTAATATTATAAAGAGGAAAGATTTGTTTGTTTGTATAGAATAGGCTCCGAAACTACTGGACCGATTTGAAAAGTTCTTTTACCATTAGAAGCCGACATTATTGATGAACATAGGCTACTTTCTAAAATCTAAAATAAAAGTAAATACTAGAGGCTTGGCCCGGGAGATAGCGCCATCTATACAAAATACGGCAGATGGCGTTTTATACTTTTCTACGCGGATGAAGTCGCGAGTACCAGCTAGTATTTTATAAAGTTATGCGGGCGAAGTCGGGTGCAGCAGAATAAAGTCACTGTCCCCGTGTATCTTGTTTGGTAACCCTAATCTTTTCAAAGTTCGAGTGAATAGGCATCTTCTGGGTGAGCTCGCTCCATCTTAGGCCTCTCCCTTGCTACCAAGCTGGTTGTTGGCCAAGAGCAAATCCATCTCTTATAAAAAAAAAAAAAAATTTCTTCTAATGGATTTCTAGTGAAAAGAACGATAAACGAAAAAAGTTTGTGTGTTTAGTTTTAGTTTATAGAACAAAATAGCATCGATGCGAAGCCGGAGGCAAATAGCTAATGCGCCACCGGAACAAAAATGTTTTTCCTATATTTCCTTAAAGTTTTCGTGAAAGACATTTTCTCAATAAATCCGTGGTCACCGTACACAGCGAACAAAACCTATTGTCTTGACAAATGCTATTAACTAAATTATTGTTTACCTCTTTCGAAGACGGTTCAGCCAATTATTACAGTACATCCGAAACGTAGTACATAAACACTGTCCTAGTTTTGTATAGGACTGTTACTTGAGTCAAAAACGACTTACCTACTTGAGTGGCAATAAGCCATTTTTTGCTTGGCTTGTCCTCGGAGACTTTTAAATGACGAGCAATATATTAAAGTGCTATAACTCTTTTTAAAAAACTCTGCTAATGACCAATTTATACTCGTAATTACACAAATTCAATTTAGAAATTATACTTAAAATAGAGAGTTACTAAACAGTATAAATGCGAAAGTTTTAAGAAACTTCGTCCGCGTAGAAAAGTATAAAACGCCATCTACCGTATTTTGGATAGATAGCGCTATCTCCCGGGCCAAGCCTATCTTTTATTTTAGATTTCCCGTAAGAATTAAGCATTTTCCCGCGGTAAAAAGTAGCCTATGTTCATCACGGATAATGTCGGCTTCTAATGGTAAAAGAATTTTTCAAATCAGTCCAGTAGTTTCGGAGCCTGTTCTATACAAACAAACAAACAAATCTTTCCTCTTTATAATATTAGTATAGATAGATAATAAGGATTCGCCTCATTTAGTTTCGATGCAAACAAAATATGTCCTTTTCAAATGATGTGTTTTGGAGTGAGGGGTCGATATTCTTAGGTATTACGTAAGTCATAACAAAACTAGCGGCCAGTAAGATCCGATGAGAGCATACAAAGTGATTATTAAGTTAGAATGTAAAGCGGGTTCAATAAATTATCACCGTTTTTTTAAATATTTATAGGCCATTGTGTGTTTAGTACTTGCGGCCTATTATTTCGGATGCGTGAGCTGAATCCTAAATTGTTGACGTGAGGTGAAGGTATATTGACCTCGGAATGTACGAAAACGGACAGTTCGTTTTGTCATCATCAAATTAGGGATTACTCTAACTAACTAATAGGTAACTACAGCGATATTTTTTACAACCAAAACTAGGAAGACAACACAAGGCTACGGATTTTAAACCGACTTCCAATAACTCTTTTTAACGAAAAATAAACCGCGCCTCCAACCGTCTCATTATGGTCTTTTCTCATGGATGCTATTGTCAGAACTGGACCAAATTGAAATGGGACCACACGGTAAGCACCAGCTTTCAACTAAAAAAATAATTATCAAAATTGTTACACCCAGTCGAAAGTTAATGAGGTAACAAATAAAAAAAAATACAGTCGAATTGACAACCTCCTCCTTTTTCAACCGACTTCCAAAAAGGAGGAGTACATGCCAGTACCTACTTCACACTCTATGTTACATATTTCTTAATGTTAAGGTCGATAGACAGAATTAATTTATTTTATCAAAATTGCTTTTCAAAAAGTCGCAAAAACAGATTACACAGACTCCAAATCCGATTACACTTAAATAAGTTCTATTACAGAAATATGTAAAAACACTTATCGGCTTTCACCCAGTCTCAATAGGTCTTATTTATTATAATTTTTAGATAGATTGCATTTCATTGTTTAAAGATAAGCAGTCAGCGGCTTTATGGGTGTAACTAATGGTAAAGATAGTAAGGTCACAGGTATGATTTTGTAAGCAACGATAATGGAATTGTATAAGTAATTCCCACAATTTACTAAAATCTTATCTGATCGCCGTAGTCTTACAATAATAATATATAGAAGCGAAGATTTTAACAGTGCTATTTGGGGTTCACTTTTGATCTATACAATTTAAAAGAAAACTAATTATTGGATTAATTATCTTATTTTATCTTACAGGGGAAAATACCCAATTATTGGCACTTAAAGAAATACGACCATTTATTGGCACCTTTCGACCTACATATTTGTTCACTCAAATAAAATTTGAAAGTTTGACAATGTTTAAATCATTTGACTGTTTAGTGTTAACAATTCTCATAAACCTAAGATTTATTTATTTTATGTGGAAACACAGTTTATGGAATAGTTTTCTTACTTTTTAGTGAAACGTTTAGGGTGCCAATAATAGTTCAAATTTTTTTCTCCATTTCGGCCATAACTTTTTTCGTTTTTGACTTTTTCCAAAAATTATTTTTGCACCTTACAGCTCCCGTAAATACGCGACTTTTGAGCTCTTTTTAAATATCATATCTTTACAACTCTTCGAGATATAAGGGTATCACACTTTTTCGTGAAATCGGTGCCTATACTGAAGCGAACGAAAAGACATTTCCAATGTCAAAAGCTCAAACTATGGTTTTATTCGGTAGCTTCTGAAATTACTATTACAACTCAAAAACTACTGCACCGATTTTCATGCTGTTTTCACCAATGGATAGAGTGGTTCTCGTGGAAGGTATATAATTTACAAAGTTACGTGGGCTAAGTCGCTTGTGTAATATAAATGCCTCAAAGTCTTTCCTATTCGAACTTTATGGTCTACCATAATTTCCGTAAACCACAAATTCTATAAAAGTTGTCTCTCTAATAAGAATACTGTTATAAAAATTTATTAGTCAAGTTACCTATTCATATGGTTATTCCGGTGCTATACTCCGCGTTTATATATTCAAATCGGTTTTATAGCGCTTGACTCAGCTTTTTATAAACATTTTATTATCGTGCACATAATTTTGTAATCGACACTAGAGTTCATTCAACTCTTGCAACAGCATTTGACGAATATTATACTAGCCGGTGTCTGCGACTTCGACTGCGTTGAAAAATAGAAGAAAAAAGCCTGACAAAATAGTTAAAGATGCGAAATAGGCACACGTAATATATTCTGCAAATTTTATGAAGCAATCTTTTGATGAAATTTAATTGCTTTTGGGTTCTATTAGCTAATAGTTAGTACTAGCTACTACTACTACTAGGACTGTAGTACTAGCTTTTATAATTTACTAGCTAGCTAGTAAGTCTTAATTTATTTTTTGCCGCAATAATGACACTCAAAATGTGATAATTTTGCGAAGCGTTAGATCTTTTCTTAATATTGCAATATTTAGCCTATGACTTTTCTGAAATTCAATTTTAAGTGTCGGTGAAATATTTTTTTAACTATTATTTAAAACGAATGAGTAGTTTCGAAGATTACCTCCTACATACAATCTTAACCTCTTTATAATATTAGTAGAAACTTATCATTTTTTTTTTGTTTTTTTTTTTTTTTCATCATCTATATTAATAATAATAAATCTGTAAGTGTAGGTATTAATTGTATGTATAGGTGAATTATTATATTAAGATTTTAAGGCGAGACTTGTGGGGGAATCGGCGCATGTGTACAATTGCGCACAAAATTGCTAAGAAAAATGTCATTTTTTTTCCTATTTCGTAATTTTTCACCTCACTAACTTAACATTACAGGCAGTGTTGATATTCCTTCCATAAAATCATCGTGCGATGTCGAAGGACAACGTTTTTTTTTAGTTATTTATTCACCATGACGTATTTACTAATACGATAAAGCAATCTGTACGCAACAGTACCCAAGAGACTCGAGATGCGCGAACGAAGTGCGGGAGGGGAAGAGCGACTGAGTCTACCAATAACGTGTCTGCACACCGACGCGTACCCGCCCCTCACGTTCCTCTGCCGCCTCAAAGTAACTCTTAAACGAATTAACTGATTTTCATGAAACTTGGTAGATAAACATTTAGACGTACAGGACACAAGATAGACTACTTTTTTCTTATTCAACGCGGACGAAGTCGCGGGCGCCAGCTAGTGCTTTATAAAAATGGTAAATATTAATAATTATTTCTTATATTATATCTTTTCAAAAGGTGATCACATGAACGACAAGTTTATTACTCAATTTAGCATTAACAAAAATAGAAACTTTAATAATTTAAAATTCAGAAATTATTGAATAAAATTTCTAAATAAGGATTTTGACATCAGATGGAAGGACTCATAAACTCTATGTTTAAGGCATGTTCATCGTTTGCGTTTTATTGAAATGAGCAATAAAATTTGATTTATGGTATCGATGGATTGATAATGCACATAGTAAATAATTAATTCATGAAACGCCCAATTTTTTTATGCGTGAGCGTTAATTTTTCGTTCACATTATAAACGTGTTGCAGCTAGAGCTAGAGATTTGTTAGTCAAAAATGCTTTTGACCGGAAAATAATTTGAGACTAAATTTAAAGAAATAATTTGAAAAAAAAAAAGTTATAGCATGACAACTGACTATTATATAAAAAAATGTGTGAATAAAAAAAATTCGCTCTCTAAAAAAAGGTAGAATAATTCTGTTTTTGAAACTGGTTTCGAACCTTTGGTTTCCAAAACGGCCGATGCGCTAACAATGTGTTTGGAAGAAAAGATTTCTGTCGAGCTATTGCTCGAGTGGCTGAGATGTTTACTTTAGCGCTGTCTTAGGGGTCCCAGGTTCGATTCCCGGTAGGACCATCTATAGACAATAAGGCATGAATAAGGCATACTCCGTTTCTAAGACATTTAGGCAGACCTTCTGGTGGTACTGTCTAATTTCTTTTTCCTTAATGCTATTATGGTTATGGTTAATATGGTTAATATGCTATTGGTTACTACGGTTGCAGCATCTGTGACGTTACTAATTGCGTTATAGGTGACGATAGCCGCCTATACTTATAATATTATAAAGAGGAAAGATTTGATTGATTGTTTGTTTGTTTGTATTAGGCTCCGAAACTACTGGACCGATTTCAAAAATTATTTTACCATTAGAAGCCGACATTATCCGTGATGAATATAGGCTACTTTTTACCGAGGGAAAATGCTTCAATCCTACAGGAAAACGGGTAATATTACAACGGGTAGTAAGAATTATCCTTCCGTACTTATCTTTTTCACATAATCAATTATAAAGTGGTTAATCAGCTGGTCTGACGACCCTTAAAAAAATTGGCAATTTTCAAAAAACACCTGAAGTACGCAGAGTACTAGAGTAGGACGTAAATATCTAATATCTAAGATGTTTTTAAAAAACTGACTGCTGCTGTGGCTAGAAAGTATTCGAGTTGAGAAGAAGTTTTGTCAGTGGATAGAGTTGTTCTTTGTCAATGTACACGGGCGAAGTCGCGGGCAGCAGCTATAGTTTATTACATAAATCTTACAAACATAATCCTACAAACATAATCTTACAAACAAATGGCTAAGACTATCACTCTGAAAACAATTTAATTGCAAGTCTAAGTCCAGAAAAATTGTGGAACACTCCTATGTCCAGCATTGGTCGTCTTTAGAATCTCTTTTTTTCTTACATTCTAGGCTACAAAGTTCAATTCAACATTGACTCTCGCAGTCAGACCGACAATCAATTTGGAGTTAACGAATTCTAAAACATAAATGTTTTTTTTTTTTTTTTTGAGCTCGGAAACACAGACGCCGGCAGGGAGTTCCAAACCTTGGCAGTGCGCATTATAAAGGATGTTTCAAAGCGCTTAGTCCGAAAAGGAGGGATTTCGACAAGATGCGGATGGTAACCAGCCGTGCGTCTGTATGTCCGATGGAAGAAAGGAGAAGGCGGTATGAGCTCATGCAGCTCCTGTGCACACTCTCCGAAGTACATCTTATAAAAGACACATAGACAGGCAATTTTATGTATATAAAATAGAAATCGAATTCAATATTTTATTGCCTTAACTATTACGGACCCCTTCACTGTTTGCAGTTTCCTGCATTCAATATAACCTATGTTGTCGATTGACTACAAAATGCTTCTGCGCTGTAAGGAAAGCCTTACACTTACGACATAAGGTTGGTAAGATACTTTTATATTTAGAAACTTACTAAGTATAGGATTTCGTAAAAAGGTTGCACCTATTGCAGGCAATGGTCTCTGGAGATTGTTTTGAAGAATTGCTAAAATATAATATACATGGCGTTTATTTTTTTATAAAGGTCGGCAAGAAATCATTGCAGACATATTCCAGCATTATCAAGAAGAGATGCAAGGTGACCTTTATAGGTTAAAAGATAAAGTTCACTCACACACGTACTCTTATTATGTTAGCAACAGCATTCCTGCTGTTGCTGATGGTCTTCTATAACGGGCCACAATTAACGTAAAATGGAAATTAAAGTAAGTGACAATAATAACTATTATATGCTCATACAATAGAGGTTTTTTGGTTGTGGGTTAGAAATATAACTTCAATTACTTTAATAGAAATATACCGTGTAGGAGAAAACCAAGTAAGGTAACATGCATGTTCGGCAAGTATACCTCCGTTGACCCCTTTGATAGTTAAGTGTCCGTTGTTCCTAACAAGGAAGCTGCGCGCGCGCCGATAAACAGCCATCGCCGCCACGTCACTTGCCAACAAATTGCTCACCAAATGAAAGGCGATTGAACCGACATAAGCAATTGCAAAAGATTACAGAGTGCCTTGTTTATCTACGCATGAACGTGGCGTGTAAATAGCCATACGCTTTCAATAGAATAAATAAAGCGGCACCCTTCAATTGGAATATGATATACTAACTTTTGCCTGCGACTTCTTCCGCGACTCTTTTGCTTAGGTGTTAAAACATTGGTACAATTTTATTTGCTCATATATTTGAGTCTTCTTTCTTGCTTCCTTCTTGGTCAAATATTCATTTTTCAACGACGTTCTTCACCTCAAGACTCATTGACTCCAACATCCTGACTGATGGATATGTCTAGTTCGTACTAACTTCAGCTGACTGATTATTTGGGCTACATTTGACAATATATTCTTTTATAGGCAATTCAGGGAAGAAAGCCATATATATATCCTCTCATCAGGGATATCATATCTTCATGAAGTTTGATTTGTTAACATTGACTTGCACTGCTTATTTGTCAAATCTCACGAGAGAAACACGATATTTTGCACTTTCTTTTAGATTTGTTAACTTCGCAAATAAACCACTCGAATTTGATATAAGTATTATTTATGAGTCAAACGTTGAATCATTTCTAAATCTCTGTGTACGTACAAGAAATTCAATGGGGAAACAAAACTGTTGACTCGCAGGTTGTAGATAAACAAAGCGTGCAGTGTTTATAAGACATACGAAAGTATATATTGAGTACAGTTAACACGAGTACATGAAATTTGACACCCGCGGGAAACCTCCGAAATTTGCCCAACCGTGGGCGTTTGTTTGACATCGAAAAATATGAATGACGCGCTTTGTACGGGCTCGTTACTTGTCTTTAACGGTTTCAACAGATACTATTTCACAATCAAAATATATGAGACTGTTATTTGAATGTTACAATGTGAACGTTCTTTGTAAGTATCTTATGTACAGTCGGCCGCATAACACTCAACGCGCCATAAGTCGTTGTCACGACTAGAGAACAAAATATACTTCACGTACAAACGTAAAAAGCTTCAGTAAGTAAGCAGGTTGAGTGTTCAGTTGTTTTACACTTTTGAATGTGTTAATCGACTTATGCGGCCGACTGTACATACTTAGTTAAAAATTGAAAGAACAAATCGAGTTCTCTTCTTTATGTAAGTGACTCAAAAATAATAATCATGATATTGTATGTTAATAACTTCTATTTGCCTTGCGGAATATCATAGTAATTACCACCCATTTATTTATTTAATTTAGTGCTCTATGGGGTCGCGAGTTCGATTCCCGGTAGTGAGGCGTTAATTGTCCTTACTCTTAAAAACCCAAGTGCAATATTTTTAAAAAGAAGTATTATCTAATACGTACTCTTATTTACGTACCCTATACAATGTTAGATTTTTTACTTTGTTTTACATATCCATACTATCCATACTTAATATTATAAATGCGAAAGTAACTCTGTCTGTCTGTCTGTCTCGCTTTCACGCAAAAACTACTGAACCGATCACCATGAAATTTTGCATACACGTTGTCTGGGACACCAGAGAGGATATAGGGTACCTTTCATTCAGAAAAAAAGGACTAAGTATTCCCGAGGAGGGATCATATAAAAACATAAATAATTGGGCGCTACTGTCGCATGGCGGCGCCATCGTCGCCACAGCGACGTAATGATATGACATTACACAAAATGTTCCTAGCTGTGAAACATTATTGATGTATTTTGTCTAAAATTGTCAATTGGTTGTCAAATATTTATAGGTGCGTTCAGAATTTTGTTGTGGTATGAGGTCCGATCTCTAAGACCGATTTTTAAGAATTTTTTTTCGGTAGGTAAGTGATAGTTGCAAAATAACGTTTGCCCGGGTCAAACTAGCATATATTTTCTTTTTCAACGCGAACGAAGTCGCCGGCACCCACTAGTATTTTATAAAGTTACGCGGATGAAGTCGGGTGCAACAGCTAGTAAATTATATATGTTCATGTCCGTGCATGCATGTATTGATGCATCTATTTCTTTTGCATATACCTGCCTCTTTGGAGACAGTGTAGAAATAAAATAAAAGCATAAATGCGTGTGTTAAGTAAGTATATAAAAACGAAAACAGAAGTCTCATTTAGAAGTTTGGTTACTCAATTTACCAATAAAGTACGAATAAGGAAATGAGGGAATACGTATAAGGGATGAAGTCGGCAATTTTAATAGAGAACGCGAGGTGTTTATCTAGGTATTATTTGAAACGCACAATTACGCCATAAAGATACAGAAAGAACGGTAACCAGCCGTTGATGGCCTTTACAAATGGGAGTTAGTTGAAACAATACGTCGTAACTATTAGTACCGACCACAGGAACCATCACAAATGTCAATGTTCTTCATTGACATAAGAAAAGTACAGACAGGGCAACGGGCACTTAAAAAAAAAAACCAAGATATTGAATTTCTAGTGAGTCATTACTGAAATATTTTTTTGGATAATATCTAAATAAAATAAATGCACACTGAAATTAAAACTAGAAAATTAATCTATTTAAATACATAAAAGCACACATATTGAATAAAATATGGTACAGCGACAAAATATTTCGTACTTAACAAAGTATTTTTTAGAGATTAAGTTAGTAATTTTATTTATTTATTTATTTATTTATTTATTTAAGGTACACCCAACAGAAGACACAACGATAAACACAATAATACAAATTATACATTCCGTCCTAGTCTGACGTGAATTCCAATTACAGGTATACACAGCATTCAACATCATTATCGACCCTTACTAATACAATAAATACATACTTACAGATGATACACATATATATACATACACACATACACACACGCATACACATAAACATATATATACACATATACATACATATACATATACATATACATATACATATACATATACATATACATATACATATACATATACATATACATATACATATACATATACATATACATATACATATACATATACATATACATATACATATACATATACATATACATATACATATACATATACATATACATATACATATACATATATACAAACAATTACAAAATTATAAAGTTACAATTGTCAAATTAGGGGACGTGCAGACAACAAGACTGGATCAACACTTTTGAAGGTCGGTAGGCATTTCCGTATTTCACGATGAAAACTGTCATGATTTATGTCAATTTGCGGATGAGGTCCACAAATTGAGTTAAATTGATTTTTAATTCTAATGATTGGAGCGTTGCGGGCAATATTAGTTTTGCAAGGTGGTATTGCAAACACCTTGCACATGGGATTTCTGGGGACCCTACGTGGAACGCAAAAACCAATTTCCGACAGGATTGACGGCGAGTCAGCTAGTCCGTGTAGAATCTTGAATAGAAATACAAGATCCAAGAGTTTCCTGCGATCACACAGAGATGCCATTTTGAGAAACTGGAGTCGCTGACTATATGGTTGTCTATGTTTTGGATAATAAGTAGGTCTCTAATCTCGTATTTATTTCTCTAAACAATATGTTAAAGTGATTCAAATAAAAAAAATATGCAGATATATTTTTTTAAATCTACTCTTTCTTTCAATTAACTTGGTTTATATAAACTCTTAAAAGAGATAAAAAAAAATTGGCTTATAAAAGTTCTAAAAAAAATAAAAAATAAAATAGTAAGGATTATTATTTATTTATATAATACGTAGCTGTTGCCCGCGACTTCGTCCGCGTTAAAAAAGATAAAAAGTAGCCCATCACGTGTCCCGTACTTCTACTGTAAATGTTTATCTATCAAGCTTCATGAAAATCAGTTAATTCGTTTAAGAGTTATGGAGGAACATACATACAGAAAAAAATTCTAAAAATGGTCAATTTAGTTTCAGTATCATGTATAGAGCCTATATACACGACATTTCTGAAGACAAAGTAAATTACTCCATGACCGACCCCTACAGATTTATTATTAGTATATTAACGAATTAACTGAATTTCATGAAAATTGGTAGATAAATATTTAGACGTACAGGACACAGGATACGCTACTTTTTTCTTTTACAACGCGGACGAAGTCGCGGGCGCCAGCTAGTATAATATAAGGTAGGTGGTTACCATCGCCTGGTTACAAGCAACACCAAGGGGAGAGCTAGTACGCTGTCTACCCTTTAGGAGTTTTTTTTTTATTAGAGATGGGTTTGCTCTTGGCCAACAACCAGCTGGGTAGCAAGGGAGAGGCCTAAGATGGAGCGAGCTCACCCAGAAGATGCCTATTCACTCGAACTTTAAAAAGATTAGGGTTATATGAACTCGGAAACACAGACGCAGGCAGGGAGTTCCAAACCTTGGCGGTGCGCATTATTAATGGATGTTTTAAAGCGCTTGGTTCGAAAAGGGGGGATTTCGACAAGATGAGGATGCTAACCAGCCGTACGTCTGTATGTCCGATGGAAGAAAGGGGAAAGCGGTATGAGCTCATGGAGCCCCTGAGCACACTCACCGAAGTACATCTTATAAAAGACACATAGTTTGTTTTGAAGTAGCCCATATTGTAGCTATAATCTTTCTATTTCACTTGTATGTTAAGTTACGTCTTCTGAGTTAATTGACAGTGTTAATGTTATTTAATCGTTTCTCTAATGGCACGTGTGAAATGTCTATTAAAACGGTTATTCCGAGTTTAATTATAACATTCCAACAAACTGTTAAGTTAACCTTATTATGACTATAGTTTTAGCCTTAGCGCCTGTTTCACCAACGTCAAGTAAAGTGTTGATTAGTTACTTTTAGAAATCATTTTCTGTTTTATTGAATTATTCACTCGGTTTAGTGCATCCATCGATAGCCTAATTTTTTTTATTATTTTCTATTCAATGTTTGGGACGTTAACCGTACAAACAAAGATATATAAGCTCAATTATTCTAGGTTACCGGTGACTTTAAATGACAGTTACGTCAAGTAGGCCATAATTGACGTTTGTGAAACAGGCGCTTAGTCTTCATGCAGTCACATGTTATGTGAATTTTCAAATACACAATTTTTACAACTAAATAATATGGGCACATTACTCATATAAAACCCAATTTTTTCAAAGTTCGAATGAATGGTTGATTGTTTGTTTGTATAGAATAGGCTTCGAAACTAGTGGACCGATTTGAAAAATTCTTTTACCATTAGAAGCCGACATTATCCGTGATGAACATAGGCTACTTTTTACCGCGGGAAAAAGCTTCATTCCTACAAGAAATCTAAAATAAAAGTAAATACTAGCGGCTTGGCCCGGGAGATAGCGCTATCTATCCAAAAACAAGTGAAGCGACTAACATGACAACTGCTTGGTGATATTTTTAGATACTTTTTAACGCGGACGAAGTCGCGAGCACCAGCTAGTCTCTAATAAAAAAATCATAATTATATACTTGACACGTCTATTGTTTTTAAGTCGATGTACTTACAAACGGCACTAAACTGTGGCACTTAATAGTCTTTTTTTAGACAAAATAACTGAGGAGAGGCCGATTTTATTTCCTTATTCACCGATGGACAGATTTTCCCACACTATAAAGCAATCTGGATCCTAGAAACACGATTTTATTACCGCTTAGAAAATTGTCTCCTTTTTTAAATTTAATTTATGTTAGTTCTCAATACTGGTTAATTATTACAAGATTTAGCGCCTCTTTCACAAACGTCAAGTAGGTCAAACTGTCATTTAAAGTCACCGGTAACCGGGAATAATTTAGCTGATATACCTTTGTTTGTACGGTAAACGTCCCAAACATTGAATAGAAAATAATTAAAAAAAATCGGCTATGGATGGATGCACTAAACCGAGTGCATAATTCAATAAAACAGAAAATGATTTCTAAAAGTAACTAATCAACACTTTAATTGACGTTGGTGAAAGAGGCGCCTTCGCGCCTAATTATAATCAATACTAATGTGAAAGTAACTGTCTCTGTGTTATGGCTTAACTAAAACTAGGTGCTCAACCGATCATCATGAAATTTTGCCTAAACATTGTACAGAAAAGAACATAGGTACACATAATATAATGTACAATGTACACATAAGTAATACACCTTTTATACCTACACAGGTAATATATATGTAAGTAAGTATGTGACAGAATTGGTTGAACAATGTTGTTCTGAAAAATTTTCACTGAAATGTGACCAACAGAATGGAAGACCTTCTGAAGTAGGTGAGACACAACAATTAATTTATTAAGATTATATTTTTTTAATAACAAAAAAAAAAGAGTTTTATTTCATACTAAAAAACCGCAATTATTTTCTTGTCAAACCTAATATTTAATTTTAAAATTATAAGAACTTTTACAGTAGGTAACATAATACATTGTCACAAGGTCACACAGTAAACAAGAAAATGATATCGGAGCATTTTGCTTCGATTACACCAAGACTGTCAAAGCACGGCCCGCGGTTTGTGTGTGTGCGGCCCGCGACGTGTTTTTTATCTACCTATCACAAATACTAAAATATTTTAAAAATATTTGCTAAATTATTTCACTTTTGTGGTATCCCAAATAAATGAAAATGTGTTTTTTATTATGAATTTTATAAAATCTAAATAGGCATATGTCTCCATTGACATATAAGTCACTCACACATGCACTGCGTTTAGTTATAACTGATATTAATGTTGATATATATAGATAGAGTTATTATACAAGATAAATTTATTGACGAAATAATTACATTAAAAATATAACAATGGTATTCGTGTATAACACAATCTTTTTTCTTAAGAAAATTTAAAGTAGATGTATCTGCGGCCCTCCAATCCATTTAGTAGTTCGAATTGGCCCCGTTTAGTATCCTGTTTGAACAGCCCTGGATTACACGCATTCTTGGCACTTTTATCTCGCTCGCTAAGATCATAGACCACCTTAGCGATGTAGGCGTCCCCTTTATAAACCTTATAATCGACTTAACAATCGATTAGAAGCTTACTAATCGATTAGTGATGCTCCGCTAGCACGAAGGCTGCGGTTGCTTTAATAAATTGCCAGCAAATTAATTTCTTTCTTTTTGATCCACTTTTATTACTTACTGATTACACTTTTATCCATTTTATCGTGACAGTCAGCAGGAAGGAGAACCGCAGATGAGCTACTGATGGTAGATAGATAGTCTATCCACAGCATCACTATATAGTGTAAAAAAGTCGCTTTCCGCTGTCTGTCTGTCCCTATGTATGCTTAGATCTTTAAAAGTACGCAACGGATTTTGATGCGGTTTTTCTTAATGGATAGACTGATTCAAGAGGAAGGTTTAGGTATATAATTTTCAACGCCAATATTAAATATATAATAAAAAAACCAGATTTAAATCACAATTTAACAACGGCGAAGCTTCGTAACACTGCTAATATTTCTTCAGTTTTAATTTAATGTAATAATAACATTTCGTTATAAACTGATCTTAAGACAACGTGTTAGAAATATTAATATTAACTAAGTACAGCCTGCAAACAAGTCGGTACATTGAACTGGTCGTAACTTAGCGAAGTTCTCTTAATTGGTTATCATAACATTAATGTTTCGTCTGCTAACAGTACCGTATCTAAATATCAATTTGGCAATCAAGATTGAGTTTACCGGATTAATAAATTCTGTAGGAACGATTAATTTTATAGCTTTTCTATGTGGAAAATATTATTGATATATGAGTTTGTCTACCTCGGAGTTATGGTGTAAATTTAAAGCGAAAGCGTTTCCTGCCTAATATGTAATGTGTAAGTTTCGAAGTGAGGTCTAAATCTCCGTACCTATTTATTGTGAATTTAGTGTATATTTAGTAATTTATAATTTGTTATTATTATTATTATTTTTCTTATTTGTATTATAATAAATTATAATTCATGAAGAACACGGTACAGGCTTGCATGCACAGTGTGTGTTTTCATAGCAAATTAACTAAAATATGTATGTTATTTTAAATAAATAAATAAATAAAATAAATAAAAATAAATAAACATTAGTTTGGAAAAGACCGTACCTATTTATTATGAATTTAGTGTATATTTAGTAATTTATAATTAGTTATTATTAATTTTTTTTTCTTATTTGTATTATAATAAATTATAATTCATGAATAACACGGTACAGGCTTGCATGGACAGTGTGTGTTTTCATAGCAAATTAACTAAAATATGTATGTTATTTTAAATAAATAAATAAATAAAATAAATAAAAATAAATAAACATTAGTTTGGAAAAGATTGTTCTCAATACTTGAGTCGGTTTTTAAGAGCATACGTCATGGAAGGTCAAAACCGTCTGAATATAAATCGCCTTTATCTTGTACCATACAATTACGCAGCGGGTGCGTTCATAGGCACAAAAAATATTTTGTTTCGTAGCCATAAAAGTTTATAACCAATCATAATTTCATAAATGTATATTTTAATTACCTACCACTTTCTATAGCCGTCGGACGTCGGTTAAAAGTACATTCTTATGTCGTGATTATGATATATTACTTGTACCTTGACGTTACAGGTGTTTTGATATGTATTGTTTCTATAATTTTTTCTTAAAATAAATAAAAATCTTATATCTGTGCATTTTGAAATTGAAAAATGTCACCTCAAAGACTATGCTAAAAGAGGTATAATTTCAGCTCAGTAATTAAACTATGTTTTCCCAAATCATTTTACATTTATTGTTCACGCAATCACACTTTTCAAAAGACAATACTAATATTACCGAAAACCTTCGTTCGCTTTCCCAGAAAAACATTAATTAGCCGTTCTAAAAACAACAGAACACACACGTAACAAAATTGTCCACAGCCCAAACAAAACAATATTATGATCGTAAGCTGTGGTGCCATTACTGACTTGGTTACAAGATTAAATTAGGTTCACAGACAATATTAAAGGTAATGTAATATAATATAATAGGTTAGCCTTACAACTCGGCCATCCTCTTCTAAGTGAGTCCCTTCACTTATGATTAGTTAAAGGGAATCCTTTGAATACATGAACTATTGTAGAACATGTTTACTGCATTTATATTTTAATAAGCTAAAGTACACACAACTAAAATAAAATGACGCCATGATCTGCAACGCCTGTAAACAAGTCTACGGAAATACTTAACAGAAAATAGTCAGTACTTAACTAAATCATTTATAAATCACTAACACAATCACAATTTCATTGAAATATTCACTATCGCACTCACATTTTCTTCATCTTTGTCACATCTTGATTTTAAAGTCAATTCTTATAAATCTAAGCACAGTCTGTTATGATCTGCGGTCATCTGTGCAACATTGATTGCTCAATGCTGTTCGCTATCTGCACTGACCGCTCATAACCCATGCTATCTAATCTTAGAATTATACTTAATACTAAATGGCACAGTCTGTTATGATCTGCGGTCATCTGTGCAACATTGATTGCTCAATGCTGTTCGCTATCTGCACTGACCGCTCATAACCCATGCTATCTAATCTTAGAATTATACTTAATACTAAATGGCACAGTCTGTTATGATCTGCGGTCATCTGTGCAACATTGATTGCTCAATGCTGTTCGCTATCTGCACTGACCGCTCATAACCCATGCTATCTAATCTTAGAATTATACTTAATACTAAATGGCACAGTCTGTTATGATCTGCGGTCATCTGTGCAACATTGATTGCTCAATGCTGTTCGCTATCTGCACTGAACGCTCATAACCCTGCTATCTAATCTTAAAAGCTAACTTATTATCGGTAAGTATTTAATTTTATATGCATTATTAAATCAATATTATCACAATCATGTTACTTTCATTATCACAATCATTTTTAATTGAACTATGTCATTTCCATTAGTACTTCTTATATTAGGTATTCTTAGTCTTAAAGTTGAATCTGATCTAATTATCATACTGAATTACTAAGTTGTGATACTGAATTATCACAACTTGCTATAACCCTTATCCCGTATCACTATCATCCCTACCAACCACGTCACTCTCGCTGTCTTCGTTGTGTGGATCTTTATAGTTAAGCCAAGGATGAATTTTGTCTAAAGCAACAACATTCTCGTATCGTTTATTTCCTCTCCTAGTTACAGGTGTATCGCCTACTAAAAATCTATCATTAGGAAGGATTTTAAGAATTCGACAAGGTCCATGAAATTTAGATAAAAGCTTTTTCGGTTTACCTACGCTTTCTTTTTCTACTATTGTCCTTTCAATTCTAACTAAATCTCCAATATTGTATGCTTTACCTAGTTTTCTTTTTCGGTCGAATCTTTGTTTTGAATATTTTTGTTGGTTATTGATTTTAGTGATAGCTTCCGACCTGGATTTTTCTAAATCATCGCCGCTTACTATATTTACCGTTTCATTGATGACATCATTTAACAAGTTTTCTGACATACTAACTAACTTGAATCCAAATAATAATTCGGAAGGACTTTTGCCTGTAGCTTTATTTTTTGTAGTATTCATACCCAATTGTATTTCTCCTACGTACTCATCCCATGTGTTATCTTTTTTACCATGACACTTAGTACTTAATGCGTCCGTTATGGTACGATTATACCGCTCTACCTGTCCATTCGCTCTTGGGGTAGCTACAGCGTTCAGTATGTGCTTTACTCCTAACTTGTGCATAAAAGTACTAAATTTCTTACTAGTAAAACATGTACCCCTATCTGTGATGAGACGAGAGGGTGACCCAAAATAACTGAAATGGTCCTTCAAAACCTTAATAGCGGTTGTTGATTTAGTATCTCTAACTGGTTTAATGTTAATAAATTTTGTAAACGAATCTACAATCACTAACAGATAAGTGTTTCCCCTCTTCGAGCGATACATGTGACATGCGCGATCCAGCTCTGTACTCTATTTCACAATCATACTCCTGAAACTGTACCCACCAGCGAGCGATGCGAGGAATCAGGTCCCTTTTAGTAAGTGTGGTTCTCAATGCACTACAATCAGTCACTATTTTAAATTTTAAACCCAGCAAATATACGCGAAATCTATTCAAAGATGCAATGACTGCAAGAGTTTCTAACTCGAACGAATGCAATTTTTGCTCATCATTCGTGGTTTTTCGGCTGTAGTATGCCACCGGTCTCAATATGTTATCCTTGCTACGCTGTAGCAAAATACCAGCAATACCAAATTTTGACGCATCCGTGTGTAATTCAGTTTCTAAACTGGCATCATATAAGGCCAACACAGGCCTTTCCGTGAGTTTTTGTTTTAAAGTATCAAAAGCTTTCATTTGTTCATCATTCCAAGACCAAGTAAATTTGTTTTTTAGTAAATCAGTAAGTGGTCTTGCTATAATGGCGAAATTTTTAACAAATCTTCTAAAAAAACTAGCAAGGCCGATAAAACGTCTAATATCATGCACGTTTTGTGGTACAGGAAAATTACTAACGGCTTGAGTTTTCAGGGAACCAGGTCGTATACCTTCGCCGCTAATTTGGAAACCTAGAAAATCTAATTCTTTATAGAAAAAATGGCACTTCTTAAGTTTCAGAGTTAGTCCGGCTTCACATAACAAATTGAGAACCTCAGTGAGCCTCTCAATGCCTTCTTCAAATGAATGAGCCGGTATCAATATGTCATCCATATAGACCACAACGTATTTGACCTTAGATTTGGATAGAATTGTATTCATTACCCGCTGAAAAACCGATGGTGCATTAGCTAAACCAAATGGCATTCGTTTAAACTGATATTGCCCGTCCGGGGTTACAAATGCTGTTTTATCTTGTGAATTATCTGCTATTGGAATTTGATAATATCCAGAAAAAAGGTCAAGGGTAGTAAATAAACAGTGTCCAGCTAACCTATCCAACTGATCATCGATCAATGGTAGAGGATAATGTTCCTTCTGTGTTTTGTTATTTAAAGCTCTATAATCTACACATAGCCTTTTCTCTCCAGTCTTCTTCTTTACTAGTAGAATCGGACTAGCGTATGGCGAGTTCGATTCACATACAATGCCAGCGTCTACCATTTCCTGTACCATCGTTCGTACTAGCTCACGCTCCGGATATGACAACCTGTAAGGCCGGTATACTACAGGTTTATCATCTACTAATTTTATTTGCATTTCGTCAATAGTTGTATATCCTAAATCTCTTAAATTATTAGCAAAACATTTGCCATATCGTAATATAACATCTTTTAATTGCTGAATTTCCTGATCGGTCAAATGTGATGAGTAATCTAAGTCTGCTTGTGAATCCGGCTGATCTATATTCAATGTATTCACATTTACATTACCGTTAATGCAACGAGCTCGAGTTATTAATGACCCCTTTGTAATTGACAATGTATTATTGGAAAGATTTTGTATTACTAACCCTCCTATTCCATTTTCGACGCTATATTCACCCGGTAGTAAATAAAATTCATATTTGGGACGACCACGTAGAGTTCCGTTTACATAAACTGAGCCCGAATGAACGGGTTCACTTTTAATCATAATAACAGCCATTTCGTGAGGTGCAATAGGCTTGTCTTCATACGCCACTAAATGTACTTTTAGCACTGAGTTTCGTTCAAAAATTAACGAGCTTGTAGTTTTAGTAATTATTATACCCGGCTTTTCTGTGAAACTGTGTCCAACAAGTATCGGATACCTAATTATGTGGTCTTCTACCACATATGCGTCAACGTCTTCAACAATTCCCTGAATCTCTAATGTCACCTGAATAGAGCCTAAAGGTAAAACAACATTATTGCCTACCCCTCTCATAATCGGTAAGTTATGATCGTTCCATTTTACACCAAGTTTTATCGCTTCACTCTGACGTATCAATGTGCATTGACTACCAAGATCTATGTAACCATTGATAACATTATTATTTAGTTTCAAACATATCATATATTTGTTATTCATCTCATCGATATCGAGTGTCATAACAGTTTTCTCCTTAAAATTATTATTATTCGATCCTGTAGGTATTTTAGAACAATCAGTACTTAAATGACCTAATCTGTTGCAAATATTACACTTCATTATTTTCTTTGTACATCTAAAACTAAAATGACCTAATTCGTTACAATTGAAGCATTTAACCGTGGTGCTGGTTTCGGTTCTCGGACCTCTTTGAGTAGCGCCCACATTAACTGTACGACTGTTAATAATATTGGAACCAAACCGTTTGTCTTGCGTTTTCGCCCGGTCTAATTCACGAGGTTGCTGCTTTATAGATTGAAAGTACTCTAGAACTTGTTCCGGTTCTTGACATTTTGCTGCTTTTGCACCTAATCTTAGCGACCTATCCTCTATGCCATACAACAAACAATCCACCGCGCGTTTACCTTGTATTTCGCAACGATTCAACAAATTAATCTTTTCATAATAGTACATTTCTAGAGATTCATTATACTTGAACTTTTTTGATAACATTTCTGTTAATAATTCTGCATAATCGTCACTACTAGGGAAAGATTCAACTAACTTAATTTTCCACTCGGACCATGAGAATGACATGGTTGGCAACGCTTGATACCAGGCTTTTGCGACACCAGCTAATTTCGGTATAGCATAATGAATTATTTGATCGTTACCCCATTTATACAGTTTGGCACACTCTTCAACCTTACTTAACCAAGTTTGAATAGTTTGCCCTTTAATCATAGGGTCAAACTCTGGAATGACATTACCCAGCATGGGAAATTTATTTCCCTCGGATCGGTTATCTTTTAAGTTTTTAAATAATTCCGTTAAAAAAAAACGCGTCTCGTCATTATCAAAAATAGTACGACCAACCTGGCTATTTGCAGTTGAAAAGCTGCCTCCTACCTGACGAGTTTGTTCATTATAATTCCTTCTAGTTGCACCCCGCGAACTCTGCTCACGGCCGGCACTGCACCGCTGGTCGCTACGGCTTCGTCTGTCACGGGTGCCACTGCGACTTCGGCTTGTACGACCTCCTCTCCCGCGAGCTGCACGCACATTCTGATCACTATCAGAACTATGACACCGACTGCTGCGATTCCGCTTGGTATGACTGCTCTCGCTCGAACTTGATGCGTCATTTCGCCGTTGTTTGGTTCGTTTTTTTGTCTGATGTCCATTGCCATGTCTTTTCTTACCACGGCTTCGCCTTGATCCATGACGATATTGTTCAGGAGGCTCACCCCGACTGTCGTAATAACGTTTATAATTCTTCACACGAACCCTGTCGGTCGATCTGCTAGACGACGCTCTCCCATCGTCTTTCCGGGATCGTCTTTGCTGATGGTAACTCTCACGATCACTGCTCATAATTGTCTAATCTTCACACAGTCTTTTCGATAACTTTTTGGGCGTAATGTAGGTAGGCCAATGAACGGCCTTTTAACATCCCACTTCTGAGCTAAAAGAGGTATAATTTCAGCTCAGTAATTAAACTATGTTTTCCCAAATCATTTTACATTTATTGTTCACGCAATCACACTTTTCAAAAGACAATACTAATATTACCGAAAACCTTCGTTCGCTTTCCCAGAAAAACATTAATTACCCGTTCTAAAAACAACAGAACACACACGTAACAAAATTGTCCACAGCCCAAACAAAACAATATTATGATCGTAAGCTGTGGTGCCATTACTGACTTGGTTACAAGATTAAATTAGGTTCACAGACAATATTAAAGGTAATGTAATATAATATAATAGGTTAGCCTTACAATAATCAATAAGGACTTATCTGTACAATATGACATTTCGAATATAAGTTTTATTTAGGAATTTTTTTATGGTAGTCAGCGATTTTAGTTTTCGTACTCGTGTGACTTGAAACTAAATTCGGTCAACTAATATCGGTCAAAAGTAGCAAGAGAAACAGACAATGGCATTCAAATAAGTGATATAAGTAATCGATTTAAAAAAAAATGCAATAATCTCGAAAACTATGCAATCATGACAGGTTATGGCTAGACCTATCTTGGATTAAAAGGCTAGACCTATCTGTATATCTAGGATGGAAGTATACTAGTGTTCTTCCTTATTTTGGCTAGAACCATTAGTTTGTAGGTCAATTTATATAAGACTAGCTGGTGCTCGCGACTTCGTCCGCGTAGAAAAGTATAAAACGCCATCTACCGTATTTTGGATAGATGGCGCTATCTCCCGGGCCAAGCCGCTAGTATTTACTTTTATTTTAGATTTCCCGTAGGAATGAATCATTTTCCCGCGGTCGGCTTCTAATGGTAAAAGAATTTTTCAAATCGGTCCAGCAGTTTCGGAGCCTATTCTATACAAACAAACAATCAAATCTTTCCTCTTTATCATATTAGTATAGAAAATTGAGTAAGAATGTTACAATGCAGGATGTGGTTGCAAACCTTTAAAAAGCCCTTAAAGCCCACGATTTCCTAACGCACTAAAATACATGTCTAGCTGTTAACACGCATCGGTTTCAACATTTTTACTGTCTTGTGGTTTCACAAAAGGTGAGAAGGTCGCTCTTGTACGATAATAGAATACCCACAAAGCAATAAAACCACTCCGTATTACTTGTCAAGTCGTAAAACTGAAGTAAACATCATTTCTCCAATATCGCCAGTTAAACAGCAAACTCTGCCTTTTCAAGAATACAAGATTTTTACTGTCATAAAAGCTTGTATGGTTCATGCCGCGTTATTTATTAATTTGATAAAATCTTTCCAAAAATAAATTATAGTGACTATACTTATTTATTTTAAGAAAATAATTAAAGTAAAAATTCGTGTTTAATTATATGTATATTTTTTATTTGTTAAATAAGCTAGCTGGCGCCCGCGACTTCGTCCGCGTTGAAAAAGAAGAAAGTGGCCTATCATGTGTCCTGTACGTCTAAATGTTTAAGAGTTATGGTGATACATACCTACATTGTACATACACACATACATACACACATGCATGCATGCATGCATGCATACATACATACACACATGCATGCATGCATGCATACATGCATACATACACACATGCATGCATGCATACATACATACATACATACATACATACATACATACATACATACGTCTCCATGGCTTTGCTTTAAGTGCGATAATCGCTTGATGGTAAGTACTATATACCTATTTTGCTACTCTCATGTCTAGCACATTCTCCTTCACTGAGCACTTCAGTAGGATAAGAGATTATAAACTGATTGGAAAATGGGCTATGACATCCCTTACTCAATCACTGGAACAACAGTATAAGAACTGTTAATTCACTGTGGTTTTCTAAGGAAACTGACCAGTGGTACGCTAACTCCTGCAAAGTAATGGTGGCAGTACAAAATTGAATAACATGTTTAAATAATTAAAAAAATAATTGATACCATAATACTTATTATCTACTCAAGGTGGACAAGGAATAAAAACCAAAAAAATAAGTTTATTGCATTTATGCTAATTGATGTAAACCTCGTTTCGTTTAATGCACCATCGAATTTGTTATCAGCAACCCACAATTTATGTCAATGCACTGGTCAGTCTGTGGTCATTTCATTTTCGACTTAAACTCGTGTGACACAAAGACAAAAATCCACTTCGGACTAATTAATTTCGCGTACGCTTGAAAAAATTGAAAAGGCAATTTGGAGAATTTTTATTAAATTTTTTTTCGCAAACTTTAGTTCTTATCGCTATGGGATTAAAATTCAAATTAGAATGAGCTGTTGCATCAGTAGTGTTGTTTGTAACAAAAAGTGCATGTTGCAAGTTGTACGGTGTCAAAATCGCTTCGAGCGAATGTTTGGAACGCACCTGTTGAGATGGACGGCGAAGTTGCTTACGAGTGAACCGGACTTTTAGAACTTTTAGTAATTCCATACTACTTTCGCTGTATTTCTAATCATTAATACTAATAATAAATCTGTAAGTGTAGGTATTGTATGTATGTATGTATAGGTGAATTATTATATTAAGGTTTGAAGGCGACACTAGTGGGGGAATCTGCGCATGTGTACAATTGCGCACAAAATTGCTAAGGAAAATGACTTTTTTTTTCTTATTTCATAATTTTTCACCTCACTAACTTAACATTACAGGCAGTGTTGATATTCCTTCCATAAAATCATCGTGCGATGTCGAAGGACAACGTTTTTTTAGGCATTTATTCACCATGACGTATTTACTAATACGATAAAACAATCTGTACGCAACAGTACCCAAGAGACTCGAGACGCGCGAGCGAAGTGCGAGGGGGGAAGAGCGACGGAGTCTACCAATAACGTGTCGGCACATCGACGCGTACCCGCCCCTCACTTTCCTCTGCCCCCTCAAGGGCCTAAAATAGAGTTCTGCGCACATTAGTCTTAGTCTTATTCTTATTCGCTACACGAACTATATGTATGTAATATTATATAGATAGTTACTAGCACGCGACATAAAAGTAATAATAAAGTAAAAGAAATAATTATAAAAGTTACAACAATTTTCTCACTACGAAGAGTGACCTTTATTTAGCATTTGAAAGTTTTTTTGAAACGAAACAGAACGTTTCTGTACCTAATCCTTTTAGCCTAGAAAGTAATTACAAAACATGAATAAAACGCCAATTATAGTTACCAATTTATACGCATTATGAATAGGTAAGGTAAACCAGAGACTCAAATTGAAACAGCTAATTCAATAATATCTAACCATTTACACTATTACTATTAATATTTAGCTCATTGAATCTATTTTGCATAATAGTGCATGTAAACTAGTTTTAGTTGATATTCAAAGATAAAATGGACAAATTAGTGGAGTCTGAGTACAAATCGATAGAAACCAGTACCTTTACCGTGAGTTTACAATGACCGCACTCGCTAGCGAGAGAAGCGTCTACTGTTTATGTCAAATTGTCAATTTTCCATATATATATAACAACAAATATTAAATTTATGGAAATTACAGTCATATTCCATAACAAATAAAATAAAATATTTATTTTAAGCTCTCGCTAGCGAGTGCGGTCATTGTAAACTCGTGGTAAAGGTACAGTTTTTGGATATCAATTGTACGACTTGATAGGGGATTCAATTTTAGATTTGTTTACACACTTGTACTTAGTTTTGTTGCTAAAACCGTATTTTCACACATATTATGTTGTTCATTGAATATTTTTTTAAATTATTACGTTCGCGTAATTTAAAAAAAATTATAGCCCAAGTTCTTCCCTAGGAAGTCAAAATACCTCTATACTAAGTTTTAACAAATTCATATCAAAATTGGTGCTACGACTAATATAAAGGTTGATATTAAAGTAAGTCTTATGTGGGATAGTATGAATAGATATAAACTAATTTGAATAAGTATAAACTTGTTTCAAACGAGTCGTTCTTTTTTTAAATTATACTGGAAACACGTCTTCATAAAATTTATCTATTTTATATACCTAGTAATTTTTTTCAACTGAAGTTACTTAATCTGAATTTATTTGGTTTTTAATCACCTCACTCCCTTTTCCCTGTTCACTTGCTTTACTTACCTACACATAATATCACATTGGTTAAATCCTAATAGATGGCCATATTAATAAGGCCATAATAGAAATTCATAGAAAAATATTGTATCAAATTCAAATTCATTTATTTGAAGGCAATTAGACCCATGTTTTTACATTTTTATACATTTAATTATAATCTATACAGTTCCTATTTCAATAATTATTAAAATAAAAGCAAATTGTTTATATTTATAGGTATCAGTATTAAGGAAAATATTGCCTTAATAAATAAATGAGAAAAGTTTTAATAGCTATCCTACTAATATTATAAATATGCTAAAGTTTGTGAGGATGGATTTTTTACTCTTTCACGTAAAAACTGCTGAATGAAAAAGTGTGTCCTGTACCTCTAAATGTTTATCTATCAAGTTTCGTTGATTCGATGAAAAAAAATAAAGATTAATATGTTTAGCTTTATAGTTTTTTTTAAATTATAAGTAAGTACTTTTAACATTATGAAATAAATCATTTTCATTTTTATTTTAAAAGTAGCATATCTTATGTCCCGTACGTCTAAATGTACTTTATCTACCAAGATTCACGAAAATCAGTTATATTAATTCGTTTAAGGACGTGTTTGCGAAATGAATAGGAATGTATAGGCTGAGTGAGGGAGTGATCACTGATATTTCTTTAGAAATGTTTTGTGTAGACTAAATAAACCCTTATTGTCACCCATTAAGGTTCATGCATAATATCAAAACATATGAATATTTTGACGGGACTTTTTAATTTTTTGTTAGGCAATTTCTAATATTTTTAGAATTTTTTTTTTGACCAATGTTGAGTTGATTATGTCTGCTATCCTTCAGTATTTTTAAACAAACAAAATTTGGAACATAAAAACATAAAAATGATCCTAAACACGCCCACTTTTCGTAATTTATGTGTGAAGAGGCGATCAGAAATTGTATTTACAGTACTAAAAATCATATTTTATTTAATTATTTTTTATAGTATTTGCAGATAAAGAAGTAATCTAACTGTGCCACCTGTTAGTTTTATTTGATTTGGTTTCATTTGGTCGCATAATCTACCGAAAAACAACTAAGTTTTGTCAGATTCGTAAACACGTCCTTTAGAGTTATGGAGGAACACACATACAATACCTACACTTACAGATTTATTATTAGTATTGATAACTAGTATGTTCCCGCGACTTTGTCAGCGTCCGATCGCTACCACACTTCATACGATTTGCTGGACTAATCTGAAGATTGTCTTGAAGTTTTGAAGTCCATAGAGAACATACAATACATAGATTACTAGCTGTTGCACGCGACTTCGTCCGCGTAACTTTATAAAATATATAAAATATTACTACCCTATTATTAGGGTCCTATTACCCGTTTTCCTGTAGGAATGAAGCATTTTCCCGCGGTAAAAAGTAGCCTATGTTCATCACGGATAATGTCGGCTTTTAATGGTGAAAGAATTTTTCAAATCGGTCCAGTAGTTTCGGAGCCTATTCTATACAAACAAACAAACAAACAATCAAATCTTTCCTCTTTATAATATTATATTAGTATACCTAGAATATAGATTATTTTGAGCAACATTTAAGAAGCCAACTCTAACTTTCCTGAACTTATCATTTCTGTGGTCATAATTTTTATCGACTGTGTCAAAACACGAAACGGCGGCAATGATTTTGTGGTTATAAATCTTTTCGGCCATATTTTAATATAATGAAAAGCTTGTCTGCCACAGTCTACTTCATTATGCGCCATAAAATAAAGCGTAGGCAACTAATCTTTTAATTCTCTTTCGATTTTCATAATATCATAACTCAACGGCTATAGGACTGTTTCCATAGATAAAACCCGACATAACTTCTCATTAATGAGTCTCTCTGCGTATCTGTTAAAATAAATTTCTCCAAAAAATACACCTGTTTAAAATAAATTTGTGCTTACAATAGTTTTAAAAAAATGCAGGTGCGTGCCCAATACGCACTCTTTAAGTCCACACCTTGTGTTTTTTTAAAAAAAAAGTCCGTTAAAACGGCGTTTTTTCGGTTTGGTAATACGAATTTGAAACCGTGACGATGGTTGCGATCGATGACGTATCTATTAATAAGACGTTGTGGCTGGAAATTAAAGTGGTCGTTCCCTCGAATATACTATTCTTTATTAATAATTTATGTATGTTTAAATATAAAACAGGAAACGCGACCATTTAAGTGAGTTGTTTGTGATAGAATTTTATACTTTAATTAAAAACATGTTTATATTTTCCAAAATTAGTGCCCGCAACTTCGTGGGTACTTTCTGTTTCGTTTTTTGAAAATCTAACATTTTTCCAGGATAAAAGTATCCCACAATTTAGTAATAAATAAGTGAAAACACGCATAATATATTCTTTATAAATAAAAATGAATCACTAAATGTGTTGCTAAGCGCAAAACTCGAGAACGGCTGGACCTATATTAATTCTGTTTTCACTCATGGATAGCGGGATAATTAGGGAAGGTTTTTATGTAAAAAAAAATATGTAACACTAGTAAAAAATATAATCTTTCTAAATTTATGAATATTTTGGGCGTTTTAAGCACGAAATCAAAATAGTATACGGTGAGTGTGTAGTGAACCTTAGACAGCAATTATCTCAAAGGGAAAGGATTTTCTAAATCAGATATTAATAGGTAATTAACGAGGAATAGCTTCCACAAATCTTGTATATCCACACCCAATGGCTAGAGATTTAATATAACCGCCTTGAAATATAGGATACCAGCGGGCGGGTCATGGATGATCTTGGTTCTTGTTAAGGGGAAGTCAGTTGAAATTATTTTGGTTTTATTATTTTGTAAGCTTTATTTAACAATATATTGAGGAAGCATAATGGAGAACTTAACTTAGGCGAAATGAAGGGAAACTCTTATGGCAATTAAATTTATTTTGTTAAGGTTGTCAGACAAACTGACGATCCACTAAACTTGATGGTAAGTAAATAACCGTCACCTATAACAGAAAGAACGAAAGTTTGACCCTTCCATCACATAGAAGGTTTCATAGACACGAAAAGAACGAAAGAATTTTCAGAGTAGAAATATCATCATACTTAGGTGTGAATTTTATTCAATCTGTTAATTGAAAATTGCGCTTTCATCCTTCTATTCAAAGACCAATTATGGCTAATTTTATGACTGAGAAGAGGACTATTCTGTAAGTATCTGGACTGTTCCATAGAATACTACTATACCTACACAAATATTTAGCAATACTAAATTGTTAATATATCTAATTAGTTAAAGAATGTTTTAATCGTGTAAGCCTAATAAAGACGGACGAATTAAGGAGATGTTGGCCTTAAAAGACGCTGACGATATTCCATTATTTCTTTGAAAAGCGCTTACATTCCGTTTAATAATCTTCAACAATTATTAACCTATGACCAATGGATGGGCAACGGTCCTCACATAAATACCATGCCCTCTGATCCGTTGGTTATAAAGTGCTAAAGTGTGACAAGTGTACGCGGTTTCACAACGCTACGTTGTTTAGGAGCTGCCGTTGTGAATAATGTTCTAACGCAGACGCCTGTTATGTACAGTCAGTGACACAAGTTATTCAAATACGTCGCGACACGACCTACTATGACTCAGAGAAGCGGTCATAATTTAAACGTTATAAAAAATGTTTTATGTAATTTAAACGAATAATTTAAATTGCGGTTTACTTTACTAAATAGAAAAGCACAAAATGATATTAAATTTATTCCATTCGGGGGCGTACTCCACGGACCCAATTTTTTTTGGTCACTGTTGCCCTGTGTGTGGCGAGGTTAGGTTTTCAACATCAAGTTTTTGCTTGTATAAGTATTCATGTTTATTTCTATCAATTTAAATGTCTATATAAAATTTTGTTTTGATATGCAGATGAAAACCAAGCGGTCGCTGTCGCGGGCATAAGTTATCTACCATACATTTTGTAAAATAAAATCGCTCAGCTTATTACTCTGCTAACTTCTTCTAAACTACCCAAAGTAACTCAAACAGTGGATAGAGTGGTAAACGACGAAAGTTTGTGTATATAATTTACAGAAAAAAAATCATCCGAGCGAAGCCGAGAATGGGTCGCTCGTTTGAAGGTAAAATAAAAAATGAATCATTGACTTTGATTGCTAAAACTAATACTTACTGAACTAAACTAACTAATACTAAACTAAACTGATAAATGACTTGGTAGCTTAATAGACCTAAAGAAGAATGGTACACACGCATATTAAAATACTCTTAATAAACAAATTATAATAAAAATATATTCCACTTGTCCTCTGAATTTTAATTTCCAAGGTACTGTTTTTCTTTAAGGAACTCCTTGTTTATAAGAACTTACAATAAATTATCACATAACAAAGTCAATAAATATATTTTTATATTTATTTTAGGCACCTCTGCACGCGACTGTATAAAACTATAAGATTGCCAGATGTTGAGAAACTAAAAATGAATAAAAACGCTCGCATCCATAACACGCAACTTGTATTTATAATCACAAAATTGTTGTGTATGAGAACAAAATTATATGAGAAATTGTATTTATTTTATTTTTTTACTTGTAACTCATATTAATGATGGTCAATTACAGGTTTAGCTTTTACAAATCGCTGCCAACGAAACCTAAAATTATCTAACCAAGGACAAAAGTGAATCACTCGAACTTAGTTTTTCAAACACAAGTTGCAATATACATAGTGGCAATTTAAGCATAATATTATGTCCTTATATGATGTGCTCGTTGTTTTAGTTTTAAATATTTTAAATCTTTAGTTTTAAAGGTGAGTTTTTAAATAAAAAATCCCAGGCTCTTAGTATATTAAGGTCTTCCTTGTAGTATTACTGGCTTCGGATCTTTTGGGCTCACTAGTTTTGACCCGCTGAGTAAAATTGCCCGTTGGACCCACTTTTAAAGAGTCAATATTGTTTGAGTCTGTAATGGTGATATCAAAAGTATTACTTACGTAAGTAAGTAGTCATTATTTATGTAAGAACGAAATATTGCCGTGGAAAGGACCTGAAAGGGGAATAAAATATAAATATTAAAAATGCCCTTGTCTCGTCCACACCGAGGCAATGTTAAGTTCACAACAGACGAATAAGATGAGATGATTCATTAAAAAATTGTCTAGAAATTCAATTGTTTTAAATGAAGAACGGTGGCCTTTCGGATAAGTTAACTAGACCTTTGTCAACAAAGGTCTCCCTTTAACATTTTATATTCGCATTTGAAACGCCCCTATTAAATTTAATTATGACTTAAAAGGTTACAGTTGTTGGCTGGTGGTATACTCGCGCGGCGTGTTTTTGTCGTGCGTCGAGACTTCGTGTCGCGCGCGACATTCACAGTGTGTGCGAAATGCAGTGGGGATCTTCGTATTCTGTAACAATATACATAAAAAAAAAACTTACTTCCTTACCTTTTGACTCTTTAACAACACGTTTGGTCTAGTGGCTAGTAAACCTCGCTAAAGACCAAACGGTCCCGGGTTCGAATCAATCCCGCTAGGGGCAAATTTTTATGTGTTTACATTTTTTACCTTTGTATTATTAGTATAATTACAAAAAGTAATATATGTAGTTATATCAACTGTCCAGTATCCATAATACAAGCATTAGTTACTGCATGCTTACTGTGGAACTAAATGGTGTTGTGTAGAATGTGTGTTATGTTATTTATTTATATATTTCTCAATTAACAGATTTATTATTTATTTATTATTATTATTAATTTACCCCCTTGTTTCAGTCTCTAAAGAAGTCGTAGTTACACTAAAGATAAAAGGTTGAAACTCGAAATCAATATAGAAATTAAGATCTGCCAAAATTACAAATTTTTTGAAAATTCCAGAGATGTAAAGGAAAATGGCATATCATAAGTACTTGTCTGGATGACTAAGATGCGCCTGGTATTTTATTTGTGACGATGTGGATTTAAAGATATTCACAATAATTAATTTTAACTTCCTTAATTTTTCGTTTTCTCGTTTTCATCGGTTGAAAATGTATATTTAACGTAATAAAAATTATAGATAAAATAGGAATTAGATTGGCCCCCCAGTACGCGAGAAAAAGATTAGAAATGGGAATATATCCAATGTTATGTTGAGAATTTTGAAAGTTTATCTCTCTTAAATAGGTCGGATAGCTTCCGTTTCCGTTTTCTGGGACACTGTTTTTATCTGAGAGTTCCACCTCATATAATTATTATTATTTTTAGATTATGTGTCTTTTACACACGAAAAATAATAATAATAATAATCATCATCATCGTAAATTCGTCACATTAACTCTGCCACTGCAGCGAAAATTGTACTGTGGCCAAAGTTTTTTGTCTCGCTTTTATGACCCGGTTAGACGGGTGCGTCCTCTCCTTATAGAGCGGCTTCAAGTTTTTACCACAAATAACCAATTACGTTGGGAGTTGCATGAAATTCATTGAATGACTTCGTGTTAAAAAGTTGAATGGTCGACGGTTCTCGGAGTAATCTCATCGCGATAGGACAAAGGGCTTTGAATTTATGCAATAAAGCCTACACTGTTTTGACCTAAGGCCACTGACAATCGCAAACTGGTGAAATGTGCAGCCATTCCCACCACACCTATTATTCAAGCGACTGCCAACAATTATACAGGCTAATTAGGATGATTATAAGAGTTTTTTATAAGAGATATAATTGTTTTCAATAAATTAGAAGGTTTTCTGGCTACTTGTATTAGAAAAGTTGTACTTGTATTAGGCTGAGGGTTCACATAGTGATAAGTGGCTAATGGCTAAGGTAGTGACCTCAAAGTTAAACATCGAAACACATTGTGCCCAGCTACTAAACATAGGTTTTCAATTGATAGATTTTTTTTAAATAATTTTAATACTAAATTACTATTAAATAAGTAATATTACTATTATTAATGTTACTATTAAATACTAATTTTTATTTTTTATTTATTTAATGCTCCTCGAAAGTTCTGTTCTTGACTTCGCATTTTCTTAAATTGTATATTTTTGTTCTTAAACAGTTATATGTTAAATATGAAAATTATAATAATTTCTTGACTATTTTGCATATTTTAGTAAGTTTTTATTTCAATTTAAATCAAAAACCTGCCTACTACTAGTTTTATAGTTGCATTTGCAGGCGACTGTACCACAACAAACACATGCGTTTTAAAATTTATTATTATAAGCAAAGACATTACGACATAGAAACCCAAAACATTTCGATTGCCATAAAAAAGTATTACTCCAATGTAATATAGCATATAATAAATTATAAGCACATGTGTTTTTCGTTTAAACTTTAAACTAAATCAACAATGTAGGTTGTCGTGGCTACGTGACCTTTGAATAACGAAATACGAGAAATAATTTGTAGAAAAAAAAAATAGTAGAGCTAAAGTGAAGTTAGTTTTGTTTGTTTTTGGCATAGTTACCATTTTAAAAAATAATACAAAAGTGCTCTCGAAACAAATTATTATTTTCATAGCAACTGACTGAGCTAAGCAAGTTGTGAGAAAATGACGTAATGTCAAGTTCATTGACCCTTTTTTTCAAGATGGCGCACGCACTTTACAAATTAATATTGTGCTTAATTAATTACTCATGTGACAGATTCCCATGAGGAGGATTGTCGGTTTTTTTTATTATAAATAGAATATTATTTGGTTCGGATTAATATTTTTTTAGTTAAGTTTTGATTTTTCTTATCAATGAATCTCTTTTCAAGATTCCATTTATCCCTTTAGCCTGTATTGGTATTTAAAAAAGGATTTTCTGTAGCTATAGCTTTGCACAAATTTGCATCTAAATCGATCAATTGTTTTGATAATATATGGATTTCATACAATTCTTATTCTTAGGGCCTCTTTCACCAACTACAAGTAAAATGTTGAGTAGTTTCTTTTCAAGTAACGCTAATTGACGCTAATTGAGTAAATGTTAACGAGTTTCTTGTGTCAATTTCATTGAAATTACCTTTGAGTATGCTACTCGAAGATGGTGAAACTCGTATGCTTTCTTATCGGTGACTTAAAATGGCGGTTAGCCTACTTGACACTTTACTCAGAGATGGTGAAAGAGGCCCTTATTGTAATTTAGTAAAAGATCCAACTCTATTTGATTTAACAATTGACAAGACTTCACAGACGATTGACTTTTGCTACCACATTTGCCAGATTTTATTTAAAACTAGCTGGCGCCCGCTACTTCGTCCGCGTTGTAAAAGAAAAAAGTACCCTATCCTGTGCCCTGTACGTCTAAAAGTTTATCTACCAAGTTTTATGAAAATCAGTTAATTTGTTTAAGAGTTATGGAGGAACATACATACATACAATACCTGGTCTACACTTACAGATTTATTATTAGTATTGAGTATTGATTTCTAGAATTTATTATATTAGCAACGCATATATTTTATTATTGAATTTATAGTACGTGTAAATGAATTCTAATTATATTAGAATCCTATTCTCAAATGATTTTTTTTTTAAATAATATATTTTTTCCCTTATTTTTAACAAAGGGAAAACATACTTCCATGGCGTGGCGTGTCTTAACAATCTTTCTGTATTTGATCATAAGATAATTCAACTTTCATAATCATAATAACTAAATATCAAAACGGTGATCTTCCAGAGTTGCCATAGCCTACCTTATCTAAAGCACGCGGATACGTTGACGTATCAACTTGTCTAACATCTTTGTAAATGCCACCGGTGCAATAAATTTCCCTATCTAAATGGTCAGACACACGTACCGGCCTAACTTCACTGGCTAAACATCGCCAGTAAGTAAACTTTTCTTTTAATTATATAAATTTGAATTCTTTCTGAAAGATCGTCAAAGAGGCTGACGGTCTACTAATGGTCGATCGCGACTATTAGTCGAGTCGATCGTGGCAAGGCACACAATATAAATACCTACGTATAGATCAGAGTGCGCAACCTACAGCAATTGCTGCGCGCATCATTTTTCAATCGCCGTTCCGTTACGTTTTATCCTATCTTTTACGCAGTATAGCTCTCTGTTGTTTTCGGCACGCGATAAACAAATCTGGCGGAAGATGCTCAGACGCAATGCTCACACTAATATAAATACCTAAGTTAGTCACTAAGAATAATTTTCAGTTTTATGTTTTCCCTCCTAATAAATTAAAAAATTACTACATAATTGTGTACTGAACTATGCTTTTTCATTTAAAATTTCAAGAAGTTTAGTATGTAATTGGTAGATCGCACAGGGTTTCGTCAGTAAACAGTAGATCTTGGGTCTAATTAAGTCGGCCACCCCTGGAAGTTACTACTTTAAAAAAATTGTAACCACCTTACCTACCGCGTGCTGTATGCATGTACTGTGTCCAAATAATAAGCCCACGCGTAAAGTTGCGCAAAGGAATAAGCGAGATTAGTTTTGTTTATCGGTGAAATTTGAACCAGGGACGTGAGAATGATTATTTTTCATAACATTGCCATTGGCATGATGCAACAGTATTTTTCTGTCACACAGTATTTCTTAACTGAAATGCATTTTAAAAGGTAATTTATTTTATGTAATCATTTGAAATAATTACGAAATCATTAAAATCTCAATTAATTTTAAAAAGCAGAGTGTTTAATTGCTATTACACAAATCTTATTTTAGGTTGTTTACACAACTTTGCATCATAATAATTATTAGTACAAAAATCCTTTCCGTGGCGACTTAAGTATCTAAAGATTAAAAGTAAAACTTTAACCTCAATTTATTCAAAATTGGAATTATGCGACATACCACCTTCATCCACTTACGTTTTCATATTATATATTGTCATTATATTTTATAGTACCATCAACCACATTCAGAAATTTAAAGGCTTGGTCGAGGCACTAATATAATGTAGAAGTTTCCCAATAGTACTTATACTATCATATCTAAGTGCAGATTCCTTTTTACTTTTAAATTTGGTCGTATGATAAATTTTGCATTTGTAAGCCTTAGCCATAGATTAATTATTGCAGTTTTAAAAAGTCTGTTTGCATTTTTATCATAACTACAAATTAAATTGTAAAACAAAAATGTACCTATTTCCTTAAGAGTCCCAATCCTCTCCAATGGCGTGTTTTCAAGTTTGGTTCTTACTAGATTTTGGTTAAGAATTTTAATGAGATAAGTCTTACCTTGTTTAGTAGTCAAACAACATGAGTGTCTATAAGGATCAGGTGTAGTACAATAAATCGCGCAGGTAGAAATACCAACCCCCTTTATAAGCACCATAGAAACTGCAGGAGTTAGATACATTTTTTAATAAAATCACGAAAATTAAGTTCGAAGACTGATTAATTTCGATTCTATCCTTATAAAAATTGTAATATTTTTAATTTTCTAATAGGATGACGTAAGTTTAGAACGAGAGTTACATGTTGACATTTCTTAACACTTTTAATTATTTCATGCTTACAGAATTGATATGTTGAAGTAACTTTTTTTGGTAAGGCTAAGAACTTATTCGATGGTACCTATGTGGCGAGCAATGTCATGCGTATACATAAACCGAATATTTCTTTGTAATTATACGTTATAAGTACTAACATATAATATGAGCCAGGTTTTGTTTTTCGCGCTTTTTTTTCAAGTAACGCAAGAGCGCTGCTGTATTTAAGAACAAGTATAAAGGATGATGGGATACTTTACGCACTCAACGAAACACACAACAGCATAATAATATAAATATATTTGCATGAGATTATGAAAATACATATAATAAACAACCCACATTAATTCGACATGATTTACAATTCGACAATTTTAAATATAAATTCTCCCACTGAAACTAAAAATACAACAAAACCACGATCCATCAAAAACTTTAAAAAAATAATTGTGTTAATGTTAACCGCAAACCAATAATAATTATGCAAAAAACTTTTAAAACTCTTTCCAAAAAAAACAATCGTTCAAAAGAAACAAGCGGCTGTTAAACCTTCAAAATTACTTAACAATGGCCACCAAAACGATCTTAATTTTGATATTTTGACGGCAACAAAAAAAGTACTATCGGAGAAAATGTTTCGCACCGCTGCGCTGCCTCGGCCTCGTACGAACGTATGCGTAGATATTTTTTCAAAGCAAAGATTAGATAATCGACCAGGAACCATAACTCGTTCACTGTCTTCGTGTTGTGTTCTTTTTTCTAACCCTAAATTATGGTTTGGATGAACATTCCGTCCGTTATTTAAAATGAGAGGGCGTTTGATTGTGTCTTGAGAAATACAGATAGTTTTTTATGCCTTCTAAGGTTGTGGGCTCAGTCCGATATTACTTCACATTGGAATCTTATAAGAGTCGTATTGCAGCTTTCTTACAAACCTCAAATCGGTACAAGAAGCTTCCAAAAAAATTGAATACAAAAGTCTAATTTATCTGGATATAAAGTCCACTAAGGTTAAGTAATGGTGTTTAAACACGACTTTAATTACCACTATCGTGATATAACAGCACTAGTGCTGTTGAGTTAGTTTGTTCCGAAACACCAAAGCACACATTATTCCATCTTTATTTTGTCATTATTTTGATTCTTGTATTAATAATAAGTAAATCTTTGATAATAAGTAATTCATTCCCTATACATAGGTCAATATTAGGCGACATCTTTTCCAATGGGGTTCCTTAGCGAATAATCCCTGGGAATCCTGTTTGTTCGACAAAATAATATAATTTCTTAGATCTTATCTTATGATGCCATAAAAATCAAAGGAATCCGCTTATCCTTGAAAAGGTGAGAATGTAACTCGTGAAATATCCACACAGGAAATAGACTTGGAACATAAAGTTTCGAACATGACCGTTATTTATATTTATACTGATAGTTACAGAGATAACGTTAGATAATAGAAGTCCGTCGGCTCACCAGAACTTAAAATAGATGTAGTTATAATTATATTATATCTATCTATACTAATAATATAAAGAGGAAAAATTTGATTGTTTGTTTGTATTGAATAGGCTCCAAAACTACTTGACCGATTTGAAAAATTCTTTTACCATTAGAAGCCGACATTATCCCTGATGAACATAGGCCACTTTTTACCGCGGGAAAATGCTTCATTCCTACGAACGGACGGAGTCGCGAGCACCAGCTAGTATACTATATTATAAGATCTGGCGACAGTTGTATAATAAATATTTATAGTTTTATAGTTTTACTAGCCGGTGTCTGCGACTTCGTCCGCATTGAAAAAGAAAAAAGCCCATCATGTGTCCGGTAACTACGTCTATTTTTATGTACAAATTTTCATGAAAATCAGTTAATTCTTAAGAGTTATGGAGGAACATACATACATACAATACGTATACTTACAGATTTATTATTAGTATTGATAATAAACAATAAAACAAAAATGTTTCGGTGTATGATTAAGGCATGCTAGAGCTAGAGACCGTTCCCTTATCTTTATCAGACTATCACGCCTTTTGCATCCTCCTTTGTCTTGCTAGTTTTTATTAGACAACGGTTACCATCCACCTCCAAAAGTGGACCTTCGTGACACGCCTTCTGTGGAAGGTAAATTATTTAACCTCCCATAGAAATCCTCACAATACAGAGGGGTGAGAACGAACAAAAACTGCGCGTTGTCTTCCGAATAGAGGAAATGGCAATGCTTATATATAAATCTGCGGAATTCTATTTAACATAGGAGCGCGTAATGGCGCTGTTAATAGCCGGTTCACAAATTGTTATGTAAATGTTTCCACTATTGTCGGTATCTGGTTACGGCGTAGGCTTAAGCTTGTTTAACTAGCACACGGTGCTTCGGCGTCGCTTTTTACAGCACATAAAGTTTCCGCCTTTGTCTGAAGAGACCATATAATTAACATTGCGGACAAAGTACCTCAAAGTCAACTGAATAAACTGCCAACGAAACAAGTTCTATAACTGGCCAAGTCCAGTCATTTACTTACACCAAATTTTAATGTTCATTCCACAAGATTCAAAAGCTTCAGATTCGTTTTACAGGCAAAGGAAACTATGGCCCTGTGTGTCGTTACTTATATAATCCTTACTAATATTATAAATGTGAATGTTTGTTACGCTTTCACGCAAAAACTACTAAACCGATCACCATGAAATTTTGCATAGACGTTGCCTGGGGCACCGGAAAGGACATAGGGTACCTTTCATCGTTCAACGCGGACGAAGTCGCGGGCACCAGCTCTAGTCTTTAAGATAATTTAAGAATAAGAAAATTAGGAATCTATACTAATATTATAAACAGGAAAGATTTGATTGTTTGTTTGTACTCAATAGGCTCCGAAACTGCTGGACCGATTTGCAAAATTCTTTTACTATTAGAATCCGACATTATCCCTGATGAACATAGGTTACTTTTTATAGCGGGAAAATGCTTCATTCCTACGGGAAATCTAAAATAAAAGCAAATACTAGCGGCTTGGCCCGGGATACACTTCGCTCCACGGTATCTACCGCGATATCTTGATGGCGCTAGTATTTAAAATTTTAATATTGTGTCCTGTGATGTAAAATGAGGTTTTGCCTTAATATTTCTGTGAAGCCAACTTGAACAAAATGTTGGACGCAATCAGAGCTTTGTTCCGTCTTGTCTAATGCCCACGCGTCGCAATAACACAGCAGATTGATGATAAACTTCAGAATTGGGACATCACGATATTATCATATCGTAAATTCTCATGTGGGTTGTGTGCAGCCACTTACTATGGTAAAAATGCCTCTTAACACGTGAGGAAATGGATACGCACCCCACGCGTGGTTTCTATGTTGGCTCAGAGATACAACAATAAAAGCTAAAAAAGCTGGCATTCATTCCCACTTATTTATTTATTTATTTAGTAGCAAACCTATATATTTAAAAAGCACATTTAAAAATGTACTTAAAATTTTTGATAGATTTTTGTACGGAAATTAAGTTTTTAAGTAAATATGAAGTTACAAAAACAGATATTAAATTCTTAGATTTGTTGATTCTTACAAGTGCCTAATAAGAAAAACCTAAACATTTTAGAAAGCTAAAAAAAAATTAGTACATACCTAAGTTTAAAATCTATACGCCTCGCATTATGTACCTATACTATAACTATAACATACTATGTTAACTAATTGTTTGGAAAATATTTATCTAATACAAAAATGTTAACACAAAAATTGCTTACCTTAAGAGCTGATAATATTAAACTCCCTTTGTAGTAATAAGAGAGGTGAACAAACCACAGACATAAGTTGTGAAAATTTGCTGCGTACCAAAGTTGAAAGAGGGTTTTCCATTGAATACTAAGTATAGGAGCGACAGGCAACATTTTGTCTATCCGACATCACAATGATATCTTGATGCAGCCCATTTTAGGAGTAGATGAACTGCTGATGGACAACTCAATGTGGTCACATTGCACGGCCCAAGAATGGACATAGGACACTGCTCATTCACTATTGTTGCTCAGGAATTGTGACTTTCCGTTGCCTTTACTGTGTTTTGCAGATAAAAGTAAAATACAGACGAACCTTTGGGAAACTCTGACACCGGTTTTTGGTATAGTCCAAGACAGGTAAACTGAAAAAGATTATTTTATTTGTTTAGTCAACCACAAACTTTAATAATACTTTATACACTGAATTTTTTTCTCTATTATATCAAATTTATATTAAAACAAATAAAAACAAGTAGGAAATAATTTGACAGCCTTTAGAAATAATAAAAACATGTAGGAAATAATTTATTTGTTAAAATCACATCTTACGCAGTATAATTTAGTTATCATCGAAAAATTTAACAAAATGCAAGTCTAAATTAAGGTCTAAACTAACTGAAACTAACTAAACTAAACGCTTATTTGTAAATCTAATGTCTACAATATATTTTAAGAAACTACTTGTGAAATTCTAAAAATTCTAGTATGAATATCTATCCGCTGTCGTTTCTTTGCCTAATTGTCCAAGTATTTGCCGAGTAAAGGCAATTTGGGAATATTTGTGACATATTAGTTATTTATATGTACCTACTTTATATACCTTATTTTGGTAGTACTAGTAATATTGTGATGTCTCCAAATTTTCTTCATGGTGCCAGAGCTTTTGCGTTCAACTCAACTTATGAATACTTACATTCATATAAACATTCTAAGTAAAAGTAATAATCTTCCATGACAGTGAAAATCTCTATAGGACCCGTTGTTGATGAATTAAAATGTACAAAGATGAATACGAGAAAACTTTATTCCACTTGAATACATACATTAATATTTGCCTGGAGACTTTAATGATCCATAACAGTTAATTCAATAAAGTTGTTGAAACTAGAGAACGTATTAAACCAATAGACATACTACACGTTTTGGACACAGAGAGAGTTTACGAGGTCCAAATGTAAGGCCGGAACCAATGCGTGAGAACGTGTTACCTCTTTATGTGCTCATCATATTGTCAATGTCCACACAGCGGTAGATATACTTACTGCAAGTTAAAAGAAATAAGCGGAAATTTAAATCAATAGACCTCTTCATAGCAGACGCTGAAGTAAAGAATAAATTCTATATTTAAAGTACTACGGTCAAGAAGATATCTTCTACTAACTCCTCCTCCCTAACTCCTCTCTTTTTTTTTTGACGAGGAGAGATCCGTTTACTGACTTCCTGCCGCTGGCTAGGCGGCAGGGGTATGTGGGGGTCGACCAGCAGAACTGGCCCCTACCCACTAAAACTCCCCGGTGCCTCCTTGCCCTTTGAGCGGGGTGGACGGGGCTCTGCCGAGGCAACAACTCCGATCAACCCCAGGGCAGCCTAGCCATTGCTGGCTAGGCTAACGCCAACGGATCCCTTTTTTTTTTTTTTTTTTTTTTTTTTTTTTTTAGGAGGGGAAATGACATTTACGCACTACCCTCGTCGATGGGGATAGTCGACGAGGAGTGTGGGACTCGCCCGATGAAGTGACTTATCACCGGGAATACTCACTAAAACCCCCCCGGGCCACCATCTGCGGTGATGTGTGGGTCCGAGACAACAGCCGAGGCCTTATTCTCGGATCCCCACCCACCGCTACGTTCTCTTAAAACCCAGCTCAGGGCGATGGCTTCGCCTCACTTTAGATGTGGCGGCCCACAGAAATACCATGGGCCTCCACGCATCCTTGTCAGGTGTTTCAAGGCGTCAGACATGTCCCCTTCTGACGCCCTAAAGTTATCACGCGACGTGCGCCGCGGCATACGCCCGGGCACGTCGGCCGGCTCTTCGACGCCTGAGTGGATCAGCCTGGGGGTCCGCTTCGCGGGCCCGCTCGTTGGCCTCTTTTCCACTCAGGGCCACTTCACAAAACTTCTTGACGGCATTCCAGCCGTCAAGACTTTCTACCATTGCCCTAACGACAGCGGGTAAAGACAAGTCTTGTCCCACGACTGCCGTCAGAGCCGCCCTCTCATTGCCCCAACCTGGGCACTCCGCCAGCGTGTGGTCGGCCGTATCAATCGGCTCCCCGCATTCGTGGCAGGCGGTGGTTCGCTCTCTCCTAGCGATGTCGCACAGGTACTTGCCGAAGCATCCATGCCCCGTAAGCACCTGCACAAGCCGGAAGGAGAGCGAGCCGGCCCGCCTGCCTACCCACTCCTTCAGCACCGGTGCGATCGCAGACGTGGTGCGGTAACCCCACCCCGGCTGCATTGCCTCGTCGCGCCATCTCTCGAGTGCCTCCTCCTGAGCCTCTCTTCTCCATCGTGCTACCTCTTCTGGGGATGGACTCGCGCCGCCGGCCCTTGCATTTGCTGTCTGATGGTAGACCGCCGCAAGGACCTCGGCAAACGCCAACGGATCCCTAACTCCTCCCTAAGTCTTTTAATTTTAGCAAAAAAAGTTACTGTAAAACTAGTTGTAAAACTAAATTCTCCCCTTTTTTGTAACTCTTGAGTATAATTTGAGGATTTTCTTTAATTTATTTCACCACCCCTTCCACAGGTTGGAATACAAAATTATTTTCACCCATCGATATTTCATAATCAAAAACATATATCAAAAAATCCCCTACGGCACTCAAATTTTGATTTGTTAGTAAATTTTCCTGGACTAATACTAATCCTGGTTGGAAGAATTGGCTGGTTTAAATCAGTATTTAAATTCAATTTTTTTCAAATTCAAATATTTTATTGCAAACCATAATGTATAAAGGATGTTACAATATAAAAATTAAGACCAGTATTATTAATTAAACCAGGCTGTGCCAATTAAAGGCTGTATAAGGAATATTGACAGGCATCAACAGATTTGCATCGTCATCTAACTGCAGTAATAATAAACCTCCGTACACTTAATGCAACGGAAGAAGGAAATTCTTTAGAACCATTACTCATTCTAAGCTAACCGCTTGGGTTAATATGTACTTTTCATGATGTAATGTAACCTCATATAAAATTAAATGTATACATATTACAATTTATTCATTTCTATGACTAACCTTAGTCATTAGAGCCATGGACATGATAATTCACGTGATTTATTATTATTGAGTAATCCTGCGATATCGTAGTAGGTACCTATCATCTGTGTTTTGACATTTATCCGCTGAGTCACCATCAGTGTGCTTCTATGAATTACTAATATACTCTCAAATATTTTCTCATATTTAAATAGGTGTCAGGAGAACTGACAGTCTACTTGATTGATTGTCAAAATCCCTCTTTTTCAGACCAAGTGTTTTAAAGCATCCTTTACAATGCAGTACGCAAGGTTTGGTACTCCCTGTATTTTTATTTCCTGTATTTCCGAGCTCATATAACCCAAATCTTTTCAACGATCGAGTGAATTGGAATCTTCTTGGTGAGCTAGCTCCATCATAGGCCTCATCCTTATTTTACAGCTGGTTGTTGGCCAAGACCAAACCCAATTCTAATAAAAATAAAAAGGTGGCCACCGTCACAAAGGATCAAGGCGCAACATCAAGTAGGACGCAGGAAACTCTGCCCCGTTGAGTATGAACTGTTTTATGACTTTCATGGCAAGGTTAATTTATTGACCGAAGTAATAGCCAGCTCTAGAATCGCTGGTTGTGTCGGCCAAACGTTTGAACAAAAATATGTTAAAAAATTTAAGCGGGTTGGTTTAAAAACATTTAAAACCAAGAAGAAGGTAAATGCTCTCATGTCTTGTAGCAGCGGCCTGTGTTGATGTTAGTTTGTTTGTTGACTCGCCTGTTGAGTTGACACACAAGGCCGACGACCCATCTTCCGGCTCCGTCGCAAATATCCACAACAAATATTAAATACGAAGGTGGACAATGTTTTCAAAAGCATACCTTCGCTGTTACCGACGGAATGTCTTTTGATGCATACGAGTATTCTTTATCTATGGGCACTTTTTTTTTATTTTGAACCCAATTTTACCCAAATATTCACTGTCTTAGAATTCCCTGTATAATTTCTGACTTCAGTTTTCATTCAGTTTTCCGATGGCGGCACCATCGTCGTCACAGCGATAAACATGGCATTTTCATTTTTCAATGCGGTAATATTATAAACTATAGTATTATAAATACGAAAGTTTGTATGTTCAGATGTTAGTTACTCATCACGCAAAAACGGCTGAACAGGCTAAATTTGGCAGATGAAATTTGGCGCACAAATAGAGTTAAGAACTAAATTAAGAATCCTACTTTTGTCCTGGAAAATTGTTAAGTTCCTGTAGTGTAGGCATTAGAAAAATCGAACTCCAGTGCGTACTAAGTGCTTTTTTGACGACGCAAGCTCGCTTCTAAGTGTACTAAGTCAGAAAAAAATACGAAAGAGTTTCACTTGCAAGATATTGATGAGTAATAAAGGCACGGTATAAAAAACACGTTAGCACACGTTAAAATAATAATCGACACCCTTTTATGGTGAGAATGTTGGCTAAAACCATATCGTTGGCATATTGCTGGCTGCAAACAATTAACTTTAACTGAGTCGACTATATTAACTTTGTTACTATTTTTATCTTTATTTCAAGCATTTATTTCAATAAATACCATATTCTTAGTGACACTCTAGCGATACTCTGATGAAGTGTTGCGCATTGTGGAGTGATGGAAAATATTACCATTTTAATTGATGTAAATTAATTTATTCGGTTTTAGAACTGAAACAAATTAAAATTATTAGTGAAGGCAGTCATTGTAGTATTTTTATTTAAGGTTATTTTAAGGTAAACACCTACTTTGTAGAAGACTCAAAGAGTTCTTGTTTAATTTTTTTAATGCATAGGTAATTTCATAGATAAATGCAATTATGACGTTCTAAGTACATTGAAATATTACTTGAACTATTACTACTTTACTTGAATAAATATTACTACTATTTGGTCAGCAATCTGTGTCTCCAAGAAGAAAGCGCGGTCATATCAATGGCATTGGAAATATAGCGCATAGCTTATTTGGACTATTTAATTAGATGAACAATATCAAAAGGTAATCGAATTCACCACAAAACTTGACAGAAAAACTTGACAAATCTGTGGAAATCTATGAAATATCACCACACTTACAGGTTTTGAGCACAAACATTTCCATTCCTATAAGTACTATGCGTTTCAAATGAGAATAGAATCGCGCTTGCTGCAAACTTCACATGATCCGAGTCATCATAGTAATGTCGTCAAAAAAATCCGAATAACAAAAATATAAATATTTTTTATTTATATTTTATCTAATAAATTTATATATGTATCCTTACTAATATTATAAATGTGAATGTGAGTTTGTTTGTTTATTACGCTTTCATGCAAAACTACTGAACCGATCACCATTAAATTTTACATACACGTTGTCTGGGACACCAGAAAGGTCATAGGGTACCTTTCATCGTTCAACGCGAATGAAGTCGCGGGCACCAGCTAGTATATAATAACTATTAAGTAATTAAACTATAAGTGTAAATCAGTACGATTTAAATCGTATTTATACGATCTTTTCGGCTTTGGTTCTATGTAGCAAAGCCCTTAAGTTTGCTAACGTGTCTCCACGAGATAAGTAATTCTTTTATGGGTCAATGTATACGATTTTATAATAAACTGAATAAATAAATCACATTACAAAAATAATAAAAACTAATAAAAATAATAATTAATTCTTAGATTGTTTTTTCTTGCACTCAGTACACATCAGTAATGAAGTTCGTGAGAAATGCGGTGTCAAATGCGAATTTCCAGTCCTATTCTCATTTGAAACGCTCAAGGTTTTCAAATTGTATAATGTATAATTTAATAACATTAAAGCAAACGATTTTCGAAGCACGACTTTTATAACTGACTTAAGTCTATCAACTTACTTAAAGCGTGGTTACCCACTATACTATTTAGAGCTATTTTGTAGTCAATATTCTATATTTCTGCAAGAATTGAATGCACGGAAGTTATACGTTTAATTGGTTTGATAAAAGTCTGGTAAAGCATCCAGCTAAACAAGTATTCCATAATACCAATTAACAAGTTTCATTTAAAATGCAAATAAGTAAAATATCTATTAATTGATAAGTACATAGATGACGTTTGGTTGGTCATCGTACTCTGTGACCACTCTAACTATAAATAAATGTACTATTGATATATATTATACTATATTATATATAAAACCTTAACTAACTAGACTCAAGCGACAATTTATAAAAAGCCTATGAAGTGTAGGGTGACCATAAATTTGTGGTAATATTTCAACTTTTGTTTTAGTGCACAAATTAATCAAAAAGTCAATGCACATTGATACATAATCAGTAATAATAATAGAATAGATACATAATCTAGAAGAATCCAGATCTATTAAAAAAATCTCAACTCAAGGCTTGCTCTAAGTAGGTACCGATGTCTATTATAGTCCAGTTGTATTGTATCTAACTATATTGGCGGCATACCTAGTTACTCATGCATATTATTATGGAAAACACAATGTTTTATCTGGTTAAATATCTCAGAAATGGCGATTTTTTTTTTAATAAAAATGTACCTACTAATATTTTTTATAGACAATTTTATGATCTATAATTTTCGTCTGAGCTATTACAATAATAAAACTTATCGTTTGGCTGAAAACTGCGAAAACCCACATTTGGTTTGGGAATTTTAATTCTTTTTTTTCAGATGTAGTAGATCGATGGACTTTTCACAATTCATTTATAATGGTGTTCCTAACATTTGTTCTAATATTCAATGTCTATTTTGACCGGACTATTAACTACTATTACTGCACTTACCATAGATACTGCACTTACCAAAACACAACAGCACACATGCTGTTCACGGTGGTCTTCTGTAAGTGCTGCCTAATTCATGACTGTGAAATCTACATGAATTCAAGTCAATCTTCTTCTTCTTCTTTTGGAGCCATCTGTTACTGGAGTTTGGCTACCATCATGGCTACCTGAACCTACCAGTCAATAGAGTATGTGATTTCTATATGACAGAAATGATGGTGTCCTTAGTAAAGAGTGTAACACATCGGAGGGACGGGATGCAATCAGCATGTAAATGTGGCTCTCACTCGATGGAGCAAACATCGAATATTGATCGGCGCATTATGATAATGTTTGAATTTAAAACGTCGCCGATGATCTGAAGCCGAGGCCGGTTACGGCCTCGCTTGTTTATACCAACTTTAGACGAGGTTTGTCTTACTATATACGAAAGAGTTCAAACCAAGAGTTTTTGTGCAAATAGCGAATCTTTATTTTGACTTATACGTCTTCGATTAAAAGATTCTAATGCGGCACTGTTAAGATTTTAATTAGGCGTTATAACTCGTATATTTTTATTGGTCAATGCGTACAAAGCCGCTGGTACAGCTCCAAATTTTAAAATGAATATTTTATAACAACTCTTTAAGAAAAATCGGTCTGACGAAGAAATTGTCCGCTTTAAACACTCAAGGCATCGAACAAGTTTGAAAGTTATTGAAACGAAAGAGGCATTCATCAGGCACATACATAAAGTCATAATCTACATGAAGATATTTCGGTGTTGCTACAGAATTCAAGGCAGGTAGCGCGGATTGACAACGGTCGGTTGGGGAGAGATCGACGGCACGAACGCCACTATTGTATGCTAATAGGCACTGTGCTTCGAATGCACTATCTACTTGGAATCCGTTTACATTTTTTCCAATCTGTTCCTAGAATAGTTTTATTACGTTGCTATGAGACGGACAGTCTTTTGACACTTCGTCTATTACGAACTTGCCTCTTAAGGTGACACAAGTCGGCGGCTCGAACTCATCGGTTCGAGCTCAAAATTCATTCTGCAATGTGCAATGCGCGGGAAGAGCAGTCGACTGAGATGCACAATGATTCATACCAAAAATAAAATCATATACAGACCCTTGGGCATATACTCTTTTTGACAAAACTACTTCATATATCTATTTCGTGTAAAGTTATTTGAACTCTCATATAACAAATCAATGTTTGTAGGCAAAGTACTTTGGATTTTTTGTACACTAGAGTGACCTATTCACCCTCAAAGTTGCATTAAAACTTATGTTAAAAATGGATTTTTCAATTATCATATCTTTCAAATTAATACTTTTTTTACTAGTTTGTATTGTAGTTGACTCGTTATGTTTATGTATAGATGAAAATATTGTAGACACTGTAATTTATATATAAAAAAATCAGCTTCTATGTATTTATGTCCACAAAACTCAAAATCTTAACTGGTGAATTAATTTGAAATTTTTACACAAGATTGAATTTTAAGAGATGTGTCGGTTTACTTTTTTATGTAAAAAAATTAGCCATATTACGCGTGGCCGGATTCAGCTAGTTAAAATGCAGATGCAATTATATTTCGCTACGAAGTCAAACTATTGTTAGGATAGGACACATATCCTCAAACTATTGTGGTAACTGAATGCAAATAACTTTTTATTTCGCCATTAATAATTTAGTTACAAGGTTTACAGCTAAATAATATACTACTAAGGTTAGAGTTCATTTTTTACTGGCTTTACACACACGGCCCAAGAGAATGTGTATTATTTTTAAGGAACTCAAATTGATAGGTACCTGATTTGAAGTTCTCCAATATAATAAGAGTTCTGCTCACTATATAAATTTGATCGCCAAAGAAGTTTAACTTCGATTCGCATTCAAATAAAACAACAATGAAACTTCAGATTTATTGTATATTATTAGTACAGATGTCGACAAGTTACAGTAACTACCTAATTCAAGCTAGCATCGGTTATCAAAAGTGGGAAGACTTTGCAAAAAAAAATATGCTATATAACCTATACTATTTTACATTATAATATAATATGTAAATAATAAAACATTTACTATTTTAAAGATGGAGTTGGGAGAACTTTTCTGTAATAATTTCCTCTTGAACAAAAAGTTGACCGTCTTCAGACTCTACTTCATCTGACGTCACCTGAAAAAGAAATTGTAATATTATTTACATATTTTATAATTTTTATTTATTTATTTATTTAATAGCTAACCTTACAGCATGTAAATTTTTATATAGCCTATTACAAGGTTAGGCATCTTAAAGTTTATATGTACAAAAAAGTGCTAGTACCTAATTAAAAAAATATAACAATATACATAAATGTAGGATAAATTATACAGACATATTATTCATTCATTGTGTGTGGTACTGCTCAGTAAAAAATAAATAAATTTGAAATAATTTATATTTTTCTCAAAAAGACTGTGTGTCACGAAAGACACCAAAATGGTAAGAGCTTCAAAAGTTAAGCGCGTTCACAACTTTGCGAGGTCATTTAAAACTGGTAATGCAGTGACAATAAACACATTTGTAGTGAAAACGCAATTCCGCGTTGGCCAGTCATTTGCGGCTACCGTACTGATGAGATTTTCATATTTTATAGCCCGGTTTCAACTATATGTTTCCTGTATTCTAATATTAAAATAACAGTATAGCAATAACGACTATAATTGCTTTGCAGTTAGTTATCCACCGTTTTATTGGCGTCGTTGTCACATGCCAATAAATGCTTTTTAATGACCATTGAAATGAGATACGCAAAATGGCGACCACCACGCCGTAAATGAACAATTAATTCCTCTTAACTTGCAATTAAGATTTAAGGCTACATTTCAATTAAAATGTACATTAAATGGAAGTCGTTCATACACAGATGGAGCATATTTATATTTTAGCATATTTATATTTGCTTTTTGCTTCAGTCAGGAACCGTTAGAACTTGTGATCACTGTTGCTAATCTATACCAGTAAAGAGAAAAAGCAGATTATGTAAGTTTATTTATTTATGGAGGGATAACCTTTGGAACTAACGCACCGGTTACTTGGAAGGGGAGGGGATGAATAGAACGAATCGTGGAATAATCTACTAAGTACTAATATAAGGTGTCTACAATATGAGGGCATTTTCAAGATTGCTGTAAACCAACACTTACCATCAAGTATACCGTCTGCCTCATCATCTTAGCTAATTTTTCGAACATATAGTAAACATGTACTTAGTGACGAATAATTTTATTGCTCCTACCTATGTCAACCTACGTCATACCTATGATTTTTGATTTTTTCTTGTGTTAATTTTTTGTTTTTATTTCTGTATATGTCCTAAAAAAAATCCTATATTTTTGTTTTTATTTCTGTATATGTCCCAAAAAAAATCCTATATTTTTGTTTTTATTTCTGTATATGTCCCAAAAAAAATTCCTATATTTTTGTTTTTACTTCTGTATATGTCCCAAAAAAAATCCTATATTTTTATTTTTACTTCTGTATATGTCCCAAAAAAAATCCTATATTTTTGTTTTTATTTCTGTATATGTCCCAAAAAAAAATCCTATATTTTTATTTTTACTTCTGTATATGTCCCAAAAAAAATCCTATATTTTTGTTTTTATTTCTGTATATGTCCCAAAAAAAATCCTATATTTTTGTTTTTATTTCTGTATATGTCCCAAAAAAAATCCTATATTTTTATTTTTACTTCTGTATATGTCCCAAAAAAAAATCCTATATTTTTGTTTTTATTTCTGTATATGTCCCAAAAAAAATCCTATATTTTTGTTTTTATTTCTGTATATGTCCCAAAAAAAAATCCTATATTTTTGGTTTTACTTCTGTATATGTCCCAAAAAAAAAATCCTATATTTTTGTTTTTATTTCTGTATATGTCCCAAAAAAAAATCCTATATTTTTGGTTTTACTTCTGTATATGTCCCAAAAATTAATAAAATTAAATAAAAATGACAGTTATGTAGTTTATTCAGAACAAAAAAAAATTATTCAATATGAAATCAGATTTTTCATACTAGATTAAGATGCTACACGAAATCACAATTAGTGTTATAATCAGGCATAATTTATACGATAAAACAAAGCTATTTCATATCATTATACTACACTGCGTTTTTTCACGCCTCTCGCATTCAATCGTGATAGTGACTCCGTTATTTTGAGCATCTATTTGTTAAAATCAAATAATAGAAGTTAATGTACTGGTATTCAATTTGCTCATTAAATTTTAATTACCGTCGGTTACAAATTTATTAAATACCAGCTGTTGCACGCGACTTCGCCCGCTTATCTTAAAAAAAACCTATGTTATTCACTGATAATGTAGATTTCTATAGGTGAAGGAATTTAAAAAATCGGTCTATATTAGTAATTTTTTAAATTTTGCAATCACCATAATGCGCTATATTGCTTATTTATTTTTTAATTTTGCACACGGACAAAGTCGCATGCATCAGCTAGTTCATAAGAATATGGTAATCATAATATTAAAAAGTGTACAGACGCACAAACAAACAACAAGACCAATTCCACTTCGCCTAAAATTCCAACACAACTTTTATTATTCATATACCAAAGTACATTCGTCATGAAAAGTCACAAAACACGACGTTACTCCTCAAATTAGAGAATGAAATAAATTAACTGGAAGCATGACTATAAAATCCTATTTGCATTTATTAACATCCTTACGCGTTACCGAATAGAGTTGAAATTTGTTTGCACTGATTGAGCAAAGCCTTTGGGTATTGGTCTCGTATGCATTAGAATAATTGCAACGGGTAACTCCCATGGTGTGGTTATTAAAAAAACATTAGACTTGTGTCAAATTAATTAGTTTAAAGAAATGTGTATGAATTACGAATGGTGTAATTTCGTGAATACACATGTTCATTTGCGAGAACAATTGTTGGCTATATGTAATATTAAATTTACAGGCAATTACGGGTTGAATATAAAATGTGTTGTAATGATATAGTAATTAAGTGTTTTAACCAACATTCTAATTCCATTAATACCTTACTGTACAATCAACACTACGATGGCGTCCATTTTTTAAATATGTATTTATTTAAATAATTACTAGCAGTGATTAACTAAGAGTCTATTTATGCAAGCTATTAATTGAAAATTATAAATTAACCCTTAACTTCATCCAGTTAAAAAACAGTGGTAAATTGAAATTTATAATGACGATCAACACTTTACTTGTAGTCGGTTAAAGAGGCCTTAAGTATTTTTTTTTTAAATCCACATTTTTTAAAAAAATATTAATATATGTTTATTAAATTAACCTGAGCTGAAACTTTCCAAAATTTAATAAGTGTAAAATAATTAAAAACTTGTAAGTAAGTAAACAGTAACAAAAATTTCGGTGAAAGTGTTGGACCTGTCAAAAGTCAACGAGTATAATTAAAAAGGTATACTCGTATAATTAAAGAGTGACTGAATTATTCTTGATACTTTCTCGTATTACAAAAACATGGCAAAGAATAAAAATGAAGACAGACAGTAACGCGAGTTCAAGGTGTGATTAATTTTTCTCTCTGCGCGCGAGATATTATCGGAGAGAATTAATTCGTGTGATAACAATCTTTGATTTTGATGAAGTAAATAAAGCGAATAAAATATTACATCTAACCAATTTTAGTATTTAGTTGAACACATTGCAATAGCTCATTATGCAACGCACAGAATAAATAACACTCGAAAGATTCATTGCAAAATTGCAAAATACACATAAGAATTTGTGATACAGTTCAAAGAATTTTTCACACTGAACTACATATTTGGTTCACAACGATTTGTTTTTCAATCGACTTCCAAAAAAGGAGCCTTCTCAATTCGACTGTATTTTTTTTATGTTTGTTACCTCATAACTTTCGACTGGGTGAACCGATTTTGATGATTCTTTTTTTATTCGAAAGCTGATGCTTCCCGTGTGGTCCCATTTCAATTTGGTCCAGTTCTGACAATGGCATCCATGAGAAAACGGGTTTTAAGTAGGTTTTTTTTTTGTTAAAAAGAGTTATTTTAATATTATCTTCTCCTTGTGGACTACAAAATGGCAGAATTTTTGCATTTTTGAAATTTTGCACAAAAAAGTTTTCTCAGAAAAGGATATAAGATAAGGTACCTTACATCCTGAGCGGACGAAGTCGCTGGCAAAAACTATAGTAGTATTTTATAATAATTATGTAATATTTATTTAATTTATATCAATATTTTAATTAAGGATTTTTAAAAAAATCTGCTGTTTAAGTAGTTAATTAGTTTATTGCATTATTTAATTAACAAAATGAAAACAGAAATTTTTGTCACACACTGATTTTTGTATTTTTTCATATAAATTTTTTTTTCATTTAAATTTTTTTATTTTATTTTTCTAAAGACGATCCTTCGTGAACAGTACTTTTTTCTGGATGAAAAGTACCCCATTATGTCCTTTCCCTCCCTGTGTAAAATTCCATAATGATCGGCTTAGTAGTTAAGGGGTGGGAGATTAAAAAAATAAACAAATTATTTATTTATTTATTTATTTACAATTTTAAAGGCTAATATATAAGATAACATTTAAATGATAATACTAAAAACAACTGAGGTTTAGACTCGTATTATCATTACATTAATAGATAATACTAATTACAATTTAAAAAATAATGCTTTAATTTTGATTTAATATTTTTAAATATTAAATTAATAATAACAATTTATTAATTAATTAATAATATAAATTTCATTATTAATAACAACACATTTGCATTTATTAAATAATGTTACTAGTTAGATTAGGATACGTCATACGAAATTGGTCGTCCCATATTTTCTTTAATGTCTACCATGTACTAGAATTGCTCAACTTAAATCTCTTTAACAAATAATGGGTTAATTAAAGCGATCCGTTTTTGACCTTTCCATTATTTACCGACTCTTTGCCCTCACTTAACTTTAATTATTGTTTGATTAATGACAAACAGAAAATTTTTGTTTTATAATTAAAAGCGACGGATGTCTCTAACGTTGACAAGGAACGACCCTTGAGACATTTCGTTTTATGTAAATAGAATGGATATTTCTGTAATACAGAAATACGTCGCTTCTAAATTTCATTAGTTTCAGTGTAATTTTGTTGAAAGGAAACTGTCACATATATATAAATAACCTGTGTGTTTTTGAAGTGAAAACATTGAAAAAATCGTCATGTAATGTAACGTTACATATAAATAAAATGGTTTCATATAAACATCAAATCTTTATATATATAAATAACCTGTGTGTTTTTAAGTGAAAACATTGAAAAAATCGTCATGTAATGTAACGTTACATATAAATAAAATGGTTTCATATAAACATCAAATCTTAAATATATATAAATAACCTGTGTGTTTTTAAGTGAAAACATTGAAAAAATCGTCATGTAATGTAACGTTACATATAAATAAAATGGTTTCATATAAACATCAAATCTTTATATATATAAATAACCTGTGTGTTTTTGAAGTGAAAATTGAAAAAATCGTCATGTAATGTAACGTTACATATAAATAAAATGGTTTCATATAAACATCAAATCTTTATATATATAAATAACCTGTGTGTTTTTGAAGTGAAAATTGAAAAAATCGTCATGTAATATAACGTTACATATAAATAAAATGGTTTCATATAAACATCAAATCTTTATATATATAAATAACCTGTGTGTTTTTGAAGTGAAAACATTGAAAAAATCGTCATGTAATATAACGTTACACATAAATAAAATAGTTTCATATAAACATCAAACCTTTTTAATGGTCTCTCATCATGAATTTATTATTGTCATTGTGTGTCACATAGTATATATATTTTCTCTTGTATTTTTTGCGATCAATTTAATTTTCTTTTGTTTAACCCAAGTTGTGGTTTTGAGTGCATTCATTTATAGAGAGTATTTGCATTTGCATTTTGTGCACTCGACTGTAGTTAAGGGTGCATATCCGAAACTAACATTTTAACAAACACTGGTCGTGTTTATTACGAGGCAGTCACGCGACATTGTCGTCGCGTCTGGGCGTGGCAACATGATTAATCACGTAAGCATACTGCCTTAGTATCTAGACTCACCGACAAGCTATACTAAAGATTTTTTTTGGAGATCGATTTTTTCACAATATAAACCAATAGATTAGCAGTTTACGGCAGCGACGCGTTGCCACTTCGAAGATGCCTGCAGGCATATCTGACGTCAGTTGCCTGCTTGACATTTAGGAAGCGTGACGCGTCCGTTAAAGTTAATTAATTAATTAAAGTTAATTAATTAAGTAGCGTTAATTAGTGGATGAAACGAGACAAATATAGTTTACTTTGGCATAATGTATCAGTTTCAAAGCTACGTCTTTTGATCTGTCAAGTGGTTACGCATTTCTGAGAATCGTTTGTAAGACGTTACTTCTCTAATATAAATACGGAGTATGAAAATTTATGGGAGTAAAATCAAAATTGTCACACGGTAATCGGTTATGCGTAAGTTCTAATTTTAGAATATCTCTGAAGTTTCAGAGATATTGCGCCATCTACACAATAGTATTATTCGTAATAATACATCCTTGCGAAAACTAGATGGCACTGGTACAGAAATAGAGCTGACATTAATTCGTTATGATAAATGTTTTTATAATTTTAACTAATAACGAATAATAAAATCGTCAAATAATATTTAAGCATCTATTAAAAATATCTAGATGTTTTTGGAATTTTATAGCTTTTTATGTTTTTTTAGTTATTATATTTGTAATCTAAGTTATAAGTTAATTTATTGAATAGTTTAGTAGAGTGGCTATTAGTTAAAACCTATTTTTAAAGCCTACTTAAAACCTATTTTAAGTAGCTCGTTTTTGGTATTATTTTAAATAACTAATTAGTGATATTAACTGGCTTCGAAGACAGATAGACGTGAGCACTGGACAGCGACTTCAATTTATAATATTTCGAGTAATGTTGTTACTAAGTAAGTATTTACATTAATTATTTCATCACACGTAACGTCTATTATACAATTAGGCAAAGAGTAAACCTTTCTGTATCTTTTTTTTATTAGTTTCTGTGCCAATTTTCTCTTTTTTTAGCTATTGAATTGCGAAAAATATTCTTTAATAACACTAGGTTCAGTTATAATTAATTATCAAGCCGCAAACTGGTTCATTGTAAATTTAAATAGACATAATATTTTTGCATTTCAAGGCGATATAGCAAGTTCGCTTCGCTTACTGTAGACGTGAAGCTTAACGGAGCCGCGCCTTGCAATTTTATCTTATCGGGATCTTGTATAAAGTTCATTATAATGAGCAGCGATGACTTATGTGTGATGTCCCCTGCAAATTGGCCAGTGGACAGCCACGCACCGTGGACATGTTGCCATTTTGCAGTACATTGTTACCAACTTAGTTTTGTTGTCGCTTTTACAGAGATAGCTTATGCGGCCCTTCCACTAAGCAGATGGAAATAAACCTTATCAAGGATCTGTTAACAAGTAGGTACCCTATTTCTTTAAATTTCAATATTCTTGCATTAAATTGATAGTTCAATTGGAAAATGTATAAACAGACATTTTTTTTGGATAAGAGATTAAGGAAGGTAAATGGACTTTGGCATCTCTTACTCAGTCACCCAATCACAACAGCACACATGCTATTATTTCAAAAGAGGATGAGTGGTTACTACACCCAAATGGACTAATAAAGACAATGTGTCCATCCACTAACTTGACACTTACTTACTCCAACTTGTGGGCTTGTAAAACTTTAGAGTTTAACTTCAAAAAATTGAAACAATGGCATTCTGAATATTGACCAAAAATTTAACCTAAGTATAGGTATAATTTGTGCATTCCTAATAAGTTAAATAACAAACGTCACAAAAATGAATTTTAGTTAACGTGAATGATAGGTAACATTTGTGCTTTCACTGAAATTAAATGCAATACAACTGTGGAATTCCCTCTTATATCTCTCGAACTGACACCAAACAAAACAATTGCAGTGTTACTACGGACACTCGATAATGTAATAATATGCTCACGTGACGACAATCATATGAAACCGTTTGTAGGTATTAGTTGGTATCAAGTTTTCTGGTGCATTTGTAACCCTGCATAAGAAAATTCTTTATATTAGACAATTTATTCATTTTATTTATTTACAATAACATATATATTTTAGTTAATTAGCTATGAAAGCTAGGCATCCAAGTGACATTTGACATTTAACTTGCATTGCGACATCTTCATTTGCAACCAAGTCACAAAGTTGACATGATTGGCCTTTTCTTTAGAATAATTCAAATTAAATTTGCTCTTATTATTACGATAACAGAGTTGGCAATCATTATTGTTTGACAAATAGACTTTGTATGTAGATGTTAATTTGGAATTTAGTTTTTTTTTTACGTAAAAATATGCCCTTTGTGTATAATTTACATGCTTTGAATGTAAGTAGAATCGACCTACATAAGAACAGGTAGGTTTTTTTTGTTAAATTTTAAACAGTTAATATTTTTTTAAGAGTTTTAGCTGTCTTATGAAGCAAACGCAACTCAAGTTTTAAGTGCTGAGGGCGAATTTAGACCTGAAAATGACAAAACAATTCATAGACATATTTATAAGCGACTTAAGTTCGAGAACTCATATTAACACAATATTTTAAATTCATTAATCGCTTACCAACATTTTGGAGATCGTAACATGTAATTATATTAATGTAGGAGCAAGAGTGTTTTATGCTTTTATTTCGTTTTACATTGTTGCGTTGAAGGACCACCAACTATTTCATTTCATAAAATCAATCGTGAAGGTTCAAAATTTTAATATAAGCACTAAAATTAAGATGTATAATTATGTACCTATTAAATGAAATATAATTATCTCTCTATCTTTCAACACACATATTGTATACCTACACACAAACACACACACACACACACACTATATGTATATATTTACACTAGCTGGTGCCCACGACTTCGTACTTGTAAAATGAAAAATGAAAAATATGACACCTATAGCACTACCATGAGTTTATGACGATCGAAATCGTTAGCGAGAGATGAGCGAGAACGTAAAATATTTGTAAGAAAAATTGTATAGCGCCTCTAGCGGTCACACAAAGAACTAAAACCGGTAACATGAGTTGCATAAGTGAAATACCTGTCGAATGTAGTCGCTAGCGACTAACGTTTAACTTGACATTTCTATACAAAATCGGTACCATGAGTTACAAGTTTGACTGATGCTCTCGAGAAATACCGTAACGTTAATAGTTAAATCATTCACTAGCCCATTGAAGGGTGAAAGGTTCGTTATCGACAGAAGTAAACTAACGTAAGATTTCGATAGTAACTCATGGTAGTGCTACTGATATATTATTATTACTGTGACGATGGTTGCGCTACCACTATTGAAGATAGTGGCGCCAATTTTGATTTTTATTCATAGTCGATCCCTCGTTAACCTAATTTTTTTCCAGTATAAAAAGTATCCTATATGTTAATCCAGATAATAAACTATCTGTGTACCAATTGTCATCCAAATCAGTAAAGCCGTCTATGCGTGAAAGAGTAACAAAATAAGTACATCCATTCTTACAAACTTCTGCAGATATACCAAACTAATCATTTATTTACATTACCACGTATAAACAATCATTTTGTATAGTTAAATATAATTATTATTTTATTTATTACTATAGCAAGAATTATTTCTTGAAAAAGAAATAATTATTTTTAACAAAAAAAAAACGACTTCAAACCGTTTTCTCATGGAAGCCATTATCAGAACTGGACCAAATTTAAATTGGGGAACCAGTTTTCAAATAAAAATCAATAGGTGACTATGTGTTCCAATAAGTTTCATCCAAATCCACCCATTAGTTTACTAGTGATTATAGAAAACAATCATAACTTATAATATCACAAATGTATACCTACTGCATGATATTTTACAACGGTGTTGGGTCATTATAGCCCCATAGAATTGGTGATTGCACACTTGCATTCCCGTAATGAATAGATGCGATGCGATGCACCCAGCTTTAGTGCTGGTATGACATTTATTCATTATTGGATGAGGTATATTATGAGGTAATTATTATTTATTTATTTACAATTTTAACAATTCTAAAGGCTAATATTTAAAAATAACATGTAAAATGATAACACTAAAAACCAATGAGGTTTAATCTCGTGTTATCATTTGTAATTTTATTATTAACTAGTGGGTGCCCGCGACTTCGTTCGCGTTGAAAAAGAAAATATATGCTCGCTTTGACCCAGGCAAACGTTGTTTTGCAACTATCATTTGCCTACCGAATAAAATTTCATAAAAATCGGTCTTAGAGATCGGACCTCATACTACACCTAAATTCTGAACGCACCTAGTTCAATCCAAGTTATTATTTACTAGCTGGTGCCCGCATAGAAAAGTATAAAACGCCATCTACCGTATTTTGGATAGATGGCGCTATCTCCCGGGCCAAGTCTATCTTTTATTTTAGATTTCCCGTAGGAATGAAGCATTTTCCCGCGGTAAAAAGCAGCCTATGTTCATCTCGGATAATGTCGGCTTCTAATGGTAAAAGAATTTTTCAAATCGGTCCAGTAGTTTCGGAGCCTATTCTATACAAATAAACAAACAAACGATCAAATCTTTCCTCTTTATAATATTAGTATAGATTTTAATCTCCATATTTGAACACTGAAAACAATAATCAAATTTTGTGTTATAAGACAAACAAAATAAAATAAATATATCTTATCCATTGTTTTTCGTTCCACGCAAATGCACAGTGAATCCGTTCGCTCGGGAAGCGTTTATTATTGGTCGCGCACAGCTGTCGTGGAATCCTCGGCTAATAACGAATAATAACAATCCTATAGATACGGCACGCCGGTTATAATCAATTTATCGTATCATTTAGCAGGGCAGATTCCCACGTGTAGGTACACACCTTACCCCACATAGGTATTTCAATATTTACTTTGGTCTTCTTTTACTTTGGTTCTACTTTTCTACTTTGGTTGAAAAGTCAACCGACTTAAAAAAGACGAGGTTCTCAATTCGACTGTATTCTTTTTATGTTCGACTGTGTGAAACGATTTTGATGATTCTTTTCTTATTTGAAAGCTGCTTGGTGCTTCCCGTGTGGTCCCATTTCAATTTGGTCCAGTTCTGAGAAAAATCCATGAGAAAAAGATTTTAAGTCGGTTATTTTTTTGTTAAAATTTTGATCATAAGTTTATAGAATATCACGTGTCAAAGTTTTCCACAGAATAAGCTTTATTATGGTATTTCCTTCGTAGTTAAGTCTAGGGATATTTTTTTTAAAGGCTCCTATTCGATCCCTCATATTAGATCTATCACTGCCTTTATTGAGTTTATAAGTTATTTAATTACCAAAAGATAAAATTAAATATTCTTAAGCATAGTGTACATTTTCGAAATTCACACATCAATTATTTATTGATGCCACCTTTATAAAAGTTCTTTGCAAAATATTATGACTCAAGGACATAAAAAAATAATAATATTACTATCGTAAAGAACACAATAACAAAGTGTTCTCCCCTTAATAGAGATAATAAGAATCGTGTTAATGGACATTATTCTTAGTAAATATTACAGATAGTAGTTTAGGTTATATTAAAATTATTCATTAGTCTTAAGACTAGATTGTAATCTTATAAGGGTGCACTTTTCCAAGTAAACCCTTAAAAAAAAAAAGGCGATATAGGCGATATAGTTTGAAATATTTTAGTAGTTTTTGAGTTTATTCATTACATAAAAAAATTTGTGTCTACTTTATTGCGTCCACTAAAAAACTTAGTACATATTAAAATTATTAAGAAATCAATTTCAATGATCGTGCAATTTAGATTATGCTTAAGGCTATTTGGTTTTATTAATTTATTTCAGACTTCACTTAGGTAATAGAGCGTACACCTGGCCTTAGAATAGATAGGTACCTATATTATTAAACGAATTTCTACTTAATTAATTTGATAATTAATATAGAAATTATGTGACATCTTTTACCACTGACACAATATTAAATCTGTTTGACGCATTTGACGAATTGAATTTATTTATCTCATTATATGGTTATTATCTGCATAGTATGAATAGTAAATCTTACTAAAGTAAGATTGTAAATATTTGTTTTTAATATATTGTTGACATTTCTAAGTTAATTGCTTTAAGTAAGTTAAGTTAAGTGGGCAAGTTGACGTGCGAATCCGGATGAGGGTCGCCAGTAAATGATAAAAGACCACGTAAATCGATTGTATTTTTATTGTCTAAAACTCAAAGCACGCATCAAAGCACAATGTACAAGAGAGCTTTTAAATTTGTCCATAACTTGTTAAAATAAGACACATTTAGCCTTTGAACAAAAAGCGCACGCCGATCAATCTGTACACCGCAATAACTCATAGTAAAAACTGGATAATTCGTTTAATAGCCTCGTCTATTGGAGAGTAATCACTCTCCTACAATGGGCTCAAAGTTGACGCATGAACGATACATCACTTGTTTAGTTTGACAGCTAAATTATACAGGCCATACGGTCAGCAGAAGAAATTGTTTCCGAATACAATCGAGATGTGCCGACAATTAACATGTTAAGCTCTCTTTGTTCCTAAAAGATTTTTGAATATAGGGTAAAATGACCTAATGTTGGCACCCCTCCAATTTATGGGCACCCTAAACTTTTCACTAAAAAATAAGAAAACTATTCCATAAATAATAATTTGTGTTCCCAACAAAAAATAAATAAATCTTAGGTTCATGAGAATTGTTAACACTAAACAGTCAAATGATTTAAACATTGTCAAACTTTCAAACTTTATTTGAGTTGAACAAATATGTCGAAAGGTGCCAATAAATGGTCGTATTTCTAAAGTGCCAATAATTGGGTATTTGCCCCTATAAGGCTTAAATGATAAAAAAACGGAGGCAGTCATGAGGACTGCCGACAGAAGTGGAAAACTTAAAACTGAGCGTCCAACGCACACACATACAAACGGGTACAATTTTATATATTATGCAATGTGTTGGCGTGATCGCGTATGTAGACAGCTGCGCTCGCATAATTGTGAGCATTAGTACCATTAGCATGTTGCTGACGCGAACCGATACATTTTTTCCCTACCTAAAGTCTTATAACGCGACTATAAAAGCTTTTACTTCAAAAATAGTGACATTTGCTTTGAGATTATCAACTGCCCAATACCGATCCGATTAATTTTTATTGAATGACAACACAGCCACAGTGCACAGCTAATATGTAAAATAATGATTGGTATTAATGTCTGAAAATTAAAGTGTCAATATGACTTACATTTGAGAATAAATTCTCGGAAATCAGCTAGTGAAAAAAAAAAACTGTGATAATATTAACAAAAAATAAAACCGTCGAAAAAACTGAAAAGCATAAAATAATTTTGAGTAATTGTGAGTCGCCGCCGGGTAGAAATTTTTTTTCCAAATTTATACGAGACCAACTTTGAGGTATACCCACCCTATCCATTAAAACAAGAATTATCAAAATCGGACTACTCTGTAAAAAGTTATGCGTGGTTATACCCTACAATCGGTGAGTGAACAATCAATCATCCCCTGTTTTCCTACCCTTAGGGGTTGCAATTTTTTTTCCAAATTAAAATAGGACCCCCTTGGGGGTGCACTCTTTCAAATAAAAAAAGAATTATCAAAATCGGACCACCCTGTCAAAAGTTATGCGTGATCATACATAAAAAAATATATACGCGTCGAATTGAGTACCTCCTCCGTTTTTGTTTTTCGTTTTCGTCGGTTGAAAAATTGTTATCAAACTGTAAATAAATAAATGACAAGCAGAAATACAATTATGTCACTCGGCATATAATAGTTATTTATAAATATTTGTATGATTTTAAATTCAAAATGTAAAACTCACTCTAGTAGGTTAGTATATATTTGTTTTTATACAAATTAATCATTCATACGGATTCTTAAACATACTGGAGGCTTGGCAATAAATTTCAAAGTATACAATTACATGTTATTTTAAAATTCTTATATAAATCTAAAATTCATAGCAAATCGTGAGGTTGAAAAATTAATTTACAATTCAATTGGCCAACAATAAATAAGATTAATTTACTGACCGTACTCTAAAAGAGGCCAAGATTTATGAGTAAAATACATAAACGAATAATTATTTGCTCAAATTCCTTAGCAGCAACAAAATTTAGTTTCAAAGAGACATCCATTATTTATGAGGAGACATTCATTTAATAACGTGCTGTATCAACTCTCTATAATAATATGTGTACATACGTTTTATGTTTAAATTCTTGCTTAATTAAATTTAAACAAGTCAGGTACTATTAAAATTAATATTTTAATTGAAACTTCCTAAGAATAAAATTATAAATGCAAGTGTTTTTTGTCACGCTTTAACGTCTTAATAATAATAATAATAATGTATTAACTATGTTACTAAACCGATCATCATGAAATTACGTTGTCCGGAATATAGAGAAGGACATCGGATATCTTTCATTCAGAAATACCCTTTTAAAATCGGCATGAGGTTGAGCTCTAATCTCAACTTCGGCACATCTATTGAGTCCAAAGCCCAAACAGCAGCCAAAAAGCTGGGCATCCTAAACAGGGTGAAGCGATACTTCTCACCTGGACAGCTCTTATATTTGTATAAGGCGCAAGTCCGATCTTGTATGGAGTATTGCTCCCACCTCTGGGATGGCTCAGCCAAATACCAACTTGCACTCGACTCAGTGGAACGCAGAGCTAGAAGACTCATAGGCGACAGTACCCTTTTAAAATCTGGGATGCAGAGCCTGGCACATAGACGCAAAATTGCCTGTCTATGTGTCTTTTATAAGATGTACTTCGGAGAGTGTGCACAGGAGCTGCATGAGCTCATACCGCCTTCTCCTTTCTTCCATCGGACATACAGACGCACGGCTGGTTACCATCCGCATCTTGTCGAAATCCCTCCTTTTCGGACTAAGCGCTTTGAAACATCCTTTATAATGCGCACTGCCAAGGTTTGGAACTCCCTGCCGGCGTCTGTGTTTCCGAGCTCATATAACCCTAATCTTTTCAAAGTTCGAGTGAATAGGCATATTCTGGGTGAGCTCGCTCCATCATAGGCCTCATCCTAGCTACTCAGCTGGTTGTTGGCCAAGAGCAAACCCATCTCTAATAAAAAAAAAAAAAATAATCCGATGGATCATCTAAAAAATACGAGTAAATCAATCCTAATAATAAATCTGTAGGGGTCGGTCATGGAGCAATTTACTTTGTCTTCAGATATATCGTGTATATAGGCTCTATACATGATACTGTGTATGTATGTTCCTCCATCACTCTTAAACGAATCAACTGATTTTCATGAAACTTGGTAGATAAATATTTAGAAGTACGGGACCCGTGATGGGCTACCTTTTATCTTTTTTTAACGCGGACGAAGTCGCGGGCAACAGCTAGTATTATTATAAATGTTGCATAGCAAAATTAATATACGAGTATAAGCGCCTATTTTACCATCTGTCAAGTAGGCTAACTGTCACTTAAAGTCACTGGTAACCGGCGATAATGAAGCTAATATACCTTTGTTTGTACGGTAAAAGTTCCAATTTCCCAAACATTGAAAAGAAAATAATAAACGAAACTCGCCTATCGAATGATGCATAACTCAATAAAACATAAAATTATTTCTAAAAGTAACTAATGAACAATTTACTTGTAGTTGGTGAAAGAGGCCCTAATAGCAATAAAGATGCAGGCATTTTATTTTTTAATGCGGACAAAGTCGCGGGCAACAGCTAGTTGTATAATACAATTATATTTTTATAAACCTGCTAAAATCAATTACAGTCATCAAATTAAACAGAGCCGTAAGTATTATAACCCCGTTTTCCTAGTTCGTGAAGGAGCAAATAGAAAACCAGAATGTCTGATGTCTTTCAAGAGCACGCCGTCAGTCTCTTCACGATCAAAGCAACAGCCTTTCATCACAGCTCAAAAGGGAGTATGTTAACAGTGGGAATGCATCTGTCTAGAGTGCCTTTGCCTTTGCCTTGTCACAGAATCAGGGGTCTACAACATTTTTTTATTACGAAGAAATGGTTATAATTTTTTTTACTTGTATCGAAACGACACAAGTACTTCGTTATCGTTATACATCTATACATCTATACATCTATACATCTATACTATATACTATATACTATATACTATATACTATATACTATATACTATATACTATATACTATATACTATATACTATATACTATATACTATATACTATATACTATATACTATACTATATAATATTATATTATAAAGAGGAAAGATTTGTTTGTTTGTATTGAATAGGCTCCGAAACTACTGGACCGATTTCAAAAATTCTTTTACCATTAGAAGCCGACATTATCCGTGATGAACATAGAATACTTTTTACAGTGGGAAAATGCTTCATTCTTACGGGAAATCGAAAATAAAAGTAAACACTAGCGGCTTAGCCCGAGAGATAGCGCCATCTATCCAAAATCAGGTGAAGCGACTAACATGACAACTGCTTGGTGATATTTTTAGCGATCCGCTAGGGTAGATGGCGTTTTATACTTTTCAACGCGGACGAAGTCGCGAGCACCAGCTAGTAAATAAATATTTTGAATTTTTTAAAACATTTCTTTTAGTGGAGAGCAATATGAAATACAGCCTTGGATTGAAATAATTTTAACATTGAAAAACTCTCTGTTGTCCACACACACCGTCATCGAGTATCAATGTATCGAAAACGTATTAAATTAACGCTTTCGACACGTAACATCGAACACGATTTACTCCCTCACTCTGGAGACTACTATGGTTGCCTTTCATCTCAAGTATTCTTAAGTAAAGATGTCGAAGCTAACACCTCCACTCCACTGAATAGGTAGTATAGGATAGGTACAGACAGCAAAAGGCAAAAGACACTGCTTAGTTGCTTACACGTAAGTAAAGTAAGGTCTGCACGAAGAGTAGCTGTACTAGGTAAAATATAAGGCAAGTCATTTGTGGTGTGCAAAAAAATATTATTACCAATTTCAAAGGTGTCGATGATTATTATTTTAGATTCGAATAGCCTGCACTTGTAATGCTCGTAAAGTTGCTTCAGGTATTTAATGCCGTCGTAAACGAAAAGGACGCTAAGTAATTTTATAAAAAATATTAAGGTTAATATACAATTATTTTTATGTAAGTACCTACTTATACGTACAATGTTTTTCATATCTTATATCGTATTGTTGTTTGTAATTAAAAACACAATTAACTATGCCAAGTATAAAGGCCTCTTTCACCAACTAGAAGTAAAGAATTAGAAGTAATTTTAGAAATAATTTTATGTTTTATTGAAATATGAATTCGATTTTTTTTTTATTTTCTTTTCAATGTTTTGGACTTTTACCGTACAAACAAAGATATATCAGCTCCATTATCCCCGGTTACCGGTGACTTTAAATGACAGTTAGCCTACTTGCAGATGGTGAAAAAGGCCCTAAGAGTATCATGTCACATTATAAGAGAATTGCTATTTTATATACAATAATCTATTATAGAACAGTAGGTAATTAAATAGTTTAATAAAACTATTTTTACTATTCAATTTGTATCTATGTTTATGATTTCATAGACATATGGATTCAAATCCAGAAAAAGTAACAAAAAATAATGACCAATTAATAAAAAAATGGGAAGAGAAGAAGTCGCGGCCATAAGCTGGTATATAAAATATAAATGATTACTTGATATTTTTTATCAGTTTCCACATTTTACATTGCAACCATAATAAATGGGTTGTAATCAATAGAATTGCCCTACCAATAATGTATTTTGCTTTCAATCATTCAAAAGAATTACATTTTACGTTACACGGTAACAGCATTCCAAGGGAATTAAGTCTTTAACGTCGTGGCGTAAAGTAGTTTTTTATTAGTTAATAACTCGGTTGCATGGTTGCGAGTTTGAAATGGCTGTTTCAGCAACATTGTTGCAAATCTCCGCCCTTTTATGGTTCCTTACGACGCGTAATGGAGCATCAATTAAGAGAAAACAATTGAATGCATTTTTACAGTTTTTTCTGGTGGTGTCATAATAATTCAATCGCTTATTAATTAGTTTAAAAACGGCTGTAAACATCCGTTAATTGTATGTTTATGATAGGTGAACAACGCGTGGCATGGGCGTATTTCCTTTGACTTAGTGCCTTGTCGGCGTTTGCAGCTTATACGTAAAATTCTTCTATCCGTGTGTATCTGACTGAACTAAACGGCTGGAACGTTTTTGATGAAGTTTTATACGTGTGGTTAGATCGTTTAGATTCCCAATTGGACTCGACAGGTGGCCAGTAGCCTCTATATATGTAAAAATTACATGTCACGTTGTTTGACGCCAATGTACTCCTAACCTACTGAACCGATTCTGATAAAACTTCATAACTATGTGTAATTAAGTCCAACTTAAAAGATAGGATAGTTTTTATTTTGAACCTGGACGAATCCGGGAGCGTTTAGACAATAGCTGTAATCTATATATTATTTTTTATACCATCACTCTGTATGACTACACTGTGTCACTGAATGAGCATCAGAGCATGTCTAATATTTTACTAATAATTTAATAAACGCAGTAAAGTCTAAATTTAATCACACGTTCGGTGTTAAATCGAAGAAACAATGAACAAATCAACAAGCGATTATTAACAACTATTAAGGTGATCCAGAATGCGGTATTTAGCCTCACACGCGCCATCTCTGTTAATAACAATGTAAACACTCACTGACACTAATTGGACGCTGGAAATAGCTGGATTAATTATTGTAGCATCAAAAATAGTTACACTAATCAATCTCAATTGAGTCCGAGCGCTTATCAACACCAGTGCACTTCCTGCAATTGTTGACGAAAACCGGCACATGAAATAAAATACTCGTACATAAACGGCTACAGAGATTTGAACCTTAACGTTAGGCAATACGTTCCAATTTCAATCAAACATTGATTAGCAACATTGCCAGTTTAGTTACTGAATCATGGGCAGTAATAAAATTCTACTTACACATATGTAATGTATATGTACAGATGTAATATATATAGGTGTCTCTGTTTGAGAGGATTTCTCATGACTTGAATTTTCTTTCTATTTACTAGAGTTGCTAGATTTTCGTATTCCTTATATTTTTATTTATAGCATAATATATTATTATGCTATAACTAATCGCTCTAGCTAATGTTTATAATTTTTCTGGGATTTTCCTTTGATTTTGCCATTAATCACTATGGAGATGGAGTCTAGAGTATTCCACGTTCTCCTATACTAAAGAAATCAATAATCAATGATATAATAAATGTCTTTAGATATGATTAAGGTCATTTGAAAAGGCACAAAATGGTATGTAGACAAATTAAGACGTACAGTAAGGGCTATCGCATTTTTTCACGTCACTTATCCATCAACAAATAACCTAAATGGATTTAGAGACGGGGTCAAGTGGCGACAGTGCGCTGTTGTCACAGTAGACCAAAGGTGACAGTAGATAAATTAGATAAAACTAAAGAAAGAAAAAATTAATTTAATTTAATCCTAACTAATTTGTGTCAACTATTCTACAAGAAACTCTTATGATCGTCATTAATAATTTACCAGGGTTTAGGAAAAACGCCAAGATGACGAGCCAATATGAGTAAGAGTGTATACATTTGACTATCCAGCAAGTAATTAATGGACTGAATTCACAAGGTTACTAATTGAGTGAAGGACTGAACTCGGAGATCAGTAAATTACAATTTGAACCACTGATTTTCACCTTAATAACACAGTTCCTGGGTCATATGCAGAGACCTGCATCGTTCAAATTTTAAACAAACAGGTAAAAAAATATACAGGTCTAAACAGCATAGTGTCCAGTCTTGTTTACAATAATTGCCTCTAGTCCGAATTTATTTGAACAAGTCACTATTGCAGCATTTTGTTCATTTCTTTATACCTTCAAATTAGAGATTACAGGAAAGCTTGCTCTACATAAAAGTTATAATGAATTGAAATGACTGAATTGAAATCCTTCCTTACTGCTTCTCTTTATACTGTAGCCATTACGCTGATTAGGTCTGCGCAGGCGACGACGGGTCAAATTTTATTATACGGGCCGGAATTGGCTTAACTGCTATATGGTAGGACCCGTATCATTAAAAGTCTTCAAGAGACTGTCTTTTCTTATTCCTAATTTAAACATTGAAGTCCTTAATTTTATAATCAGCCAGTAGGTTTCAAATCTCAAAAGTTTTTGAGAAATTAAAGAAACCTCTCTGATGGTAGGTGGCCATCGTCGCCTATTTTAACACAAATACAACGCCATAGTTAAAGTGCAGACCATTTTATTTATTTATTTATTTATTCAAAATCCACAGCTCTCAACAAAAAAGCAGCATATTGATAGCATATAATATTATGCTGTTATTGCACGGTGGTATTCTGTAACTGTAACCATGGACGAACATTTTATTTATTTATTTAATAGCTAACCTTACAGCGTTTAATATTTTACAAATACATAAAATAAATTAAATTTTTATATAGCCATTTTTTTTATTTATTTATAAAATAAATAAATTTTTATTATTTTACAAGGTTATTTTTTTTATTTTTTTTACAAGGTTAGGCATCTTAAAATTTATAAGTACAAAAAAATGCTAGTACCTAATTAAAAAATGATAACAATATACTATAAATTATATAAATAGATATAAACACATATGTGTGAGTGTGTGTGTGTGTGTGTGTGTGTGTGTGTGAATCTTAAACGAGAAGATGTCTCGGAACTTCCTTGAATAATATTTTAATGTCAATATACAAGATAATGTCGCCAATCGAGGTTACAGATTTCAATCGACGATAAATCAATACTAATAAAAAAATCTGTAAGTGTAGGTATTGTAGCAACCCTAATTCTAATGCTAAAATAAAATTCTAATGCTACACATATTTTTTTTATTGAATACTAGCATTAAACATCATTTACATTTATATTCATGGCAACTATATTAAATGGCTAGACTTAAATAAACAACATATTTGCGCTGAATGTAGTGAAAATACAAAACCCTCTTACCAATAACAGAGACTTTTAATACTCCTTTTAATAAGGACCTAAGGACTATTTTGCTATGAAAACACCTTTTAGAAATGTACAGCTAACTGTAAAATTCAACAAAATACCCAAGTAAAAGAGTCGCGTTGCAAATTTAATGCAACCTTAAGTACTAGATCATAGAGTAGAATTTTCAGTAATTTTCAGTTATTCGAGTGTAAATAATAAGTTTGTCGTGAACAATGCTCGTTTGGTTGGCTGTAATTTGTCTGCCGCGGGGTCGTCAACACAGTAATGGATTAGCTAACTCACTTCAGAGAATCTTGGGATTGGCGGATAGTAAACGAAAGAAAAAAAAATTTTTTAGAACGCAAAAAAAAACGGAAAAGAGTGCATTATTTTATCTGTGTAAAAACTATACTTAGAGCTAGTCTCACCGGCTTCAACCGCCTTGCATTTACACGACATAGAAACTCTCGTCATGTAAAATATATTATATATATGTCGTGGCCAGATCGTAGAATTGGGCAGATCGTAAAGTATGAAATCAAAAATCTTTCACCAAAAGTCAAAAATAGGTGCGACGAGGAGCGGAGCGAAGCAAAGCGAGAAGGAGTGTGTTAGGTTTACATGGAAATAAATTTGGGGAGCTTAGCGAGGCAACCCTTTCAGTTTTAACAGAAATATGATCTGCCCGGGAATATCATGATATGCCCAATTCTACGATGTGCCGACGACATATACACGGTGAACGGTCAAAAGATATTGAAGAAACTAACAAACAAACATACAAAGAAACTCACTTTCGCATATATAACACTAGCTTTTGCCCGCGTCTAGACTTAGTAAGGATAATATTAGTCTAGAATCTAGAATTCTGGTGAATCAGATAATAAGTTGTCTAGAAACATCAATTATATTTTATCACTAGCTGGTGCCTGCGACTTCGTCCGCGTTGATAAAGAAAAAAGTATCCTATTCTGTGTCCTGTACGTCTAAATGTTTATCTACCAATTTTCATGAAAATGAGTTAATTCGCTTAAGAGTTATGGAGGAAAATACATACATACACTCTACACTTACTGATTTATTATTAGTATTGATTGATGATGATTAGTTATTACTGATTACTATTACTGATTGTCAATGATTGTTAAAACTAAGGATAAAAATTGTATCCAATTTTAAGGTAATGAGTATTTTGATTTTGATCAAAATACAATGCTTCAATTTAAAAACTTTACTCCTTATCTGTCTCTAACACTTAAAATGAGTATTACTGAATAGTCATTTTAAGTGTTAGAGTGTACATTGTAGTGTCACACTGAGCGTCGACCTTTATAATTAATCCCATGTAACCGGTGGCATAATTACGAATGACATCAAGCCTGCAGCGGCGCCATCACAATTGATTCGCCATCCGTCCCGTCCTTCTGTTACACTAATTATCTATGGCTAACTTTTGTTCGCTGTATACGTTTCAAGTCTTTGTATTCTCTTCACAGCTGCCTCTAGTCTATCAAAGTTTAAGTGGAGTGGTGAAATTCTCGCGCCCGACGCACCTTCACACTGCTCTGTCTCACTAGTGTGATATGATGATGATCACTGACCTGTAATAAGGACTAGACTGGCTATCCCATTATTATTATGTATTATTATCTGCTAGCGGCTATTTCTGTCAGCTAGAGAACCAGTATCACTTCGTCCATTGCTGAAATATTTGTATGGGACAGTATGGCTGTCCCATACAAATTACACATAATTTCGTATATCATTTTGAAACGCCGCCGTACGAAAGTATTGAGAACTAATTTTGACGCACCTAAAAAAGACAAAAAATCAGCTGGTTAGTAATGCCATTCCTCCCAAAAAAACCGATCCCAATGTATCACAATAAAAATTATCACTCTCTAAAAAATTAGTCTTAAAAATTGTCAGTACAATACGAATTCACGCGATTAATTCATGAGACATTTCGCTCAAAGCGAAATTTAAAGCGTCAGAGCTAACACCTCGCGTGAATAAGGTTTCCCTTATAACACCTTGTAATTAGTATGGCACAGTATTAAATTACACACTAAACCTGATTTTAAATAAAACTAATAAAAATACAATACAGTCTCGCGGGAATAAAATTGCAAAGCGGTTGTTAAATTGCAATTTGTTGAAGATAAATCGATTTTTGATGATCATCTTTTATGGCGCTCTAGCTTCATGCACAATAATTGTTTCTTAGTAACTGTTGAAACATATTTACTTTGTTTATTTTAGTCTTATCTCTTTTTTTTAAATAGTTCAGTTTTAAATACAAGTTTGAGTATCTTTTAATCTGGTGTCAAAATCATGACATTTTTGTTAAGTAACCGAAGAATGTGCACTGATATTTTTTAATTGGTCGTATTATATAACAAATAATTAATTATTTTTAAAATATTCAGTTGATATATTATAATAAATAAATATGTGGTTTAGTTTTTTTTTTTAACATTTTTTGCATTTTCGTAAATTATAACAGGTTACATTTTAGCTTAGTTTTAGCTTAGTTGCACATGCAAAATTATTAAAAATAACTTAAATATAATCTCATTATATTTACAGTTTCATTTTGAATTTTGAAATGATCTTATTAAAAATTTTGGCTTATTAAATTCAGCGGCTTAAAAACGTGTTGTACTGTTATTCAAAATTAGTTTCGAGTTATTTGCATTTTTAACATGATTCACTCAAAAAATTCACAACATTCTTGCAACAAAACTCGATGGTGAGATGGTAACGGCGACCCAACTGTTTAACATACCACACAGCGAACTGTAAATGGAAACGAACTTGTACAATTCACCAAATTTGTCTTAAAATAAATAATTTACGAGTCCACAGAATGTAAATGCTTTAAATGTTTCCCGACATTACTCGTTCGCCGTTAATGTTATGTTGCATTAAGTTGGCAGATTTCTTGAGAACTGTTTAACTACATAAATGTAATTTGACACAACTCTTGTTAAGCTATAATTTTGTGAGGTGTGTGCGAGTGAGTTTCTTTGACAAATTAACGCTGAAATTGTCTCTGACTATGGAAGCTCGCTCAACAAGCTATGGAGAGAGAGCTTTGCTCGGAGTTATACTGCGAAATTGAAGCAGCAATGAGGAGATCCTCATTAACCTATCGAACAAACAACAAACCATCAATCAATACTCAATATTATTATACTAATAATAAATCTGTAGGGGTCGGTCATGGAGTAATTTATTTTGTTTTTAGAAATAGCGTGTATATAGGCTCTATACATGATATAGGTGAATTATTATATTAAGGTTTGAAGGCGACACTAGTGGGGGAATTGGCGCACAAAGGAAAATTCACCTCACTAACTTAACATTACAGGACTGCCTGTAATATCAACACTGGTTGATATTCCTTCCATAAAATCATCGTGCGATGTCGAACGTTTTTTTTTAGTTATTTATTCACCATGACGTATTTACTAATACGATAAAACAATCTGTAGCACTACCATGAGTTTATGATGAGCGAAATCGCTAGCGAGAGATGAGCGAGAGCGTAAAATATTTGTATGAAAAATTGTACGTTCTCGCTCATCTCTCGCTAGCGATTTCGCTCGTCATAAACTCATGGTAGTGCTACTGTACGCAACAGTAGCACTACCATGACTTGATATCGAAATCTTACGTTAATTCACTTCTGTCGATAACGAACCTTTCACCCTTCAATGTGCTAGTGAATGATTTTACTACTAACGTTACGGTATTTCTCGAGAGCATCAGTCAAATTTGTAACTCATGGTACCGATTTTGTATAGAAATGTCAAGTTAAACGTTAGTTGGTAATGGTCGCTAGCGACTACATTCGATAGGGTTTTTACTTATGCAACTCTTGTTACTGGTTTTAGTTCTTTGGTGACCGCTAGAGGCGCTGTACAATTTTTCATACAAATATTTTACGTTCTCGTTCATCTCTCGCTAGCGATTTCGGTAGTCATAAACTCATGGTAGTGCTACAGTACCTAAGAGAGTCGAGACGCGCTAACGAAGTGCGGGAGGGGAAGAGCGACTGAGTCTACCAATAACGTGTCGGCACACCGACGCGTACCCGCCCCTCACTTTCCTCTGCCCCCTCAAAGACCTAAAAATAGAGTTCTGCGCACATTTGCCGAGAAGTCTTTATTCGCTACACGAACTATACTGAAACTAAATTGACGATTTTTAGAATTTTTTTCTGTATCTATGTATATGTATGCATGTTCCTCCATCACTCTTAAACGAATTAACTGATTTTCATGTAACTTGGTAGATAAACATTTAGAAGTACGGGACACGTGATAGGCTACTTTTTATCTTTTTAAACGCGGACAAAGTCGCGGGCGCCAACTAGTTATACAATAAGACTTTTTATCGAGTCCCCACTTGAATTAATAATTTCGTATATGGCCACTTGTGAAGTGACTACACGCTGTGCGTTTCCACATTAGCAATCTGATAATGTTATCTGCACAGTAGCCTGACAAATGGTATCCAGTTCAAAATCTACCCACGGCATCTTCACGGCAAACCGCATAGGGTTGCCAGCCTTAATTATAGCCGGATGTCGTTACTCAAACGCACCTCGAGAGGTATCCAGCATAAATTCAAACAAGCATGTGTAATTTGTTTATTATGCTTTATGCTGGCAATAAAATAGTGATTGTTTATTCTTACTGGCCCCATCATAAATTGAATGCTACACCTTGCATCGAATTTCGAACGATTAATTGACGCTTATAAATTCGGTTTTTGTATTATAAAGGTGTAGTTTCGTAATGACGAATTGCAGTGAAAGAAAAATAATAGGGTACACGAATTTGTATAGCTAAATTTTTTTTTATTTGTTTAAAGAAATAATAATGTCTCTAAATTTTTCTAATCGATAACAATACTTCAACTTTTTACCTACCTATTTAAATATAAACGCTAGATGTGGAGAAACAAATTCCCTATCTTCCTACTAAGAGAAAAAAATATCGAGCTTTTTCTTAAAAAAAATTCAAATTTTCTTAAAAAAAAAACTTAATTGCAAAAGAAAAAAATTAACTTGCTTGTCAATTAAAATTTGCTACCTCGCTTGCACTAGTACCAGGTATCCTGATACATCCTGATACTAAGAGAAAAAAATATCGAGCTTTTTCTTAAAAAAAAAAATTTCAACTTTTTCTTAAAAAAAAACTTAATTGCAAAAGAAAAAAAATAACTTGCTTGTCAATTAAAATTTGCTATCTCGCTTGCACTAGTGTGTACCAGGTATCCTAATACACCTTGGCAACAACACAACGCTATAATATCTTTCGCGTTGATGTAAAGTTGAATGAGTTATATCGGATATCACACAAGGTAGCGAAAATAAAGCCCTTACCACACGAATTACGTGACATTTGCGTTGAACATCACTACTGTGTTCTTGGTATTATTTTATTACTACAGTTATTATTTTATCACTAAGATAGTGTTGCATTGTAATGAAAAATTGACACAATACCCTTATACTTCTTATAAAAAAATGTGTTTTGATTCATTAGCATTAGCATTCATTAGCAAAGCAAAAGTACGTGATTATTTTATTTAAATATAATATCATAACCAGTACCTACTTGTTAATCCATTTCTCATTAAAAAAATCTATTCTATTTCAGTTTCTAATACCTTATAAATCAATCAATCAATACTAATAATAAATCTGTAAGTGTAGGTATTGTATGTATGTATATTCCTCCATAATTAACTGATTTTCATGAAACTTGGTACATAAACATTTAGACGTACAGGGCACATGATACTTCTTTCTTTTTCAACGCGGACGAAGTCGCGGGCGCCAGCTAGTTCAATAATATTTTATTGGATTAAATTCTGGATAATATTATAAAAAAATTGCTTGTGACGCAAAATTCTAATGCACACCCCACATATTATCATGCAACACGGTATGCAATATGAGAAGCATTAAAATAAATAGCACGTTCTGATAATGATAACTTAGTAGGAGAAACACTCGATTGTTATTGGCAGACTAACTATTGGACATAAGTTTGCCTTACTACATACTTTTCTAGCCATTTTCAACATTTGAATCTTTTTTATTTCATTTACAGGTTAGGATTTTTTTTACGCTGTAGGAAAAAATCGGAATCAGCTAGCTTGTTAAATTATTTGCGCAGAAGTGGCGTTTGTGTCTAGTAAAGGAATGCAACTCTTATAAAAATATTCTTTCTATTTTTTTTCTACAAACATAAATTACGTCACGTGTACGCGTTCGTGTGAGAGTCCCTTAACGTATATACCTGGTATTCGTAACTTGACGAATACCTGGTTAAAATGCATTATTTTATTTTGTGAATCAACGTGTTTCATATTACCTCCTGTACATTATTAAGATAATAATATTATTGGTGAAAAAACGGTTTAACGAAAATCGTAAAGTCTGCGGTCAGATCGATGTGTTATTAAAATATCGGACGCGATAAAAATGTTTGTGGTTATGATATATAAATGTAGGTAAGTATATTTATTTATGAATATAGCATATATTAAAATAATATCTTCTAGAATCTAAATCAGCGATGAATGCTTTTTTTTATAAAATTATTATAAAATATCAAAATGCTATTATTATTTATTAAAATTTATAAACAAAATCCATTTAAAATTAACACATTTCTTGTGTTATTAAATTTTTTTACGAGAATTACATATAACAATGGTTGTCTAATTTTGTGTGCCCAAATATTACATTGTAACTGACTCAAGACGGATTTTTTGTTTCGGTTTTTTTTCTAAGAAACTAGAGACTCGTCTAGAATATAAGTTTAGAAGAGAAAAGAAGAAACCACCATGAAATAACAGCACGTGTGCTTTTGTGTTTCGACGAGTCACTAAGGGACTTAATTCTACTGTAGGCAGCGCACTTGCATTTTGCATAAAATGTTAAGGAGTTGATGAAATGGTTAATGAAAGTGGGCGTGGTTAGTTAATAGATGCCAGGATGCATACACAGTTGGGCAGTGACCTTGCGTGGCAGGCGATGCTCACGTTCTGTGAACACGTTCCGCCGGAGAAGGTTCGGGCGTAGGCGGGTGGCCTCTATCCGCCGCCTTCCACCCTGACCGGGACCTGGGCGGTAGTCTTGGGGGAGACTACCGCCCGTCGTAAGGTCCCTCGAGTAGGCCGGCGTACCTCCACTTTCGGGTACGCCGAGGTTCTAACAGGGAGCACAGGCTCCCCGCGTTGGATAGCCGTGGCGGGGCACCGAAGTCGTGTAATAACGTCCCCACGACCCCGCCCTCTAACGGCCGCGGTAGATAGAAAGTCGTTAGGTTTTAGCCGGTAGGAATCCGACATAACCCCGCACTGTTGGGTATCCAAGAGGATTTCCCAACGTTAAAAAAAAACAGGATACATACACAGTACACAGTGCCCTCCCAATGAACTATTTTTGCTATTGCGAACTGGTTTTTATCGAAGAAAAACCGCTGGCGGTAGTATGTGTAGTATAAAAACGAAAAAAGAAAGTGTCGCTTGCCGTACAACAAATAATGGATAGTGAAATTCGACACTATCCTTCTCTTCTCCCCTTACTGCGCTTTGTGGGACCACAGCCTTAGGTTATGCGTCGCTATCAACTTTATTTGCTTTTATTATGTATCCTTTTATTATAAGCCAGCGATTTTGTTACGTACAGACCCGGACAGACCCGCGTAATGACTCAACATCTCTGCCAAATTGATTTCTTTTTTAAATTCGACCTGACCTTTGTTTAAGTTTAGAGTTGTTTGACCACTGAGTCAAGGCTCGCGGGTTAGATTCCTCAAAGGTCATCTACTGATGTAAACTTTTAATAGTTGGAACAGGTGTTATCGTTTAAAAAAATCACAGATTTCGTGCCTCACACGATGGAGTAGAATGAATCTACGGAATTCGAACAAATATGTTGTTTGTTCTGACTTGTTGACTTCTTTCAAAAAGGTTAAGCTACAGGGCAAACCCTTAACCCGATCGTCTTTATTTTAGGCTCAAATTGTAGCTAACTAAATGGTCAAGAGGAGCTTTTCCTCAAATTTTTGACATCATTCTTCGTTTTCAAAATATAGAGCGCCAAAACAAAAAAATCGGAAATATGTAATTTTTTTTTTTTCACTATTTCGGCCATAACATTTTTCGTTTTTGACTTTTTCGAAAAATTCTTTTTGCACCTTACAGCTCTCATAAATACGCGTCTTTTGAGCTCTCTTGAAATATCATATCATCACAACTCTCCGAGATATAAGTAAGGGGATCACACTTTTTCGTGAAATCGGGGCCTATACTGAAGTGAACGAAAAGACGACAATGTCAAAAAACAGATGTGTGTGTGTGTAGTGCCAGTTTTACTCTATCAAACACATCGAACGCGTTAACGTGAATTTGTATGGAAAGGCAGAGCCTATACGTTAGCCACTAGATGGCGCTGCTTCATTCCAATACAAATTCACTATGTTTACGCGTTCGACGCGTTTGATCGAATAACGCATTCAGTAGCACTACCATGAGTTTATGACGACCGAAATCGCTAGCGAGAGATGAGCGAGAACGTAAAATATTTGTATGAAAAATCGTACAGCGCCTCTAGCGGTCACTCAAAGTACTAAAACCGGTAACATGAGTTGCATAAGCTACGTACCTACCGTGAGTTACAAATTTGTCTAATGCTCTCGAGAAATACCGTAACGTTAGTAGTTAAATCATTCACTAGCACATTGAAGGGTGAAACGTTCGTTATCGACAGAAGTAAACTAACGTAAGATTTCGATAGCAACTTGTGGTAGTGCTACTGGTCACAAGTCCCTCTTATAGAACGCCAATGTGAAATAACAGTGATTCAAGATAATAAGAAGATAAAGTTCAGTATTATTTCTTGAGTAAGTTAAACCAGAGGTTATTCTATAATTATCGTTACAGATCAAAGTCGGCAACAATGTTACCTTATGTTACGTTTGTATGCGAGAGTTGTCACCTATTATTAGATCAACATTCAGCCTGTTGCTTTTAATGTTAATGAAGAAATGAATTAATGAATAAATTAAGGTATTTCATGAATATTCAAAAGTAAAGTCGACTTAATCTGAATTATACGCATTTTAATGTAGCTTTTGTCTTATTTAGTAAAATCTATATCATTACTAATAATAAATCTGTAAGGTAAATAAGAATAAGTCACTAAACAATCATGTTGCTGAGCTTAAAAACTCGAAAACGGCTAGATTTAAGTACTTATGCTAATTTGTTTCGCGAAATCGAGGATGTTTCCCCAGTTGCTACCAAAGAAACAGTAAAAATTAATTAGAACTTTTTAATTTTCTTACCTATACTAATATTATAAAGAGGAAAGATTTGATTGTTTGTTTGTTTGTATAGAATCTGCTCCAAAACTACTGGACCGATTTGAAAAATTCTTTTACCATTAGAAGCCGACATTATCCGTGATGAACATAGGACACTTTTCACCGCGGGAAAATGCTTCATTCCTACGGGAAATCTAAAATAAAAGTAAATACTAGCGGCTTGGCCCTGGAGATAGCGCCATCTATCCAAAGTATTTGGATAGATCCAAAGTATATCTACCGTATGATAGATGGCGTTTTATATTTTTCTACGCGGACACCGATCTCTTATTACGCGGACGAAGTCGCAAGCAACAGCTAGTATATTATATAAAACTCTCGTGTCACAGTGTTAGTAACCAAACTCCTCCGAAACGGCTTGATCCATTTTTATGAAAAATTTTGTGTATATTCATAACAATAAAAAATACCCCTAAGTTATAAGGGCGGTACTCATATAATATTTTCTTTTTCAACGCGGACGAAGTCGCAGGCACCAGCTAGTTTATTTATACCTATAATTATCTGCAAAAATGTTGTAAATTATTTTTTAAAGTAATAATATGTTTTTAAATACAACCAGGTTGTTAAATTTTCAATATATGTAATTTGACTGACCTGGGTATAAAGGCTCATAACTCACCCTTTTGTTTGTGGAAATAAATAAAGATTTATTATTATATTATTTTATGTTATTTTTATTATTATATTAGCCTTATTATTATATCAGTTTTATACGTGAGAGAGGGCAAAGCGCACCCGAATCACTGACAAACAACTATGATTGAAAAGCGAAAGGTGAGACGCTAGTTACCGAGCTATTGAGTTACATTTAACCACAGTATATGCAAAATTTTCAGTTTAAACCAACATTTATGCAAAATAGATACTTAAATTAATATAAGTTTATTTTCAACTTGTAATGCTTTCATACCTATTTAATATTTAATACCTACCTCAAAAACGTCTTTACTTTGTTAGGCAGAAAATCTATTTACCTACGTAACATTGTAGCAACAGATACATGATGTACATAGATAGATGATCAATTGATCATTTCATAATATCTTATTTTTTTGTATTTATTGTAGAATTATTTATGTATAATATTAACAATTAATTTGTTTGTATTCTTTTTCATTAAATACATATCTACACTTTGCTTCTGGGGGATGTGTATTTCCTATAAATATTTTTAAGTTATATTTCCTTAAATATCACAATATAGTCTTGCAGAGAACTGTAACATGCTAATCTAAAAGTCTAAATAATATACATAATGTGCGTAAAGATTAGTACAAAGCATAAACTTAATAGAAATAAGAAAAAGTTCTTAGCATCTATGAAATCTTAGCATTTTATCTAGAAAATGTTATTCTGGTCTAATTAGAGCATTTAATAATGAATCCGCCAGGTCTGATTTTCGCTTGCAAGTTTTATCTTTGAATTGTGCTTATACTACTAAAAGCAAGATAATCCTGGTTACACGACACGAGCTTGTATACCGCACGGTTCTCGTCCGGGCTGCGTTCACTACTATAATCGATTTCCCACCTATTTCAATAAACATACGAAATATATTTTTATTTGAAATTTTTTTATACTATACTAGGCTAAACGCTCGCGGCTGCTTCGACCGGGTTCAAAATAAAATAGTTACGAATTTAAAATCCAATTCAGTTTAGTACCTAGTTTAGGAGTTCATGGGCGACAAACATTGTGACACGTAATTTTTATATTTATGAAGGGAAAGTACCTTAAATATCGTAGATAGGATATTTTGCTGAAAGACGACTTTATGTTATTTTTAAAGGTTAGTAATACTGCATTCAAAGATTTTCTAAAAATTACTATCCTCGTCTGGGAATCGAACCGACTTAAAGAAGGAGAAAGAAAGGAATAAAGTAAAATGTTTGATTCAAATTTCAAGAATATTATTTATTGCCGACGAAGCAAGTAATTTTTAGAAAGTCTTTGAATGCAGTATTACTAACTTTTAAAAATAACAAAGACTTTTCTTTCAGCAAAATATCCTATCTACGATATTTAAGGTACTTTCCCTTCATGTGGCATAGTTTTGGGACACCTGTATAGTTGTATGACCATATAACTCTTATGTTCCTCTGGTATAGAGGCATAAACAAAGATTTTATTACTTTCCTTAAATAATAGCGAGTGAATTGTATTTGTGTTTTGATGAGTGAGTAATAAGTACAAGATTAAGTGTCTCATGGTTTTTTGAAAAAAATATTTAATATGGCTTGCTTACGATTTTATCTATATGTGACAGATTAAATATAAAATAGTAATTAATGTAATATTAGAAAAAAAAAATACTAAGTATAAAAGTGCACATGCAGGTACAGTCGGCCGCATAAGTCGATTAACACATTCAAATGTGCAAAACAACTGAACACTCAACTTACTTACTTACTTATTTACTTACTGAAGCTTTTTACGATCGTTTTTACGTGAAGTTTATTTTGTTCTGTAGTCGTGACAACGACTAATGGCGCGTTGAGTGTTCAGTTGTTTTGCACTTTTGAATGTGTTAATCGACTTATGCGGCCGACTGTACTTTACTTAAGACGCGACTAAAATCCCTAAAAAAAATATGCATCCGTCCACACTGTGTAGAAACTTTAATTTTATTGCAATAAGTGAGTAAGTAAGTAAGACAAATCCTCCGATCAATCAGGACCCTTGATGGTTTAAAACCAATAAGTGATATTAAATGCCACTTAAGGACCCTACACACAGACTTGTCCTATTGACACAATAATCCTCAGTTATTGAGTACGCTCCCGATGCAAAGTGATTGATGTATAATGCAACTAAGCAGTTGTTCATTTAATTTGAATACCTATACTATGTTTTGACTTGCATTGGGCGCGTAGCAAAGATGCAAACGCTTCGTTGCATACTTCGGAAACGAAGAACGCTAAGAGAATTTGACGTTACAACAACCAATTATCAAGCTTTCTCTCTTAGAGTTCTCTCTTCGTTTCCGAAGTACGCAACGAAGCGTTTGCATCTTGGCTAAGGGACCTGTCCCTCGGTAGTTTAATATATGTGTACAGGCCAGGCAGACAGCCTGGATATAATCTCTATCAAAATACTAATAATAAATCTGTAGGTGTCGGTCATGGAGTAATTTACTTTGTTTTCAGAAATATCGTGTATATAGGCTCTATACATGATACTGAAACTAAATTGACGATTTTTAGATTTTTTTTCTGTATGTATGTATGTTCCTCCATCACTCTTAAACTAATTAACTGATTTTCACGAAACTTGGTAGATAAACATTTAGAAGTACGGGACACGTGATAGGCTACTTTTTATCTTTTTTAACGCGGACGAAGTCGCGGGCAACAGCTACCCAAGTAACACAGAATGGCTGAATATTCTTTGCCGTTATCCAAGCAATTTGGGCACAATATAAATTGCTTTAAGCTTTATAGTAGCAACATAATAGCTGAATAGTAGCTGAATAAGCAACAAGAAGCCCATAATAGCCTATAGTGTTATAATAGCCCAAAAATAATTCAATACAGCATTGGCCTATCTTGTCAGCTCTAATACCCTTATAACAAAGCTTTAAACTGAATAATTTGTGAATTTCATACTGTTATCCGGCCTAAGTGTTGCCTGGGTAGTATATTATAAAAATTTCGTGTCACATGTTTGTCGCCGATGAACTCCAAAACTGCTGAACCCATTTTGATAAAAACTTCGTAACTATGTGTAATTTGGTCCAACGTAAAAAATAGGATATATAAATTGTAGCCCGGGCGAAGTCGGGAACGGGTCACTAGTATATATAATTATACATATTATAATAATTACAGTAAGAGAAGCTATGTCTACAAGGCGGCCCATTGCTGAAAACGAATTATCAAATTCCAAGTACTTATTGATTGCTTGCAAAAGTTATTGAATTCTTTCTCCGATAGCAAAAAGCTAATTAATCAAAATAAACCTTCGGTTGTACAATTGAATGCTATAACTATAAAAATATTTCAAAGATGTAAAAGAGATGACTGATTGTTTTGTGACGTTTTTTTTCTAAAGTGTCTTATCTCTTTTGATTGATAATAATTTTGTCAATTGGCCAAATATATAGAGCAATATACAGAGTAGGTAAACATAAAGGTAAATATGGATCACCTTTCATCCAAAAATAATAATAAATCCAACGCCTGAAGAAGTTATAACAGCAATAAAGATGTCAAGCGATTTATTGCTCATGTATTTTGTCAGGCGTGATGTTTTTTTATTTTTTTAAAGCAGACGAAGTTGCGGGCACTAGCTAGTTACTATATAAAAACTTGGGCATTTGATCTCGATTTCAACCCTAATTCAGTTCAGTTAATTATGTTCTGAAATTCGAGTAAATTGGACGCAAAGTAGTTAATTTTAACTCCACACGACATATTGCTCGTTGAAGACTGAACCGTACAACACAGGGCCCACACTTAATACCGCTGTGTTCTCGTGTGGAAAGCCGCTCTAGGCTTGTACTTGGAAACCTTAATAATGTGGATTTGCAACCTTGTATTGAAACAATTTGATCCAAACGTTTTCCATATTTTGCCTCGCAGCTTAGCCTGCCTTTAGTCCACTTGATGTACTGTCGCTTATAATACAAGTAGCATGCATCGTAAAGTAGCATGCCTATCGGTTTTCTATCGTCTATACCACGGAGAATGTGCGTCCATCCTATGGGATCTGATCCGCCCAGAGCCGTTCCACTTGCGGAACACGAGGCGCGGGCGGGGGTTTCATCCCTTCGTGGTTGATGTTCCCCGGTCACGCACGAAGCGTTATAGTTCCACCTTCCTTGTCCGAACTGCTAAGGAGTGGAACTCATTGCCTCCGTCCGTGTTTCCCCAAAATTACAAACTCGGGGTCTTCAAGTCTAGGGTAAATGGGCACTTACTAGGTAAGCGTGGTCCATCTTTGGCCGCATCTGCACCTAACATCAAGTGAGATCGCGGCCAAGCGTTGTCTTGATTACCAACGCCATGGAGATGCGCTGCTGACTTGCATCTCTTACTAACTTACCGAAACACATGCTGTTTGGTGTAGTTAGTTGTTCTTCTGTAAAGGGTGGCACTGATTATCGATCTTTGTATTAGTAAAAAACGTATCGCAACCCGTTGTTTGTCAATTTAGTTTCAGTATCATGTATAGAGCCTATAAATACGATATCTGAAAACAGTAACTTACTCCATAGTAATAGTATAGTACATAGGTATATATAGCATAGCTGATGTTCCTTAAACAGTTTTCTTCTTATTGAGTTTTCTTCATACAAGATCATCGAACTATGCTAATTATTCGATGTACATGATGAAATCTTCAAGTATTTTCTGCACAACGTGTGACCGAGTCCTTAAGTGTTCAAAGAAAGAAAAAAATGCCTATGGAGTACCATTGTTACATGTCGGCCTGATTGTCGCCTGCGTGTGACCATAACATATTGCTGACAAGTTTTTACTTAAACTTAATTATTGCAAGCCAAGACAGAAATGGTCGGTATCCCGCTAGGTACAGCTGAGACGGCCCGGAAATCACTTGTTGTAGTAAAAAGCTCGATTAATCAAGTAAAATAAACGCCTTGTGAGTGCCCTGTGCATCCGACATATCTAGCGAACCACATCCGTACTAATATTATAAACTATCTGGTGCCCGCGACTTCGCGCGCGTTCTCTATAGCCTATAGCATTCCTCGATAAATGGACTATCTAACACAAAATTAATTTTTCAATTCGAACCAGAAGTTCCTGAGATTAGCGCGTACAAACAAACAATCTAATCAGATTTATAATATATTGGTATAGATGTGAAAGTATGTCTGTATATTACCTACCTTTTCACGCCTTAACTACTCAAGCGATCATAACGATACAAGGATACAAGAAAGAACATATGGTGCCTTCCTTTCACTGTTCCCAAAGGATCTCTTTGTCTCAAATAAGTAAAGTGCCAAAGCGTTACTGCAAAAGAGGTCGAGCGTTATTTTGCTTATCTATACTAATATTATAAAGAGGAAAGATTTGATTGTTTGTTTGTTTATATAGAATAGGCTCCGAAACTACTGGACCGATTTGAAAAATTCTTTTACCATTAGAAGCCGACATTATCCGTGATAAACATACGCTACTTTTTACCGCGGGAAATTGCTTCATTCCTACGGGAAATCTAAAATAAAAATAAATACTAGCGGCTTGGCCCGGGAGATAGCGCCATCTATCCAAAATACGGTAGATGGCGTTCTATACTTTTCTACGCGGACGAAGTCGCGAGCACCAGCTAGTATATTTTTAATTTTTCAACCCAACTAAGTCGCGGGCACCAGCTAGTAGGTACCTAACTATACTCGTATAACTAGCGGCTTCGCACGGAGGTAATTTTTTCCTGCATTTCCTGTACACAAACCTTCCTCATTGATCGCTCTTTCCATACTGAAAACCGTATCAAAAACTGTTGGGCGGTTAACGGAGAAACAGACAGAAGATTAGGTAAATTTTTCTGAACAAGTTTTTCTGTTTTGAAATGTTGAGTTGTGGGCTTAAAGTACATCAGAATCGTTGAGACCTCGTTGTTTGTCTTCAGTCTAATCAACAGCTCAAAACTTTATTACTTATTTTAGTGAAGTTACGTTTTATTTTTGAGGCTTCCACAATTATTAACAATCTATTGGATGAACAACATTTGACAGGCACTTTCCGCCCCGCGTCGAGTGTCGGGAGTCGGTCACGCAGTCTATACGATCGTTAAGGCCGTCTACAAACAAAGGTGAATTAAAAATATGTTTATATTTATCAGTATTTGGATAAATTAAGTTTAGAAGTGTATTCCTAATACAGATGACAAATACTGTTGCCTTAAAAACCATAAAAACAAGACGATAAGGCAAAGACAATATCTTTTCAATACTAATAATAAATCTGTAAGTGTAGGTTATTTTATTTTATTTATTTATTTATTTATTTGCAATTTAAAGGGCTAATATATAAAATAACATGTAAAATGATAATACTAAAAACCACTGAGGTTTAGTCTCGTATGTATCTCCATAACTCTTAAACGAATTAACTGATTTTCACGAAATTTGGTACTTTAACATTAAGACGTACAGGACACAGGATAGACTTTTTTCTTTTTCACGCGGACGAAGTCGCGGGCGCCAGCTAGTTTATACATAATAATCAATCGCCGCAAGTTAGTCTCGCAAAAACTCCCCGCAAAAATAATTTTCTTCCCGGGAAGCAGTTGAAAATGCATTCACACAATTTGTGTAGTCCAGGTACCCAGAGTTTTATAGCTTAGGTTTAAATGATCTTTAAATCGCCTCGTGTGTAGCCGGCCTTACAATATTTACAATGTTGCTGATTGAACTAAGTAGATGCACGTGTTGTGTGAGCTATAATTATACCTATTGAGCAACAGCGAAACGGGTTTTGTATATCCTTTTTGTTTTAGTTTGACACCCGCTGTTGTGTGAAAAATGAGAGATTCTAAAATATGCACTTTCGTGTAGATAATAGAGTTGCTTATAAGTTCCGCCTGTACATAGCGAATGCCCTTAAGAGCCCTTTGACGTCATGAACGACCCGCGGGGCTCTAACTAATATGTGTTGCGGTATAGCCATACTTCATCGGCTTCAAGTCATTTTATCACGCGAAATGATTATGAAATGACTTAGCTCAGATCAGTTCCTATAAGGTGAGACGTCAATCTGTGTCAAATAACAAGATAAAGGAGAGGAAGCTGCATCATTTAGGGCACTTTATGAGGAGCGAAAAATGCCTTATTCTTCAGCTAGTTATGCAAGAGAAAATACAGGGAAAGCGGAGCAGAGGAAGAATAAAAGACATCGTGGATGAAGAATTTAATAGAGTGGTTCGCATTAAGGCGAAACTAGTCGGCGGCCCGAACTAATCGGTCTCATGGCTAAAATACGTCCTGTCTCACACAGCACAAAGCGCGGGAAGAGCAGTCGACTGAGATGCACAATCATTCATACCAAAAATAATATCATAAACAGACCCTTGGGCATATACTCTTTTTGACAAAACTACTGCATATATCTATTCCATGTAAAGTTATTTCAACCCTTGAATAACTAATCAATGTTTGTATGCAAAGTATTTTGGAGTTTTTGTACACTACAGTGACTTATTCACCCTCAAAGTTACATTAAAAGTTGTGTTAAATATGGATATTTCAATAATCATATCTTTTAAATTAATACTTTTTCATTAAGTTTGTATAAAAACGAACCTAGTTCACGACAAGATATATCGGCTTCATGCTTACTTTTGTAAATTAAACATAAAACAGCGCAGTAATAATCATTCTACATTTGTATGGAGGAAAGCTGACTTGTATCACCTTAAGCTCCCTCTTTCGCGCTGCTGCTTCCTAGGTTAAGATAGCCACGATGGTCGCCAACCTTCGTAGAAAAGTGGCACGTTAAGAAGAAGAAGAATCAAGCAAATATGACTGTCGACTAACATACAAAGCGTTGTAGAAACCATACAACAAATGAGGGTGAAGCCCACTTAATGCGTCCAAACCAGGGTAAAATTTAGGAACTTTGTTTCGGTTTACTTTGTTTCACTTTGCCGTCTGTTTAACCTTGGAACTATAGGTTTGAATGGTCACTAGGCCATTTTTTAGTATTGCATATTGCTTAGTAGTCAAGGCAAATTTTGCAGTTGTAAAATGGGCATCCAATCCCGCGGAATAATAAACTCTATGAAGATAAATAAAACAGCATAGCCAGTGCAATTATTGTATCTAACATTGGCAAAGTCTCATACATTTTATTTAGTGTTTGTTGTTCCAATACCAAAAAAGGACGTTTAGTAACCACCATAAAATATTTAATTTTTGCACCATAAAAGTAGCTTAATACAGCGTTCAAAACATCATAAGGAATTCTGGGCGAGGTTTGCGGTCGCCTCTAAATTGATCGCTGTATTCACAAACATTGCTTTCTAATTAATTGCCTCAAGTAACATCTCACGCACACCCCAAAAATAACCCTACACTACCAATAATAAGATTCAAAATCAATTTAGCATATTATTGAACATTGTAAGCGAATCGTTTAGTTTTTCCCACGACGGTCATCGAAGTGTGGCTGTCGTCTTTGACGTGTCTTATACAAATTTTAACGTTAACAATAGCATTTTAAAGCTCATATCCGATTGTTGGGATTCCAGGTTTCACTGTGGTCATTTCTTGAGCGCTAGAGAAGCTAGGGTCCTTGTATGGAGGTAGGTAATTAATGGTTTGCAATATTCCACACTGGCATTTCATGGTTGGTCGGATGGGAAGTTGTTCCACGGAAATTGTCACCCTACTCCATGAAAATTTAACTTAGTTGAGTCTGTTTGGTTAAAATTATGATAAATTTTGAGGCAAATGGAAATCATTTCATCTAGTGTTTGGCTATTGAAAAATGTTACTGAAAATTCGTAATAAAATAATTTGATTAAATAAAATAAAAAATCTTACCGATTCTTCTTCTTGACATTTTACTCTGAGATGGTGAAAGAGGTCCAAAATCTAAGGGTCTCTTTCACCAACTACAAGTAAAGTGTTCATTAGTTACTTTTAGAAATAATTTTATTTTTTATTAAATTATGCACTCGGTTTACTGCATCCTTCGACAGCGATTTTTTTTAAATTTATTTTCTTTTTAGTGTTTGGGACTTTTACCGTACGAACAAAGGTATGATTTAAGAGCCAATTACCCCATCTCTCCCTTATCCTTAATCCTTGTATGGTCGGCAGCGCACTCTTATGGCGTTAGGCGACGGTAGCCATCTACCGTCAAGTGGACCGTTAGTCTGTCTGTCGACCTTAATATTAAAAAAAAAGTCTAACAATATATGATAGCACTTCTTCTTAAATCACTAAAATACAAGGTGTTGACTGAGAACTGCAGGACTTATGGCGTTGTTTGTGTTATAGGCGACGGTGGCCACTTACCATCAAGTGGACCGTCAGCCTGTCTGTCGACCTTAACATTAAAAAAAAAGTCTAACAATATATGATAGCACTTCTTCTTAAATCACTAAAATACAAGGTGTTGACTGAGAACTGCAGGACTTATGGCGTTGTTTGTGTTATAGGCGACGGTGGCCACTTACCATCAAGTGGACCGTCAGCCTGTCTGTCGACCTTAATATTAAAAAAAAAGTCTAACAATATATGATAGCACTTCTTCTTAAAAACACTAAAATACAAGGTGTTGACTGAGAACTGCAGGACTTATGGCGTTGTTTATGTTATAGGCGACAGTGGCCACCTACCATCAAGTGGACCGTTAGTCTGTCTGTCGACCTTAATATTAAAAAAAAAGTCTAACAATATATGATAGCACTTCTTCTTAAATCACTAAAATACAAGGTGTTGACTGAGAACTGCAGGACTTATGGCGTTGTTTGTGTTATAGGCGACGGTGGCCACTTACCATCAAGTGGACCGTCAGCCTGTCTGTCGACCTTAACATTAAAAAAAAAGTCTAACAATATATGATAGCACTTCTTCTTAAATCACTAAAATACAAGGTGTTGACTGAGAACTGCAGGTTTGCAAACCAAGTGTATGGCGCGTTTTATCCGAACGATTCCCCGCTTCTCAGGCCATTCCTAGAAACAATCATATACCTATCATTATTGCCCTAACGATCACGTTTTTAAAAAATCCACCGGCATTAACGCGTAACTGGAATCGGACGTACAGTCGGACACATGAATAGGCTATTTATTTTTTATAAGGACCCGACTGATGGCGTGTTTTCTAAGAATGTAATATTCAATTATACCTACGCATAGCTATTTCCAAGTGTATGGCCATTTTGAAACTTAATCGCAGCAAAGGTACTTACAAGAAAAATGGACGTCAGTTGGTTTATTGGGTCATGAAATTTAATTATTAATATTAAGACACACAAGGTTAGGTTTTGTGCTTAAGGGAAAGAAGTTATGTTGATTATTTTCAACTTGACTTCTTACAAATTTTAATTGCTCTCGTAAATAAATGGTATTATTTATAAATTTTTACAAAAAATATTCACAAAAATACTTTTTGGATGTGTTGTAAAACCTTAATGTAAAGTAAAACACCTTAATAATGGTATTTCCTTAGTCTTAATTATTTAATTACAATACACCAACTAGCTGGTGCCCGCGACTTCGTCCGCGTTGAAAAATAAAATTTGCAAAATTTTGCATCTTTTATTTTTCAATTATTTTATTTATATCTTTTATTTATTATTATTTTATTTATTATCTTTTATTTTATTTTTTTATTTTTTCTTTCTTTAATTTTTTTTTTCCTAATTACGAAAAGGTAAACACACAGACATACAGGCAGAGTCACTTTCACATTTCCATTAATTTCCTTAAATATATTATTAGTAAAGTTATCATTAATACTAATAATAAATCTGTAGGGATGTATACTCCATGACCAAGGAGTAAATTACTTTGTCACAGAGATATCGTGTTTTTTTTTTTTAGGTTCTATAGATGATCCCCCGCGGCGGAGTTGCGGAAGAGTGTTCGCTCGACCACGCAACTTCGCCTTATTGCGGACGCGAAGGACGCCAAGAGGTTTAGTCGGTAGGTTTTCCCCAATACCACCTCGGGGCAGGAGTCCGACATAACCCACCGGTCTGTCCCCAGGCCGGTGGGTATCCATGATGGATTCCTCTTGTAAAAACAAAAAAAAAAAAAAGGCTCTATAGATGATACTGAAATTAAATTGACCATTTTTAGAATTTTTTTCTACTAGGAACATTATGTGTATAACTCTTAAACGAATTAACTGATTTTCATGAAACTTAGTAGATAAATATTTATACGTACAGGATAGGCTACTTTTTTCTTTTTCAACGCAGACGAAGTCGCGGGCACCAGCTAGTAATAAAATTTATAAAGATACGAAGATACAGTCGCATATAATAAAATTATGAGCTAGGTTTCAATATCGTGAAGTCTGACTGAGGCTTTACAGATTAAAAATTAAAATATCTACAATAGTAGCTCTTTTTAACAAAAAAAAACCGACTTCAAACCGTTTTCTCATGGAAGCCACACGGGAAACACCAACTTTCAAATAAAACCAATCGTTTCACCCAGTCTAAATAAAGAGAGTCGGGTAGAGCCACCTTCTCCTATTTTGGAAGTCGGTTGTAAATAGTTTAATTTCGTACAGTCAACTCAGTTGTAGTAACTGTATTTTTAAATGAATTTTTGACGAACCAGTGGCCCTAGACAAAGTTGTCACTTTGTCTAGGGCCCCAGTTGTATGAGTGGTTAGGATGCTTGCCTTAACGCTCTGTCACAGGGGTTCAATTCCCGGCAAGGTCATCTTTTTAAATAATTTTCTTCAAAGTTATCTCTGGTCTGTAGGTATTTGTTGTGTTCATAGTGTTTCTTTATATGTACCTATGTAATATTTCAATTCAAACTGAATTTATGATTAGTTATAAATTATAATTTTAAGTTGGTTATTGTAATAAACCTTTCATAATATTGTTTAAACTATTTAATTATATTTTGAAACTATTCAATCAATCATTTAAAAAGAAAAAATGCAACATAATAAAATGGAGAATTAAATACAAATAAAACAATAACACCAAGAATAACTTCAAAAAATTGGTTTTTATATTAATAATACTTATGGCCTCTTTCACCAACTAAAAGTAAAGTGTGGATTTTTTTTATTATTATGTATTTTCTTTTTAATGTTATGGACTTTTACCGTACAAACAAAGGTACGTATATCAACTGCATTATCCCCGGTGACCGGTGACTTTAAATGACGGTTAACCTACTTGACAGACGGTGAAAGAGGTCCTTATTATAAAGAAATGTAATTTTTTTTATGAAGTCGTTAAATAAGCTAACAATCCACTTATTAATGAAAGTACCCAATACACAAACAACGCCACTAGCAATTCTTTATTTCTTTTTTACTACGTATAAGTTACTACGTATACCATTAACTGGACTGTTAGCTAGTCTGCTGATCATTACGTTGAAAAGACTCAACCAACCACATACAAATGTATGTATATGGATACATACAAATGAACAGAAGCCAAAATTAATTAATTTATTTTAAGGCACATTCGTTAGTGTAAATTACACGCGTCAATGAAAGAAAAATACCGGTTCACCGACCTATAATGTTACCCCATTTATAACGAACGCTGCGTCTCACTGTACCCGTCAGTACTGAGTGCACAGTCTACTCCACTTTGTATTCGTCATATAATTACGCGAAACCACTCGGATGTTAATTGCGGTGTACAGTCGTCATCACAGCCGTATTTAATATCTGTTAACGGTCATAGACTAATGTTACAGAAGCGACGAAGCTATCAAATTCACATTCTATATATTACTATATACTTTTTGTTCCTGCTTCGTTTTGTAATGGTTGTGATTAGGCGTCCGGTCCAATACAACCAATTCCCAAATTGCCTGAATCCCAAATAGACTGAAGTTTAAATCGACTGAATCCTAAATCGACCGAATCTCAAATCGACTAAATCCCAAAACGACTGATTCCCAATTCGCCTGAAATCCAAATCTCCTTAATTTTTAATTATTTGTATTTTAAGATCTACGAATTAAATTGTGTAAATTTAATATATGCTACAACAACAACTTATAGCATTTTCAAGTGTTTTTTTGGACAAAAGAACCTCAAAAAATGGGTAAACTGCCTATAAACTTTTTTGCAATTGCAACTTTGCAAATAACAAAATTGTCTCTGATAAACAATAAACATCCATAATATCTAATAATATTTTCAATTTTCAAATTTTCAGGCAATTTGGTACTAAGGCATTTCGGATTTCAGGCGAAATGGGAATCGGGCAATTTGAGATTTGGTTGTAATGGGAAAGGCAAATTGCATTTCAGGCGAAATGGGAATCAGGCAATTTGGGAATTGCTTGTAATGGACCGGACGCGTGATTAGGTGCCGAGATAATTGGCAATGCATTCCACAATTTACTAGCTGGTGGCCGCGACTTCGTCCGCGTTCTGAATGAAAGGTCCTTTCTGGTGTCCCAGACAACGTGTATGCAAAATTTCATAGCGATCGGTTCCGTAGTTTTTGCGTGAAAGAGTAAAAAACATCCATCCATACAACTTTCGCATTTATAATAATAATTAATACGGATATCATATGGTTTTAAGTAGTGGCAGGGCACACAACGTTTTGGCCGTTATTTGGGCGGCACCAATTACCAACCATTTACGGAAGATGACCATAAAATAACAGCATGAGTGCTGTTTTGTTCGGTGAGTGGATAAGGTATGCCAGAGCCCCTTGCCACATCCCTTCATTTTATTTATTTATTTATTTATTTACTCTCTAAGACACGAAAGCATCAGTGCTATTTAAAACACAGATTGCAAAAAGCACCGTGTCATAAATGTCATTCAAATACATTTTATTTTTCACATAGAATCTTCCTAATTGTGTGGCGTCTGATAATTTCTTAATCTATGATAAATATAAACCATAATCCCATTTTTATTGGCTCCACTTAATAACTGGACTGGAGTCGACGATTTCTACAAATGGTTCCCTTCTACTCCATTTTTATTCAAGTGCACAATGTAGATATAATGTTTGTTAATTTGACGTATTATTAGCAACCGACGATTAGTGCCACTAGTTAGTAATTTGGCACTCAACGTTCAACATGTTCATTTGCAAGTTAGCAAAGTCGTTAACGCCTTATTATTATTAGAAAAAAATGTTTGTATTACATATTTTATGAAATAATTATATTTTTTTTACCGCCACTTGCTGGTAAGTGACCATCAAAAATTTTTTTTTTAATATATTACCATTTACTTATCTAAAAATATTAATGAAAATCAATATCAATAAAAAATTAATTAAATTTTTTTTAATATTTTTTTTTTACAGAAATAACTAATAAAACTAAACTAAACTAAAATCTAAAACTAAATAAACCTAAAAAATATCTAAAAAAATTTAAAAATTTAAAATTAATTAATTATAGACAATTGATTAAATTAATTAATTAAATTAATTAATTAAATAATTAATTAAATTAATTAATTAAATTAAATAATTAATTATTTTACAAGACACTCAAGTATCATAATATCGAAGTATAGAATCGTCTTAAAAAGCACTTTGTTCCTTACTTTTGTGAATTTCGATTTTGAATTCACCACAAAGCAAATCCATTATACAAATGACAGTGCGTGCATAACATCACAATGCTGTGTTCGTTAGTGAGGGCGGGATTTGAACCCGCGACACTGCGTCCGGTCGCCACGGGTGTCCGGAAGAGCTATTGTGGTGTGCTTGCGAAATGGTTTGTATAATACATTCATCGGTACTGTGCCTGTGCATTGTTTGATCATATTCATGAATCATAACTACTGAGTATGGAAATTGCGTATTTGAAAATCGTTTTTTAAATAATAAACTTCCCAAGGTAATCAAAGCCTATCTAAGTATCTATATAAATTTAAAAATACAATCGAAGCTCTCTTTTAGTGTATAAACTTTGGTAACCTTCAAGTTTATAATTACGGAGAATGATAATTAGAAATACATCAAATTAATTTAAATAAACATTACACACATTAAAATTTGACACATACCTAAATAAATTGATTTGAAAAATAATAATAATAATAATAATAATAATGATTTTATTTATTTTTTAAATTGTATTTGATAAATGACTCTTTTGTCTATGTTTTGTCTAACTTCCGGACGACCTCTAGTTTTATTAAAAACACAAAATTGGTATTGTTGTGAAATGAGAAAAAAATTCTTTCTAAAACAAATCATCATCAATACTAATTAAATCTGTAAGTGTAGGCATTGTATGTATGTATGTATGTTCATGAAACTTGGTAGATAAACATTTAGACGTACGGGACACATGAAGGGCTACTTTTTTCTTTTTCAACGCGGACGAAGCCGCGAGCGCCAGCTAGTTCTGAATATAAATCATAAAAAAAGATCTCATTAATCAGGGAACATAAGCAGAATTTCAGAAATCAGAAAACAGGAACTGAAGTAGAAATTTCTCCTAACTGAAGTATGTACCTAAAACCGATATCGGTTTTAGGTACATTTAGTTTTAGGAGAAAATTATATAATTTTATTACCTATAATTACAATTGCGATGTAATTATAAAAATTATGTGCACTTATAAATTCTACCTTTATTAAAAGGAGTTACCTAGCCAGTTTTAATTTTCTGAAAAATTCTCAAGCCCTCAAAAGAAACACCCAGAGCGAGACGAAACTTCAGACGTACTTCATGTCGAAAAAGGATAAAGCGGGAAAAGAGGAAAGGCGACGGGACATGACGAAAACTCCTTTTGAATCCTTCAACAGCTACGAGTGTGGAGGGATGTTTTAATTTTTTGCTTCTCCCGTGTTTCGAATACTATCACATACGGGCGACAAATCTGTCGTGGTCGCGACAATTAATCGCAATTTAACAGAAACTGAAAACTTTCTACACTAAAATTTAGTATAAGATCTGAAACGATTGGAGTGTATGATTTTTTATCACAATAAAAATTAAAACTTATACCTAAAAATAAGTAATAATTAAACCACGTTATTGAATAATTAATTGTTCTAAAACAGAAATAACAATCGCAAGAAGTACCCATTCTTCTTAAGAAACTTCTTCATATATCGAATCTTTTCTATAGTAATTTTACGATAGTAGATAGTACCAGCAACACCAGGGAGAAATTCTAGGTTGCAAAAAGAATTTTATTCATACCTGTTGCCATCCATAGATAATTTGTAACTGCTTTGAAGGGCTTAAAGATAATAATAATAATAATAACTTAACTGAACGGATTAACTGAACGGTTTAACTGAACGGATTATTTATATATCACTAGCTGGTGCCCGCGACTTCGTCTGCGTTGAACGATGAAGGTACTCTATGTCCTTTCTGGTGTCCCAGACAAAGTGTATGCAAAATTTCACTGTGATCGGCTCAGTAGTTTTTACGTGAAAGCGTAACAAACAAACTCACATTCACGTTTATAATATTATCCTATTTCAAATGGTTTAAAATTTTCTGAGTTAATCACCTAACTAATCTAGTAAAGTGTACGCTGAATTACATACAAAAGTATTTTTTTAAACAATGAACAATTTTGAAATAAAATCACACCAATGAAAATAAATCGCCACATAAATCGGTTGTCTGCATTAAACGCGACGCCTCTCCATTCGCGCAGAAACCTATTTGAAAGGGTTTTCAGACGGTGCTTTTGGTATATAACTACATATCTCGTATATATATTGATGCAGTATTCTAGAACCACAAACAATAGGTACTATTTAAAAAAAAAAACGGTACAACTTTGCCTCTCTTCTAAACGAATGAATTGATCTGTTCGAGGACTTATATTGACAATTAACTCTTTGACGCTTGACTGTTAACCTAATATGCTTAACGATATTATAGACACGCCCCGGTTTTCCTTCACCTGGGTGCAATTGGTTTAAATATTCTTGATATATTATTTACTAGGTGCTGCCCGCGACTTCACCCGCGTAACTTTGTAAATTATATATCAGAACCCCTCTATTCATTGGTGAAAACAGCATGAAAATCGGTGCAGTAGTTTTTGAGTTTATCGCGAACAGACAGACAGACGCGGCGAAGAACATATTATTATATAGCTGTTGCATGCCACGCAAGTAACCTAATTTTGTATAGTTTTCAAGTGTTAGAAGTGCATTTTTAATTCTAGACCTTCTAATCATCATCTTCTGTTGCATAGAATTTTCTCAACAAACCAACACTCCATAATATTAAATGCAATAACGTAATAACAATAAAACTAGTATTCAAATTATTTGAAAAGGTAAGCAGAAATCTATAGTTGCACTAAACTATGCAGCAATAGTCTTTAAAAGCAATTTCCTCATTTAATCCACTTGGTTGTAGACAACGCATTGCTTTTACTGTTAAATGCAAAATACACAAGGAAACCGTTTTAAAATCATGTATTTCTATACTAGTATAGTCTAATAACAGAAGTGAAGCTTCACAGAAAAGAGAAGAAAGGTGCCTTACTCAATACACGCACGCTATACCTTAGTTTTATATCAATCTGTACTGAAAATCGTATATATAAGAAAAGTTACTACACTTTACTTATTTACTTTTACTTATACTTACTTCACTTTTAAGTTAGTTTAAAAGTATAGGTAATACTAATAACGTGTGGTTGTGTTCAATTGTTACAATTTTATTGTAACGATTGTCCCTGATTTGTATGTATTTTTAGTGCATAGGTATTTGTTTAGTTGAAATTAATCTTCGGTCTTTAAATATGCTTTATATTATAAGCTTTTAAAATACCTTTTAACCACACAAAGTTTTGCGACCGCTTTTGAATATACTGTTGTTACAGTTGCCACCGACTTGAATGAAGACGAAGATACAAAAGCCATGTTCGTTTACAAACATTGGTCACTTTTAAATATTTAACTTTCTATGTGAAAAAAAAATGGTAAAACTTCTCCTTTGTAAACTTTTGTAATGTTTTGTTAAACTTTCCTTTATTTTAATGGGTTTAAAAAATATTGAAATAATACATACCTACATCAAATCCCTCACGAATTTATATGAAGCATCTGGCGATTGACAGGCCAAATGCCAGATATTATGTTACTCTAGTAAAGAAAATAGTGGCGTTTAAGGAAACTTTCTTAAAAAAATCCTTGCAAAATCCATATTTTAACACAAGTTTTAATGCAACTTTGAGGGTGATTAGGTCAATCCAGTGTACAAAAACTCCAAAATACTTTGCATACAAACATTGATTAGTTATTCAAGACTTCAAATAACTTTAGACGAAATAGATATATGCAGTAGTTTTGTCAAAAAGAGTGTGTGCCCAAGAGTCTGTTTATGATATTATTTTTGGTATAAATGATTGTGCATCTCACTCGACTGCTCTTCCCGTGCTTTGTGCTGTGTGAGACAGGACGCATTTTAGCCATGAGACCGATGAGTTCGGGTCGCCGCGCCAACTTGTTTCACCTTGAGGCCCTACTATCAACTCATACGATTTAATTTAGGACCTAAACTGCATTGCATTTGCTATTTCGTACCATCACATTCGTTTTTGTATGAAAGCGATTTTGTTTAGGAAACCAAATTAAACTGCGCCGAATTTAAATCGTCTTATAAAAGTTGATAGTAGAAAAAATCTCTCGATGTCTTCAGTTATTCGATGGACTGCTCAAAGCAGTAATTTTAGTCCCTCATATTATGTGTTATTCGATGCCGTTGTTATTACTTTGACACTTTGAAGGACAAAAAGTATTCCTCGTCTGCCTTAAACAATAAACATGTATGAATGTAAACCAATTAAATCTCTCCGAGAGAATATACCTATTATGAACATTTTTAAAATCCTCTACAATTCCGCAGCTTCTAAAAGTTGAAAAGCGTTTGCAATGTTTTTGAAATTTTTCGACTAAATCATTAAAAGCGTTATGTATGTAGTGGATTTTTTTTATTTCGTTAATTATTTTCATAAGAGTCTCAACAGAGAAATTCACAAGCCTTTTTCACCGTTTTTTAAGCTGCGGCCGTGGAATACCTCTCGACGCCGCAATACGTTGGTCCACCATTTTCTCATCGTACATTCCATTTTCTTTTTCGCTGTATTAATTTTTTCTTTTTTTTATATATTATTTCTCTCGTACTGTGCGCTCCACGTTGCAAACTTATTTAGACCCGTCACTTTGTAGGATGTCAGATCCCGTTGGATCGTTCGCTCATTCAAATTCAGGGGCAGGGAGGGTCAAGTTACAATTGTCGCGTTGGGGAGTAGGCAAAAACAAAGGAGATTGGACGTTTCGCTTGCTTACTCGCCGGGTTGGTAACCGAACCCTCTCATTTGCGCCTCTTTAAAAATGCAAGCACTCCTAAAGACTGCAACGGCTGACGATTTTAATGTTTGCCCTTTTTCATTTCTCTACAAATTAAACCTTATTATGACTCGTGTAGAAATTAAATTCAAACAGTACTTAGATGCCTTTATACACAAAGCGAAAGCCCGAGTACATATAAAGTTATGTGTGCAGTGAAAAGCGTTTTTTATGATAAAGGGTGGCCAGTAAACTGACTGATTACTTGAAGATTGGCGAATACCGTTGCAAACACAAGAATGAATGTGCTATTGCATATCCCTCACGTATGGAAACTCAATAGCACTCAAGGGTCCGGGTTCGATTCCCGGTAGGGCCAAGATTAGAAATGAATTGGAATTACTCGTACCATAATTAGATAATACCATAATTTTAATAATCTTAGATAAACTTACTCATTAAGTTATTATGTTTTAAATTAGTAGGTACACTAGGGAGCCTAATATTCAATTTCACTTCCTTTTTTGCTAACTTCAAATAACATTTTTCTATGAATGAAGTATAAAATTGATATTTTATACTAAGTATATCAATTATCATAAAATATATGCATCTATATATCAATATATTATCATGAATTCTATGAATATCTACTAAAAGCAGCAGACAAGCACTCAAAATCCCCAAATGTGATCACAAATCACAGTACAAATGATCGAAACAACCCTCCCGTCGCGACGCGACAGACGAAAATTGATTTCTGAAACGCTCGACGAGTAAAAATCGTGTGTATTACAAAAGGTTTGGGGTAGATTGTAACCCCTTACCTCCTCCTTCCAGGGGGTAATGAGATGCTCCGACACCCGTTGGGATGGACGAAAATATGGATGCGATGCAGAAGAATGTTGATATTCTTATGGTATGGTTCTTAGAATATGGTATTGGAATAATGGAAGGAAAATTAAAGAAAATTCATGTAAAGAAAATTTTGAAATAGTCGTAATATTACTGTTATTAAAACTTCTGTGGTTTCTGAAACTATTTAATGTACAAATGAGTTAAATAATGCCTTAAGTTAAATTTTTATATTTTCTATATCAACACTGTTCTATTTTCTATTGTTCTAAATTTTAATACGTATGTAAGTACCTATACTCTAAAGTTTTCTATGCTCCTATTGAAAACACCAGAATATGGAATAAGCCCGTTAAAAGAAAAACGAAATGACATTCCTGCATTGGTTTGTGTTTCATAAAAACAAAGGTTCGTTGAGACAGGATTTAAAAAAAATACATTTAGGGGAGAAACAAGGACGGTGTGTACTTGGCTTGAAATTGTTTATGGCAAAATCAACTTGACATATAATAATTGTTCAGCGTGGGGAGCGCTTATGAGTTAATGGACATATCGCCCGAATTTATCTCGAGTCAGGCGAATGTACAGGCGAAGCCATGGTCAAAATCAAAAGCAAATATTCCATCATTGCAAATGTTCATAATGCCACCTCTACCTGCATCGTGTTTCTCTAGTGATTATAAATTTTGAGTGCGAGGCGTCAGGGGCTCGAAGTTTTCCACGATGAGTGCAGAGTCAGGCGCAGTCGTGACCTCGCATCGGAGAAACACCAATCTCGGCCTCACTGGAGGTGGTCTTGTTTACATCTTTCCATTTAGTGCGAGCTTGCTTAATTTTATAGTCTACGTCATTCTTTTATATTTTATCGCAAGTAGTTACTATTTTTGTTATGAACTCTTTTGGAGATTATGGAATTTTTTAGTGATTATGTAACTATTTTTGTTATGAACTTTTTTTGGAGATTATGGTATTTTTTAGTGATTATGTAACTACATATTTTTGTGATGAACTCTTTTGGAGATTATGGAATTTTTTAGTGATTATGTAACTACATATTTTTGTTATGAACTTTTTTAGAGATTATGGGATTTTTTAGTGATTATGTAACTACATATTTTTGTTATGAACTTTTTTAGAGATTATGGGATTTTTTAGTGATTATGTAACTACATATTTTTGTTATGAACTCTTTTGGAGATTATGGAATTTTTTATAGATTATGAAACTATTTTTGTTATGAACTTTTTTGGTGATTATGGAATTTTTTAGTGATTATGTAACTACATATTTTTGTTATGAACTCTTTTGGAGATTATGGATTTTTTTATGGATTATGGAACTATTTTTGTTATGAACTTTTTTGGTGATTATGGAATTTTTTAGTGATTATGTAACTACATATTTTTGTTATGAACTCTTTTGGAGATTATGGAATTTTTTATGGATTACGGAACTATTTTTGTTATGAACTTTTTTGGTGATTATGGAATTATGGTATCATACGCAGACGACAGTACTGCTACCGGTTATATTTTACCTAACTGTTGTTCAGTAACCAATAGTTCGTTTTACGTGGGTAGAGATAGGATATTTTGCTGAAAGAAGACTTTATCTTATTTTTAAAAGTTAGTAATACTGCATTCAAAAATTTTCAAAAATTACTTGTGTCGTCTGGGAATCAAACCGACTTAAATGTGAATAAAAAATAATAATTCCTCTTAAGTAACATAGTACCTATCTTAAAAGAAAGGAATAACGTAGAATGTTTGATTCAAATTTAAAGAATTTTTTAGGCGACGACGTAATTTTTAGAAAATCTTTGAAACCAGTGTAATACTGGTAAGAAGAAGTGTAATAACAAAGTCTTCTTTCAGCAAAATAACCTATCTACGATATTTAAGGTACTTTCCCTTAATGTCGCATAGTCTTGGGACGCCCTGTATGCCTCACTTAAGAATCGCTTCCAAAACGTGTAGGTACCGAATGCGACGTCCCTGGTAGAGAGCACTCGATTCTGTAGACGGCCCTCCCGTGATACTTATCCCGTATTCGCTAGCCACTCGAAACAACGGAGCCCCACGGCTCTAGATCCGGAGATAGTGCATGTTCCTAATTTTGTGGCCACTCTCGAAAAGTCTCCAACTGACGGGAACACTTGTCTTGAACTCTTAGTAATTGTAATCCGACCAATCGAGCACAAAAAAGAAATTCATGTTTACAAAAAGATGACTGAGACCTTTTTTTTTCATTAAGTATTTGTGTGTACATAAAAAAACAAATATTAAAAAAAATAGATTAAAATTTAAATTAAAATGATGATGACATGATACTAAATAATAGACATTTTGGGCCCTAACCAATGAGTTTAAATGTATAGAGAAGACATGGCAACCAGATTGTTTGTAACACGAGTTTGAGCCAGCCAACTCAAACCTTTTTAGTCTAGTTAGCGCTATAGGCGACGATACACTTGTGTTCTGTGGTCTGTATAAATTTAATTTAAATTAAATATGCATATATGTGTGCTGAGGTGTTGTTTAAACAACTCAGTAAATACAAATAAAGCCCAAGGAATCACCTTTCACCTGTAAGTACACACTATATATCGATATAACATGCAATTGAATAATATTTTGTCAATTAAAGTAGCTAAAAATACGCAGCGGCAGCCATGTTTCGGTAAAATTCATAAGCGTAAGCTTATTGGTCGCGAGAAAACACACACTTTAGAAGCGATCTAGCGCTGCATGTTTGAATCGTATGGTTAGACGGTTAAGGATTGTTGAAGCGCTGCAACGAAATTTAGTTTTGAATCTTAACCAAAAATAGAACATGACACGACTTTTGTTTGAGATGTCTTCTCTCTCTATATAATATAACTCAATGGTCCCAACTAACTAAATTACATTATAAAGTTTTGGCTTTATATCGTTGATAGTCCGGTGACAAGCAAATTTTATCTTTATTTATTATTACTTTAAAATCGATAGTGAACTAAACTGATTGTAAACCTACGTATGTAAATGGCCTCGTCTAGTGGTTAACCTCCTATAATTGAGTACATTAACTACACGAATATTAACACACGTTATCTAACAAGCATCGTAAGAATACAATTGCACGTTTCCATAACAACTATAATTTATTTATTACATCAAGTGGATCGCAAGCCTCTTTGACGACCTTTAGCATAACAAAAATTCTTTTGAACAAAGATTTAAATTACAGATGCGCCCTTGCCATACTTCAGGCGGCCGAAAATGTCGTTTGTAGAAGTCAGTGAGTCTGAGCGGTTCACGTTACATACAGACATAATTCGTGGACAGTTTTCAGAAGCACAGGGCGCATCTGTGATTTAAATCTTTGCTTTTGAATAACATAATATAAAGAAACTTATTTTCTTTCTATTTTATTTTTTATTTATTTGTTGGAGTTTATGTATGTGCCAAATTGAATCATGTGCTTAGCTCTAATTGGCTTGCTCACTGGACCTAGATGTTCGATAGGGTTGGAAAGTCAAGTGTGCTAGGCTTTTGCTATTTTGAATAAATAAATAAATATAAATAATCTTATAAACTCGTCTCGGCTCCCTATCTGTGAATTGAGTGGCAGTGCACACTGCGTTCGCAATAATTTTGGACAGCCCCTGGCCTATAACTACAACAGTAACCAGAAAAGACCTTACCTTACTTTGAAAAAAGACTTGGAATAAAAGCTTGTGTGTTTTTATGTCTCCGTGAGTGAGTTAGGCTTGTCAGAGCCCATTTCCTTATCTCTTCCCAATACTTCAATCTTAATCATATTAAGGTATTTCAGCACTTGCAGCACAATATGTGCCGTTACTTGTGCTATAGACGACGGTAGCCACCTGTAGCCGTCTACGGTCAATTGTCAGCTTGTCTGTCAACTTTAACATAAAAAGAAGATTCAGGAAGCACGTGGAAACACACATAACACCTACCAGGTCGTTGAGCAACACTACAAGCTTTTTTTTAATGAACACAATGCAAATACATGATTTCTAAAATCTCCAATAATCTATTAAGTTGCTTACGAAACGCGCTGACAATCTTATTTGTGCCTCTATACTAGTAAAAAATTAATTTTATTGCCAAGCTATTAAGGTCTAAAGTCATTCCATCAAGTTTTCAGCTAAGGTAAGGCACAGATGTAGTTCTCATGTGATTCTCACGGTGCCTGTGATTTATCGAGCAATAGTGCTGCGCAACGTGGGCGTCGACAACTCGTTACTCGTTAGTACAACACTAGGAATGCTGTGTCGATAACTCGCGATTGTTTGTATTGGATAAATTTATTTTATTGTGCGTTTGTCAATCAGTATGTATCGGTTACCGTTTGCTGAGCAAACCCTCTTTGGATGTACAGTCAGAGACTAAAGTGAAGAAAAATTTTCCGGAAAAGGTTTTGGGAGTATTTTTTCTGTAAAGACCAGCAGGCACATTTTTATGTTCGCCTATTACACAAGTACCTACCGTCACCTATTATATAAGTAAAGACATAGGTGCTGCAAGTACGCTGCCGACTGTATTAGAATTTATGGCGACACGTTTGGTCTAATGGCTAGTAACCCCAGCTGTGAACCAAACGGTCGCGAGTTCGAATCCCGCTAGGGTCAATAATGTTTATGTGTTAACATTTACCTTTGTACCTGAGTCATGGATGTTTTGTATTTATAATGTGTATGTATTTACAAAAAAAATGTCTGGTATCCATAATACAAGCATTAGTTGCTTAGTGTGGAACTAGATGGTGCTGTGTGGAATGTGAGTCATATTTATTATTATTTAGGTGGCGCTCGACGAGCGTGGGAACTCAATAATAGGTATTTGGAAGAATTTGTTGTCTCAACATACTATAATGCTAATAACCTAAAATAGAAGGGTCCGTGGTGTTTGCCCACAGTGGTGTTAGCCCACGATTTGAATAAATTTAATTTCATACTTTTGCGAAGCAACACATTCGCGCACTTATTCAACTCACGAAACATACGCCTGCAATTCTAATATTTTAGAAAAACCTTTATAGATGGTAATTGGTAACATTTGACATCCCAATTTTTAATGTACATTATAGCTAGGAGGTTTTCAGTCAATAATTACAAGAATTCAACCAACGAAAATGTGACAAATCTGCACATTTTAGCACATTTTACAAATTCAAATTAAATTTCAGTTTTTTGTTTCGATGAAAACCTTCATATTATGTATTAGAAAAGTCATGTTTTTTCATGTATTACTACGGTCAATAACTAATGAGTAATCATGGAATTACGTAGTATGGAATAGGTAAGCCGCTCGAGTTGGAAAGTAGCCTCTAAGCCTCTTAATGATAGGGATTAGGGAGGCATAGGCAAATAGGCTCTAGCATCTTTTTTTCACGATGGTCTTCTGTAAGAGGACAACCACCAGACAGCCTGTCTAAATTATGTATGAATGTTTTGTGACACTACTATATCTAAAGTATTTATTCTATGTCCATTATTTGAAACATAGGTAAACAACATGACTGTGATTATGGAAATTTTAAAATAAATAATTATACCTATTTTAAAATTTTCTTTGCGACAGTACATTCAAAAGTCCTAAGCAATACGTTCAAAAGTGTATACATACGAGAGTGACCCCTATTCAATGGTCATTACGATCCACATTAGCGTTCTATTAGAGAGATGGCTCCACAACACTTTACACACCACTTTGCCGTCAACAAGTAATAAAATATCTGTGTAAATGCTCTTAACCTGATTCTAAAGACTGAATGTGCTGTGTTCACTACTAAAATAACTGTTGGTAACATTTACTTACTGGTGATAAAAAAAAATCAATTTAGTGGGAATTGTTTTGCGAACTTGAAGTGACCATCATTTTATGTCTTTTTAAATGTGACGGTCAGTAGATGATTGCTGGTAACTTCAATTTCATCTATTTTATTTATTTATTTATCGAACACATACATTCTAAAAAAAATATGATTACAATGTCTGTAAACCTTTATTAGGTTTGTCTAGACATATTAATTCACGCCATGACATTACAGTAAGTAGAAACTAGCAAACACATTAAGACTACCTCATCAACATGCCTAACTTTGTTGAAGTTATTCAGTTAGCAGTACAAAAATCGACCGAGCGAGGCATCGGACACGTACCGTGCGTGTGCAACTCGCTACACAGGATGCTCCATTACATGCAATACTTTTTAACAATTATCATCAATTATAAAGAAATATCAATAATCAAATAATTAATAATCAATTAATCAATAGACAATATTAATAATTAATTAATTAATTAATAAAAATACATTAAATTAAATCGATTCAATTCAAAACCAAGTCAATCATCTAATCAATAAAATCACACTAAACTAAAATCAATAAAATAAAAATAAAAAATATAAAAAATAAAAATATGTTAGATGTCAGATGTTATTTATGTCGTTTAGATAATATTTTTTTAGCGTAGACTTTATGTTATTCTGTGTAATTTCCTTTTTTAATTCAATGGGTAAATTATTGATGAGATGGGGAATAATAAAATGGGAGGTTCTTTTACCGTATTCATTAATAAATTTTGGTTTCCATAGTACCTTATTACTGACCTTTCTAGTGACCATTGCGTGGCTTTTAACTACCTGGATTTCTTCACGAAAATACTGCTCCATGAGCAATGTATAGTCAACTTTTTTGTGAATTGGAACTACTCCACAGTACTTAAAAAGTCCCATTGGATCCTCACTATACTGATTTTTTATTTTTAAAGGCACTATTAATTTTAATAATCTATATTGTATTCTAAATATTTGGTCTAGGTATGTTTTATAAGTACGGCCATAGCTACTCAACCCATAGGACAGTATGCTCTCAGCTAAGGCTTTATACATAGTCAATAGTATGTCATAAGGTACTTTGTATTTAATTATATAAAATTTAGCTAGTATTGCTCGAAGTTTGTTACAGACTTTATCTATGTGTTTCGCCCAATTAAACCTATTATCTATTACCAGACCCAAGTATGTGTGTTCAGCCACTTGCTCAATATTTATGCATGCGTTAGTGCATTGTACATTTTTCGAGTGGAGACAGACATGACTATGGGCTACCACTTTAATTTCACCAGAATAGTAATTGTGACTAGACCGAACGTGTATAAGTTTTGTTTTGTCGGCATTGAGTACCAGCCCAGAGTCATGCGACCACTCACAGACAGCTGTGAAGTCCCTTTGTATCATATTTTGTGCGGCCAATGGATCTTCATCGGCTGCCAATAAGCAGGTATCATCAGCAAACTGATAAATTTTGCAGTGTTGGATGACATTAGCAAGGTCGTTTACGTACGTAAGGTAATGCAACGGGCCAAGGACTGATCCTTGGGCTGTTCCCTCCGTAACGTCAACTATTTTACTGAGTGTTCCTGCAACTTTTACTTGGAAACATCGCTCATTTAGGTAATCCTTACACCAATCCAACAGTCTGCCCCTAACACCACTATTTTCTAGCCGTTCTATTAGAAGGTCATGCCGCAGTGTATCAAAAGCCTTACCATAATCTATAAAGACCAACAATACATGTTTTCTAGCGTTCAGATTACTGTTAACCTCATCCGTGAAGCGGGACAGCAATTGCGTTGTACTTTTTTTAGCCTGAAAACCATACTGTTGACCAGAGAGGATTGTTTGAATAGAACTTTTGAATCTTACTACACACATACTTTTCAACAATCTTGTCCATAACTGGTAAGATTGTAATAGGGCGATACATTGCGTAATCATGGGTGTTACCACCCTTAAAGATGGGTCTAACAATCCCAGTTTTCAAATCTTTGGGGTAGCGTCCCAACGCAATGCTGGTGTTTAAGAAACGTGTTATGGCACCTACTATTCTGTCTGATAGCCTCACTAAATCTATCCCCCGAATGCCATCAGCTCCTGGAGCTTTGTTAGGATTGATATTTTTGATAATTTTATAAATATCGCCTTTTTTTGCAGTCGGGAAAAAGATTGACTTATCAACTGGCCTCTCATAACTGTTTTTGTTTATTAACTTATGTGAGCAATTAGAAATAATGGATTTAACATTATACTGAAATTGATCTGCGAAGCCATCAGCCAGTTTTTCAGTGTCTGTCTCATTAAACGCTTTTATTATAAAATCATCAATTGAGTTCACTACTTTACCAGAAATTTTATTTATTATTTGCCATAGCTTTTTAGGATCGCATTTTGATTGATTAATTTCTGTCTTGATTTCTTTTTTCTTATTTTTAAGTATAATTTTATTTACTTTATTTCTTACTTTGTTATATTTAGCTCTTATTTCTTTATTCCCGGTGTCTTTTAGCCATTTTGAAAATAAATTGTCACGTTTTTTAATTATGTTTGAAACATTTTTATTTACCCATTTGAACACATTGCGTTTTGAGTTACCGATTTTATGTAAATATTTCGATTTATCATAGCATTCGTCAAACTGTTGCTTAATAAATTTATATATCTTATCGGGACATTCCATAGATAAAGTTAGGTCCCAGTTCACTTTATCCAATAATTCCTTAAGTTTATTATTATCAATCCGAGTCACATAAGTAGGAACACCCCGTACATGCGAGCTGCCCACCAATGTCGCAACCGTTACCCGATGATCCGCCAGTACGGTGCAAAGCGCGGCGGTGTACACGTCTCTCATGCGGGATCGTACAAAAATGTGATCAATACAGCTTTTAGTTATTAATTCTTTAATTGCTTCAACTCTAGTGTAACTATTGATACCGCATGAAAGGCCATGCCCGCTCATTATGTCAGTATATGATTTTTTGACAGGGTTTGTTATTTTCAAATTTATATTTATGTCGCCCAGAAAAATCAAGTCAGTGTTTGCAAATCTATCCAACATTCTGTCTAACTCACATATGAAATGTTGTTTACTACAATTCGGTGGCCTATACACCGCACACAATCCTACAGCATACGAAGTTGTAGTTATAGTGCCAAGTAGGCATTCATAGTGCTGTGAGGTAGCCCTAATTTTAGTAAATTTGTGGCTGTTTTTAATGTACACAATTATACCGCCCCCTCTCTTATGATTTCTTAACTCTGTAAACATTGTATAGCCTTGCAGATTATATAGGGATTTGACATTATCCGAGATATTAACCTCAGTTACTACCAAACAATCGATTAATGATTTTGAGACATGAATAATGTGTTCTATTTTCGAGAAATTCTTGATTAAAGATCTTACATTTACGTGTAAAAATGTTATATTCTGTTTGTTACTAGGAATTTTATTTTGAAAGTTTGTGATATCTATACAATTAAATAGTTCTGTAATATTATAATTATCCATATATTCCATAATAATTAATTTTAGATATAGTTAAATTTAGTTATAAAATTTAAATAGGATAAAGGAAACTTATATATTATAAATAATTAAATGATAAATTATTAGTGAATATTAATCTTACTTTTGATTTGACAATAGACTTTGGATGTCAGTCTTAGTTCTAATTTTAAATATCTTAGAGTTATCATTCTTACGTGCTAAGATTTTACCATCTTTGAACCATATATATTTAAAAGCATCTTTAATCTCCTGCTTAGCCTGCCACAGTAGATTTTTATGATATGTAGACATCGCCTCTCTGACATAAATTTTTTCATTTGCTTGAGGACCACACAATTTTGGTAAGATATCCCCTGCAGTGACAACGGAACTGCGGGCATTAAGTACCAGTTGTTGCTTGGCTGATTCATGACGAACACGGACTTGTACTGACCCATATCCATTCCGTCTAGGGGGTAGTGTTTTGATGGATAATACGTCTTCCTTTTGTCCTCCGATTTTTGCGAATACGGCCTCCACGACTTTAGGAATATCCCGATCTTTCACGTCAGGAATGCCTGAGATTTCCACTTGATCCACCAGTAGCTGCTGTTCCAATTCATAGCTTCGTTGTTCCAGAGACTCGATCTTCAAAAGGTAAGACCTGTTCTGGTTGTCCAAGTAGATAATTTTCTTTTCCATCTCCTTTACTTTGGTAGTTAGTGCATCCACAGATTCTGAAAATTCATCCACCTTTTCGCTGCAATACTGTAACGATGTTGAAACAGCTCGTATCTCTTGCGTAATAATATTTCTCACTTCTTTTCTTAGGTCCTGTAGTAATTGTTTTACATCAACCGAGGCTCCCTGGATCATGCCATCATCATCATCCTCTTTATCTTCACAGTCAGCTAACGTTACAAAGGACCTCCTGCGAGATGAGTTTAGGTTACAATCGTTACACGTCCATTCGAGATTTTCGGCAGCTTTTAGGGCACCAAGCTGTTTGTTGCTCAACCCGGAACACTCTGTGCTTGCGTGCACGATTTTTTGACAACGGCTACATTCCAGGATTGTAGTTTTCTTATTTATTAACTTATTACAGCTGTGACACTTTACCATAATGCGGGTAGATTCAATACAGTCTATTGTGAGTATCACTGTTTTCCAGTTATAAACGCCTTAGCATCGCCAAAAATCCTAGATAATACTTTTACTAATAGAAACTGGCTAAACTGATTAAATTACACAAAATTTACACTAAAATTAACAACAATATAACTGTAAACAATTTTAAATTTGTGGCGCGAAACGCATTACTTTCGCAATTACCCAATATATGAAGTAGTAGCGTAATATAGTAGCGTCAATAACAGATCTCGATGTTCTACTGACCTACATAAAACTATGATTTAATAATATTTAGTACTTAGTATAGTATAGTACGTTCTTTAGTATTTGGCATTGGTGGTGATATCCATCCATCAATCTCAGCAAACTCAGGTCAGCTTAAAGATACAGTATCTGCGGTAAAAAATATCAAAATGTATAAAATATACAGTTTCTTTTCAAAATTCTCCATTAATCAGCACCTGTTTTAATGTTCATGTTTTAAAGCGCTTTAAAAAAGCTATAAAATATCATCTTATAGTTACGAAAAGCCATAAAACGAATTTCTAAACCTCTCACAAGATTTCGTAACGTTCGTTTCGTTTCTAATGTTCGGTTAAATCCAATAAGTGTGTGTATTGAATTTGGACGAAGATATGTACCGCCCACACTGACCCATAGGTGATAATAGCTGTTAATGCATTTTGCTGACCCGTTTACATTACTTGCTTTCGATCTACTAAACAAAATTCAATTAAACCAATTAGCCAAATTGAACAAACAAGCTTATAACAAAATAATAAAATCTTCAACAAAATCAGAAGCTACTTTAGAAGAATTAAGTGCAATAAAAATCAGTTTATATGGAGAAAATCTTAAATTTAGAATATAGTAAGTAAAAAAATACTTTATCATATCAATTAAAAACGCATTCAACATGGCGTATAACAAACATATCTTTTATTTTTGAACGCATCTGTTTACGATTCGAACCAATCTATTCAAAGTTACAAAAACTAGACAGAGTAAATAAATTCTTACTTGCAATTTGCTTAAACTTCGCTGCTTATTCTCACAACAAAGTGAAAGGTCAGTAGACATAAATCAAATTTACGTCTCATTAATTCATCTGCATCCACGTACAAATAAATTTATTATGACACATCACCACTTAGTGGCAAAATCCCGTCAACACAGTAGAAAATAAATTGCTGGATTTGATTTATTCGAGGTATATAAACATATATATAACATTGTATTAAAATATTTGAATACAAACATCATATTACCTTATGTTATTAAATTTATTTATCACAATTAAACTGTGAACGAATCTTAATAAAATAATTGATAAAAAAATTAAGCATTTACAGCGTTTTATTTTTATATGAGAAAGGTATGAGAATTAATATTCCCTCTACTCCTTTCTAATCTTTTATCTCTATCCTTACAGTCAGCAGCGAACTGGCTGCACATTTGCTTGTATAGCTATGGTGGGGTGACTACCTAGCATAAAATGTACAATTAGACTTTCTGACAACAAAAAAATTCTAACTACAATTTTTTTTTAATACTAGCTGGTGCTCGCGACTTCGTCCGCGTTGAAGAGTATAAAACGCCATCTACCGTGGAGCGGATCGCTAAAAATATCACCAAGCATTGTCATATTAGTCATATCATATATTCTGGATAGATGGCGCTGTCAAGTGTATCCCGGGCCAAGCCGCTAGTAAGCATTTTCCGGCAGTAAAAAGTAGCCTATGTTCATCAGGGATAATGTCGGCTTCTAATGGTAAAAGAATTTTTCAAATCGGTCCAGTAGTTTCGGAGCCTATTCAATACAAACAAACAATCAAATCTTTCCTCTTTATAATATTAGTATAGATTTATATCCGTGCCTTAAGCTTTTGTATAATTCAAATAAGGTAATGTCTTCTATTTAGAAAATTATTGTTTAAAGTTTTTCTTAATGATGTTTGTGTAATTTGAAGGTAATAAGTACGTGAGTTACCCGTGGTCCACCTGCCTAGTTTACCTAGGTGGACTACGGGAATTTGAAGCGTGTAAGGTAGCTCAGATTAGCTAAAGTAATGTAAAGTAAGAAGGCAAGCTAAGTTAAGGCAGGGATAGTAAGATTTGTAATAGTTAAGATTTGTAATAAACAACTCCGACTATCCTTTGAGCCCAAGCCTGCCATATCTACTGTAAGTTGCTCAGAATTTGGGGTATTCTGCAGGCTGCTTGATGTTACCATTGACCAGATGTTGTCATCAGGTCAAGGTTAACCATGGCATAAAAATACCACCGAAGTATACTTAATTACGCATTACGCATTACGTATTAATCTAACTTGTAGAAATTAGTGAAATCTCTTCATAAACTAGAAAAGTAGTTGAAAACTAGTAGATCTTCATTAATTATAACTAAGTCGGGCGACTTAGTTATAATTAATGAACGATCACGTCAGCTTTCATACAATCAAAATCGTTATATACGTTTGAGAGATACTATTCTACAGCAGACATACACATACAAAGACACGCACATCAAACTTATAACCGTACGTCGGGCGTCATATGCTAAAAATGTGTAATTAGTAGAAATTAGACGCTGAGTTTCAAGTGAACTCGACCGTTTGAACGGTGCTCCAACAAAGTTGAGCAAGCGTGGGCCCGCAATAATGTCAAGCAGCCCACTGCGGACGCGTCGACAACTATTGAGCAACCCTAAAGTTGTATTTAATAGCCTTTGTTATTGTATTGATTGTTAATGAGTTTACAACGTGTTTCTCTTTAGTAATTATGATGGAGTAACATTTGTTAACAAATTTGTGTTTCGAATTATCAATGAATATGACTGTGTTGTATTATATATCCTTGCGACTTGCTTGATGTAATTTTTTCTTCCAAATTATATGTTACACAAACCTTTCTCGTTTATCTCCATTTCCATTAGTGAAAACCGTTTCGAAATCCGTTTGGTAATTTATAAGAAATTAGACAGGAAATAGACACGGGTGAACAGCGACTTTATTTTATATGTATACGTATATCCATAAAGAAGAAAGAAGACAGATAAAGTAGGTATGATACCTACCAGAATGAAGGTTTCTCCAAGAAACGAATCTCTGGTAATATGTGTGTATCATCCCCCAAAGGGGTGTAGTTTAGTGCCTACTCAAGACGTTGAGGGAAAAATCGGAAAAATCAGCGAATAGGGAGAAGGGTGGCTTCACATGTCAATGTTACATGTGGGCGTGTCCTAATGCCTACCTAAAAGTATATTCGGTTTTGTGACTAGAAATCTTAACTTTTCTTTTTGCCTGTCTTAATTTTAGTTTTAAGGTTAGCACCTAATATTCTTTCACAGCTTTGTTTCATTGTTCATCGCTTAAAATTTTAAATATCATAAATATTTTGAATTTTGAATCTTGAAAGATCTTGAAATCTAAAATTGAAGTCTGTTGAACATTTAAAAAAAGATACGCTGTCATTGTGATTGCCATTGGGATTTAAAGATCCACTATAGCATGACCTTGGTAAAAAATCAAGCTAAAAACACTATTATTACAATACTAGCTGGTGCCCGCGACTTCGTCCGCGTTGAAAAAGAAGAAGTAGCAAAAAAAAGTAGAAAAATCGGTTAATTCGTTTAAGAGTTATGAAGGAACATACATACATACAATAACTACACTTACAGATTTATTATTAGTATATATTATGATTGATTATGAGCACAACAAACATTTATAAGCATTGGTTTTGTTACAATAAATATTTGTCTTAACATTGCCTAAATAATTTTTGAATACATTTTATTTATTTTTATTTATTTATTTAATAAAGTACACAAACAGATTGCAATTATTAACTTAAAAAAAATACATGTATAAGGAAATTTGCTAAATTGCAGTCCTAAATAGTATACATAGCTTGACTAACTTAATTTTAACTAAACACTAATGAGCTTAACTAACAATAATAATCTGAACTAACAATAATATCAAAACAATAAAACACTAAATAAAGTCTACTTAAATATTAACCTTAATCTACTTTTAAACAAAGAGAACCTATTGTCGAATATATCAAGCTCTTCAGATCTGACCACCACATCATTGAAAGTTCGACACATCCTAACATTTTCTACCGTTACTGCCACTAAACGAGCCAGTAACGACTATTGAACTATTTTCCACTACTAAGTTAGGTTATAAATTAATACTATTTAATTCTTAAAATTTTTCCTAAAATGCTCAATTTGAATTTTATCTTAATTATGATGATGTAAGTTATTATGATTTTTACAAATAGTGCTGCGCGAAAAAATGTGTTCTCAGTCATGTTTAATTACAGCAATATTTTTAAGTTCATCAACGCTCTCTGTAATTATCTAGTGTAGTGTTATGTCTTAACTTCTGGGGTTTACTTAAAGGTTGGTTTACATTTGACTTCTCTTAATGTAGACTCATATTAAGTCTTTTAATCATACACCTGACTTTGTATGACCTTATGTATGTACGTGTTAAAAAATCGTACCAAAGTAATACCAAAGTAATTGCAGTTACATTTTGTGGGAATTTCCATTTTGATTAACTTCCTGACTTCTCTTTTCCAAGATTTTTTTAAAAAATTGCAATAAATATTTTTTTTTAATAAAGATGGGTTTGCCTTTGACCCAGAAGATGCCTATTCACTAGAATTTTCAAAATATTTGGGTTAAGTATATTAAATAACCATTCTTATTAACTTATTTCTTCATACCCTAATTTGTTATTTGTCTTTAAAACGTACACTTGTATTACTGATGTAAAATAAAAAATTTAAGATTTTAAATTTCAAATTTAAGAAATAAAATTGGTTTTCAAAATTCTGAATGTCAGACGCGTGCAAGTGTAAACCGTACTTAATGTTATCATAATGAAAAATGTTCATACATTTGTCATGCACCAAACTAAACTGGTATGATATTTAACAAGCACTGTAACGGGAATTATGATGTTGATAGTGTTAAAAAAGATGAAGTTAATATTATAGACACCGTTAATTAACTTTTAAAAGGTAACGCATATAATTACAATGTTGGATGTAGCCAAGCGTTGCATGTACATTTTATATTTTTTTATCAACTTCATGATTGCGTGACAGTCACTATAAGAGAATCTTTAAAAATATCTTATCTCGTCTTTAAATAACATAACAACCCTTTTAGGTTCCGGAAAGTATGTGTGGCATTTTTTATAAATAAACTTCGTGACACGGTTACAAAAATTTAAGCCAATTTTGGAGTGAATGCTGTTTAATGGTATGAGTCTTCATAATTACGACCATAGGTAACGGAAACTATTATTATTACTAATGCTACGACAAATAAAATGTTATAAATATGTACCTAGCAAATAAAATATGTAGAGTATTTTCCCATTTCATTAGAACTAGACTTTTTATTGATGTTTAAATCATCATAAATGGTCCAATATTTGCAGGATGCGGACCCAATCTAATTATGAAAATTTTCATAGATTTCCCTGCCGGGAACAAACCCGGGACCTCTGAGACAGAGCGTTAAAGCAAGCGCCTTAACTACTCGACCAAAAGGCTCAGTACTTTATTTTAACTTCATCTGCACGGTTAGCAACCTACCATCAGGTTAATCGTCAGCCTGACTGGCAACCTTTATATAAAAAAAAAATTGGCAACGAATTTAAGAACAGAAAAGTTATGTCACTGCAGTTTTCCATTGTCTAATAAGAAATTACACATCTGAAAATTATCTACTACAACCTGAAATGAGCTCTATTATGCTGACGTTAAGTTTGGTTTTCACAGTTCTGGGATGTGGTTTTATAAGATTATTTTCTTGCGTTCGTACCACATGAGAGCATGTGAAGGGTGTGACGTCATACGTGTAGGCGGGAAAAGTCGCAATTTTTCACATGAAGCTCTACTATTGGTGTAGATATAGCTACGGTTGTGTGCGAGCTAAACATTTACGTGGCACACACTCAAACACACTATAATATCTCAGAAGAAAAGTTAGCATCTTTATTATAATACTTGCCGGCGACTTCGTACGCGATGATAAATTAAAAATATAAAAGCAATTATAACGCTTGACGCCTTGTTGCTATAACACATTGGCCAGGAGTTAGTGACAGTTTTATATTTTAGAAAATCCCTCGGGAATAGTACTTTTTTCTTGGATGAAAGGTACCCTATGTACTTTCTGGTATCAAAGACAACGTGTATGCAAAATTTCATGGTGATCGGTTCAGTAGTTTTTGCGTGAAAGCGTAATAAACAAACAAACTCACATTCTCATTTATAATATTAGTAAGGAAAATCATTTACAATCAACTTGTAATATGGATTTGAACCTCGTTCTGCTGTTATAATTGAGTGTTAAAGCCAGAAGCTAATCGCTTTTATTTTGAACTGACTTACCTATCCGTTTTCTCAAAATACAAATATAAAGAAAATATATAAGTAGGTATTACATAAAGCCTGACACGTTTATTGCATAATTTTTAATATTTTTAGATGATCCCTCTTGAAGATTTATGCCTTTTTCGTTCCGATATTTTGTCCCATATTCTAAAAATTTCCTCGTTCGATCCATAACAATATTATATTAGATTAAAAGTGAATTACATATATGAAATGTACCCTATGTCCTTTCCTGTATTGTATACCTGAAGACGTGTGTAAAAAATTTCACAATGATCACATACTTAGTATTATGTATTATGTAGTATTATGTATTATCTGAGAGTGTTATGTAGCAAGTGCGACTGCCCCATACTATCTTTTTGTGTCAAATTAGTTATAGGGATTGTTAAATAAGATAATGTGTAATAATTTTATTTTTAATGTGTATTGTACTTACTAACATAGTTTTAAGTTAATATTGTTACTAACCATGATGGATCTGTGTAATCTGAATATGAATAAATTATTATTATTATTATCATAGCAATGTCTCAAAAGTGTTAATAAATAAAGTACGAAGTCTCCTAAAACAACGTCAAACGAATAATATCCGAAGCACATCATAAAAGATTTTTTTTTAATAAAAGCCACGACTGGAAAAATATATAAATTCAAACCAAAGAAATCCCGCTTAGCGAGATCGAAGTGATTTTATTTCCTCAATACTCTCATATTTTTCATACTCTCGAGGATGACATATCACGTTGAATTATAATCTTATTGTCGTTCAAGTTAAATACGACCTTAAAAGTGAGTGGTTTAAGGTTCATTTTAAATTGTAACTCTTAACAATCCCTCTTTACGCTTCCATACGATTTCACCCAGTAATGATTTGCCTCGTAATGAGGGAGACGCAAGTAATATTCTGAGAGGAAAAACACCAATCAATAATATACTGGATGTGAACTATTAAAAAATTAAATAGACAAAAAAATATAATTATTTTATTATTAACTAGTTTACGCCCATGACTTCGTTCTCGTATTATTATTTTGACGTATTATATACTATTGTTTATAAAGTATAGTCTATGTTACCCGCTGATATAAATGTAGCTTTCTATAGGTGAAAGATTTTTCAAAATTGGTCCAGAAGTTTTTGAGTTTATTCATTACAAAGTATATTTATATACTCATGAATTTATATAATATTAGTAGCTTTTGCCCGCGTCTTCGTCTGCATTCCTGGAAACTTTTTATTAGGTGTAAGCAAAAGCTATGTAATCAAACTGTTATCATATAATAATAACTGTAACTAAAATAAATAAATAAATAAAAAAATCCTTGGAAACTGTTTCGTTTTCTGTATGAAAGGTACCTATTTATTTATATTTTTTTGGATATCCAAACAACATTTATGCAAAATATATTATGATATTTGGTTGAGTCGTGAAAATGAAACGTGTAAAAAATCTCAAGCATATTATAAAATTAAAAGCATTGTGTCTAATCCAGTATTTAAATTAGTAATTCTTGGGAAAAATATCCGTTCTTCCGGAGTTTATTATTGCTATTATTGCTTCCATACGTCAAACGGAGTTTTTGGTTCATAATATTTTTATAAGTCTTTCGAAATTAAATATAAAATTTCATATATCAACTTGGCACTTCATAAGTAAGTACACATGTAAGAAATTGTTGATAATAAGAATTTATAATTACTAACTTATTACTTACCTTGTAAGTTGTTTTTTTTATTATGTTGCTTAAAACCTTTATTAGCTAACAGTTAGGCTTAATAATTATTTAAAAAAATTACGTACTATGAAAATAAAGAGTCTTAATAAAATCATCATTTGATGTAGTTTCCTTTAGAGAGTTTATTACTAGAAATTGATTATTTTGAAAGGCATTGAGAAGCATCAAATATTTATGTGTTTGTATTAATATTTGACATCGATACTATAGAGCTGCACGAAACCAAATAATGGCAACATTTGTCTCAAAAAAGTAATGTGGTGGATAAAAAAAAATCTCAAACAGATTTCTCCATTGCCCTTTTTAACGTAGAGGTAGACAGGTAGGTAGATTGATGGTAGGTGGCTACCGTCGCCTATTAGTACAAGCAATTCTATAGGTGCTACAAGTGCGCAGTCGAGTGCTACAAAGTACATAGGGAAATTGACTCTGAAACCCCTTATTCATCACTGAAACTCAACAGCACATAACGGTGATGAATTTATATGGTTATCAATTTATGACTTCACGTGTGCCCTGCCATTATAAGGGCAAAAACCTTTTAAACCTGTGTCTTATTCGCTTTAACAAGTTTAGCAGTGGCTGCTTCATCTCATTAGCGCTGACAACATCACATTGCATAACTTCAAGTACTTCCACAAAGGCGGTTACATTTTTCATATAATACTTGTCAAAATGCCCCCACACGGAACGTCTCCGTGCCTGAGGCTATGCCGTAACGAGTGCCCGTGTATGAAGACTCTTAACACGAAAGCCACTTGACTCACTCCGTCCCTGTCCAACGCTAAGCGCGAGAACGGGACGGGAAGAACACTACACCCGGTCATATTTTTCCCTTTACCACCCTCGCCATCTGAAGCGTTCTTTTACATAAAAGAGGTTCTCCAGAAAATAATAACGGCAGCTCAAAGGGCGTCCAACTTTCGTCATTCGTAGCTTTGATTTTCGACTTGGCAAAGAATTTCTCAGACCACAAAGGTATGAAGCGAGGATTTCATTTAAATACTTAAATAATATATTGATACTTCAGCAAAAGACGAGTGGTAGGCCATTCTGTAAAATGTTAAAATAATTAAAAATGTACACCAAAGTTTTATGGAAATATTTGATTTGTCCAAAATTTCAACGTAACCATACTTGTGGAGGTAAATTTAGAGACCTCAAAAATTTACGGACCTTGCGAAGGATGTACACTGGGAGGTCAAAACAAAACATTGTTTTAATTATTTGCAACAATACTCAATTAAGTTATGGTTATGCACTAAATATATTTTTTCGATTCATTTAACAAAGATAAAATGAAATAGCTGTAAGGAGATATCTGACCAGTTATAACTGGCAAGCAATTAAAAATCAATGATCCACATGAAAATTTGAAAACGGAACTCGCGGAACAACTTGCTATAAACATTAACTTTCTATCAGCACTTTATGGGCAAAAGTTAAAATGTTCATTTGCTGCAAAGCTGCTACATATCTCTCGAGTAAGCGAGAGCATTTTGCATGACATTTTTTTTCTTCAGACGAGAGATTTTATGACGACAAATGACAAAAATACTCAACGTTTCATTGTGAAACTTGCGAGTTTCGAGCATTTTTGTACGCCCTCAGCTCTTCCCTATACATGTGTACAGAAGGGCGAAGTTATTTGCCTGCGCTTCTCTTCCGTCCATTTGCCCCGCCACCCACCTCCTTGCTTCCGATTTCCACATTCCGCCTACCACCCGTCGCATACACCTTCATCTCCAAATTCAAACCCTAACCCGAGATCAGCAAGACACGAATTTCTTTGAACAGCTCCGTGCTATTTTTCTTTCACCTTCAAGAGAAACGTGACATTTTTCGTCGCCACATAAATTGGAACTCTGAAATCAGGGCGCTATATTTGAATTTAGATCACCACGTAGCACGGATGTAGGACCGTATGGTATTGTTGTAGTCCACGCGTTCTCCCCGCGGAGTGTGGAGCGGCATGGACCGTACGAAAAACATATTTTTTAGATAACGACAATGAGAAAGGAAAATATTCAGATGAAAATTCTCCGATACGGCGCGCCGGGTGTGCCCGCGTGGAAGATATTAAGGGGCGGGTGTAACACTTAACGATATTTTTCGACATGCTTTACTTTTATTGCTAACTCATGGCTCCGATATCGGATACCCGTTTGTCGTATATCAAACGGGCAGTCAAAACTCTACACATTAAGAAAATGAGTCGAAACATTGTCTATAATATGTATCAGCATGTAATACATCTATTAAGTCGCGACTTTCATTATCAATATAATCTGTAATGTCAGCATTTCTTAAGTTCCACTTTCGGGCCCTAGGCTTCAATGTTTGAGGAAGTATAGTTTATATCACGCTAACGCTATCTTCAAAGGTTGTTAATATAGTCTTCAGCGTCAGTCTTCTTCTTCTTAGTTGTACACTCTTGGCTGAGTGAATGTGGTCATGGATCATGTAATATATCTGCGAGGCTTCTACATTTTTCTATATTCGTGGCCCTACATGTACCTTTTTACTCTTTACTAGCTGTTGCACGCGTCTTGGCCCGCGTAACATTATAAAATATAGCCTATATAACTTTAATAACGCCTAAACCGCTTCTTATCCGTGGGACTACCGGTGGTACTACTGGTAGTACCAAGAGAATTATTTTTTGCCCGTAGTACTACTATGCTGTCTGGTAATGCCATATTTTTACCTCTGGTACTATTTATTATTTTAAGATATAAATATTACAATACAAACGTATTCGAGATATGCTTATGCTAGAAAAATTGAGGCCGTTAAATGTCAAAAACAAGAATCACTAAAAAAAATCATTTTTCATAAAATCTCGCATGATAAGATATTTTGTGTAGTTATTAAACCGAGGATTGTTCGGGAAATTCTAAACCAATATCTTTCCCGAGGAGTTAAGTAACATGATATTAGCATCCCTCTGTAGAGAAGCGAGATGGAAATATATATAAAACGCTCAGTTGGAAAGAGACGGCAGAGCTTAGGGGACGATCTTGTCTAAAGGACATTGGCCTCTAGGGCACGCGACCGTTGATTCGTACGCTTTTAATTCTTTTTATTAATTATACATGGACTTCGTAGTCTTGAACTTTAAACTGCTTGTAAAAAAATACTTATAAACGGGGCACGAGGCTCACGTAACGTTTTCATTAACATTTTCATAGTGAGCCAATTCCAATTTATTATTTTATCAAACTTGTTCATTGATAATTCCAACGGGGTTCGTACAATTTGTTATTCCGCGACACACTTCAGCAAAATATCCAATTATAACAGTATCCACATAACGGTTACTTTAATTTTAATGCGAACCTTCAATTTGATACATCATAATTTTAAAATGAGAATATGTACTTATATTTTATCAAGTACTTTACTTAACTCAGGGCTCTTTCACCAACTACAACTAAACTGTTGATTAGTTACTTTTAGAAATAATTTTATTTTTTATTAAATTATGCACTCGGTTTACTGCATTATTCGATAGGCGATTTTTTTTATCATTTTCTTTTTAATGTTTGGGACTTTTACCGCACAAACAAAGGTATAACAGCTCCATTATCCCTGGTGACTGGTGACTTTAAATGACAGTTAGCCTACTTGACAGATGGTGAAAGAGGCCCTAAGTCCTTTTATTTAATCATACATAAATGCGAATGTTTGTTATTATGTTTGTTACTGTTTCACATTAAAACTACTGAACGTCTAGATGAAATTCGGCACAGACGTTACTTTAACATATAGGTAGGTACTCCATATTCGTAAAAGCATACGTTGCACAAAATTTAGATGAAAATTGCAAGTATCAAAACTGACCGAACCCTGAACAAATCTTGAATGGCGTCTCCCGCTCATTAAAGAGCTTTTTCTCAGCTTGGGCGACGGTGTTTTCATTCCCAACTTAATAGGCGACGTCGGTTTCTTTAATGTAAACTTGGCAATGAACGGCGATCAGTGAGGGGTGGCTCGGCAAATTGGGTCAGCTTTTGACTTAATTTTTTTACCAAGGTCGAATATAATCAATAGAAGGGGCGTTGGCGTCGCCGAGTAATTAGATTTTTAGGGTATCGATTGTGAGGTAGGTCGCGGAAAATCGATGCGTTTTAATCAATGCACCAGTCACACCTCATCTCTAGGTATTCCTGTTTTTTTTTAAATCAATTTTTTTACAAAAATAATTTTTTTTTCTTCAGTTTAAATACGTAACTTTTTACAATCATTGTGTTACCACGGAAGTTCACAGGAAACTGGTGAACTCTTTGGTTATTCCTTAGCTACACAAGCACAAGCACAGCAGCTATATAAGTTGCTAGCTATAAATATTAATTCAATTTTTCGAACATGGTCGAATGAGTTGAATTAAATATGGTTGAATTAAACAGATTTTCCGTCAGTGGACCGAATCAACTGAAGCAGAAATGGTCTCCGAGTGACGCGGAAACAGAAATCAAAAATTGGGATGGACAGAACAGACTAAGTATCGACTAAGTCGTTAGGTAAGATATTTAAAATTAATATGCCGTGTTTGTACTGTAGCTTTAAGTTCACTATCACCTTTCCTTTTCACTTTTCAAGATGATCTCTTAAAAAAGACTAAGCCCAGTCACTATTGACAATAGCTCTTACCATTTCGGTTTATCCACTTGTCAGTCAAGCGTGTACGGACAGCAAAAAACCGGGTGTACAATGGGCACAAAGCCTTCTTACAATATTTGTTCGAAGCGGAATGCGGTAGCTGAGGAGTGCGCAAATATTGTGGGAGCGGTCAATACACTCACGCGTGAAACTCTATAGTACAGTCAGCAAATAAAGTTACGCATCTCGCCACGGTACACTTGACGGTCCACAGTGGTATCACGACCATTGAATCTTTATTATGATGAGTTGGTTTGTGTACTAAAACTTAAAAATTGACACTCTAACTCACAAAAACACAACCAATGGTTTTATATCACGATAGTCTTCTGCAAGATACTGTTTACTGCCGCTAGAGGGCCTGCCCTGGTCCCTTTGGCTGCGAACGTCATGTTTAGTTAAATATTTATTACACTTAAAACTATTAAATACAATGTGAAACATTATGGCTACAAAAATAATATACTTATATTACCGTCAGATAGAATTTATTGCAATTCATTTAGCGTTCATTTAAGTATTAGAAAGGATTTATTGGTGATTTGAAGCAAAGTCTTCGACAAAAAGTAGTTAATAATACTGGCCATTAAGAAAGTGTACAGGTATTATATTCACCGACGACACTTCGCATAAATCGCACAGTATTAAGTTACAATGGTGACGAAGTGCACGCGGATATTGTACAAGGCCACGGTCACTATTTATCAATTTTAATGGCGTAATAAAATTTACAACTATAAAATTTTGTCGTAAATTTAACTGCAAACCGTACATTGTCATTAATTCCTAATAGTTCTGTGCGTGGATTCGATGACCCTATTTATTGTTTTATTGTTATTTTTTTAATTTTTCTTAAAAAAATATCTGTACTAAAACAGTTTTGAAATCTCTACATACAAAAATCGTAACGCGCCGTATAATTGTTATTAGAATTTTTGGCTGTTTGCCTGTGAACTGTGAACGCTAATCTCAAAAACGGCTTAATGGATTTGGATAAAATTTAGCACACAGATAGCTTATTTTCCTGGATTAACATAAGTAATTTAAAAAAACTACCTTTTCTGGTGTCTTTTCTAAATAAGATTTAGGTTCCCCAGAGATCGTCTAAAAACATAATAAAAACATGAAAAAATATCATAGATTTACATGACTAATGAATAGTACCACCACGTGAATTGTACAAAAATCAAAAGTAAAATCACAACAATAGATACACCTATTTATTAGATACACGCAAATTGAAATCAAATATTTTTCTCGCGTCACATACGCGTGATATAAAATAAGTTTGGAAGCAATACCTCCCATGTAAAAGTTGGTGCGAACCAATTTACGTTAGCAAAGACGCCCCGACGACGACGACGTCAAAGAAAGAATTTCTCATAAGTTCAACGCAGAAGCCACAGTATAAGGGATACGCGGTTGTATAACTATATTTTTTGTATCTTTTACTTGTCAGGAATAATAGCATGAACTAATAATAAGATTGATGTTACGACAGAGGTTCCAAAAACTGTATACCATTGTAACAGATACAACTGCTCTCGTCTTTTAGGTAAGAACCGATAGATTTCTGTAGCGAAAATTTTTCCCTGCATTCTTAATAAATGCCTTGTAAAAATATTTCGATTGAATGGGAAAGTTGAATCAAAATATTTTTATTTTATTGTGGTTTTCACTAATAGAAAGAACGATAAAATACAGTTTTCTGTAACTAAGAGTAGGGGAGGGAGGGACTAACATAAGGGAACGTACCCATACTACGTGACCCGTTCGAGCGAGGGGGGGAGGAGGGGTCTTAGGTTTTTGTCAAGTAGTCAGTTTTTACATATTAAATATTAATCTCTTTAAAACCATATTTATGAATTACTACGTGAATACTAGAGGGGGAGGGGAGGTCTTGGCATATACTACGGATGGTCACCGAGGGGGGAGTAAATTGTAAAAAAATAGTCACGTAGTATGATTACTTTCCCTAATATGAAACCCGATAAAATTCAAAATCAAAGAGATATTTTTTTTTAAACTTTTTATTAAAGGACAATAATATTAACATTAAAAATTGATGCTACAAATTTCCTAGACCGTGTCCATAAATCACCTTCGTCTCGTAGAAAATTGATAGATAATACCTTTAACCTACTGCATAATTGATACACTGTGGTAATGATTTACCAACGTGTATCCAAAAGACTTATATTAAAAGTTTATTACGTGGCGTACTTTGTACTTATATCTTGTTATCGGCAAAAATTTAACATTGTTATAAGAACGATTTTTATTTCATTTTCTCCTCGCAAATATTTATTTCCAAATTAGAAAAAATATATACAAAAAACGAATCTCAAAGTTTAAGCACTCTACTTTATATGTTATATGTTTATATGTGTGTTTCATATACTTTAACACTATATCTATAGATATATGAAAATAGGTAAGAACGATACAGTTCGTTATATTTTTCTACTCTGTTTATGAAGTGATTAAATTGGGATTTTTTTCTACATAATCGAAATTATTTTGGTGACATTTCGTCAAAGGGCAATTAGTCGATTTTACTAGTAAGATTTTTTATACAATAAATCGTATATCATAATTAGCTATTAGAGAAACATTATAAGTAATTGTTTTGACACATGGCTACTACTACTGGTCCGTGAGCCAGCGACAGATTTTCATGACCAATTTCCTCCCAGTCGATAACTCGTAAAATGACTGAGAGAGTTGTATCATGAAGCGTTGTGAACGTCAGTTGCGGCTCCGATGGTGGGTTGAGCAGTAGAGTGGTAGCCGCCCACGCACATAATAAAAAAAAAATTAATCATTTATTCCCGATTAAAAATTCATCAAATTATAGCTAGCTTAATATTTTGAAGAAACAAAATTGTCAGCTATTTATAAAATGGTGGATTATGCGTCTGCAGGTCACACGAATATATACGTGTTCAGTGATTACCTCCCAATAGAACATTTATCAGATGATTGTTTATGTATTACTGTTAATAAATAAAAAAGTCAGCTGGCTATATCTTGGTGGAATGCTTGTCAGCTGATGCTCTGAAAGTGTAACGGGCTACCACAGCTCAACCCACCATCGGAGCCGCAGCTGACGTTCACAACGCATCATGATACCACTTTCTCAGGCATTTTACAAATTATGGACTGAGAGGAAATAATTGACGAAATTAGTGCCTGGCTTAGGGACCATGACTGACAATTGCCCTGGTGCAAGCAAATGTCGACTTAAAGGTGACGTACGTTTTCTTACCCCGACTGTACAAGTAACAATCGCAACAAAACCTTTCGAAATGATGAACGCTCAATAAGAATCTCATAAAGCAATCTCAAAGGAAGAATTCGTAATAAAAATTCTTGACTCCGCCCTCCCTACACACACGTACCTACTATTGGCGCATTGTGTTATCGGAAAAATGTTGAAAAGGGGGTTAGGTACCCGGGAAAGAGTTAGGGTGGGGCTTCATGTGTGAGATAAGATACTCCCGTTACAAAGGACATTAAGATTAGATTTCGTAAAAAGAAACATTAAGAACACCCGTGGAAAATCTCATCTCTTTCAAAATCTCTTTCATCATCTGTCAAGTAGGCTAACTATCATTTAAATTCACCGGTAACCGGGGATAAAGGAGCTGCAGCTTATATACCTTTGTTTGTGCGGTAAAAGTCCCAAATAAAACATTAAAAAGAAAATAATTAAAAAAAAATCGCCTATCGAAGGATGCAATAAACTGAGTACATATTTTAATAATAATAAAAATATTTCTAAAAGTAACTAATCAATACTTGTATTTGGTGAAAGAGGCCCTAAGTAAATATAAAAGTCTATTTTGTAAACGTGCTCAAGTACTGAGGCGGTACAGTCGATAAGAAAAATTATACAGTACCTACCTCCAGTCAATTACTACAGTCCCATTGAAACTTGTTTTCAATATGCAATTAAGGAAAAATGAAATATTTTCCATTGGTTGTGGTGGGCATAAATATCTTCTAAGAAATAATGAATAATAGGCATAAGAAATTATTAATAATGGGTTTATACCTCAAGCTGCAGAGATTTGGTATTATGCAATGAGTCTTAGAAGAAAACCAACTGCGCTATTGTGTGGCGAATAGTTTCATATGATATACTGACATGTTTTTCACTCGTGTTTTTTATTTATAACATTGTTATTAACAATTTTATGGAATCGGTGTTTTTTTTTTAGTTTTTTTCTTATAGAATTGAAACTATCAGGTTAATCACGATTATGTTGCCAGACAATTGGTAGAGAATGAAAATACGAAGAAAATGAGAGGTCGTATGACTCGATCGGATCGTTAGTATAGGAGAAAATCGGAAAAACCGGCCAAAGTGCAGTTTTTTTCTAAACTTTATAACTCGGTTATTTTTTGACATGCAGCGTAGATATTCCGGCCAGTATTAGTTATCAATATAAGCTTTATATGTGCAAAAAGCAGGTACTGTCCAATGCATAGTTTTTGATCTGTGACCATTTCAATTTTTTACTATGCAATTTTCCAGCAGGCCTGTATGCGACAGATATGGTCTGATTTCAATTTACGAAAACGATTTCGAAAGTAGAGTTTTCATACTTCAAAACGTATATCTTGGTTTTGCTTTAAAACGCTGAGAAGTATGTTAAAAATGAAGCTGAACATCACGAGAAACGGTCGAGCGCGCGAGTATCGGGTGAAGGAATATAACATTGTGTGTATTTGCGGTGTTTTACTTCACATTTGAATATCTCAGCAACAAAATATGAATATAACAAAATACATTAATATTATAAATACAAACATCCATGACTCAGGTACAAAGGTAAAATGTTAAGACATAAACATTTGCCCCTAGCGGGATTCGAACCGGTGACCGTTTGGTTAACAACTAGGGTTACTAACCACTAGTCAAACGTGTCGTCACTGGCTTCCATTTTTCATTTATCGAAACACCATGTTATTATTTCACTGTGGTTCTTAATAAGGAGGTTAGCTTAGCCCTGCTACTCTTTAAGCAAAAGCTTATACTAGAATTTTTCAAATTACTTACTCACTTTACTTAAAACTTTCAACATGTTGTTTCTCTTTGCTGAAAATTCACTATTGAAATAATTTTCCCTATAGAGTTTTATCACATATATAATAATACATCACAAGTATGAAAAAAGCGTGACTTTGAATAAAAGAGTTCTGTCAGAATATTGCGAAAGTTTTACTTGCAACAACTTTTATTAATGGCTGCCAAGGCAAACGTCTTTTGTTCTTCGCCCCTTTGAAAGTCTTTATCTGAATAGAAGTTGTAAATTTAACACTTTGCAGATCCTTTATAGATGGCTCACACAAACCAACTAGTGTTTGTAATGAAAACTTCGAGAGAATTAATAGCGCAGCTTTTCAATTTCACGTAATCTCAAAGCTTATATTTTTTTTTATAGAAACTTATATATTATAGAGGAAAATACAAAATGTACAGTATTTAGTTTCCACGTAATTTTTGGCTAATCTTATTATTACATAGTATAAATTGAAGTATGTCTTTCTGTATATCCACTAAACATCCTCTTAAACCACTCAATGGATTTTGATTTTTTTAATAATAAAACTATTACCTATATAATAAACCTACTAATATTATCAATGCGAAAGTTTCTAATTAATAGGTATTTTAAAGAAAATTCATCAAAGCCTCAGTAGAATCTCGTTAGCCAGAAAGAAACTTTGAACGCCTTTTACGTTCAAAGAACGCCACAAGTGCCGCAACTTTCAATCCACTTCGGGGAAATCTAAAATCTAAATAAACATAAACAGTGGGAAATTTAACCGACCGCAAGACGCATTTGTATTCATGGATGAATCCTTACTAACTTATTTTTTCCAACGCTTTTCCTATTTCATCTCTTTCGTTTAGCGCACAGTACAAACTAATTAAAGTATGGCATCTTTATAAATTGTTCTACACCTTTACTATTAGTTTACAATAACCGGAATATTTATATGAAAAACTGTCAATTTAACATTGACATTTGACTATTTTTCATATAAAAGTTACTGTAGCTTTTACACGTAAGCCGTACTTCAGTAAGCAGTACGTCGGACAGCAGGACACTCCGAAGCATGCCATATTTGAGTGCCCAGTCTGCAGTGGCAAGAAATAATACACAAGCTAGAATATCGCACCCTGATAGCCTCATCAATACTATGTTTGCGACCAGGGAAGGGTGGGATAGCGGAGCGAAAATGGTACGTGAAATAATGTCCAAACGAATTAAAGATAAGTGTCGAAGTCTCTAGATTAAAATTACAGTGCTCTTTGGAAATAATGCCTGTAAGTCTACCGTAAGGGTTGCAATCTGAATAAGGGGAGGCTTTAGCTTTAGTCCGTAGGTCAGACTAGCTGATGCAAAACTGTGAACATCATGATGGATCTATGATGGATAATTGATGGAAGATGAATGAATACTTTACCCTATTAAATGGATAAGTATTCTTTTAGAATAGGCTCTGTATTGTAATACTTCATTCTATAAAGAAGTCGTAAGATGAGCCACAAAACGCATTTTGTTTTACCAAAAAATATTACTATATAATTAAAAAATATTACTTAATGAATTGTCAATAGTAATCTATACCAATATATAAAGCTGAAGAGTTTGTTTGTTTGGTTGTACGCGCTAATCTGAGGAACTACTGGTTCGAATTGAAAAATTGTTTTTGTGTTAGATAGTCCATTTATCGAGGAAGACTTAGACTATAGAGAACGGAGTAGAAGTCGCAGGTACCAACTAATATGACCAATAAAGAAAATTATGGCTTTTCATACAAAATTGAGCTTTTAACCAAGGATTCATAAAGTATTCATATTTAAACTAACTAAATTATTTTAGTTTTGCCAGATACACTACAATTTCAGCCGATTTACTTACTGTTTGGTGAAATGTCGTTCCTACTAAACAACTCAGCAAATAAACTATTCACGTCTGTCTTAGAGTATTTAAGAGGAGTGGGTTAAATACTGAATACTATCTGTACTGTGCTCAAGCACTCGCCTATCTGTTGGCCATTCCTATTTAATGCTCAATCTATATACATTTGTCGGTTTGTACATACATTTCATTTACTTGGAATGTTGTGTCCTTTTCACGCGCATCTGCTCTCCTTGTCCTTTGGATTTCTAGCGCCAAATCCCACTTATAGCGTCTCCTGGCTCAGCTGAAATGGATTTTTTCTAATCTATGTGGATGTAACATGTTTGATACTTTGTATTTTTTCCTTACTGTAATTATTATTCTCTTATTTTTTTATTATACAGTGGTTTGTAGATGTATCCCTCCTTAGTATATTAAGGGCCTCTTTCACCAACTACAAGTGAAGTGTTGATTAGATACTTGTAGAACTTGATAGCACTCGGTTTAGTGCATCTTTCGATAGGCGATTTTTTTTTATTATTTTCTTTTTAATGTTTGGGACTTTTACCGTACAAACAAAGGTAAGTATATCAGCTAAATGATTCCCGGTGCAGGTGACTTCAAATGACGGTTAGCCTACTTGACATATGCTGAAGGAGGCCTTAAGACAGAACTATTGAAATAGCGACAGAAATAATAGGTCTCGGCAGACGTTGTATTGGCAGAATGTTGACTTGCCTGCTGTTAGTGTCAGCAAACAGAAAAAAGTCATTAAAACCTGTCCAGCCATTTAAATAAGAGTCTAGTGACATACGAGTCAAGAAGATATATACAAAACGACATAAATTACTAATAATTCAGGTACTATAGGATTTCACTTCGGAAAAAGTCCAAGCAAGCTGAAAATTTGTATACACGTACCTGTTAGCTCCCCAAATAACCCCTGAAAAGTCCCACGAGTCCAGAGGTGGGCATAACTTTTGACAGTATTTCACTCTATTCTTATTATTCTTACATGTTGTGTTGTTGTGTACTTATTGCTTTATAATAAGGTCCCGCTGCCAATTTTTTATATTTAGTGCAAGTATCAAAACCATTCGCATGAAACACAAAGAAGCGCCAAGGAAAGAATTCTGAGAGATATTTCTTTATATTCCGCGACACAACGGCTCTTGGGAAACATACGGACCGCCTCTAGGTTGCCACAATACCCGCTCGCCTCTTGTTCTCATGTCGGATTTCTGACTCAGTTAGATGAACATTCTAAGTACAAACTGTCTTGAAATAATGGATATCATTCAACTAATTCATTCAAATAATTTTTAATTCGACTGTACCTATTCTACAAGAGAGATAAGATAAATCCAACTTTCAGAAAAAGTTAGAATCCATGCTGGGAATCTTTTCTCCAAACCTCAGATTCAAAATCTCGACGCATGGGCCTTGTATCTCTCGTTAAGCGAGTTATTAGGAAGGCTATAGTCAAATTGCTCTTTTAGATCGTATCAGAAATGAATATAGGTACTTATCTGTAAACAAACGAAAGCCAACGATGTAACTCGGCGTATTAAGAAGTTCAAGTAGCAATGGGCAGAACAGCGTTGTAGCTTATGCTATGACTACATGCTGATCGGAGACCAATAAGTACGTTACAATGTACCCAATAAACATTTTTTCTTTCTTTCTAACATAATACTTACGGAGAGAAGACGGCTGTTGGGACCGGAAAGTTCTCCAAAGAAGACCATGGAATGGTAAACGCAGATCGCAGAGCAATCCACAAGATAAACACAGAATGGCTGAATATTCTTTGAATAAATGCATTTATACAGCCGTTATTCAAGCAATTTGGGCACAAAATAAATTGCTTTAAGCTGTATAGTAGCAACATAATAGCTGAATAGTAGCTGAATAAGCAACAAGAAGCCCATAATAGCCCATAGTGTTATAATAGCCCAAAAATCATTCAATACAGCATTTGCCTATCTAGTCAGCTCTAATACCCTTATAACAAAGCTTTAAACTGAATAATTTGTGAATTTCATACTGTTATCTGGCCTATGTGTTGCCTGGGCTGGACCCTGGATCTAGGCTTCTTCGGACATGTCCTGGTAAATTTAAACTTATAATGACGATCAAAAGAGTTTCTTGTAGAAACCTAATTGATAAATAAATATTTTGATTTTGATTTTGATTTCCTATTAGTAATCTATACTAATATTATAAAGATAGAAGATTTGTATGATTGTAATGAATAAACTTAAAAACTACTAAACCGATATTGAAAATTCTTTCACCTATAGAGAGCTACGTTATTACCGAGTAACATAGGCTATATTTTATTAGGTTACGCGATCGTAGTCGCGTGCAACAGCTAGTTTATTGTAAAATGGTGGGACCTCTTTCGGTTGAAACGATCGTCGTGACAATGCCACGTCCCGTGAACTTTCGAGAATATTTTAAAATGGTTTCAAATTTAAAATCGTAATTTAAAATTTGTGTTTATTCAAACACACTAGATTAACATACAATGCGGTAAGATATGGCAGGGTCATTATAAAAACCAGTGTGCATTCTACGATTAAAAATTTGTTTCGCTTAGCGAATGCTAATCGGTGTACAAAAAAAAAGAATGACGTAGTTACGTCTCTGTCTCATGAAATTAAACATTTTGTCTGTTAATCTCACTTATGTTGGTTATACATTGACTTCTTTTTGGAGGTAGAATTTTTTGGCAACCTCATACGGCAGTCAATGAACATCGAAGTATTATTTTGACGTTAGAAACAAGGTGTTAGAATTCAGTAGTTGATTTTTAGATTTAGCATGCATACCACAGTAAGTGTTTAAAAAAATGTTAGTTGTATTTGATTGTTTCCTATAGGGTCACTTGCTTATTTGAATAGCCTGATAACGATGACCGATTAAGTCAATATCAAATAATTAATAAGAATCAAAATATTTATTTACAAATTAGGTTTCTCCAAAAAATTCTTATAGCTGTTATAAATTTAAAAGGTTTTCGGAAATTTTCAATTTGCATACAGACTTTATTCTGGAAAAATACTAGGTTCCTGTGCAATTTTCAAAAAAACGAACTACAGCGCGTACGAAGTCACGGGCACAGCTAATGATCTGTTAAATTCATTAAACATTGAAGTAATATGAAGCCATAAACAGCCCACCGCAGTAGAGCTTCTCTCTAATTTAAATGCGATGGCAAAAGACCGCCATCAGAAATAAAGCAATAAAATATTTATCATTTCCTAGATTCCTAGACTAGCTGCGCCCAATGATTCAATAAAAGCAGTAGACGAGAAAACGAATCAAATGTTAGCTTCATCCATACCTCTATTACCTATACAACATTATTAAGAAGCCTTTTACAAAAAAGCGTCAAAGAATTTCGTATTTCTATACCTAATAGGTACGTAATAATTCCAAGAAAAATATGTATATTTGTTCTCGCAAATGAATGCGAGAAATGAAATGAATCTGTGAGGAAAGAGAATGGACGCGGCGTTATAAGGGAACCAACATAATAATGATAATATAAAAGTTACTTAATAACTTCATTATTAGTATTATTATCATTATATTTAAATCAAATCAAATCAAAATATTTATTTATCAATTAGGTTTTTACAAGAAACTCTTTTGATCGTCATTATAAATTTAAATTTACCAGGGTTTCGGAAAAAAGCCAAGATGACGATCCTGAGAAGAAACCCCGAAAGAAACTCAGGATACTATTCTTTTTGTCATCATTAAAATGTAAAATAGTACGATACACTTACTTAATATTAACAAACTTAAAGTATATATATATATATATACAATTATAGTTTACAATACAAAACATAGTACGAACTCCGAATAGCTTAAATCCAGGCTTCTTTGTCGCTTAAATAATCAGTGATTTTATAATAGCCTTTCGAGAGGAGTTTAGTTTTAAAGACACATTTAAATTTATTTATAGATAAGGCTCTGATTATTTGAGGCAGTTTATTATAAAACTGGACACTTTGACCCATAAAAGAATTACTTATCTTGTGTAGTCGTGTTTTATGAATATTTAAATCACTTTTGAATCTAGTATTGATATTGTGTACATCACATTTTTTATTAAATTGACTAATATTCATGCAACATGCAACAGTCAAAATCTTTATTTTTTTATTTAAATAATTTAACTAATTAATAGAAGTATCAACATGTTTAAAGTAGAACTATAATAACGTAACAGTGTTTAATTTAACAAATACGATAAACGAGCACAGTGACGCCCTCAATTATTACGTCCATTCTCTTTCCGCGTGTCTATGTCTGTGGCATCGTAGCCAGGAGATACATATATTATTTCGATGATCGCAGCTCACAAACGGGTGGACCGATTTTGATTCAGTTTTTTCGTTTGGAAGCTGATTTTAATCGAAATGGTTCTTAGCTTTAATTTATGGGGATCTGTTCAGGCGTTTGAAGACCATCAGCGTAAGGAGTAGGAGTAAGGAGTCTGATTAACTTCCACATGTTACATTGATTTAAAATTTAGTGTACTGCGTTACTTCGGGTATTTTCGTGACATGGTAACCTTAACTTGATGCTCAGCATCAAGTAGTCTGCGGGATGCCCAACTCCTCAGTGACTTACAGGCAAAGATATAATTGCTTTTATATTTTTATTTTAACATCGCATACGGGTACCAGCTAATCTATACTAATATTATAAAGAGGAAAGATTTGATTGTTTGTTTGTTTGTATAGAATAGACTCCGAAACTACTGGACCGATTTGAAAAATTCTTTTACCATTAGAAGCCGACATTATCCGTGATGAACATAGGCTACTTTTTACCACGGGAAAATGCTTCATTACTACGTGAAAACGGGTAACAGGACAACGGGTAATAAGAATTACCCTTCCGTACTTATATTTTTTCACATAACTTCTAAACGGCTGAACCGATTGGGTTGAAATTTTTTATGGGTATTTCGATGCTTTCCTGGATTATTTAAAAATACAATTGTACCCGGTAGGTGGCGCTGCTATCGGTATGTCAACTACTAAACGACTTGACCGATTGGGTTGAAATTTTGCATGTGTATTTCCATGGTTTCACAGACACGAATGTATTATATTTTATATAGTTACGCGGACGAAGTCGCGTGCAACAGCTAGTATTAAATAAATATGAATTTTGCAATAGTCCTATACTTTATTTATAGCCTACAGTAAGACGTAAACCTAATAATATTGCAATAAAGGCGCATTTGTAAAAGTCAACGAGGCGCATTTTAAGATTCAGTAACAGTTAATTACAGTTGGTGATTAGCGCCGTTGAGCAATTAACGTTCTGAAATAACGTTTCATTTCGCAATAAACTGTACTATGAAAACTTTGTAATCAATCTATGGTGAGTTAATTGTTATGTTTGAAAACTTTCAAACATTCAAACTTTCAACTTTCAAGTGTTTTGAACTCTAAAGACGATAGGATTGCGACACAAAGCTTGCACGTGCATGTAGATACATAAGTCAAATAGCTACACCTACTTTTTTAGGGTTTATTATTAGAAAAAATATGTGGGAAGCCTATGTCCCATCAGTGGACATGCTACGGCTGATATGATTTTTTTTTTTTTTATGTTAATGTCGACAGACAGGCTGACGGTCCACTTGATGGTAGGTGGCTACCGTCGCCTATAACACAAGCAACGCCATAAGTGCTACAAGTGCGCTGCCGACCATAGAAGGATTAAGGATAAGGGATAAGGGGGGGATGGGGTAATAGGCTCTGGCATCCCTTACTCACTCACCGAAACACAACAGCACATAATGCTGTTATTTCACGGTGGTATTCTGTAAGGTGGTGGTTACTGCCGCCAGACGGGCTGCCCAAATGACTGCGAAACGCAGTGTGCCCTACCACTACTAAATATGATGATGATGATAATGATGAAGCTATTACCTATATTATCAATAAGTAGTAATAATAAATCTGTAAGTGTACGTATTGTATGTCCTCCATTGGTCCTCCATAACTCTTAAACGAATTAATTGATTTTCATGAAACTTGGTAGATAAACATTTAGACGTACAGGACACAGGATAGGCTATTTTCTTCTTTTCCAACGCGGACGAAGTCGCGGGCGTCAGCTAGTAACCTAATATAAGTAATGGGTTAGACCTATATCCAATGCCGATTAATATCAATTCTACATCTAATTTACATTTTTTTTGTGTTCTCTGTGTATTTGCCAACTCCGTGTACATTTTCTAAAGCAAGCAAAGGATTTTGATACGGTTTTCACTAATGGAAGAAAGATAAATGAGGAAGGCTTGTTTATATAAATTGCAGATAAAGAAATGCCTCGCAAAGCCGGGGGCGGGTCGTTAGCCATATGTATATATCATCTATTACTTAGATACATCTAATCTAGTCATATAAATCACAAATGTTTCACAATACTCGATGTCGAGCACAGCAGAAAGAAAGAAATCTAATAATAATATGCTATAATACTGAAAATATTGATCAAACCTCTGGAGTAACAAAAAAATGCTTACATCACGCGTTTTTCATCTCTTTCAACCAAGATGTGAAAGATGCATTATTATGGCAACGGCTTTTATAAAAAAATATTATTATTCACATTGTATAAAGGTTGGCTACCGTCACCTTATAACACAAGCAACACCACAGCTGCTGCAAGTGCATTGCTGACGATAATAGGATTATGACTAAGATATTGGGAGGGGATATTGAAAATGAGCTTTGGCATCCCTTACTCACTCACAGAAACACAACAGCACACGTGCTGTTATTTTAACTTTTATAGATTTTATCAAATTTACCACGACAATTAAACTTATATACTGTACTACTATACTTGCTGGTGCTCGCGACTTCGTCCGCGTAAAAAGTATAAAACGTCATCTACCCTATTTTAGATAGATGGCGCTATCTACCGGACCTAGTATTTGCTTTTATCGTAGATTTCCCGTAGGAATTAAGCATTTTCCCGCGGTAAAAAGTATGCTTTGTTCATCACGGATAATGTAGGCTTCTAATAGTAAAAGATTTTTTCAAATCGGTCCAGTAGTTTCACAGCCTATTCTATACAAACAAACAATCAAATCTTTCCTCATTATAATATTAGTATAGATCCACCTATAGTAAGTCTAACTCCACCTTAGAAAACCCCTATCTTTTCAGATCGCTTGAGAGAGAGAACGCTCTACAAAGGAAAGAGATAGGGCTACATAATCCACTTATACGTCACGGTCGGATCGGCCGCTCATATATTTTTACTCGAGAAAATTTGGAAATACCCCTTAATGTTCCGGACAATATGTAAATGAAGAGACGAGCCTGCGCTAAAAGAAATTATGTAGAATCATCTCCCATACGATGTCTCAATGAAATTTCAAGCACGTAATACGACACACGTTTGACGACACGTTTGGTCTAATGGCTATAGGCACCCTAGCTGTTAACCAAACGGTCCCGGGTTCCAATCCCGCTAGGGGCAAATGTTTATATATTCACATTTTACCTTTGTACCTGAGTCATGGATGTTTTGTATTTATAATATGTACGTATTTACAAAAAAAGTAATATAATTATGTATATAAACTGTCTGGTATCCATAATACAAGCATTAGTTGCTCACTTTGGTACTAGATGGCGCTGTGTGGAATGTTTGAAAATATTTATTTATTTGTGAAGATATTTATGTTTATTTTTGTTATAGATGTGCACCACGCACAGTGATCTAATTTTACCTAAAAGTGAGTTACTCAGTAGGAAAAAAGTATAAAAACTTGAGTAAAAATAATTACTCACCTAAGTAACGATTTCCGTTCTATAGCCAAGCAAATACTTCAACAAGTAAGAACTTTTGGTAAGGACGTGTTTACGAATCTGACAAAACTTAGTTGTTTTTCGGTAGATTATGCGGCCAAATTAAACCAAATCAAATAAAACTAACAGGTGGCACAGTTAGATTACTTCTTTATCTGCAAATAATATAAAAAATAATTTAAAAAAATATGATTTTTAGTACTGTAAATACAATTTCTGATCGCCTCTTCACAAAAAAATTACGAAAAGTGGTCGTGTTTAGGATCATTTTTATGTTTTTATATTCCAAATTTTGTTTGTTTAAAAATACTGAAGGCTAGCAGACATAATCAACTCAACATTGGTCAAAAAAAAATTCTAAAAATATTAGAAATTACCTAACAAAAAATTAAAAAGTCCCGTCAAAATATTCATATGTTTTGATATTATGCATGAATCTTAATGGGTGACAATAAGGGTTTATTTAGTCTACACAAAAGATTTCTAAAGATATATCAGTGATCACTCCCTCACTCAGCCTATACATTCCTATTCATTTCGCAAACACGTCCTTAAGTAATAACTTTGTGTATTGTTTGCATTTTGTGAAGTCAGTGACGTTAGATAAAATTAAAAATATATATGTGATATATATGTATAAATTATAAAGATTAAAAAGATACATAGGTGTGGAATATACTTAACGGAGTCTAAAAGCTACGTTCCAAGTGAACCGTCAGCCTGACTACTGCAATTTAACATGAAAAACATACTCCATTCATTTTATATTGATGAAGTCCCTAATGCATATTAAGCTGGGTCCAGAGCTATTTGCAATGAAGTAGGTATCGGTATTGAAATGAAATTTTCCGCTAGTGGATTTTAGGGATAACGAAGGTCCCGTACATTTTGCTATAAGTTTAGAATGTGACCCTCGCCGAGTGTGCAACGGATTAGCGATACCCATACTTTTTTAATAACGTCTATTATTTTCTCATTCCTTATTTATTATTTTACTTCTTACAACCTGATAAGGTTGCAGATGTCTTTATCTACAATTACAAATTATATGTCAGCACTAGACTGGGCGACTTGCATATAAGAAAGGAAGTCTTTGAAACTTTATAGAAAAAAGATTCAAGAATACTTGAATTAATAATAATTAATAATTCAATCAAAATATTATAAAACGAGCAAGCGATTCATTAACCTTATTCTTCATTAAGCGGTTCATTCATTAACTTTTGTAACCTTTTCATTAAAAAAATACACCTACAACGAATTTTCTCGAAGATTCTTACCCTGACAGATGGATTTCTGTAGAAAGCTATAATGAAAATTAAAAGCTAAGTAACCCTAATGACTTTCTAATGAGCCCAAACACGCTATATCTGCTGTAAGTTGGTGAGGAGTTAGTTAGGTTATCCTGCAGACTCAGGTTGCAGATGTTGCAGCATCAGGTCCAAGTAACAATGTCATGGAATTTAGTAGTGGTAGGGCACACTGCGTTTCGCAGTCATTTGGGCAGCCCGTCTGGCGGCAGTAACCACCCCCTTACAGAATACCACCGTGAAATAACAGCATATGTGCTGTTGTGTTTCGGTGAGTGAGTAAGGGATGCCAGAGCCCATTACCCCCTCCCCTTCCTTATCCCTTATCCTTAATCCTTCTATGGTCAGCAGCGCACTTGTAGCACTTATGGCGTTGCTTGTGTTATAGGCGACGGTAGCCACCTTCCATCAAGTGGACCGTCAGCCTGTCTGTCGACCTTAACATAAAAAAAAAAAAAAAAAAAAAAAAAACCGCAGAAGTGACAGTATACCAAATTTCACAACCTGTGGAAGTTAGCTAGGAAATGGGTTGATTGACTTCAAACACCTGAATAGATCTTCATCATTTACAGACAGGAATCATCTTGATTACGTCAGATTTAAAATAAATCTGTGTATCCATTTGGGATGTACGATTTCACATACAAATCTGTCATACACTGCAGTGGATGTACTCTTTTGTAGAATGTTTTCTATCATAGAACAATAGTAAAACTATATAGTTGGACTAACTCACTAGATACACAGATAGACAGATACATAGGCACATACGTCAAACTTATGACAGCCTGTTTTTGCTTCGGGTGTCTTTTTCTTCCTGCATTTTGTTATTTTTACTGGATACATTACTTACTTAAATTTGAAGAATAAAGAGAAGAGAGAGAAGAGAAATAAGAGACTCCTTCGGAGTGAATACTGACCAGAAAACGCAGCCTTTGAGAGTTTCTTAAAAATCCCAGATTACTCGAACATAAGTTTAATTTCACTAAACTGCGGTTTGCGCTTAAAGCTTTCACCGAATACGACTTCACAGAGCAACTTAAAACGACGAGTTTTCAAAAAAAAAATCACTTCACTCGGATCTTATTAAGAAAAAAACCAGTTTTAATTAATATCATATAATAGTAATTAAAAATGAAGCTGAAGTTACCGGTCTGTCTCCGACAACACCCCGGTCTGCACTGGTGGGCTAAATGAGAAAGATTTCTCCTATTTCTTCCCATTCGAGAGAGAATATAAAACTCTTTTTCGCCTTTTTTTTCTTCCAACTTCGTCTTAATATGCCACCCGCTCGGACCTTGGGACGTAGAGCTACGAAACGCATAGAGCCGGCTCGGAAAAATGTCCATTGTTTAAAATCTATACTAATATTATAAAGAGGAAAGATTTGATTGTTTTGACCAATTATTCCGAAACTACTGGACCAATTTGAAAAATTCTTTTACCATTAGAAGCCGACATTATCCGTGATGAACATAGGCTACTTTTTACCGCGGGAAAATGCTTCATTCCTACGGGAAAACGGGTAATAGGACAACTGGTAGTAAGAATTATCCTTTATCTTTTTCACATAACAGCTTCTAAACGACTGAACCGATTGGGTTGAAATTTTGTATGTTTATTTCCATGGTTTCACAGACACGAATGTATTATATTTTATAAAGTTACGCGGACGAAGTCGCGTACAACAGCTAGTATGGTATAACTTGATGGTAGTTGACACTTGTTGTGTCACACGCCATAGGTACTACAAGTGCGATGCTGGCCATAAAACTGCTTAAAAACTAAAGGGCCTAAAGGTATAAAACAAAAATATCCAAAAATGTTTGTATGTTGCATAAAGACTTATCGTTGTTTTATTCCATATTTAATATATTTTGATCATTTTTTGTATATTCAAAAGTAACTTATATGCTTATATCTCTTCTGCTGTTATATCGCGGTGGTTTTCTATAAAGCAATGTGTCCTGCCACTACTTTTCACATTCCCATTGGAGCTGTAAAAGTTCCATGGGGAGCCAGACCAGAGACAACTAGTAAAAGTTCATTCCCATTGAAGCTGTCGGGAATCGAAGCCAGGGCCAATGTAAGGAACGCAACCACCGTCCAATGGGCTTATCAAATATTTATCTATGCTCGTGTTATTAAGTATTAGTTAGGTAAGGTAACGCGAGGTAAGATAAAGCTTTTTTTTGGTTTAAAGTAGTAAAATTAACGTAGAGACAGCTTTCTTTGATCTTTAAAAAATTAAAGTGAATGAATGATTTTTTTACAAATCTTATTAAGGGTTTGGGAAGTTTGAGTAGATATCAAAACACTTCAAGATTCAGATTCAAGATTCCTTTTAAAACATTATTTCATGTAGGTGTATAGAATTCATATATAGGTATATATATGTAGGTACTAGGTATATATATTCATATAGAAAACGAAAGAATTTTGATACTTTTTTTTAAATGATATATTCTATTCATATACTGTTCAAAATTAATAACCTGTTAAATTTTGAATAGTATATAATATAGACGCGTGATTAGAAAAAATTCTGTTGAATTCTTACAAAAAAAATTCAAATTCACAAAAGATATCGGTTTAGTTTTTCATCTTGCACGATTCGTGTGAAAACAGACTTTTAATTAATTTAAATTATATAGATCTTCACTACTTTTTTAATTAACTGTATTTTAATCTATACTAATTCTATACTAATTTCTATACTATTTCTATACTAATATTATAAATGCGAAAGTAACTCTGTCTGTCTGTCTGTCTCGCTTTCACGCAAAAACTACTGAACCGATCACCATGAAATTTTGCATACACGTTGTCTGGGACACCAGACAGGACATAGGGTACCTTTCATCCAGAAAAAAAGGACTATTCCCGAGGGATCATATAAAAACATAAATAATTGGAGGGCACTGTCGCATGGCGGCGCCATCGTCGTCACAGCGATATGAGATGACATTACAAGAGATTTTGGTTTTGCAATATTCGTGAAAGTCCAGGGAAGGTTTAAACGGGGACAACATAAATAAATAAGTAACGGAAAATACTAAAAACGACAACAATTTTCCAATGCAAAATATTCCTATCTGTGAAACATTTTTGATGTCTTGTCTAAAATTGTCACTTGGTTGTCAAATATTTATAGGTGCGTTCAGAATTTTGTTGTAGTTTGAGGTCCGATCTCTGGTCGAGTTTTATGAATTTTTTTCGGTAGGTAAGTGATAGTTGCAAAACAACGTTTGCCCGGGTCAAGCTAGCATAAATTTCCTCTTCAACGCGGACGAAGTCGCGGGCACCCACTAGTTTAATAATAAATCAATAAATTAAATATTCATTAACACAATCTAAAATGTCATATCACACATCGACGAAGGTGCTATAAATTGCCTGCAATAGGCTTTATGGCTCGGCCTACGTACGAATTACTAGAAAGTTCTATCAATCTATTAGCACACGAGCTTTCTATGGCTTTACGATTTTCGCAACCGATCACGTTGCGCATAAATCCTTTCTACTGTCACATTTGAAATATCTTCTTATTAGAACATATCGATGTTATATTCTTCGTGTTTTTACACAGCCGTATAAGGACGTCCGTTGGTCTATTTAGTCTTGTTTAGGAATCGGTGTTGCCATCTAGTTTACTGTTAAACTGTCTCGACGTGTCATGGCAACATTATTGATGGCGTTCATTTACATGGCACGTAATTTAGAAAAAAGTTGTTAATTATTTATTTATGTTGTGAATAATTAAAATGTACACAGAAAAGGAAACGTTTTGGATATTTAGACCACGCAAAGGATTTTGATACGGTTTTCACCAATCGAAAGACCTTTATTTATATATCTTATATACTCCAACAAGTAGGTAACCAAATGCTTTTTTTTTTTTTTTTTTTTTTTTTTATGTTAAGGTCGACAGACAGGCTGACGGTCCACTTGATGGAAGGTGGCTACCGTCGCCTATAACACAAGCAACGCCATAAGTGCTACAAGTGCGCTGCTGACCATAGAAGGATTAAGGATAAGGGATAACGAAGGGAAGGGGGTAATGGGCTCTGGCATCCCTTACTCACTCACCGAAACACAACAGCACATATGCTGTAATTTCACGGTGGTATTCTGTAAGGGGGTGGTTACTGCCGCCAGACGGGCTGCCCAAATGACTGCGAAACGCAGTGTGCCCTACCACTACTTTTCAAATCCAGACCAGAATCAATTTTGAAAATTATATTAAAATTTCCAAAGTTGACCCCGCCGGGAATCGAACCCGGGGCCCCTGGAACGTTAGGCAAGCATCCTTGCCACTCGTCCAACGGGCTCGATGCTTACTGAAATGTGGGGTTGGAAGCGAAAAGCTGATGGAACCCTCGAGCTGATATCACCACTCATTCTCTAGTACTCAAAAATATGTAAATTAGACCAGCTGCTAAAACTACGTAAGAAAAGACCATATTTTTTGGAGTTCTCATGAAGAAAATATCTTGGTTTCCAGTTTTCCATTTACTGGCTTGACTTGGAAAATTTGCTGGTGGTGTTAGAGCCATTAGAAGAAAGAACTACTACTTAAATCCACATCTTCCCAACAACATCATCTTACACAACTCAACTCTCTGTTAACTCCTAAAGTATTTATCATAGAGTAAAAGTAATTATATCCAAATTTGTAGGAAATTTTATGTAGAAACTTTTGTCAGAAGTAATCATAATGGTATTGTTACAGATATTCGTTATATGAGCAAAAACCTCCGTGCAACCTCAGCACAACCGCCCACCCTTGGGGGCCAAAACTACATGAATTATTTCCCTAGATTTAATTAATTTGACTGGACTATTAACTAGGTACTTGTTTTATTCAATAGAATTCAGATAAGAGGATAATTTTGTTAACAGGATCCGGTGAATCAATCATTTTATAGTTAACTCGCAAGACATTGCTTGTAGAACTTGCATTACTGGCTGGCTGTATTTGATTATCGCTCGCATTACTTGGATGATAATTCAACCAGTGTTTAAACATGATTATGGTTTAAATTGAAACATTAATCAGTACCTTAATCGGTAGATCTGCATAAAAGACGGAGCCCTCATATTGAAACTGCTTCGACCATAGTAAGACAAAGGTATTTCAACTGTTTTGCATTTAGCACTAATTGATTTGACAACATTTATTTAGATCTACTAGTTTTATGTGTCTTTATTTGCTTTATACCAATATAATTAAGCGAAGGATATTTGTTTTTTTTTTTTCACGCTTCAACTTCAACTTCAACGTTAAAAAATAGTTAAAACACTCATTGATAAGCTTTCTGTAAGTGAAAGAAATTTTAAAATCGGTCCATTAGTTTTTAAGTTTATTCATTACAAACAAAAATAGACTAATACAAATCTTTTTTCTTTATAAGATACCTAGCTGTTACACGCGACTTCGTCCGCGTGACTTTATAAAATGTAGCCAATGTTATACTCATTGATAATATAGCTTTCTAATAGGTGAAATAATTTTTAAAATCTGCCCAGTAGTTTTTAAGTGAAAATGTGACAAACATACAATTTTTCTCTCTTTATAATATTTACTAGCTGGTGCCCGCGACTTCGTCCGCGTTGAACGATGAAAGGTACCCTATGTCCTTTCTGGTGTCCCAGACAACGTGTACGCAAAATTTCATGGTGATCCGTTCAGTAGTTTTTGCGTGAAAGCGTAACAAACAAACAAACTCACATTCACATTTATAATATTAGTAAGGATAAGGATAGTACAGGATATAAATTGTGGATAAATAATAATTACAACTTTTATATGATATTAGCTGGCGCCCGCGACTTCGTCCGCGTTGAAAATGTAAAGAGTAGCCTATGTGCCTATCCTGTGTCCCATACGTCTAAATGTTTATCCACCAAGTTTCATGAAAATCAATTAATTCGTATAAGAGTTATGGAGGAACATACATACATGCAATAACTCTAAACTTACAGATTTATTATTAGTATTGAGTATAATATTGATTGATTGACTAGTTAACAAAGTTAGAAAGGAACACGCCCTCTCTCTTTATTATATTGAGTACTGGCTGGCGCCCGCGACTTCGTCCGCGTTGAAAAGGAAAATATACTGTGTCCTGTACGTCTAAATGTTTATATACCAAGTTTCATGAAGAACAGTTAATTCGTCTAAGAGTTATGGAGGAACATACATACATAAAATACCTACACTTGTAGATTTATTATTATTTTATTAATAAAAATTAAAACAATGAACGAATCTATTTGTTTGCTAAGTCTATATTTAAGGGGTGGTTGTGTTAATCGCGGGACGTCCCCCGGTCTTCGTTAGTCTAGAATTAATTCGTTGATAAGACGCCGCGCCTCCCGGCGAAGCTGCAGAGATCACAGGGTTGGCGCAACCTCGGAAAATTTATAATTTTCCTAATTTTTCCTTTGGTTAGTCTAGCACAGATATTACTGAACTCATAAACCACACAATTGCATACCATTTTCCTTTCCTGTATATATTACTAGGTGTTGTAAACGACTTCGCCCGCGTGAAAAAGAAAAAGGTAGCCTAAATGTACGTATACGTCTAAATGTTTACAAGTTTCATGAAAATCAGTTAATTCGGTTAAGAGTTATGGAGAAACATACACACATACAATACCTACACTTACAGATTTATTATTAGTAATGATAACCTAAGTAAGTTTCTATAGGTTAGAAGAAATAGAATTTTAAAAATTGGTATATACAGTAGTTTTTGAGTTTATTCATTACGACCATACCTACAAATCTCTCTTTATTAATTATAGATGTATAGAACCAATAAAATTTCTTTAAAGAAAATGGTTAAATGGTTTAAGCTTAGTAGACATTTCACCATTTATATCCTCACTAGCTGGTGCCCGTGACTTGGTACGCGATGATAAATTAAATTAACTTCTTGCTATTGGCCAGGCGTTAGTTACAGTTTTATATTTTAGATAATCCTTCGGGAACATTACTTTTTTCTTGGATGAAAGGTATCCTATGTCCTTTCTGGTGTCCCAGACAACGTGTATGGAAAATTTCATGGTGATCGGTTCAGTAGTTTTGGCGTGAAAGCGAGATAAACAGAGTTACTTTCGCATTTATAATATTAGTAAGGATTGCCACCGGTTCGTAATTCGTAATGACTATTTTAAGCAGATAAAAGATCTTTAGATTTGAGATATTTCTATAAAGAACTTCAAGAGGAGTAAAAGTGTCTCAGATTTAATTTTTATTATAATTTTGATTTTAAATTTTAAACTATTTTAGTTTTAACATTTTTATAATCCATCATTAAGGGCTGACCATCCACTTGACGGCATATGGCTACCATCGTTTTAGAATCTTATATTTTGCGATAACCAGCCAGTGTTTTGTTCTACTCAAAAAAGTGGCATATTTTCAAGTTTATATTGTCTTTAATCCAATTAAAGTATCAATTTTTTTTCGTCATACACAACCCTAATATCGAAGAATAAATTAAAAAGACGACCACAGAATCGCCCTGGGGGTGCGGGGAGGAAATTACACCCCAAGCCTACGTTGACCCTCTTTAATGAACATTGCATAATCTTGCTGTCTTCTTTCCTCCTTCTTTACTTACTTACAAAGAGATTCCACCTGTCTCTTTCTAAGATTTCTGTGACATCAAATAGTTGTGACTTATTTCTCACTATCAGAAGCCGATTGCTTTGTTCGCATTTTCTTCTGGTTTTGTTTAAACTTATGTACAATTGTTTATCATTATTGTTTACCATTTACTCAGTATAAAATATTAACTTATAGAAAGCTATAGATAGATAAGTTAGATAAGTTTTATATTTTTTATTTTACCCTAATCTTTTCAAAGTTCGAGTGAATAGTCATCTTCTGTTTGAGCTCGCGCCATCATAGGCCTCATCCTTACACAGCTGGTTGTTGGCCAAGAGAAAATCCATCTCTAATAAAAAAAAATCAATTATTCTAACATAACAACGGAACCCTAAGATTAAATATTTTTTGAAAAAACTTTAATGTCAAATATTTGAGAAATATTTTTTTATCTATATTCTCAAAAGCATACTTTTTCCACAACGATAATTATGGCTTCTAAAATTTGTTATATTGACAAGCAAGACGCCACCTGTTAATGAAGACGCAAATCAATACTATCAACTTTTAAAAGACGATTCAAATTCAGAGCAGTTTAATTTGGGTTCCTAAACAAAATAGCTTTCATACAAAAACAAAGTTGATGGTACGAAATAGCAAATGCAATCCAATTTAGGTCCTAAATTAAATCGTATAAGACCTCAATTCTGAAAATTAACAAAAGTTGATTTGTAAATGCCTTTCTCAATTACCTCTTGACCAAAAGAATAGGAGTAAATAAATAGGTATGTAACAAAGTAGTGTAGAGCTATTAAATAAACTGTTAATTAACACATTTTTGTTACATGTTTTGCTAGTTACACGAGTACATGAAGTAAAACAATGTGATCGTTAGTTCATGTATGGGCTTGTGTCACGAAATGTCTCGCCATTCGACCACTAGGGGGCGTTCGGTTTGATTGATGGTCGGTAATGACCAAGCGTACTGTCGCGCACTACATCAAGAAAATAAACTTATATTTAATATTATTTTTGTAATACGAGATCCGACCGCAAGAATGCGTACCTATCGAGTAGTCAAGTATAGTTTAATGTGATAACTAGTAAAGGATTTTTTTCCCTCAAAGGCAATAACAATTAATTTAATTAAAAATATTACCGAGCACATTTTAATACCCCTTTATAATTGTATACATTACCCCTTTTATAATTGTACATAAAAAATGATTTTTAATGACTACTCGATAGTTACGCATTCTTACGGTCGGATCTTAGACTATTCATCTTTCTGACGTACGTCAAACGTACGTCTGACTGACACTGACAGTGACATTGACATATAAACGTCATATTTCTGTTAGACACTAATAATAGCGAATGGACTTGACCTGACTGCTTTGGACTTGACGGACCTGTTTTGGGAAAACTAAGAAAAATTATAGACTTGACTTGACTTTGACTTGACTGACTAGTTTCGGGATCTGCTATTTTTGATTTTTTAATTTCAATTTTGCCTTTTTTTGTTTAAAAAAGGCTATTACAAATTGCTATTTTTACTAATGACACTGGCAAAATCATCGGAGAAGATCTGATGAAGCCAAAACATTAAAAGAGAAGAAGAAGAAGAAATAATAGCGAATTTATACCTATATATTATAATGGCTTCAAGTTTCAAGGATTTCACATCCTTCATTCTGATAGTAAGTCATCGATTGATCATATGAATGTAGCAAAAACATAATCTCAATGAAACCTTTATAGAATCTGTAATATTTAGAATATTATACTATACTGTACGCGCCTGTACTCGCTGTAACTAACTGCACATTTAAAATTCCGCTCGTAAATGTACTTGTAAAAGGATGGCTTCATAAAGTAATGCAGAGGTCAATTACTTTGAAATGGCCTTCTATCATGTTAGATATATATAACAATTTATAATTAAACATAAAACGTTATCCATCTTTAGTAGATTACAATAGAGTTTCTGATATACTAATCAATCTAACTGGAAATGTCACTTGACAAACAAATACCTCCCAAGTTGTGAATCGATTTTATATGAGTAAGTAAAAAGTAATAATGCGAAAAGTTGTGAGAATCGGATAGATTTTATTGCCTTTCATGTTGGAAACTATTAATTTATTTTTATGGAACTTTTTATTGGGTTATAAACTAAAATAGGTCACTGGGAATATTTTAAATACGCGATGCACTAAAGTATAAAAGCTCGTATGAAAAATTATATAAAATAAAAGGTTGGAATTTTTTTAAATCGTCTTTCTTGGACGAATTCGCAGGCGCCAGCTAGTCTACCATAAAGTGGTATTCTTTCTGGTTATTTTTTTTATAAAAATTAATGTTGGATGTCAGTTTTTCTATTTCCATTTTACATGCTTTCAGTATCCATTATGTAATGTTAAATCTATTAATAGCAGCACTCAAATTAGTTTATTGTAACATCTTGATAGCTGATTGTTTAGTGAGGGCTATATTTTTAGCAGATGAAGGGTGATGGTAGTCCAATGTTTTCGGCGTTCTCTTATTAATAAAATGGGAGTATAATAAGTAATGCGCACCGTAGCGAGATTGTGGAGTAGGCGCGGACCTCCCCGGAGCGGCCACGATCGACAGGACGACCGATCCGACTTTCGAACAGAGACGAATTTAAACATTAAATTTAATAAAAAATAATGTTTTTATTTTAAACTAGCTGTTGCACGAGACTTCGTCTGCGTAAATTTACAAAATATAATACATTCGTGTCTGTAAAACCATGGAAATACACATACAAAATTTCAACCCAATCGTTCAAGCAGTTTAGTAGTTGACATACCGACAGCAGCGCCACCTAGCGGGTCCAATTGTATTTTTAAATCATCCAGGAAACCATCGAAATACCCATATAAAATTTCAACCCAATCGGTTCAGCCGTTTAGAAGTTATGTGAAAAAAGATAAGTACGGAAGGATAATTCTTACCCGTTGTCCTATTACCCGTTTTCCCGTAGGAATGAAGCATTTTCCCGCGGTAAAAGCTATCCTATGTTCATCACAGATAAGGTCGGCTACTAATGGTAAAAGAATTTTTCAAATCGGTCCAGTAGTTTCGGAGCCTATTCTATACAAACAAACAAACAATCAAATCTTTCCTCTTTATAATATTAGTATAGAATAGATATAATAAATGTAATAATTATTATACTAGCTGGCGCCCACGACTTCATCCGCGTTGAAAATGAAAAAAATAGCCTGTCCTGTATGTCCGTCCCTTACGTCCTAATGTTTACCTACCAAGTTTGATGAAAATCTTTTAATTCGTTTAAGAGTTATAGAGGAACATACATGTACATACAATACCTACACTTACAGATTTATTATTAGTAATGATTGATTGATTGATATTGATATGATATTAATAATAATATAATTTTTAGTTAAAATATGTTCAGACTTTAACGATTTTAGTGCTGGACTTAAAATTTTTACACAATATGCAATCCGCTTAAAGGATTGATCATATCTTAATTTTAAGTAATAAAATAATCTCGATCGCGAGAAAATCGCTTTTTTACGACGCCATCTGCCAAAAGCTATGAGAACTCACTTGCTAACGATAACCTCTGTCACATTTAAAGTGGAAATCAGCCTTTGTTATGGCAGCCGCTGACCATTGAACGTCAAAGGAAACCAAATCAAAGCGTTTATAATATTATTTCAGGTCGCCACCGGCCCTGTACCATAATCGTTGTAGCAAAAATCAAAAAGGGAATGTGGTAAAATAATTTTTGTAGGCATTATTATAATTTATAGCTTTATTGGGTTCGATTACTGAACCCAACACATGCTTGGTAAATATTGAATGTTTACGATAAAATAAATGAGCACACCCTTGGAATTTTACCGGTTCTTTGGTAATTTTGAGACGATTCACGTTGATTTACGGTAAAATAATCGATCGGGGTCAGTAGTAAGTAATTTATATATATTTTTTCTCTTTGTTGTGTTTTTAAAACGCTACTCGATTATTATAGCACATTAACTATTAATGAAATCTGTATAGTGTATATATCTTTAAGAGGTCTTTTCAATTTCTTAATTTTTTCATTATTCTTTTAACACTGCTATTCTTATATATTGGGATTTTTATATGCCTCATATTACTTTACTTTATAATAGGTATGAATACAGAAAATATAAATATAGATACATTCACAAGCTGTTTAGTTTGTAGACGATAGTTTTTTCGCTTTTCACTATGAAAATCATATATTTTCGTACTGCCAATGCGTTTGAATAAGTGAAAACTCCTACCCAACAAATACATTCTTCGTTCCCATATTCATTATAAAACAAAATCGATTTAACACAAACGAGATATCGATCGCATAAATCTTTTTTGCGGACGCTCCGGGCGCGCCGTAACCGATTAGTAGGCGCGGTGTTTCTACCGCGAGAAACAATTTCCAATGCATTTATATAATTTATGACTTCATCGGCATCGGCCAATCGCAGCCTCACGAGACTCGAACCGAACGTGACTCACTACTCACAGCCAATAGGAATCTACACTTTACGAATTCCAAATTTGAAAAGTCATATAATCCTTACTAAAATTATAAATGCGAAAGTAACTCTGTCTGTCTGTCTCGCTTTCACGCCAAAACTACTGAACCGATCACCATGAAATTTTGCATACACGTTGTCTGGTACACCAGAAAGGACATAGGATACTTTTTATCCAAGAAAAAAGTAATGTTCCCGAGGGATTATCTAAAATATAAAACTGTAACTAACGCCTGGTCAATGTGTTATAGCAACAAGTTGTCAAGCGTTGTAATTGCTTTTACATTTTTAACTAGCTGATGCCCGCGACTTCGTACGCGATGATAAATTAAATTAGTAAGGATAAGGATTAGTAAGGAGTAAGGATTTACAATCGCGTACGAAGTCGCGGGCACCAGCTAGTAATAAATAAACAAAAATAATTCACACATTGCACACAGCGCCATCTAGTTCCACAGTAAGCAACTAACGCTTGTATTATGGATACCAGACAGTTGATATCTATATCTATACTAATATCACATAAAGAGGAAAGATTTGATTGTTTGTTTGTATAGAATAGGCTCCGAAACTACTGGACCGATTTGAAAAATTCTTTTACCATTAGAAGCCGACATTATCCGTGATGAACATAGGATACTTTTTACCGGGGGAAAATGCTTCATTCCTATGGGAAATCTAAAATAAAAGTAAATACTAGCGGCTTGGCCCGGGAGATAGCGCCATCTATCCAAAATACGGTAGATGGCGTTTTATACTTTTCTACGCGGACGAAGTCGCGAGCACCAGCTAGTATAGTATTACCTTTTTTTTGTAAATACATACCTACATATTATAAATACAAAACATCCACTCAGCTATCAAACATTTGACGTCAATCAAATCAAAACGTACACCTACGTGTCACCTAGCAACCTTTGTTGATAACTTTTTCACTGTCATTATACCACAGTCGGGTTAGCATTTAAGCTTACATTAAATTCTAGGTAGCAAATTCTTTTCACCCACCTTTAGGTGGGTCCAGTGGGAGTGTAAAACAAAAATGTCGACCATTCTCGACCTGAGCTTCGCCAATTATTTTGATATTAAGGCGTAACAAATATTCGCTTATAACTTAGTTATTTTAGACCGTACGACAAAAATGATAAGAACTAATATTGTTCCTTATGTAATTCTCTACAAAAGATTTCTTACACAATTTTACGTACAATCAATACTTTTCAAGATAAATGAAAAAAAAGGGGGGGAAATAAATCGTCGACGATATTCGATTCGTCGCCATGGACGTAGATCCTTAAATATTGGTTCTACGAACAAAGTCCTAGAGATAAAAATTATTGAAAATTTAATTTCGAACAACCTTGATACGTTAAAAGATATAGGTTGAAAAATATATTTTACCCCTTTTTTCATTTATCTCAAAAAATATTGATTGTAAGTAAAAATTTTGTAGAGAAATGCATAAATGAACAATATTAGTCCTTATAATTTTTGTCGCACGGTCAAAAATAACGAAGTTATACAATAAGCGAATATGTGTTACCCCTTAACATAACGATAACTGGCGAAGCTCACCTCGAGTATGGTCGAGATTTTTATTTTACACTCCCAGTAAACCCCCCTAAAGGTAGGTGAAAAGAATTTCCTACCTAGCATTAATGCAAGCTTAGTCCCGTTTTTCGTCTAACCCGCCTGTAGTATTAGAAAATACAAATCTGTAACAGAAACTGTCAAATTTTGTATTCATTAAGTTCATAAAATCCTAAATTAAGTTTATCTAAAAGGTAACACGACATTTATTGACTGTTAGGTGGAAGGAAGTTCGCCTGGTCAGCTACTTAGTTGAATTTAAAAAAAGAAAACCTCTTATGCGTTTAAAAGTTAAAAGATCTCTATTAATAAATTCCATTAGTGTTCCGTTGTATAACATTAATTTGTTTAGTGGAATTTTACAAATATTATACTCTTGTTAACATAACATCTTCATTAAGGGGATAGTGTTCTAAATTAATATGATATTTGGCTTTTTATTATGTAACGGTCGTCAGGTTTCTTTCTTTCTTTCTTTCTTTCTTTCTATAGGCTGACAGACCACTTGATGGTATATGTCAATCAAAGATATTTGATTGGTCTCGCTGCGCTCGACTAGATACAGCCGTCGTACTTGAAAAATGGGGCAACTTTTAGTACGCCGAATTCGCCGCCGAGCTAATCATGCTGCAAACTGTATGTGATATGTACGATCGGAATGTTTTATTAAATTTTGGGCATGATAAAATGGCAATTTGCGTTGTGAAACTGTGTAAAAATATTAATAAACTGTGTAAAAAGTGATAAATAGTGACGATGTTTTACACACACTACAATAAAAAGTTGCAGCATTTACGGAGCTATTGCTGTTAGGTACGGCCGTATCTAGTCGAGCGTAGCGAGACCAATAATTTATCTATGGTGTCAATGAATTTTTTTATTATTTTTTACACGAAAGGGTTTTTTGGGCACAAATAATGAATAAGTGTGGAGAATACAGCGTATTCGACTTTTTTTTTCTCGGAACATAACATAATCAATCTATCCATCAATAATAATAATAAAAATGTAAGGGTTGGTCATTGAGTTCGTTTTTAATGGTGTTTATAGACTCTATACATGATACTGAAACTAAATTGACGATTTTTAGAATATTTTTCTGTATGTATGTATGTTCCTCCATCACTCTTAAACGAATTAACTGATTTTCATGAAAATTGGTAGATAAACATTTAGACTTACAAGACACATGATGGGCCTACTTTTTACCTTTTCAACGCGGACGAAGTCGCGGGCAGCAGCTAGTTATTGTTATAAATCTTGCCCGATTTAAAAAAAATCCATTATAGCCTATTATGCAATTATATATTTTTATTTACATTTTAATTTTAATCTAAGAAGTCAAAATAGGCAATGAAAATAATAATTGCATGTATATATACCTTTTTCTCTGAGAAACTATATTGTTAAGAAAAAAATATTTAACGGACAATAAATTTCTGAAATAACTTTTTTAATAGCACCAATTAGTTGTTTTGCTCCTAATTGATATCAAGTTACACGGGAAATCGTAAAGTCGCATTAATATATTACAAAAATGCATCGCTTACAAACCTTTTAACATGATGGAATTCCGTGTTCCGAAATAACAGTTAATTAAATTATTTTCGTAACAGGTGTTGTTGTTTATTAACAGTTTATTAACCTACTCGTTTATTGTTCAACATTTTTACAGTTAAAAGTTTAACAGTTCACAAATGTGCACGCCTTTTGTCACGAGTTTTACGTGAAAGGTGAATGAATGAAATTACTTAGACCACTTAGGCCAGTCACTGGAAGACATCTTAGGTCGCAAATAATTGCACTGTCTTCATTTTTTGGGACTTTGTTAGGTTATATACCAATAGTTCTTGCATTTTCGAAAGACCTGTGCTAACTCGAAAAAGCTCGAAATTTTCAGACTTTTTTCAGTTTATCGCTTATAACTTCTGAAAAGTGCTTTCGACGGAAAAGTCATCTTACACACTCTTAAAGCAGACAAAATTTGCTACAATTTGAGTGCAACCGCAGGCTCTGTATGTCAAACAAATCCCGAGATATACTACTTTAAAATTGATCATTTTTCCCAAAAATTTAGCACTTTTACTTTGAATGTTGGGGTTCGATTGTTTTTGAGCTAATTGCAGCATACCATTTGGGAGTTCATTGGCGTCAAACAACGTGACACGTAATTTTTATATGTATAGAGGTGTAATAAATAATTATTTTTATAACATACATAACAAAATGAGAGCGCCACATTACTCCGAAGTGACGTTGAATCAATTTGACAGGTCGAAAGCCCAGTATCTTATTTAATGAATTGCTTGAAACATGCGAAGTGATGGTCGAGGGAGAGCTAATATTCTTTAAACCTTTTGATAAATTTAAATAAATTAAATTGGTATTTCCACATTAAAATTCTTTACTATGCGTCATCCGTTCCTATTGTATCGTACAAATTGTCTATGGGCCCATTTGCTCTAAACGAAAATCCGATGCATTCGAGAAAAATTCAAAGCACACCACTTATTTTACGACAGTGTTTACGCTCTTAACTTTTACGATTTGTTGCGACCATTTCAATAAAGTAACACTTTTTCTGAGGACGTTCCCCTACTGTCATTGAATTTTATTATGCAATTAGTATCCATAGAATCTCTACTATTCCCTACGCTCCTTTATTTCGTACTGTGACTCCGGTGACTACATTAGTTCCATTGTAAAGAGATTTTTCTTCTGGATGCGTGTGGAATGTCGATTTGAATTTTTAGTCAATTATTTTTGGATAATTTTTTTGTCTATCAGGTCTATGTAGACCTAAATTATCCTAAATCTATGGTAGCCATTTAAGGGTCATCTTGTCGAAAACTAAAAACATCTGTAAAACATCAATTTTTTTAGAAATTTCGCAAATTTTTTAATAGTCTATCTTAAAAACTATTTGCCTTACCAAGACTTAACCATTCTTATTCAATTGCAAATTTAATCTAATTAAAAATTGTGCATAGTAACTTTATTCTGTCGTAACAAGGTCCTTGGTAATAAAAATCAAGTTATATTTAATGGTTTTCGAGTTGGAGATTTGTATTTGTCAATACCATTTCATCATTACCTTACCACCATATAAAAAATCAAATGAGTAAACCATTCTAATTTTTACCCCTTGTTTGGTACGATTTCCTTGGACTACAATAGTGTCTACTCCATGTCTTTTTCTGTATTCCTGACAACGTATATATTAAATTTATATACTTATCCAAAATTTCAAAGGAGAGTGGTTAAATAAAACATGAAAGCGTAACACAAACACTCCTTTTTAGATTCAGTAACAACGCAACGAATAAACTATGTTAAAACTGTGGGCGAATTCCAATACAATTAATCAGTTTATCACGATCATCGCCTTTCCTGACGGTTTGCGTTGTAAATCAGCAATTGTTCTCGTGCCTCTGAAATCAGCACTATAAAAACAAACTGCACTCGATAATAAGGCGTTTAACCTTTACAAATTACAACATTCACTATAAATAAAAGATACGAATCGTTGTCTAGTTAGATAGATCACGATTTGCTAAATTATAGTTTTGATTAGTCGGCTTAGTTTTTGCCGCGACTCTATGATTTAAATGACGACCATGGAATGATGTACGGTACTTTCTTGAAGCGATACTCGTTAGAATGCAATAGGTGCGATTATACATTACTAATATTCCCGAGTGAATTTTAAATCTATATTACTAATCTATACTAATATTATAAAGACAGATGATTTGTAGTTTTATTTGTAACGACTTCGTCCGCGTAGAAAAGTATAAAACGCCATCTACCGTATATTGGATATATGGCGCTATCTCACGGGCTTAGCCGCTAGTATTTACTTTTATTTTAGATTTCCCGTAGGAATTAAGCATTTTCTCGAGGTAAAAAGTATCCTATGTTCATCACGGATAATGTCGGCTTCTAATGGTAAAAGAATTTTTCAAATCGGTCCAGTAGTTTCGGAGCCTATTCTATACAAACAAACAATCAAATCTTTCCTCTTTATAATATTAGTATAGATGAATAAACTCAAAAACTTTTGGACTGATTTTGAAAATTGTTTTCCCTATAGGAAGCTACATTATCACTGATTAATTAACATAGGCAATATTTTTAATCGTCCTTAAATTAGGGATCCTTACAAAAACTCCAATCAAACTTCTGCTTATCCAAAACTGGGCATAAAGAGAAATTGTATTTTTTTATATTCCACGCAGGCGAAGCCGTGGGCACCACCCAAGCAACACAGAATGGCTAAATATTCTTTGAATAAATGCATTTATACAGCCGTTATTCAAGCAATTTGGGCACAAAATAAATTGCTTTAAGCTGTATAGTAGCAACATAATAGCTGAATAGTAGCTGAATAAGCAACAAGAAGCCCATAATAGCCCATAGTGTTATAATAGCCCAAAAATCATTCAATACAGCATTTGCCTATCTTGTCAGCTCTAATACCCCTATAACAAAGCTTTAAACTGAATAATTTGTGAATTTCATACTGTTATCTGGCCTATGTGTAGCCTGGGCAGCTATCTTAGGCTGGTTATACAGTAAGCGTCGCGGGCCACGAGCTTTGAGTCTCTTAGATCGTTACAATATTTAATTTTAACGCTTGTAACGAGTTATACTTTAACTTCTATAATATTAGTATGAATATAAAATTTAGCTCTACACACCTACAGGTAATTCTAACGGTCGAAGAACCTCCGAGTATATATTTTTATTAAACCTTTTTTCGCCTTACATATAATTACTTACGCTTACCTAAAGGCATCTTTACACTATAATCTGCCCACGTAATTACTAATCATTTGGTAAGGCGAATGTTTTACTTGTCTAATTATGAATTTATTTGCCGGCCACTTTACGCCCGTACCGTTACATTACATGCCTCTCGATTACCTCCTATGAATTATACATGTTAGATATATAATTTACATCGTATCAAAAACGCATCTCGGCATTAAATTGCCGATTTGGCCATGTCGGCAATTTGAACCTTAATTTTCCGGTTAAAGCAATAAATTAACATAACCGGATGATTTAGTGCATGTGAAACCGACACGAAATGGGCCATTGAAAAAATATTTCTAAGATTCTTTCTAAATATTTGTTAAGAAAAGGAAATTCATATACTTAATAATTCAATTTTTTTTTTTAATGTTTTAACGTCAGGTGACAGTAGTCCACTTGGTGGTAGATGGATACCGTCGCCACAGGTTCTGCAAGTAGATACGCTGTCGACCATAGAATTGGGAAGGGTTAGGAAAAGCACAACATTATGTTATTTCACTATGCGTCGGCCTAACTCGTTAACCTGCTAAGTCCATTTTTGCATATTTCACAGGAGGAAGAAAAAACTGAATATAATATCGTTTCATGTTTCAGCAATCAAAATTCTGACAATTCCATTGGTTCCCTATAACTTTTCTTGATATTTTAAAAGTATTCAGTGGAATTCTTATTACTTACATATCTCAAAAAAATTAAGGATAACAAAAACCTAGTGACAGAGACTACCTAGTGAATTTGCCCAAAAAAGGACTTGGCATTTTAACGAATTAGGTCGACGTATGGTCTTCTGTAAGAGGGCGATACCTATGGTATATCAGTTATTTTTTCGTGAACTGTACCTAACCTACCTACTCTTTTTTAACCTTGGAAAATCCTCTTGTATACCCGGCAGTGTAGGGGGCACTGCAGGGTTATTCTGGATTCGTATCGGTTAAAACCCAACGACTTTGTAGCGCGGCCGTCGATTGACGGGGTCGCGGTGACGTCATGACTTCGGTGCCCTGCCACATCTATCTAGCGCGGGGAGGGTTACGCTCCCTGCCAGAACCCTGCCAGAACCCTGCCAGATAGTGTTATGAGCTACGTGATACGATCGTACATCTCGGACCACTACGCTTAGATTTACCTACGCATTTTATTTTTCTTGTATGTATGTTTGTTATATAGACTCCAAAACCGCTGAACCGATTTTGATTAAATTTTCAGACAATCTTCAGATATTCCAGCGGATGTTCCTGTGAAGTTTTGTAACACGGACGAAGTCGCGGACACCCACTCAGTTTTTTTATGAAATTATAATTATATTTTATGAATATTTGGAATTAATCGCCAACAACAGCTAGTATAAATAAAATCTAAAAAGACAGTTTTAAATTACTTAACAGATATGACATGTGCGTTAGGAACAAATTACTTGTTTCATAAATTTTAATTAAAGAAAGATTATGAATGCGTAAATACAAATTGACTATAAATTTCCAAGACTCCATAATCGCGTTCCTTAACGCTCATTAAACGTATTTCGCAAGTTTTTGTGGACCATTACCTAATGTTTCCACTTGAAGGAAATGTAGAATTGTTTGCACATCATTAAACATGAACAATTCAATTCCTATTTAAACAAACTATGGCCAATTGTGCACGCAACAACGTTGCGTTGCGTAAAATCAATTGACTCGTTCAATAAATTCTAGCTTAGAATCTACTCGTACCTAGCCTGTGAGTTCTTCTCTCTAAATATATCTAGGATTGTAAGTTTTGGGAAAATATTTCGTTGTTCTTCAAAAAGTACCTAAATGATTAACTAACACATTTTTTTAGTAAAAGTATTCGAGGATTGCGAGTTCGAATTTCAATAAGGCTAACTTTGAAAATAAACTCATCAAAGTTAACTAAAAGGTCTATAGTCTATAGGTCTGATTGCGTTTCGCAGTCAATATAAAATAAAAGCAAGAGTACAAGATGTCAGAGCTTATTTCCCAATGTACAGTCGGCCGCATAAGTCGATTAACACATTCAAAAGTGCAAAATCAAATCAAAATATTTATTTATCAATTAGGTTTCTACAAGAAACTCTTTTGATCGTCATTATAAATTTAAATTTACCAAGGTTTCGGAAAAAAGCCAAGATGACGATCCTGAGACGAAACCCCGAAAGAAACTCAGGATACTATTCTTTTTGTCATCATTAAAATGTAAAATAGTACAATACTTACTTAATATTAACAAACTTAAAGTATATATATACAATTATAGTTTTACAATACAAAACATAGTACGAACTCCGAATAGCTTAAATCCAGGCTTCTTTGTCGCTTAAATAATCAGGATTTTATAATAGCCTTTCGAGAGGAGTTTAGTTTTAAACAACTGAACACTCAACTTACTTACTTAATTACTTACTTACTGAAGCTTTTTACGATCGTTCGTACGTGAAGTTTATTTTATTCTCGAGTCGTGACAACGACTTATGGCGCGTTAAGTTGTTTTGCACCTATGAAAGTGTTAATCGACTTATGCGGCCGACTGTGCTTACTTGTATTATAATAGGCGACGGTAGACACCTACCATCAATTGAACCTTACGGCATTGCTGCTGAACTTTATATAAAAACTCGCTGGTGCCCGCGACTTCGTCCGCGTTGAAAAAGAAAAAAGGAGCCTGTCCTGTGTCCTGTACGTGTAAATGTTTATCTACCAAGTTTCATGTAAGGACGTGTTTACGAATCTGACAAAACTTAGTTGTTTTTCGGCAGATTTTGCGACCAAATTAAACCAAATCAAATAAAACTAACAAGTGGCACAATTAGATTACTTCTTTATCTGCAAATAATATAAAAAATAATTTAAAAAAATATGATTTTTAGTACTGTAAATACAATTTCTGATTTCTGATGAAAAGTGGTCGTGTTTAGGATCATTTTTATGTTTTTATGTTCCAAATTTTATTTGTTTAAAAATACTGAAGGATAGCAGACATAATCAACTCAACATTGGTCAAAAAAAAAAATTAAAAATATTAGAAATTGCCTAACAAAAAATTAAAAAGTCTCCTCAAAATATTCACATGTTTTGATATTATGCATGAATCTTAATGGGTGACAATAAAGGTTTATTTAGTCTACACAAAACATTTCTAAAGAAATATCAGTGATCACTCCCTCACTCAGTCCGCGCTCGGCCGCCGTCGTGAGTCGTACCTATTCATTTCGCAAACACGTCCTTAAGAGATATTTGGTAGTCCAGCCTAGCGAACTTTCTTCACAACTTCGTGCGAACAAATTGACTGAAGACAGCAAACCAAAAGAGCAATATCGTGACAAATAAATGCTTAAACTTGAAGTTAACCAGCTCTTGTGTTCTGTGGCAGTAACTTGGGGGGGCATTAGCTGTGTCTATCGATTTAAGGGTCATACTGCACATCTAACGAGAGCAGTCTAAATGGGCAACTCGTTAACCTATAGATCGGATCGTGCGAAGTTCACGATTAAGGCCCTACTCATTGTAAGCAAATAAAAGAGATATATTTTTACAATAAATACGAAAAATTAAAATGATTAAGTTGTATTTTATGATACTATTATAATAATTTCAAATCTTAATCCTTATCCTTAATCCTTCTATGGTCGGCAGCGCACTTGTAGCACTTATGGCGTTGCTTGTGTTATAGGCGACGGTAGCCACCTACCATCAAGTGGACCGTCAGCCTGTCTGTCGACCTTAACATAAAGAAATAATAATAATAATATCTGTTATAAGGTTATTCTGTTATCCGGCTTTGATTCAAAATTCCGGGCAATTTTTCCATCCTCGGTCTTCAACGAATAGCGAATATAACGAATAACGAAAATTAGCCGAATTAATATAGCCGTTCTCGAGTTTATAGACGTAATTAGTTTAAATTATTATTTTACTTCAATATTTACAAGTCCTTTCAGTTTAACTCGTTGGTGACAATTCAGATCACACGTGCTGAGGCAGTTGTACAATTTTCTCAGTTTATAAATTGATTATTTTAACTAGAATATTTATCACGATCGAGTTGCGATAGTTGTGGCAAGTTACGCCGTGAACGTGTCGCTTCGTGTCGCCGATATAATCGTTGAACAGATTTGTGGCAGTTACTACAAAATTGACGCTACTTACTTACATATAAAATACATTTAAGCACCTAAACTGTATTCGTTTATCAAATCAAAAAATTAAAATAATGTGTTACTGTTGAACACGAGTAGGAAAGTGGTAAAATGTCTCTGTACGCCTCTGTCTTTTTCTTCGCTAACTTCCGACGGGTTTTGATACGGTTTCCACCAATGGAAAGAGCGATAAACCAGAGAAGCTACGTATAAAATTGCATCCGTTGGAATGGCTAATAACATAACTTAATTAGGTACTTATTTTGATTTCGGAAGCAGTCGGTATAGGTGCCTTTACTTATTAATAGTTACATATTATGAATGTATGATGAAAATATTTTAATAATAATGTATCATTGAAAATATTGTAATAAAGAAAAGAAGAGACCTTTCTAACTGACTGAAACCTGAAATACATATATAATACAGGCAAATTAAGTCGAATCACGGCAAATGAATCGTGTAGTTTTGAAAATTGGTAGAATTATACTTACTAACATATTCGCGATATGAGTAAAAACCTGAAAAAAGGTACCTTCAACCCCCCTCACACCCTCAGGACAATCCCCACCCTTGAGGACTTTTAGTATGTTAATCTAGATACCTACCGTAAAGTATAAATCTACCATTTTTCAAAACTACATGATTTATTTAACCTGATTTTCCTTATTTGCTCGAACTAAGTAATATAGCACATAATATCCTTCACACCTTGAAGGAGTCCGTATTGTACATATAACTATCGACCACGTTCCCCTATAGGTGGAACAAAATTGCAACAATAAACAAAATAAGTATAATTGTTATTGTTAAAATTAAATGCCCATAACAGCGATTACCCTAAAACTCGCATTCCACCCACATCTGGTAACATTAGTCCCATTCTGTTCCAATCCCACACTGCACTAAACCGCCAACACGACTTCACCAATCCAAATATTAGGCCTTATGTACATTTGAGCTATCAATAGACCCACTATACAAAAAGGTAGCAATTTTGATTTATTTTTTTCAATTTCAATTCTTACTAATATCGTAATTATTGCGAGAGTGAATTTGTTTGTTGTCATGCCACCTATCATTTGAAATTTTGTATACACGTTCTCAGGAATATAGAGGAGGAGACAGAGGGTACGTTTCATCCAGAAAAAAGTATTGTTCCTGAAGGGTTTGGCCAGCATTTTTCTCCTACAATTTTTCCTCTTTTATTACTCTTTCTATTGGGTTGGATTGTTTAGAAGAAGTTGGCGAGAAAAATTTCCTCTAAATTACCCAACGACGACGTGTATTAGATAAAATTCAACGTCCATAAATTTTTTAAAATTTTTATACATTTTATAGTTTTGCAATGAACTTAATAATGCGTATATGTGTATATGTGTATATTTGTATATGTGTATATGTGTATATGTGTATATGTGTATATGTGTATATGTGTGTATGTGTATATGTGTATATGTGTATATGTGTATATGTGTATATGTGTATAGATATAAATGTAATAGATATAGAAGAATAGACATAGATATTTCAGTATAATATTTAGAACAAATCCATACTAATATAATGAAAAGGGCGGATTTTGTATGTTCATTACGTTAATAGGTGGTAATTTGCAGAAGTTACTGCACTTATTTGAAAAATTCTTTCACTATTTCAAAAGTACATTAGTCCAGGTAGACATAGCCTATAATTATATTAAGTATAGAGCCTAGATTTCTCACTTTCAATCGCGTTACAAGAAACTGAAAGTTATCACGTCATATTGTACATCAGCCCTAAGAGAAGTTGTTCCACGCCCGCGCATTTGTTACGCTAGCAACCAGATGATTTATCCGTTTGACACATACTTGGTAACTGTAACCTTTGATATCAATCAATTCGTTGTTTCGGATTATTGGATTACGATAAATTGTTGTGAATGCATAATATATTATTTGCATTATTTATTCTGTTGCTTAGTATAGTAGAGGCACTTGCTCAGTATTCCCACACTCTAAAATATTGCTTCTAATAATCACTCTAAAATGTTACTCGCTGATTCTATAAGTGAAAGAATTCTCAAAAAAATTCAAAATAGTTTTTGAGTTTATTCAGATATACCTATTGTATTATGTTATATCGTTTTTAGGCGACGATATTGTCACCTAAGAGCAACTAGACCATCAGCCTGTTTATAGACCTTTTTTTTATGTCAGTCTACTTGATGGTAGATGGCTACCATCGCCTATATAATACAAAGCAACGAAATATAGGATTAAAGATAAGGGATAAGAAAGAATTAATGGACGAGTAGCATCCCTTACTCACTCACAGAAACACAACAGCACATGTGCTGTTATTTCACGGTGGTATTCCGTAAAAGGAATTCCGAAAGGTAATTCCTTTCGAATTGAAAATTCAAAACAGTAGAGCAACATTTTGAAAAAAAGGTTTAATGAATAAGACAAACTTGTAAATCAGTTTCCCTAATAAAACACATTACTCGTGTTTCTGATATTGGCTTTGTATTGTCCATTTAATTAATCAACACTCGGCAGCACCCCTGACGTGTCACGTGACGTCAACGTACGGACAGTAATTCACTTAATAAACGAAACATTACCAAACAGAGATATTAAAAAGCTGGGTGTGGCTTAATTAGAAATTTAACCTGCTAATAAATTACAGATAGTCGCCACCCAAGGTGCGGCAACACTGTACACAGCATCAAGAACTGCAGTAGGTATAAAGCTGCTTAAATTCAAAAGTACCACAAATCAAAAAATTACAAATTTTTTATTGCAAAAATACAATCACAATCCTTCATATTGTATGTTGCAAAAAGACTTATGGTTGTTTTATTCCATATTAGCTGGTACCCGCGACTTCGTCCGCCTTCTGAGCCTATGAAATAAAATTTTTCCTTCGATAAATGGAAATAAAAAGAATTAAAATTCGTAGTTCCTGAGAGAGATTGAGATTTATATATTTATTTATTTATTTTATTTTAGGGAAATTTACAGGTATAATTACTTAATAATAGTGGTGAGTAAACAAACTTAACCTAATAAAAAATTTCCACTTATAGATAACAAAAAACAACAATTTTTTTTTTTTTTTTTAGTTTTTATTAGTATAGATTTAGTATATTTTGTCATTTTTTTATATATTCAAAAGTAACTTATATGCTTATATCTCCTCTAATATTCAGTTTATTACAAAAGTACTTAAAACATTTAATGCTACTTAAAAATATGCTTCTAACGATGTATAATACAAGAAAAAAATTACAAATAATATTTTAATTTTTTTCGATTAGCTCTCCTGTAAAAAAGTGATATGTCAATTTTGATTCGTGATACTTTTGAATTTAAGTTATTTTATATTAATACCTTCTATTTTTTTTACATTTCTATTTCTTATATTTCTATTTTTAACAACTTTTGCTGTCACTAAAGCACATTTAAAAAAAATCGTATTTGGCAATCAATGTTCAAAATTTGACCACAGCCCGTCTGAAGTCTAAGAAGACTAATATTTCCTTACCCAGGTTTAAATTATCACCATACTTCGCGTGAAATACTTAATAGAACTTTTCTGAAGTAATATCCCATCCCTATTTCGTTTCTCATCCTTTATCCTATAAAGGTCGAGGCAGTACATCTGTTTTCCTCTTTGGTGTTATTATTTTTAATTATTATTTTTATTTATCATCTACTGTGTACGCGTACTGTGTACGCTATGGAAACACTTTGCTTATTTCCCCTGAGAAATCGTGACGCTGACGAGCAAACAACTCATTTTTGTTATATTTTCTGTTGATTATCGAATGAGTTTCGTTAGTATTAACTTTCCATGAAATAGAGAATCTTCCAATGGTTATGTACATTGTACTTACTTGTAAAAGGTTGTATTAATATACAGATAATATTCAAAATACGACCAAGAAACACACAAGAACCTGGATGTCATCTTAATTAACGTATGAATACCTATTCGTAAGGAATGTACACATAGATTACAATTTATTAGTTGCATACGAATATATGAGTCATGACCATCACTCAACTCGACTGCAGTCATTGTCAATGATTCACGGTCACATGCCAACATATAAGATAAAGGCGCTTACACACTATTTCTTTCTTACATAAGTACTATTTGAAGGTATATGTTAAGCTGGCTGGTTCCCGCGACTTCGTCTAGGTTGAAAAATCGAAAATATAATATCTTTATCGCTGTGTTGACTGTGCATTTGCACCCAATTTTAGGTATATTTTTAGACAAAACCTCGAAAACCTAACATTTTTCCTAGATATATGTTAATACATGTAACAAACTATCTGTTAGCCAAATTTTACGTGATAGAGTACATATGAGTATCCAAACTTTCATATTTATAATAATATCTATTATAGTTCGTGTAGCGAATAAAGACTTCTCGGTAAATGTGCGCAGAATCCTATTTTTAGGTCTTTGAGGGGGCAGAGGAAAGTGAGGGGCGGGTACACGTCGGTGTGCCGACACGTTATTGGTAGACTCAGTCGCTCTTCCCCTCCCGCACTTCGTTTGCGCGTCTCGAGTCTCTTAGGTACTGTTGCGTACAGATTGTAAATACGTCATGGTGAATAAATGCCTAAAAAAACGTTTTCCTTCGACATCGCACGATGATTTTATGGAAGGTATATCAACACTGCCTGTAATGTTAAATTTGTGAGGTGAAAAATTACAAAATAAGAAAAAAAATGACATTTTTCTTAGAAATTTTGTGCGCAATTGTACACATGCGCCGATTCCCCCACAAGTGTCGCCTTCAAACCTTAATATAATAATTCACCTTTACTTAGCTTAACTTCTTCTAAGCCACCTGACGAGCTTTGATACGGTTTTCATTAATGGAAGAAACGATAAATGAGGAAGGTAAGGAGCTGCATAATATACATATATTCAAATTCAAATATTTTATTGCAAACCATAATGTATAAACGCTGTTACAATATAAAAATTTAGACCAGTGTTAGTAGTATAGTATAGTATATGTATATACATATACTAATATTATTATAAAAAAGTAAGGTTCGTATTTTGTTTGTTTGTTTGTATGTAGGAAGAAGTTTTCGAAACTACTTATCCGATTTGAAAAATTCTTTCACCTATACTTAGTTACAACATTTCAGGTTGGCTAAAAGGGCTGTATATTCCCCGCAGGCGAAGTGTGTGAACGCCTTAAGTATCAACTCTTTATAAACACACCTACAACCGCATTGTTAGAATACTAACGAACAAGCCATAATTATGGTTACGTGATTGTTTATTATGGCTGCAATTTACTTAAACACCAGTTATTTTAAAACAATCAATAAAGCGAACGTCAAATATTTAATTACACTTACGACTGTGTATTATTTTTTCTAAAATTATTCAAATATTTAACAGAAATTAGGTATAGATTTTCGTCAGGATTAAAAAGTGATTTATTTTAAATTGCAAAAATTAAATAAAAATAAAATTGAATTATTTTTTTTTTTTCACGAAATATACATAAAAATGATATAGGCTCACTCAGAATGATGTATGTATAACTTTTGATACGGTTTTCAACAATGACAAGAGCGATCAATAAGGAAGGTTGTTTTATATCTAACTAAGCTGGTGCTCGCGACTTCGTCCGCGTAGAAAAATATAAAACGCCATCTACCGTATTTTGGATAGATGGCGCTATCTACCGGGCCAAGCCGGTTACTTTTACTTTAGATTTCCCGTAGGAATAAAGCATTTTCACGCGGTAAAAAGTAGCCTATGTTCATCACATATAATGTCGGCTTCTAATGGTAAAAGAATTTTTCAAATCTGTCCAGTAGTTTCGGAGCCTATTCTATACAAACAAACAAACAAATCTTTCCTCTTTATAATATTAAGTATAGATGTATAATAAATATATATCTATACAAATTAATTAATTTTAATAAAGTCTAAATCCGAATCAATCCATTTTGAAAAGGTTTTCAGTCGACGATAAAGCTTTTTGTATGTAACATAATATATGCAGAGAAAAAAGAATCCGTACATTTTCTCAGAAATCCAATTAGAAAATTATTGTTGTCAACTTAATTAACTTTGCTCAAATAGTGTAAAGTTCAAAGTGTACTATCGCATTCATGATTCAAAAGTACACCTCATTCCGAGTGATTCAAAGAGTGAGTCAAATAAGAAATGAATTACTCATTAGAGTTGTTTGAACCCTTTTTCTTTTGTCGGCGTTCTGCTTTGATCAGAGCATGTTAAATAGCTTTTTATGAACTCTTTTGAGTCTGTATTTTTTGACGTATTTTCAAGTGCTACGCTCTGCATACGATTTCGCATACGTATCCGTGTTTTTCAAAAAGTGTCCTACAAAAGAAAACAGATCTAAAGAATTTATTAGTTAAAGATTCAGATTGGCAGTCATTTTTTTTTTTTTTTTTCTATTGTCCTTACAATATATTTTAGGGATGTATATACAATACACTATTTCTTTATTAATTACTAGCTGATGCCCGCGACTTTGTACGCGATGAAAATTAAAAATATGAAAACAATTACAACGCTTGACAACTTGTTGCTACAACACATTGGCCAGGCGTTAGTTACAGTTTTATATTTTAGATATTCCCTCGGGAACGTTACTTTTTTCTTGGATGAAAGGTATCCTATGTCCTTTCTGGTGTCCCAGACAACGTGTATGCAAAATTTCATGGTGATCGGTTCAGTAGTTTTTGCGTGAAAGCGAGACAGACAGACAGAGTTACTTTCGCATTTATAATATTAGTAAGGATACGTTAAAGTCAGGTCCATTTGATGGTAGGCGGATACCGTCACCTATAACACGAGCAAAGCCACAGACGCATCAAGTTATGACGAGCCCGTTGGACGAGTGGCAAGGGTGCTTGCCTAACGTTCCAGGGGCCCCGGGTTCGATTCCCGGCGGGGTCAACTTTGGAAATTTTAATATAATTTTCAAAATTGACTCTGGTCTGGATTTGAAAAGTAGTGGTAGGGCACACTGCGTTTCGCAGTCATTTGGGCAGCCCGTCTGGCGGCAGTAACCACCCCCTTACAGAATACCATCGTGAAATAACAGCATATGTGCTGTTGTGTTTCGGTGAGTGAGTAAGGGATGCCAGAGCCCATTACCCCCTTCCCTTCCTTATCCCTTATCCTTAATCCTTCTATGGTCAGCAGCGCACTTGTAGCACTTATGGCGTTGCTTGTGTTATAGGCGACGGTAGCCACCTTCCATCAAGTGGACCGTCAGCCTGTCTGTCGACCTTAACATAAAAAAAAAAAAAAGTGCTTAGTTGATCATATTAAAATTAATAATAACTGGAATATAGATTGGGAAATTACTGGCATCTCTTACTCACTCATTCACCGAAATACGACAGCACACATGCTGCTATTTCACGGTGCTCTACTGTAAGGGAGCGGTTACCTACTGCCACCTGTAGCACTACCATGAGTTTATGACTACCGAAATCGCTAGCGAGAGATGAACGAGAACGTAAAATATTTGTATGAAAAATTGTACAGCGCCTCTAGCGGTCACCAAAGAACTAAAACCAGTAACATGAGTTGCATAAGTAAATAACCTATCGAATGTAGTCGCTAGCGACCATTACCGACTAACGTTTAACTTGACATTTCTATACAAAATCGGTACCATGAGTTACAAATTTGACTGATGCTCTCGAGAAATACCGTAACGTTAGTAGTAAAATCATTCACTAGCACATTGAAGGGTGAAAGGTTCGTTATCGACAGAAGTAAACTAACGTAAGATTTCGATAGCAAGTCATGGTAGTGCTACTGACTGTGAAACGCTACGCTAATTTACTAGCTGGCGCCGGCGGCTTGGTCCGTATTGAAAAAGAAAATAATAGCCAATCCTGTGTCCCATACGTCTAAATGTTTATCTACCAAGTTTCATGAAAATCAGTTAATTCGTTTAAGAGTTATGGAGGAACATACATACAGAAAAATATTCTAAAATTCGTCAATTTTGTTTCAGTATCACGTATAGAGCCTATAAACACGATATCTCTAAAAACAAAGTAATTTACTCCATGACCAACCCTTACCTACAGATTTATTATTAGTATTGATTATTGTCCTGTTTTGTGTGTCTTTTTAAATAAATTAATAAATAAAAAAATTAATTTTCACAGTTAACCCTGCCGGGAATCGAACCCGGGACCCCTAAGTCACTTCATCCTTCTATTGTCGGCAGAGCACTTTCTGGCACCTATCTCTTTAATTTTAAATTTCACCTGAGTGTCAAAGCCGGAGGCTGGTCGCTAGTTAATTATAAAACATGTTGATATAGCAAATGTTGACTCAACATAAAAACTCGATGTATGCTTTAAAAAAACACACATACATAACTTGAAATGTTGCGAAAAAACTAACAAAAGGTCGTCGCCGTCAACAAGAGTGTGAAAACAACGTTAGCCGTTAACCTCAACCTCAGTTTAACCGTTGTTAAACTGGTCCACATGGTGTGTGTAGTCAGCAAATAAATGCGTATAGATTCCGACGCGGTGCGTGCACTTGCGCATCAGTGGTGCCGCTATCTGGGATCAAAGCGGCCGCGATCCTTCCGCACATTGCACACCGTACAGTGTACAGATTAAACAAACCATAACTGTAGTTATATCGTTAATTCATTGCCTACAGTTTCATCGGCGACATTTAAATTGTTTTCAATTTGTGTACAGATCCTTCTCTTCTTCTCCTCTTTTAATGTCTTGGCTCCATCAGATCTTGTCCGATGATTTTGCCAGTGTCATTAGTAAAAATAACAATTTGTAATAGCCCTTTTTTTTAAATAAAAAAAAGCAAAATTTAAATTAAAAATCAAAAGTAGCAGATCCCGAGACTAGTCAGTCAAGTAAAGACAGACAGTTAAGTCTATAATTTTTCTTAGTTTTCCAAAACAGGTCCGTCAAGTCCAAAGCAGTCAGGTAAAATCCTGTGTACAGATCAACCTCGTTTACAAACCATTTCAGACAAATATATATAATACTAGCTGGTGCCCGCGACTTCGTACGCGATGATAAATAAAAAATATAAAAGCAAATACAAACTTGTTGCTAAGTAAGTATAACACAATGGCCGGGCGTTAGTTACAGTTTTTTATTTTTGTAATCCCTCGGGAACATTACTTTTTTCTTGGATGAAATGTACCCTATGTCCTTTCTGGTGTCCCAGACAACGTGTATGCAAAATTTCATGGTGATCAGTTCAGTAATTTTGGCGTGAAAGCGAGACAGACAGACAAAGTTACTTTCGCATTTATAATATTAGTAAGATGACAGATCATGAATGAAGTACAGTGATCGCTCAGAAGGAGTCTAGATCTAGTGTAGAGCTGCGGCCCTTATTTTATTAGATCATACAGTCAATCTTGTGAGGGTCCTGCATTACGCTTGCTGGTCCGTGTTCTTCCATTTATAACTTTTAGACCCAGAAGAACATTGTAAGCTTGAAAAAAATATTATAAGCTCATGGGTGGGTATCATTATCATAGCGTATACATACATTATGCGTATAGCATAGGTATTATTATGCTTCATATGATTACCACTAGAGAACTTCCCTGTAGTGATTATGTTATAATGAACACGCTTCAGTCGAATTCATAAAATTTCTTGTACAAAGCAGTAAGCGAAGTCACGACTCCAATGGTAATATTTCCTAGAACACAAGCATTCACTTGTACGGTGTAGCGGTGAAATTTGTCAGATTCGAGATTAGATTCGGTCGTGATAATATGGAGAAACGACTGTCCGTATTTCTGTGATAGTGTGACGAACAGGAAAACGACCCATTAGATGGAACTGTGTCTGTAAACCACCCATGCAACAACATGGGAGTGGTAAAGGCACCGTTGTCTTACATAAGAAAGATCCCATATCGCATAGTTTTGAAACTTATCAGATTCGCAACATACCAGATTCATATAACAGTAGATTCTCTAAGTAGAATAAATATGAAAAAATTGACAGTCTAGTTCAAGGTTTCCCAAGCTAGGAGGATCCTAAAATCTTTATAGGCGGTCCGCGTACTAAGTAAAAAAAAAATACCAAGCAAAAAGAAAATTAGTGCTTTACGCTGCGGTATGGTGAATATATCAAATATTTATTAATGGCAAATTTAAAAAAATCTAATAAATAAAAAGAGATATACCAATGCGAGTAAAAGAGACATAAGCAAAAATAGAAAATAAACCTAATAAACCGACAATTACGTTGAAATAGGGAACCGTCCTAGGAAAGAAGTTGGGAAACCCTGCTCGAAACAAATCAAATTTAATCATCTTTGAACTTGAACTTTGAACTTTGAAGAGCTTTTCAAAGTTTTGGTTAGCAGAAGCATCTTTTGCGTGAGTTTGCTCCATCATAGGCTTCATCTTCGTTACATAGCTGGATGCTGGCCAAAGCAAACCTATCTCTATTAAAAAAAAACAAGTCTCTTTTGTAAAAAGCTTTCTTTGCTACAAAAAAAGTGTATGTCGCAAACTTTTTGGCATTCCTAACCCGCCTCCAATTAGCAAATTTTATTTTATCGCAAATATCCCATCAAGTGTAAGTATTATCCTGTCAAGTGTTTACAAAGTATTGTAATTTATTGCTTGCCCACACTTTAACGCAGCCACAGATTACTCGATAAAAAGGGTTAAAATTTAAACGTAATAAAGATTTTTTTAAACATAATAAATCTGATAATATGTATATAGAATATTCTCGTGCCACAGAGCACTCTCAATAAATACTTAGTTGCCTCAATTTGTCCTCTATAAAGTTTTTGAAAACGCAATTTGTCAACGTCAGATTGCAACGCGTATCGATGCATCGGAAAAGACCGATTGAGATCGATATCACTCTGCGGGTCTTTGTATCGAAGCTGGCGATTACGAATTGCATGTATAAAGGGTCAGCCACACAGAGAACGTATTTTACGATGATAACACGATACATACTTTTTTTAAATGTAAAAGCCAGTAGACAGTGTAGGTGTGTTGCAGACCTTAATTAATGTTGAATGGTAAGAGATTTTAGTTGAAGATAGAATAATGGCCTTACTCATTCACCAAAAGACAACAGCAAGGACTTCTGTGAGGAGGTGGTTACAGAGCCAGACTGGTCCTAATTTTTGACAGGGAAACTCTTGTGCTTTTCTATTAATTCGATTAAAAATCTGATTTAAGAGCTCATTTGCTAACCAGAGCTGCTTACCGATTCCAAACTATTAGTTACGTAATTCCATTATCATTCCGTGGTATTAAGAGTTGTTATTTTCGCAGTAATCACTGCGAAACGCAATGTACCCCGCTTTTTACTGCGAAACGCTGTGTGCTACTACTACTAAATTGAAATTGAATGGTCAAAGCAAATCCGCTCGCCGTGTGTTGAGCACTTAACACGTGCTTAGGAATCGATTCATTCGAATGCAAAGACGTTTCTATTGTTTATTCGGATTTTGAATATCAATATCTGGCATCGAGACGCGGAATACAGATGTCATAACGTGCCTTCTAAATTAGAATTGCAATCGACTCACTGTCAACCGTACTCGAATACAAATTCTTTTTAATACCGACATGCCATTTAGATAATAATGAATGACGAGACTTCTCCGATGGCTTGGACAGCTCGATGACTGGTAAGTGGTATGGAATTACAATTATAAATTATAATAATGTAAATTAAAATTATTTATACACAGGCGCAAAAGATGATCTAATGCGGAATCCATAGACAGACATGCTAAATGCGGGAAATGTCAATTTGTGATGTTGATTTATCTGTTGCTGGCTTTTGCTATCGGCCTTCTCTTGATTTTGTATTATAGAAATTTAAATATTATTCTATAAGAACACGATAAATTTCCTATAAGGATTAATCTCAATAGGATATTTAGTTTTCATGTGTAGCAATAGAGAATACAAATTTGAAATATTGAAATCACTTATAGAGCTGGGTGAGGCCAAAAGACATAACTCTTGCGCTATCGTGCAAACATTAGGATTTGGTACAATTTAACGATTTATCACCGAGTACTCTTGTCAACTGCTATGACGAACAGTACACGATCTTTAACAACTATAAACAACGCAGACATAGAGATTCACTGAATGAACTTGTTAAATTTATACATACATTAAGATTGGGCCAATATTATGAATTAAATAAATGAATTTATTTTCATTTTTTTTTTGTTTTGTAGCTTACATTACATTACATTTTGTACAGTCGTGGAAAGAAAAGCTTCGTCACCTTAAAGTCGATATTTGTTTGCACCAAGGCATGCCAAAATTTCATTTTAAACGTTTGTCAGTACTGTCAGTATTGTTTAGTGCTTTAGGTACTAAGGTTTAAAAGGTACTAAGAGTGTACGACTTTGATAAAGGAATGAATTTGAAAACTGACGAAGGTTTTCGTACCTCGACTTTACATTACAGTGAACTTTAAGAAGATATTGGAATTTAATTCCAATATCGAAATTTGGCAAACAGTTTTATTTTAGGTAATTCTCTTATTAATATTATTTATTAATCACATAAAAATAATATTAAGTATTATTATATAATAATAAAAATAATTGAAATAAAAACATTAAAAAAAACTGGCTTTTGCGCGCGACTTCGCCTGCGTAACATTATAAAATATACCCTATTGTATGTTACTGGCTGATAATAAATGTAGCTTGGTGAATGAATTTTCAAAAAAATTCAGTCCAGTGGTTTTTGAGTTTTTTCATTATAAACATACAAGTTTTCCCTCTTTATAAAATTAGTATAGATATAGAGGATTTTAATAAGATTGTATAATTCGACGGGGTCACATCTAGTGTTTTTATGTTGCCGATGAAATTCGTCTTAATGTAAAAGATCAAAAGGCGAATGACAAACAGTTTAAATGCCACGTTGCGAAACCTGACTTATGGATCCGAGATCCATGATTCAATTATACTAAATGAACTTTAAAGAGACTTGTACATCAAAGGATCGATTTTGATGACTGATGGCGACATCTCCTCATTTTACATTGTATATTGTGAACGTCTATCTATAATAATAATATATATATATATATCATATTATAATCCTTACTAATCCTTACTAATATTGTAAATTAAATGTGAATGTCAGTTTGTTTGTTACGCTTTCAGGCAATAACTACTGTACCGATCACCATGAAATTTTGCATACACGTTTTTTGTGACACCAGAAAGGACATAGGGTACCTTTCATCCAATCCAAGAAAAGAGTACTGTTCCCGAGGGATTATCTAAAATATAAAACTGTAACTAACGCGTGTGCGTGTGTGCGTGCGTGCGTGTGTGTGTGTGTGTGTGTGTGTGTGTGTGTGTGTTCACGACACTGCGCTTGAAAGAAATATATTATTGGGAGGTGGATAAACTCGTTAAACCCGTTTTTGCGTCGGGCGTCGGTGGTTAAAATAAAATAAAAGGACATCTAAAATCGGTACATCCGTATGTACATCCGCTTGGGATGTACAATTCCACAGAGACACATCAGATAAACACGTGAAAGTTATTACACACTGTTTTTGCGTCAGGCGTCGGTGGTTAAAAAATGAAACGTTCGACCACATAGGTTATCATAGTCGTAATTAGTTCAAGAAAGCGGGATGTGAAAGTTTTGTATAATATAATTTGTAGAAAAAAATGGATCCGTGCGAAGACGGACGCGGACCGCTAGTTTCAATTTTTAAAAACGCCTTCAGATATGCCCATCACCACTAACTTCTTAGTAGTCATTCAGTAAATGAAGTTAAACGAAGCGGCACAAAGTAGTAAAGTTATCTTACTATGCGCAATTAATGTAATAGCCGATGAGAAGACGACTGGATGGGTTGTTAACGAGATGGTTTCTGGATAAACAATTTGTTATTTAATATGATTAAAAATGGTACCTACATAGGTACCATTTTTAATCTTTTATCTTGATAGTAAATATGCTCGCTCCCTTTCTGTGTTTAACTGAATCTTTTCAGGCAATTAAATTTTACTCAATTTAGTATTTACTTTTACTTACAATTTAGTTTTAGATAATAGATAATTTACAGCCAGGTAAACATATTTTTTTCACATATGAAAAGAGGGATAAACGGGGAAGATTTTTTTATATAAAAATTGCATCCCGGGCTTAGTCGGTAGCGGGTCACTAGTCTATACATAAAAGGCAAGTATATATAAAAGGCAATGTGTGTATGTATGCGTGTATTGTACATTCCCTATGGACTCCAAAACAGGTGAACCAATTTTGATTAAATTTTCAGTTCAGAAGTTTGGTAGCGATCGGACGCGGACGAAGTCGCGGGCAAAACCTAGTTATTTATAAAGATACATGCCTAAACACAAAAATCGTCTACTGAAATACATATTGGCTATTGATAAAATGCAAATTGAGAGAGAAATACGCGTAGGAATTCAAGAGATCTTCAAACGGATATACAATATACGAAGGCATGTGTCAACGAGAAGCTGCATTGACAAAGACCTAAATGCAGGTGGCGAATACTCACCCAGTATAACTTGACCTGTCCACCGCTTCTATTAGTTATGAGAGCCATATAGAATTTTATTTGGTTATTAAATTAGAAGCGAACAGCTAATATGCTTATAGGATAACATCAGGATACGAGCGAAGACACTCAGATTACTTGTGACTATTTTAAGCTTATAAATTGTAGTAGGTACCTATTAAATTATTAAAGTGTGGTCAGTATACAATAATGTATGAATTGAATCATTTCATTAAAACTTTTAATCTCTATTTTTTTCTGCGGATTTCAATTCGTTTTTCACTTATGGAAAGAGGGTTAAACGAGGAAAATTTGGTATTTAGTTTACAAAAAAATATATACCTATATGAGACCGGAAACGGGCTTCTAGTTTCTATCTATAAAACTAGACCTTCTTGTTGAACTCCGAGTTTACTATCGTAATCACATCAAGTCCCATAAAAACATTTAATTACTACCTATAATCTTATATATTATTATGTACACAATTTAACTTAGTAAGAAATATAAATATTTGGAATCCAACCTCTTACTTAAAACATGACTTACTCCGCTAAATTGTATACTCACTCTTCTCTCCTTTTAACCGCTTATTTATAAATAAATAAATAATTTGACTACTATTCAAAGTGGTTTATTTAAACCACATAAAGTTAAATAATTTACAGAATGCTTATAATTTCCTGCTAAGGCTACTTACTGCAAGAATAAATAGGAAATCAGAAACAATAAACACATAAATATAGATCGTCATCATTTGGCTCGAGCCCAAGTGATTCAGTGTACTAAGCAAACAATATTTATTATTATAACATGCGGTTGGCTTTCTTATATAGTACGGCCATGTATGGTTTTACAAAGAAGGATAGTTAGAAGTAAGAATATAAGACACCAGGCTACTGGGAAGAATCTCCAAAGAATTGTGCATAGAGTTTATAAAAGTAGCAAAAAAGCCGGACTCAACATAAAAGTATATAAGACAAAATACATGATAACCACACACGACAGCTGTATTCCGTCCCAGGTCTGCTAAAAAATGGAAAATAACAAATGTAAAACACAAATATTTAGGATGACGGAATCGTGGGAGAGTTGTACCGAAATATGTGCACGGAATGATATCCCTCGAGAAACTTTTATGAAAATGAAAAGCGTATACATATAGCCATCAACTCTCTCTAAAACCCGTAACACACTTATGAAATGTTCAAAATTATTGTTTGGATTGCATTGCATGTGACATTTCTTCTTTTTTCCTCTTCTTTAAAACGTGACGTTTAGCTAGTCGTTCTTTATGGCTGCGAATCTTCGACCATTATAAGGAGGACCTTCGCAAGTTACTAAGAACCTTTCGAAATGTGGTATACCATTTTATGCAGAGCATCAAGTACAGATGGAGAGAGTAACAAATGTAGAGGTCCTAAATCGGATAGGAAGGAAAAAGGTGCTTGTAAGTAAGAAACATCAAGCAGTGATAAAGGTATTTTATTTAACTTTTACACTTATCTAATTTATATCACATCTTTACATATATACCAATATATAAATTTGTGTGTTTGGTTGTACGCGCTAATCTCAGGAACTACTGGTTCGAATTGAAAAAATATTTTTGTGTTGAATAGTCCATTTATCAAGGAAAAGGTATAGAGCTATAGAGATCACGGACGTAAAACAAACTATGTATAATCGAATTTTTAATTAGATGGACTAAAATGACAGCTGAAATCGGCCTTTTATTTTTTTAATGTTGCAAGCATGAAGCGTAGTGTTGTAGTATGACTCATTTATAACCGAGTTCGATCATTATGGTCAAGTTGTAAGTATCGATCACGTTATAGAAGAGAACCAAATAATGGAACTCAACCGCCTTATTAATGGACTAAAATAACAGCTAGCAACAACTAAAAATCTTATTAAAATAATAAGTTCAACTAACAAACTTATTATAAAATAAAAAAGATTGAATCACGATTCTTACCTAATACTCGATTACTCAGGATACAACACTATTTTTACAATACAATAAAATGGTAACCCACCAAATGTCATTTTAGTTCATCTTATTAAAAATCCGACTATATACAATGTAAAACAAAGGGCGCCATTATTATACCATAACTATCAGTTAACTATGTTATAGTTAGTTAGGTTGTAAAAGAACGTTTATCATTGTTGAGATGGCACAATAAAATGAATGGCGGACAAATGGCTCGCCACTCTCACAGCACGAGCGTACCCGTTTATTTATATTTGCTCCGAGCTTCGTCGAGAGCCGGTGTCCTAAATGTACTAAAACCTTAAAAGGGTACGAAATGTTTCAAGTAAATCGCCATATTGTTAAAGCAAATTGGTATTTTACAACACGAACTTTCGTGTGGAGCGTCCTTGTATGGAAAATGCGGCTCCACGACTTACTTTTGCAGCTAAACTTCTAAACTCAGCTCAAAAATGTCACTGTGCAAACACGTTTGAAGTTACAAATATGTCGTTACTGAGTTTCGTTGGTTGTTCTGATCAATTGATTCTATGAAAAGACATAAAAATGTTAAAAAAGGAAATCTAGATTCGATTGTGCTGCTGTACATTATTGATGGTCCAATTGAGGTGGACTACAAGCAAGAAAAATTGCCCGTGGTCCACCCAAGTGGACAAAATTTGTGGACTCGATCCATACTATATATAATATTATAAATGTGAAAGTAACTCTGTCTGTCTATCCGTTAATTTTTCACTCAAGCGATAATCATGAAAATTTCGATACTGGTCATACGGGGAAAGACATGGGACTCACTTTTCATCCAGAAAATAGTACTGTTGCCCTGATACTGTTCCCCTATCAAAAATATAAAATACTAGCTGACGCCCGCGACATCGTTCACGTTGTATAAGAAAAAAGTAGACTAAGAAAAACTGCAACTGTACGTCTAAATGTTTACGTACCAAATTTCATGAAAATCAGTTAACTCGTTTAAGATTAGGAGGAACATACATACATACATACATACATACATACAATACAGACCTACACTTACAGATTTATTATTAGTATTGATATGATTGTTAAGACATATTTTTGGGTGTTGTTTTTAGGGCCTAAATGTTAGTTGAATATCATAATTATTGTTTCAATATCCTAGACAAATTATATCCTAGAAATGTTATTCCAAGCATTGTGATTCGCCTTGATAAGGCTATTTCGTTTGAATCTGAAAATATACTAGTAAAAAATCAAAAGTCCACTTAAGGCGAGGCCTTAACTCCCCTGTGTAATATAAAAATATTACATAATAAATATAAAGAGAATAAATTATAAAATAATTATGTAGTCTTTGACATAAATATTTTTAAACACCTGACTACTGTTAATACCATTCTATTAACGGTAATTGTAAAACTGTCATGACTTTACAATAAGGCTACCAGTCTTACGCGGAAACCGGCCATAATTCTATCCTGTACATAGAGCCATACATAATTTAAAGTAAAATAGGAGCTCATGAATGTACACTGAAATTTATTTATAGCATGTAAATTGCTCTGTGTCCGATAAAGAAATATTGCTTTAACATCAGTTCTTCACCGATGAACAATAATTTAGGTATGTCGAAAGCTAAATAATGCCCGCCTAGTGCATTCCTGCAAATCTTCGTTGCACTAAAGACGCAGTATGTAACGACACGCATAGTTCAACACGACGGTTTCAATGCGATTTTTAACTCTAATCGCCAGGTCATATGAGTTATATTGCTTACGCTGAAAGCGGAGTCTTGGTCGTATATGTTTAGGGATATACAGTCTCTTAACTCAACAATCACAAACACCTGGCTGAACCAATAATTTTGCTCAGGTTCCGCAATTCCGTGTTTCATTTCGTCATTTCGTCCGTTATTAGCGCGACTTCCTTTCGCTGTGCCATTTACTGACTTTACAAGTATAGACAAGACAAGTAATAATGTATTTGAAGAGCTCTTGGATTAATGCTCGGGGCTTGCCTTAACCCCCTGTCTCAGGGGTCCCGGTTCGATTACCAGCAGGGTCGACTTTGGAAATAAACAGTAATTTGAGTAGCCCGTCAGAACAGACACATAAAATGCAATAACTCTTTTTAACAAAAAAACTGACTTTTAAACCGTTTTCTCATGGATGCCATTGTCTGAACTGGACCACATTGAAATGGGACCACACGGGAAGCACGAACTTTCAAATAAAATAATTATCATCAAAATCGTTCCGTCGTTTTTAATGTTTGTAACAAACATTAAAAAAATACAGTCGAATTGAGAACCTCCTCTTTTTTGGAAGTCGGTTGAAAAAAGACTACCACGAAATAACAGCTTTAGGTGAATGAGTAAGGGATGTCTGTGGCCTCGCTTGTGTCATAGACAAACCATCAAGTGGACCATCAGCTGGTCTCTCGACCTTGGATGAGTACTGAAACAGAACAGAACAGCAAATGAATTTCTTAGCGATGCATATGCAGGTGAATATTTTTTACGTAATGTTAACGTTGAACAAGCAGTGGCAACAAGAAAATTAATTGTACAAAAAACACACATTAGCGACCATAGACAACGAGACAAAACACACACAAGTGCATAGCAACTCTATAACTAGACGAACAGAATTCCTTGAAGCAGCCAACGCCGTTCGAAATACGGAGAAAAATCGGCATGTAGCTTGATTAACATTCCGAGGGTGGCAATTGCAAACTCAGGAACAGGTCCCAGCGCAGAAAATAAAACAGCTGTCGTTTTGCGCTTAAACTTGCATACACTATTCCGGGACACACGCAGCTTTTTCCCACGCTCCTAATGAATTTAATTAATAATAATTGTATAAGAAATTAAAAATACTTTTCTAAATCGGTGATATTATAATAATAATACGTATTTTTTATGCTAAGGTCGACAACCGCCGTCGCCACAGATACTGCAAGTGAGCTGCCGATCGCAATGCGGGGAGAAATCGGGTAGGAAGGGTGTAAATGAGCTCTGGCATCACTTACTCACTCACTACTGCCGGGTATCAAACCTGGAACCACTGAGACAGAGCGTTAAGGCAAACACCCTAACCACTCACCTAACGGATTCGTCAACGGGTCGTAAATGCAGTATGTCCTAGGAAATTGGAATTGGCGATCAACTTGTTACAATTTAAAGGTTTACGACATTCGATCGTGTTGAAAGCGATGGTACGCCCACAGAATTGTAGTTGCTGAAAAATGAACAGGCACAGGCAACTCTACAATGTAAGAGATATAACATTTAAAACAACAAGAAGGGATAACACATGTTATTGTATTTTTTTTTTTTTTCAAAATTAGGTGTATTTTTTGGGCACTGACGAAATATTATGTCTCTTCCTTAAAATTGCAATTTCCTTTCTTAATTTTCTCCTTATCTTTCCAGAGTCGAAACAAGTATTCCATGGTTTTAATACCGGTTATTACCGGTCTACTTTCTCTTCTTTCAACTTTACGCTTTCCTTCTATCTTCCTCATCATTATTGTGTATTGAAGCAGATATCTCTGTGTCAGTTTTTGTCTGCTACCTTTTTAAGTTCTTAAAATCTGTGGCCCATTCCTCCTTTTATATTTTCTCGGACACTATTCCGTTACGTTTCTAGCCCATTTGTCTTTCTGACTTCTTATCATGTTCATGTGTCCCGCCCAACTCCATTTTAGTTTGTTAATACAGTCCATTAACAATGGGAAGACTAAAAATAGTGACAAATCGAGGCAAGACTCCAATCGAAGTTCTCGGCAAATCTATAGAATACTATTGATTAACATATCAATCAGCTATTGAATAACATATTCAAACATTTTTATGAAATTTCGCAATTATCATGCCTTAATCATGCCTTGTGTGTGACCAACGAACATTATTTTTGTATGGAGATAAAATTAACAGATAGTGTCCAACCGATGAGAATTTTTTTATTAATTACAATGTAAAATTACTTTTTCAATCAAAAACAAATCAATCATTTTAAAATGTAAATTATATACGATGCTATTATATTTGTTAATTATTTGTTACACAAGTTTGATAAGTTACTACGGAAGAAGTACAAAGACCAATTTACTTCGGTAGACTTTCTGGAAAATTCTTTAGTAACTTAAGAATTATACATATATTATCTAGTGTAATATTTTTCTGGAAATTATGCACACAAGCCTTCCTCGTTTATCACTCTTTTCATTAGTGAAAACCTTTTGTACTGTTTAGTTAGTCGAAGTTACCGAAATCACAGACAGAACCGACACCGGCAAAAACTAAAACTTTCGTTTGTCATAACTTAAAATTTTTAAAACTCTACAAATATTAAATTTTAATAAAATATTAATATTATAAAATAGCCCTTAGATAGCTTACAGTTGTCACTATTTTGACTGTTTTGACATTACCAAAAATGTTTAGTTTAACTTCTTTAATTATATAAGAAGTCGCGGGCACCAGCTAGCATTACTAGCTGGTGCCCGCGACTTCGTACGCGATGATAAAAAAAAAAGATGATAAATAAATATGATGATAAATATAAAAGCAATTACAACGCTTGACAACTTGTTGCTATAACACATTGGCCCGGCGCACTATGGGACGAAAACGTGATTTGCGTCTCATAAATCTGTAACTTTTTTTCTACTACACCTAGGGATACGAAATTTCGCATACAGAATCTTATATATATAGGTTATGAAATGATACCACTAACATTATATATTTAATTTATTACGACATATAAATAAACATACAAATTTAAGAAATGCCACTTTTTCATACTAAAATATTTTTCTTTACACTTTTTTTATGAATATTTATTTTTATTTACTTCAGTGTGAGATTACCTATCTATGATGTTCACGTGGGAACAAAATAATGTTATCAACGAAAAATGGAAAAATGAAATTTTTAGACACCGATAAGTAAAATGATTTTTTTTTTCGTATTAGACGCGAATTAAGTGATTACTTATAATAAAAATATCCATACTAATGTAAAAATTATTGGGAAAAAATTAAAATCTAATGGATCTTATCAATAAATTAAACTAACTTGTAATTCCCAAAGTTTGTCTCCTTTTTTCCAATAATACGTCTCATCCCAAATGGAGCAAATATGAGCAGAATTTTTTTTTGCCCTATAATATACAAATACTGAGGTATCCGATACAGGTGAAATGAGATTGGAGGCAAGTGGAGGTAACTGTCAAAACTCTATTCAAAATTTTCAGTCATGGAAAATCACAGTCTTGCGGAAAAAAATAGATTGTGTTTTTCTGGTTAATGTTTTTGACGTAATTATTATTTTAATCGCTCTTTAATTGCCTACTCTATTAATTGCCTTTCCAACAATATAGAACACTTATATGATTTAATACAAAAAAATAGAAATATACTCATGTAAACATCAAGTATTTTTGTCTATTTAAATAGCACCGTATACAACTTAAAGTTCAAAGTCAAGTACTAGTACCAATAAGTATATTCCAGTCGATTTTATTAGTCTTATATGATGTATTGGTCATTCAGTTACACATATCATGCACATTAAATAGTAAAATCATGCAGATCTGGGTATTGTAAAAATGATTTTCGAGACGCAAATCACGTTTTCGTCCCATAGTGCGGCGTTAGTTACAGTTTTATACCCCTCGGGAACATTATCTACTTTTTTCTTGGATGAAAGGTACCCTATGTCCTTTCTGGTGTCAAAGACAACGTGTATACAAAATTTCATGGTGATCGGTTCAGTAGTTTTGGCGTGAAAGCGAGACAGACAGAGTTACTTTCGCATTTATAATATTAGTAAGATATGTAATAGATTAGAAAAAATTATCCAAAAGTAAGTTTTTGTAATTCATATAAGGATATACGTATATAGTATGCCTAATTGCCTTCAATAGATTGCGGTTTTCTCGTGTGTAGTCGTACCACCTACCGCGTGTAAACAACTGGACGCTAATACGCCATTACTGCCGACCCAGGGTCAATGATGGCTTTAGATAAAGCTGGCAATTCTTGCCTTCGAATAGTGATGGGGTTACAAATTCATTGAGTACTTCATTTTCGGTGTCTCATTATGAATCAACTCACTCAATATAATGGGACTTGTTGTGGGATAGATCCAGGATAAGACAGAAATGTAAACTAAATAGAGAAAAAAAATGGAATGCATTTTTTTTTTGCAAATTATATACTTTTTCCATAATAGTTAGAACTAAAATCAGGCAAACTGATTCAAATTTTATCCTAAAAAAAATCCGGAACTGAAAAATTGTCAATATAACTCTGAGGTTGAGGCTTGTAAAATTATTAATCTATACTTTCTATACTAATATTATAAATGCGAAAGTAACTCTGTCTGTCTGTCTCGCTTTCACGCAAAAACTACTGAACCGATCACCATGAAATTTTGCATACACGTTGTCTGGGACACCAGAAAGGACATAGGGCACCTTTCATCCAGAAAAAAAGGACTATTCCCGAGGGATCATATAAAAACATAAATAATTGGGGCCACTGTCGCATGGCGGCGCCATCGTCGTCACAGCGATATGAGATGACATTACAAGAGATTTTGGTTTTGCAATATTCGTGAAAGTCCAGGGAAGGTTTAAACGGGGACAACATAAATAAATAAGTAACGGAAAATATTAAAAACGACAACAATTTTCCAATACAAAATATTCCTATCTGTGAAACATTATTGATGTCTTTTGTCTAAAATTGTCACTTGGTTGTCAAATATTTATAGGTGCGTTCAGAATTTTGTTGTAGTTTGAGGTCCGATCTCTGGTCGAGTTTTATGAATTTTTTTTCGGTAGGTAAGTGATAGTTGCAACAACGTTTGCCCGGGTCAAGCTAGCATAAATTTCCTCTTCAACGCGGACGAAGTCGCGGGCACCCACTAGTTTTGAAATAAATGATAGGAGCCAACATATCTTTGGACCTACGTCGTCCCTTAAGTAGGTAGCAAACATTAGTTATCTTCAGCAAAATGATGATAAAATCAGTCTCGACGTAGCAACAGTTTAACCCCGGTCACCCCCGGTGGTGTCGCATGGCTATTGCCAGGTTAAGGGTCATGTCCCTCGGCACTAACGTTTTAACTTTCCATTTAAGATTTGATGCGATAAGAAGCTCTTGACGCCCGTATACTTAGTGAAGGTGGTTAAGGCCCTTATTTTAAAATTCTTTGTGACCCTATCTATGTATGGAATTTTCTATAATACAAGTATTTCACATAGTTACGCTGGAATTTAATCATGCACCGTCTTACAATCTTACAATGAAATTTTTTTACAATGGCATATTTCTGTTCATCATTGCTGTCCTTCAGGAGTTATTGGCAACATTCTTGCTGATTAGGTATTATAATATCCTTACTTATAATATTATAAATGCGAAAGTTTGTATGTATGTATGGATGATTGTTTCACGCAGTCACTTTCACGAAAAAACTACTGAATGGATTTCAATGAAACTTTACAAAAATATAGCTTTTACATCAGAATAAGACATAGGCTATATTATAAGACATAAAACGCGGACGAAGTCGCGGACACCAGCTAATAGTAGATATCTTCTCCAGATCATGTTTAAAGAGTAAAGAGTAAACCATTATCTATACTAATATTATAAAGAGGAAAAATTTGATTGTATGTTTGTTTGTTTGTTTGTATTGAATAGGCTCTGAAACTACTGGAACGATTTGAAAAATTCTTTTACCATTAGAAGGCGACATTATCCGTGATGAACATAGGATACTTTTTACCGCGGGAAAATGCTCCATTCCTACGGGACATCTAAAATAAAAGTAAATACTAGCGGCTTGGCCCGGCAGGTAGCGCCATCTATCCAAAATACGGTAGATGGCGTTTTATACTTTTCTACGCGGACGAAGTCGCGAGCACCAGCTAGTAACAGATATGTATGAATGAACTTTGCACATATTATTAGGTATATATATGGACGATATCTTACTAGATTAACAAGTTGGATATTTTGATTCTGTTTTGAATTTCATAATCTCGGTTCTCAATGCTATTAGCATAATAGAACTTCTATTGTTATGATCTAACTGTTCTGAAAGAAAAATTCATCAATAGTCTCCGAAGAGAACCATTTAAGAAAGTCATTTGTACATTTTAAGTGTACAATTGACCAAACGTTTTAATATATACATTTGAATCGTACATTTAATAATACATTTTTATGGTTTTTACATTTGTACATTTTAAGTGTACAATTGACCAAACGTTTTAATATATACATTTGAATCGTACATTTAATAATACATTTTTATGGTTTTTACATTTGTACATTTTAAGTGTACAATTGACCAAACGTTTTAATATATACATTTGAATCGTACATTTAATAATACATTTTCATGGTTTTTACATTTGTACATTTTAAGTGTACAATTGACCAAACGTTTTAATATATACATTTGAATCGTACATTTAATAATACATTTTCATGGTTTTTACATTTGTACATTTTAAGTGTACAATTGACCAAACGTTTTAATAACATTTTCATAGTTTTAGTTAATAAATAAGTTAGTTATTTATTCGTGGAATTTATTTAGTTTGTACCGGTTTGTACATATTATGATTATGATACGATAGTATGACGCAGTAGATCACAATGATTGAGGCGTGCACGCCCACCGACGGTGTCTCGACGCACGTCAAGACATCACTCGATAAATAACAGTTGCTAAAGACATTGGACACTCAGTTATAAACCATTATTAATATAGCAATTATTGCTAATTTTAACGTCAGCAGTTTAACTTTTATTTCATGTCAGACATAGCAAGTCGTAATTCAAGATCAAAACAAAATACAAAATGACAGACAATAAATTGCTTTAAATTATTTAGTAAGAAGAATTAATTATTAATAAAGTTTGGAAAAATTAAATTACATACGAAGTCCGCGACAATAATTCTAAGTTGTCATGTCAATAATGTCAATAGAAAAATTATTAAATATTTTTTTCTTCTATAAAACCTAAAGTGCCTAATACTACGATTTTCTGAAGGTGTCATATCGCACGCAAGAAAATTTATATAATATTTGTCAGATATGGTATGGTTGTCATCTCGCACGATTTTATTTCGTATGAAATTTGCGAAAAGCCAGCTTTTAATTTAAATACATTTTTAGTATTCATCTTGCACACGTATTATTTTATAAATTTAAATTTGGCTCTTCGCACATTTCGTACGAAATCATCAAAATTACCTGATTTTCATGAAACCCTGGCAGATAACATAGATCTAGTGTTACTACCGTTCCGTTAGATAAACATTTAGACGTACGGGACACAGGATAGGATACTTTTTTCTTTTTCATCGTGCGAGATGACAACTAAACGGTAATTTATTGCTATTGCCCGCTATGTCACCCCCTTTAATAGTCAAAGTAACCTGTGACATTGCGCTCAGACTGGCCATTACTGCGCGACATTCTCTGCGCCCGAAGTGATGGACTAAAGAAGCGATATTTAATGCGGGATCACGATCGCGATCATCGCGATGATTGATGACTAAGTATATGTTTTTCTGCAACCGTATTAACTAGCTTAGCTTTTCATGCGGACAGCGAATTAAGTTTTTTATTACAATCATCAGATTATGATCGTCACTGCACGGAGGTTTTAAATCATTTACAATGTCACTAATGGGACCACACGTATTAATATAAGTAATATGATTATTTACTTATCAATAGTATCATCAATATAGGTGAATTATTATATTAAGGTTTTTATGTGACACTTGTGGGGGAATCGGCGCATGTGTACAATTGCGCACAAAATTGCTAAGGAAAGGAACTAGTTTTTCTTATTTCGTAATTTTTCACCTCACTAACTTAACATTATAGGCAGTGTTGATATTCCTTCCATAAGATCATAGTGCGATGTCGAAGAAGAACGTTTTTTTAGGCATTTATTCACCATGACGTATTTACTAATACGATAAAACAATCTGTACGCAACAGTACCCAAGAGACTCGAGACGCGCGAACGAAGTGCGGGAGGGGAAGAGCGACTGAGTCTACCAATACCAATAGACCAATAGAGTTCTGCGCACATTTGCCGAGAAGTCTTTATTCGCGGCACGACCTATACTAATAATGAATCTGTAAGTGTAGGTATTGTATGTATTTGTATGTATGTTCCACCATAACTCTTAAACGAATTAACTGATTTTCATGAAACATGGTAAATAAACATTTAGACGTTAAGGACACAGAATAGGCTAGTTTTCTTTTTCAACGCGGACGAAGTCGCGGGCGCCAGCTAGTATAAAAAAAAATTGTAATACAAAACATTATTCTTATATCCACAATGGCTGGATTAAAAATCAATTCACATAATTTAAACAATGTTTTGAAAAATTATTTTAGTATCAAATGAATGACGTAGGTACTTAATTTAGATATTAACTTAGGTCTTACTTACTTATCTAAACTAAAGGCAATAAATAAGTATTATTGTCTTATTAGGGACATATTCTTAATTAAGAAATGTATATACAAATTAACAGTATTCTTTATCGATAATATATCCATCGTTGTAGGTACTGTGATGACCTCAATACCAAGAATTTTACCATTTTATAATATGTAATTATTATGACAACTAAAATAGAAAGTGAAACGCGTCCTGCATTTTTACCATACACAATAACCACCTGCACTTCATACCTGTTCTTCCAACTTAATTTGCCCTCAGCGTCGTTGCTGAATGCATTCTAAACGCATTGTAAAACAATTTAGTAGACCGACTACGTAGAACGTCATTATCCACGACCATAAATCTTCTACGAGTCAAATTGTTCTCATTTCACACCAAATAAGTTAGAGGGAAGGCTGCACCGCAATTACGCATGTTAATGGCGCTCCGGGCATGCGCTTGCGCATACGCTATTCTGATACCATACAGATACATTTTGATTGTTATCGGCCAGTTGCATTACATCGATACACATTGCGATAAGCGCTTCGAAATGAGGGGCGCGTTTTCAAATAATTTTGCTTCAATTACATATATACATATACTAGCTGGTGCCCGCGACTTCGTACGCGATGATAAGTTAAAAATATAAAAGCAATTACAAAGCTTGACAACTTGTTGCTATAACACATTGGCCAAACGTTAGTTACAGTTTTATATTTTAGAAAATCCCTCGGGAACATTACTTTTTTCTTGGATGAAATGTATCCTATGTCCTTTCTGGTGTCCCAGACAACGTGTATGCAAAATTTCATGGTGATCGGTTCAGTAGTTTTGGCGTGAAAGCGAGACAGACAGACAGAGTTACTTTCGCATTTATAATATTAGTAAGGATTTCAAAATAATAATTTGGTAACTATATTCGTATATTGTTGACTTTTGAATAATGAAATTTATTTAATGGATTTAATGGTATAATGAAATTTAATGGTACCTACACTTATTTCTTCTAAGCTACTACGATCATTGATGTGGTATTCGCTACAAATAAATGTATAATAATGTAGGTTTTATTGTCATGAAATGAAAACCAATTAATTAATTAATATGTTTATAAACCCAAAAACTACAAAACTGTTTTTAAAAGTTATTTCACGTCAGCGTCAAATTGAGTACCTCCTCAATTTGACGCGTATATTTATTTATTTTTTATCTTTTTTTCATGCATAATAACTTTTGACAGGGTGGTCCGATTTTGATAGTTATTTTTTTATTTGAAAGGGTACATCCCCAAGGCGGTCTCATTTTAATTTGGAAGAAAAATTCAACCCTAAGGGTAGGATAAAAGGGGATGATTGATTGTTCACGTTCAAGCTAAAATTACGTAAAGTGTTATGCGCGACGGCGACTCAAAATTACTTAGGTAAAATGATAATAAGATTATTTTATGCTTTTCAGTTTTTTCAGCGGTTTTATTTTTTGTTAAAAAGTTTTATAAAGTTACGCGGACAAGTCGCGTGCAACAGCTAGTAACAAATAATGTACCTAATAATAATTTTGTTAAAGTTCTTGTAAATCGTAAATATAGGATCTTATGGCAATTCCTTTATGATATCATGACCTCTCGGGATCTTTTTTCTGAATGAAAGTTGTACTTTTCTATATCCCGTGACTATGTGTATGCGAAATTTCATTACGATCGGTTTAATAGGCGAATCAAACAAACAAACCCACTTTTCCACACTTGTCGTGTCCGATCGGTAGAATAAAGACAGTACAGTCGGACCACGAGGCCAACACAATTTTAAGACATTTTATAACGCGATCGGAATTTTTGCTAATCCTTACTTCCTTACTAATATTATAAATGCGAAAGTAACTCTGTCTGTCCGTCTCGCTTTCACGCGAAAACTACTGAACCGATTTAAACGAAATTTGGTACACAAGTAGTCTAGAACCTCAGAAAGGACATAGGCTACTTTTTAATGCGGAAAAAGGGTTGTAAGGGGTTGAAAAAGGAGATAAAAGTTTGTATGGAAGTATCGTCATTTGTATGAAAACTCTTTGCGCTCGGGGTTTTGAAAGATGATTAGTGTCACGGATGACATACGACTATTGTCGGCTTTAGAATGTTCTTTTTAGAGTTAATAAGTATAATTTGTAAAATAAAAAGCCTAAACAATTAGAAATGCTACCCATAGTCACTATTTCACGCGGACGAAGTCACGGGCACAGCTAGTATATGTATTTAATAAAAGGCGATATATGTATGTATGTCCCTGTATGTCTCCTATAGACTCCAAAACCGCTGAACTGATTTTAATGAAACTTTCAGACAATCTTCAGAGATTAGTCCAAAGGATGTTTCTGTGAAGTTTGGTAGCGATCGGAGGCAGACGAAGTCGCGGGCAAATACTAGTATTATTTAAATATCACATCACAGTGTAGTAAGAAATCCAAGCGAGTATTTCAACTGAAGTGTAAAATAGGAAATATATTTTTTTATATGCCTATTTTTCATTTGTATTTTCCGTGCCATTACGGGATGGAATATAGCAAACATTGTGGATGAATTTATGAAAAAAAAAGTGTAATAAATTCATCAGAATGCAAAAAAAAAAACAGAATGGGTTCGATCGACGTCAAACACGATAACAAAGTAATCGATAGCGATCTTAATCAATATCACACCAGAATTTGCCCACCGGCACCTTGGCCTTCTACTGAAAAAGATTATTTATGGCATCGCTCCCACCTGCTCTGTGGTTAGCTTCAATTGTTTTGAAATGTCGTTAATGGCGTTCAGAAGAAACACCTTCGCTGCTTCTCGCTAATTGCAAAAGTTACTTCTATAGGTACAGTCGGCCGCATAAGTCGATTAACACATTCAAAAGTGCAAAACAACAGAACACTCAACGCGCTATAACCCGTTGTCACGACTAGATAACAAAATAAACTTAATGTACAAACGATCGTAAAAAGCTTCAGTAAGTAAGTAAATAAGTAAGTAAGCCGACTGTACAGTCGGCCGCATAAGTCGATTAACACATTCAAAAGTGTAAAACAACAAAACACTCAACGCGCTATAAGCCATTGTCACGACTAGATAACAAAATAAAATTAATGTACAAACGATCGTAAAAAGCTTCAGTAAGTAAGTAAATAAGTAAGTAAGCCGACTGTACAGTCGGCCGCATAAGTCGATTAACACATTCAAAAGTGTAAAACAACAAAACACTCAACGCGCTATAAGCCGTTGGCACGACTAGAGAACAAAATAAAATTAATGTACAAACGATCGTAAAAAGCTTCAGTAAGTAAGTAAATAAGTAAGTAAGCCGACTGTACAGTCGGCCGCATAAGTCGATTAACACATTCAAAAGTGTAAAACAACAAAACACTCAACGCGCTATAAGCCATTGTCACGACTAGATAACAAAATAAAATTAATGTACAAACGATCGTAAAAAGCTTCAGTAAGTAAGTAAATAAGTAAGTAAGCCGACTGTACAGTCGGCCGCATAAGTCGATTAACACATTCAAAAGTGTAAAACAACAAAACACTCAACGCGCTATAAGCCATTGTCACGACTAGATAACAAAATAAAATTAATGTACAAACGATCGTAAAAAGCTTCAGTAAGTAAGTAAATAAGTAAGTAAGCCGACTGTACAGTCGGCCGCATAAGTCGATTAACACATTCAAAAGTGTAAAACAACAAAACACTCAACGCGCTATAAGCCGTTGGCACGACTAGAGAACAAAATAAAATTAATGTACAAACGATCGTAAAAAGCTTCAGTAAGTAAGTAAATAAGTAAGTAAGCCGACTGTACAGTCGGCCGCATAAGTCGATTAACACATTCAAAAGTGTAAAACAACAAAACACTCAACGCGCTATAAGCCATTGTCACGACTAGATAACAAAATAAAATTAATGTACAAACGATCGTAAAAAGCTTCAGTAAGTAAGTAAATAAGTAAGTAAGCCGACTGTACAGTCGGCCGCATAAGTCGATTAACACATTCAAAAGTGTAAAACAACAAAACACTCAACGCGCTATAAGCCATTGTCACGACTAGATAACAAAATAAAATTAATGTACAAACGATCGTAAAAAGCTTCAGTAAGTAAGTAAATAAGTAAGTAAGCCGACTGTACAGTCGGCCGCATAAGTCGATTAACACATTCAAAAGTGTAAAACAACAAAACACTCAACGCGCTATAAGCCGTTGGCACGACTAGAGAACAAAATAAAATTAATGTACAAACGATCGTAAAAAGCTTCAGTAAGTAAGTAAATAAGTAAGTAAGCCGACTGTACAGTCGGCCGCATAAGTCGATAAACAAATTCAACAGTGCAAAACAACTGAATACTCAACTTACTTACTTATTCACTTACTTACTTACTGAAGCTTTTCACGATCGTTTGTACGTAAAGTTTATTTTGTCCTCTAGTTAAATAAGTTGAGTGTTCATGTTCAGTTGTATTGCACTTTTGAATGTATTAATCGACTTATCCGGCCGACTGTACCTATCCAAATACATAATTTACAAAATAATCTCTAGCTAGCTTTTGCACTAGACTTCGCCCGCGTAACTTTATAGAATATACTAGCTGGTGCCTGCGACTTCGTCCGCGTTCAAACAGAAAAACTGCGACTGTGACCCGCAAGTCTAAATGTTTACGTACCAAAAGTACTTTAAGAGTTATTTATGGAGGAACATACATACATACAATACCTCCACTTACAGATTTATTATTAGTATTAATAGCTTATGTTACTCGCTGAACATTTATGCTTATAAGTTTTCACTTCTGTCGGCAGTCCATGTGTCCATGTCCAGTCCAGTCCAAACTTTTCTATGTGCATCGTGAAAAAAAAATACAAAAATTTAAAACAGCAGTCTTACACGTCACCAGTTTTTTTACTCTATGCTAATAATATGTAGGTAATTATGTAGTGGCAACCCCATATTAAACCGTAAGCGTGAGCGTCCAGCCAACAAATTGATAAGAGTCATGCATAAAGATGTGATGCGCTGACGTGCTGGCCGGAAACTCGAAACTTTCTTTGTGACGTTGCGCACCTTACGTTCGGATATTTTAAAACACACTCCTTTGACGACACGTTTGGTCTAGTGGCTAGTAACCTTAGCTGTTGACCAAACGGTTGCAGGTTCGAATCCCGCTAGGAGCAAATGTTTATGTTTTAACATTTACCTTGGTCATGTACCTGATGCATGGATGTTCGTATTTACAACTAGCTGGCGCCCGCGACTTCGTCCGCGTTGAAAAAGAAAAAAGTACCCTATCCTGTGTCCTGTACGTCTAAACGTTTATCTACCAAGTTTCATGAAAATCAGTTAATTCGTTTAAGAGTTATTTAGGAACATTCTTCTTCTCAGTCGGACACTCTTGTCAGAGTGGTCGTGGTTGCACTGGCGAGGTACACGGTAAGGATTTCGGTAAGTCAATATCAAATTCCGAGGGCAGCACTCCTGGCGATGTGCTTCCATTTCTGACGGTTAGAGGCGTCGCTAGTACACTGGACCATGATGGACTCAGTAGCCCTTGTGATAGCGTCTATCCAGCGGGTTGGCGATCGACCGCGTGCTCTCTTGCCCTTTACCTGGCCCTGAACCACCAGTCTCTCCATCGAGTTCTCATTTCTAGAGACGTGACCAAAGAACTTCAGTATTTGTAGTTGCACAGTTGACGATAGTCTGTCTTTAAAGCCGGCGCCAGACATAGCAACATTTGTTCACTTATTTGAACACTTGTGAGGCACGGCTATGTGGGTATTTATTCAAAGTATGACTTGCCACTTTGCACTTTGCCATTCGGTGTCGGTTTTTGGAGCGCACATCAAAGCGTTCAAAGTTCAAACAGTGCGAGCCTGCTACACTTGCGCAAAGTCCAGTGCAAATTCCCAAGAGTTATTTTCATAATAACTCTTTTTTAGCTTAATAATAAAAAAAAATAGAGACTTTTTAGCTTAATTTGTAGACTTAAATAATAGACTTTAATAATATACTTACTGCGTCCATAAAATTGTCGTCCATCTTGTGTGTTATCTATTTGAATACTGTGAAGCGAGCGTGTTGCAAAGCATGTCTGGCAGGAACAACAAACACGTGTCCAAATGTGTGAGCAAAGTAGCCCAAAGTCTTTGTTTAAACATTTGACTGTATCTGGCGCCGGGGTAACACGAAGCTCTTTGAGGATGGATGGATACATTGGTGCGAAATGCCGTGCATGGGGTCTTTAGGAGGCGTTTCCAGCACCACATCTCTAGTGCATCGATTTTACGGCGATCTTGCAGCCTCAGAGACCAAGTTTCCGCTCCATAGAGAAAGATAGATGGAGGAACATACATACATACATGCAATACCTACACTTACAGATTTATTATTACTATTGATATATTGATTGATTGATGATAATTATGTATGTATTTACAAAAAAAAAGCAATCTATGTAGTAGGTATTAACTGTCTGGTATATTTATTTTACTTTTAATTAACAAAACAGATAAACCTAAAATAAACCTAAGACCTAAACTTCTTAAAACTAAAGGTGGCAAAATAATATCTTTACATACGACATTTTAAAATTCAAAAATATTAATGCTATTAAAAGTACAGTCAGAGTACAAAAACCTTGGTCGGTTTTCAAATTAATTTTTTTATCAAGTCTTTTTTATCAAATTCTCTTAGTACCTCTTGAATCTAAAACTTTAAGAAGACAACTAACAAAATATGTTTGAAATGAAATTTTGAAATTATTGCCCTAATACAAGCAAATGTCGACTTTAAGGTGACAAACCTTGTCTTACCCCGACTGTACACGGACACTGTGAAAGTATTGATGGTTATTATATTTGAGCAATAAATACTAGGCAATAAAGAAGAAACGTTATAAACAATAAAAATTTTACACGTTATAATAAAAATAACTTTAATTATAGTATCACAAGTAATAGAAGTTAATACTTTAGTAGTACATTTAGTACTTTAGCAGTTACATTTAGTAAAACGCAATTGCTAAACTAAAAGTTATTTAAAAACAATCAAATGTATGAAGAAATGTGTTAATCCCCATCGCAAATGGAAACTAATTAAAATAAACATTGCCATTGAAATTTATACTCCATTTATAAAAACATGTCATTATTTCAAAGTAAATAAAAAAATAATATATACGATAATTATCTTAATAATACGCAATTTTATAACGCAAGTAATTGTAAATTTGCTTTTGTGAAATGTTATGTCGTCTCCACTATTAAAAAGTGGGGTCTACTTTGAAACAAGTTTGCGAATTTTCGAAAAAACAATAATAGTAATAAATATTAATTTCTTAATAAAGGTCTAAATATTTTTATTTAGACAAATATATTTTTAAGAATTATTTCATACTAGGCTGTTGCACGCGACTTCGTCCGCGTAACTTTGTAAATTCTATACTAAAACCTTGTTCGAGAACCACTCTATATCCATTGGTGAAAACACCATGAAAATCGGTGCAGTAGTTTTTGAGTTTATCGCGAACAGACAGACAGACGCGGTGGACGACTTTGTTTTACAATATTTGTATAGTAACTCAAAGGATGAGCAAATAAATAATTTGTGCTTAGATACATAAACTCGACTGTACATACAACGAAGCCTCTTCATAAGTTGAACATTTTTAAGTTTATAATAATATAAAGAAACTCCAGCAATTGTAAATGTATGGAGGTATTGTAAAAGAAACAAATTTTATTATATTTCTCTTAATAATATATTCTTAAAATATTTTGGAGTGGAGACTATGGCTTAAATGCCCTGACAGTTGGTTTAAATCTTAAAGATATTCACCCTTATCCATATCTTTTAAGTGATTTTAGAAGAAAGTCATAGTAATGCGGAAAGATTTCTACAATACTTAAGTAAGTAATACTTACTTCTAATTCCTAAATCCTAAAAAAAATTTTGTTAAAGTCGAATTTTTATCATACTTATCAGCTGCGTGCTACAGCTAGATGTCTCCAAAGGGACATGGATGCCCCAAAAGCCCCAAAAAGACCCAAAAAGACAGGATGATGTACCTAATAATCTTCATAAGGACCGTAATAACTTCCTAGTTATTTACACTGCTCAATGTTAATATTCGACTCTGTTAATATTTGTAAAGAACATTGATAAAAAAATGTACAAAGAAATATAAAATATTTAATATTTTTTTATTGAATTTCAAAGAAAAATAAAACAAAAATATTTTATATGAATATTCGAAATTTCGGATCGCATTTTCGAATTCAAGAATCATTCAGTTTAAAATAAATAATGTATCGTTTGCGAATTTGCGAACAGTAAAGCCGCGTTTTCACCGAGCAACAATCGTTCGTTTGTGCTTAAATGAAAACACTTGAACGAGCGAACGTGTTTGTTTCAGTGATGATCGGCTGGACGCAGCTAACGATTGCTCGCTCAGTCATTCGTTCAGTGTAAACAGCGTCTGTAGCGAGCGAGCTGTTGATCTGTGCGTTCGCCCGGCGTTGTACGTGTTCGGTGGGTCTCCGATCTTTTATCTGAACATTTTTGTTCGTTTTCTCATTCAATGAAAACATATTTTCTGTTTCGAGCGAGCTTTGGCAGAACAGCAAACAGCGTACACTGAACGAATGAGTGAGCGAGCAATCGTTCGCCGCATCCAGCCGATCATCACTGAACACTGAACAAACACGTTCTCTCCCTAAAGTGTTTTCATCCAAGGTTTTCATCTCTTCCCTACTTGTACACACTAATGCAGTTAGACACACGCACACTAACAGAAAATGGACACGCTTACCAAAGCATTTATACATCCAGTGTATCATTTAACTAAGGTTTTCATTTACGCACGAACGAATTGCTCGCTCAGAACTGTTCAGAACACTAAGTGATGAAAACGCACCTTAAGGCGGTGCAGGCACGCAGGTGCACACCTACTCTACTCACACTCCGTATTCGCAACTAGGGATGCGACGCAAATATATGCACAATAAAATATCGATAACATCACTATTATATTAATATTTATTTGTCGACATTCTGAAATGTTACCACTTTTTCTCGCTAGAAACCATTTTAAAATACCTATGTAGGTACGTACAGTGTAAGGTCTTTACAATTCAGATCAAGGAAGATAATACTAGAAATTCACAGTTATTCATACGTTTCATTAATTGTTATCACTATTACGAAAATTTCAACAAACATGCATACTTTTTTCATAAATTTTAAACTGTTAAAATCACGAATGTTGTTTTGTAAAACAATAACTATCTCGGGAGTAGGCTTACAATATTATATTACTAGCTGTTGCACACAAATTCGTCCGCGAGTGTGATGGGCAACTATAAATAGGTAAGTAGGATTGTAGCCAGTAGCTCCCAGTAGTGAAATTAAACATTGATATATTTTATACCTCCAGAGGCTGTTAAATAGAAAATAGTGTTTAATTACATATTCATCTCACATGTAGAATTCTCGAGTTAAATGCTAGAGAAACGAACCCACGACCCGACAGACAGAGGCCAACACTTTACGAGCCGGTCCTTGAATAGGAAAATTTGTAGTAGTCACTGTTGTATTTTATAACAATTTATTATCTAGTTTGCAATTAATAATGATAACCTATGGTCCGCGTGTGGGGGAGTCTCTTAGAGTCCGTCGCTTCAGAGAACTCATACTGTTAAATTATTTATAATACACTAACGTTGTCAATAGTTTTACCTAAGAAAATTATAGGCACTTAATATCTTTTCTTCTAATATATTAAAGGCAATGTGTGTGTGTGTATGTTCCCTATAGGCTCCTAAACCGATGAACCAAATTAGTCCAGCAGGTAATCCTGTGAAGCTTGATAGCGATCGGATGCGGGTGAAGCCGGAAGCCGGTCGCTAGTTGTAAAATAAATGCGCTGTCTGCCATTGTACCACCTGATTAATTAAAAATAATTTACAAAACAACAATAAACTACACAATTATTTTTTAAATAAATTTTATCGTAAATTCTGTTATTCCAATGCCAATTAGCCGAAAATGGCAGCCAACGGTTGATCCTGTCATTTTCAAGTCGTTTTTCGAAATGGCTTCAAATTAGCGAAATGGCAAAACGAACGGGGGCTAATTGAACAAAAAGTATTCTGCAAATGCATTGCAAAAAGCACAGAGGTGACGTCAAACCTTCGTCAAATGACCAATTAGACGCTTATAGGTATTAGGTTTCCACCTTCCCCTCCAGCTAAAACAATCATTCTTGGATTGTCACACACACATCTATGGAACAAATGCATTATTCCTGAAATAATAAATATCATTGTTTAATAAGTTTAATTTTATTAACAAATTCGTGTAAGTACTTAGTCTAAGTAAGTAAGTACTTAGTACTTCGTATAAGTGTGGTCTTACTTATACAAATTCATAACTTTATATTTCGCGTACCTCGGAAACGGCTCGGAAACGATTTGAATCAAATTTTGTATTTTGTAATAGGCCTTAGGCCTTAGGAGGAATTTTCCAATAGGACATTTTCATTGGGTCAAATAAATCCAATAGGTCAGGTTGTTTACAATGTAAATTTTCCAATACTAAACTAAACTAAAATCTAAAACTAAATAAGCCTAAAAAATACCTATCTAAAAAAATCCAATTGACATTGCAAACACTCCGAAAGGGGGTTAATGAAACATATCTACTAAATTAGTTGTGAGAAATCCGATGCGCGTTGATGAGGAACTAATCACGGCGGACTAATTCACGCGCTTCCAAGCCGAAGGAAGCATAAAAAATGAAGGTATGCGTTGAATTTCCGCGACGCCACAAAAACGCACTTCGATTTCTGAGCGACATCCGTTCCGAGAAAACTGTCTCTCTTTGTCAAGATAAACTGTACACTTTATCTACTAGTATTTGTTTATTTGCTTTAGTTGAAACGGTAACTAAATATTATAATTTAAGCAGTTCCTGGGTTGTACCTAATACACATTATTCAAATTTATTTATACTACCAGCTGACGCCCGCGACTTGGTCCGCGTTGAAAAAAAAATAGTAAACTATCCTGTGTCCTGTATACGTCTAAATGTTTATCTAGCAAATTTCATGAAAATCTGTTAATTCGTTTAATAGTTATGGAGATAATACAATATTATATTATAGTTGATCGATCGACGATGTATACTAATATTATAAAGGAGTAAAAGTTTTATGTTTGTGAGGTATTACGTATATTATAAATCTCTTATCAATATTTAGTTAGAATAGTATAGCGGAAACTGTTCGGCGTTTATTGGTGGACTGCCCCAGGTTCGAACAATAACAAGATTTGGCGGTGTTGCAGAAGAGTATTCGTCCTTCCTCGCAACTTCGCTTATAGCGGACACGGAGGACGTCAAGAGGTTTAGTTTAGGTTTAGTCAAGTAGGTCTACCCCAATATAGGTCTGTCCCCAGGCCGGTGAGTATCTGTAAAAATTCCCCAACTAATTGTAGTGTCTATAGCGTAGTTGGGCAACCGAACCGAACCATAGAGTGGTTTTTTATAGTTCATTCGTGACTTTAGTCTGTGGTTTGAGATTTTAATTGAAAATAAATATTCTATTTTTCGGTTGAATCACATTTATTACTTTGTATCACGCAAATTTTTAGTATTTTTTATGTCTTTGTATTTTTATAAAGCCATAAAATAAGTATTTCTATATTTCATACTTCCGTCCGTCTGTTCGCTGTAGTTAGAACCTGGCAGTTGGAGAATTTTGTTGGTGTACCAACTTGTTGTCCCGACAGATTGTGTCGTCTATAAGGGGTTTATAAGGGATGAGTATATCTAATGTGGGATAATAGTAAGTGAACACACGTCGGAGTTCCTGTAGCCCTGTGGCCATATTTAATTGATACGTCGGTAGCACACCCCTTGCATAGAAAACGGAATTCAAATAAAGAAGTTTATCATGTCTTTCACATAACTGCAGTCAGTTGAGAACCTGGAATTACCACTTCGCCCATTTATATTTGTAAGCAGCACATGATGGCAAGGCTGAACAACAAATGCCGAGACAAATGTTCTCGCCTCCGGCTATAGGTTTTTAATAGTTAGTAGGGAGAGTGTCCCGTACACTTGCCAGTGCCGATGATTGCGAAAGCCCGGGGCCAACGCACAGTAATTATTCCGCTCGGATACGACAGCTGATGGATGGAACACATTAACAGCTACCGATAGTACAATCGCATACAAAAGTTGCGTAATAAGCACCTTACATCAGACCGTAATGAACTTTACACCTTTGAAACTAAACAGCGTATAAACGTAGCTGGAAAGCGCTTACTTATTATAGAGGTAATAACTACTTATTTGATAATTTGAGTAGACAAAACATTTATTTTATGTTCAACGTCAGCATCGACGTTCAGAACATGTAGTTCAAAATATTAATATATTACACTTAGGGCCTCTTTCACCAACTATAAGTAAAGCGTTGATTAATTACTTTTAGTCCTTCGATAGGCGAATTGTTTTAAACAAAGATATATCAGCTCCATTATCCCCGGTTAACCACTACTTTAAATGACAGTTAGCCTACTTGACAGATGGTGAAAGAGGCCCTTAAAAAATATAAATATCTGTACAAATCTTCTTTATTTTTTAATTTAATTTGTATACTTGTAAAATTCGCATTGGACACCACTCTCTCTCGCTGGTTCTCTCTCTCTATCTCTCTCTCTCTCTCTTTCTTTCTCTCTCTACGCCTATCTATTTCTCTCAATTAAATGTAATTATAACGTCACCCACTCTGGGGCCCTACTATCAACTCTAAACCGGGGCCTAAACTGGATTTCATTTGCTATTTCGTACCATCAACTTCGTTTTTGTATGAAAATGATTTTGTTTAGGAACCCAAATTAATCTGCTCTGAATTTGAATCGTCTTTTAAAATCCCAGCTCTCTTTTATGAAACTTGTGATCGTTTTGCTTACATTCATTACACGGAATCCTCGTACAGCCAAAACACTTTCGTTGGCGACAGTACATCAGAACACTAGTGTGAGCCCCCCGCGGGCCTTACTTTATTATTATATTAGAAATCTCCACCAACGCAATTCTTAATTTGTTTATCAGACATGACACCTCGTTATTCATTTGACTGTTACCAACTATTTACCAAACATGTTTTACCAAGTTATGGTGTTATTTGAACAGCTATAATTCGAGAGGCAATGATAGGTTCTTTGGAAATGCGCTTGGCAGGTAAATAGGCGCTAATTAAACAGGATTTTAGCGTCAGAATAAGGTTTTATTTCCACTGAGAACATTACTAGCTGTTTTGTTGCAGTGAAGTCGGTGAAATTAAAAAAAGGACATGAAAACGTGAAACATGATGAATATTAGGGAGAAATGTATGCGAATGGATGTAAAGTTTTTGAGGATAGATGGATATATGGATGTGTATATATTTGTTTTCTTTCACAACCTTACCATTTACCTTTGTACCTGAGTCATGGATGTTTTGTATTTATAATATGAATGTATTTACAAAAAGTAATCTATGTAGTATATCAACTGTCTGGTATCCATAATACTCAAGCATTAGTTGCTTACTGTGGAACAAGATGGTACTGTGTGGAATGTGTGTAAAAAAAATTTAATTAGAAATACTATGACTGAGAAGAATAGAAAATAATTAAGCAAAAGTAGAAAAATTGTAATCATTCTAAGGACATCGTGTTTCCGCCCGGGATCGAACCGGGGGCCTTGTGCGTGTGAAGCACACGTGATAACCACTACACTACGGAAACTGTTGACGTTACTTGTCGAATTTAAGATAATAATTTCATTGTACATATAAATTTTAAAGATACCTATTTTGAAAGTCTGATATATATAATTATTGTACTAGCTGTTGCCCGCGACTTCGTCCGCGTTAAAAAAGATAAAAAGTAGCCTATCTATCACGTGTCCCGTACTTCTAAATGTTTATCTACCAAGTTTCATGAAAGTACCAAGTACATTCGTTTAAGAGTGATAGAGGAACATACATACATACATACAGAAAAAAAATGTAAAAATGATCAATTTAGTTTCAGTATCATGTATAGAGCCTATATACACGATATTTCTGAAAACAAAGTGAATTGCTCCATGACCGACCTCTACAGATTTAATTATTATTAGTATTTATATGTGAAAATATAAACAAATTGAGCACAATAATATGTATGACAACTAACATACAAAAATACATTGAGAAAATTATAAGTACATCTATTTTTCTCCGCCATAGTTTGGTATAGTTATACTTAAATTGTCTACGTTTGCGATTGAAGCGAGACGAGAGATGTTTTGACGAATATTTTTTTGCAAAGATAATTAAGTGCATACAGGTGGTCAGCTAATGCATTCTTGGAATCAATGCGGATAACAGTTTGATCCGTAGATGGCAATTTATGTATGAGAACCGACCGCTTTACAAATTCCAGTTTCTTTAGGCGACTGTAGGTGGCGGAAAATCAAGTTTCAATCATTAAATATTAATTTGTTACGAGTATAATGGACGGAAAAGGACAAATTGGAATTGAATAATTTAATTGAAAATGCACAATTTTATGTAAATAATGGACAAGTATTTCATAATAAATTGCGTTTAATACAGTCGATCAACTTCCTCAAAGAAGAAACTAAATATGCATTTCTTCGGTACTCGACCTAGGCTTTGTCCCAGCAAAGTCTAGTTCCAGTTCTAGTAATTGTAGGAATTGGAATTTAATAATATTTTAATTCACCCAATTACACCGCTCATCACAAGAAGACAAGAAATCGTTTATTTATGTCTACTTTTACATTTTCTTTTATGAACAGCAAATAGTCCCTGTTAAATATATTATTATGCCAAGAAAGTTAATTAATATACAAATGTTTCCGACTGGAAATGTTTAGAAGTAAGTTTTCTGCAAATATTATTTATGGTCTTGCTTGGTCCTTAATTGAGTCTAGAAAAATAGAATAGAAGCCAAAGCTTTCCCTATACCTTCCCTTATCCTTATACTTACATATTGTCGACCTGTGGCGTTGCTTGTTACCTACGGTAGACCGTCGACCTTTAAGTATATAAAAAAGGTTTTCTATTGCCAACATATTAAGTACATACATAAAAAAAACCTATGTACATACTTACGGCTAGTCCTTAACATAATATTAATTATGTTCTTTTCTTTAGTTTTATACAAACAGAAACATATCCTTACATTTATGTCTTGTACAGTCGGTCGCATAAGTCGATTAACACATTCATAAGTGCAAAACAACTGAACACTCAACTTACTTACTTACTTACTACTTACTTACTGAAGCTTTTTAGGATCGTTTGTATGTGAAGTTTATTTTCAATCAATCAAAACATTTATTTGCAACTTGGTAACATGATAGATAACAAATACCATTAACAAAAATATGAGTTACAAGTTATAGTCCGTGTAGCGAATAAAGACTTCTCGGCAAATGTGCGCAGAATTCTATTTTTAGGTGTTTGAGGGGGCAGAGGAGCGTGAGGGGCGGGTGCGCGTCGGTGTGCCGACACGTTATTGGTAGACTCAGTCGCTCTTCCCCTCCCGCACTTCGTTCGCGCGTCTCGAGACTCTTGGGTACTGTTGCGTACAGATTGTTTTATCGTATTAGTAAATACGTCATGGTGAATAAATGTCTAAAAAAAACGTTCCTCTTCGACAACGCACGATGATTTTATGGAAGGAATATCAACACTGCCTGTAATGTTAAGGTAGTGAGGTGAAAAATTACGAAATAAGAAAAAAAATGTCATTTTCTTAGCAATTTTGTGCGCAATTGTACACATGCGCCGATTCCCCCACTAATATAATATTAATATAATAATTCACCTATACAAATAGGTCCCTACTCAGTATTTTGCTGGCAATGCTGGCATAGTCTCTAGTCGTGACAACGACTTATGGCTCGCAGAGATATATTAATTCAATGCTTATGGCGCGTTGAATGTTCAGTTGTTTTGTACTTTTGAATGTGTTAATCGACTTATGCGGCCGACTGTACAAACTACATAATTTTATGCGAACAATAAAAATACCAATTATGCGAAGGTGCCAAGAACTACTTCGTACGCAATTTGACTTGTTGTGGAATATCGACACCAATATGTCCAAAAGACATAAGGCTATCTGTTAGTACAACTGACACTCTGTTCGTTATGGTTATGATAGAAGATTATACCCATTTTAATGGGACAGTTGCGTTGTTATTAAGACTGTTAAAATATTGCATATCCATAAGGAATTTTATAGATACATACACCTATTCTCAAAACTATTCCTCTTACAGAGGAAGTACCTATTTGAATTTTATAAAACTTTAATTAATGCAATTTTTTTAGGAAGACTTAAATCATTAATGGCGTTAAAAAGACGTTTATAAAAACCTCTTTTCACTACTATTTTGTGATAGTAACCCTGTTAACCAAACGGTTGCGGGATCGAAACTCGCCAAGGGCAAATATTTATGTGTTAACATTTTTACCTTTGTACCTGAGTCATGGATGTTTTGTATTTATAATATGTATGTATTTACAAAAAGTAATCTATGTGTAGTATACCAACTGTCTGGTATCCAAAGTACAAGCATTAGTTGCTTAGTATATTTTTTTACATTTCGTATTGTTCCTTGTTCCGTATACATACAACTAACTGACCATCTACACTTCCAAAATCGTACACGTGTAATAAAAGTGAATAATAGAGAGATAGATAAATGTATTGAAATTATTAGTCCGGACAAATTAAACATTCAAAGATACATATAAATTTACAACAAGCTGAAAGTAAAGTGAGTAAAGTTGTTCAAAACATAATTAAAAATAACATATTAAAACTCCTCATCGTTCCGGTACTTGGAAAAAAATTTACTCGAGGTCAAAGGTCAAAACATAATTATATGTGTCCTGAATGAAACTGAGGTCACTGGTACTCAGTTTATAAGAACCGCACGCACAGATAGTGAATCGAGTACTCCTTTTCTACGTTATTTGTTTTTTATCTATCAAAGTCAATGCACTTGCGTATTTATAGTTAAACAGTACCTATATATATCTACGCTTTGCTTCTCTCTTTGAACCCATGCGATATTTATCGCACACTACATGCTAGGTTTGAGAATAAGACCCCAATCGTCATTGAAGCTAAAAACCAGCCTTCGATAATAGTTACTCTTTATCAAGCTAATTTAATGTTATCACTTCATAGTCGGTGTGTTAGCAGCGAACACTCGCCTCGTAAATCGCCTCTGACCTTTCAGCTTGGTGTTTATAGTACACGTCCAATCGCGTTGAGGTATTGAATCGGCATGCTAAATTTCATGCTAATGAGACTGGCAACACAGTGGGACTTGGGAGTTTTGTCGTTAAGCAATTTTATGTGTGTGATAACGAGATGGTGCCTCAGACTTATATTTAGCTATAAATGCGAATAAATTTTAACAAGGTCAAAGAGCCCACCTACCTTTTTATTAATATACTAGCTGTGCTTCGCGGTTTCATTCGTCGTATGTTCTGTTTAGGGATACAACCGCACTCAGTCACCGAGCCACCGATAAGGACAAACTAAGAAATTGCAAAAGCACACAGTCATGCTGTTATTTCTTCTGTGAAAAAGAAATAGCAACTATAAGTCTGGGTTACTAACTTTATTAGGTATTTTATAGATTAGTTAGAACGTCATCCGAGTTCCCTACTTCTATTACTTAGATCTAATTTTCTTATAATTATGTATTTAAAATAATAATAACAAAAGCACCCGTCGCGTTGGCAATTTTCAATTTGCAAATTATTTATAATTGAAATTAATTGATATAAATGTACCTAATGCATTTGTAAATAAATAAAGTTTATAATATATAATAATAGGAACCGTATATCTCGGCAAACACTCCATCATGCTCGTTACAGACTTCCGCGGGCATAAACATTCGAGAACATACGAAAGCTATAGAAATTGACATCCACTAATTGCTGCTTAGGTGCGGACATTAAATTTAAATTACTCTGCGGTGTAATAAGCGGCCAGTTTTAATTGCTAGTATAAATATGGAAACTCCGGGTGATTATTTTGCTAGTATTCGCATTTTTCTGTGTTTTCCGACTTTCATGAGTGCATATTTTCGTGACCAAAAACTATAGGATTTAGTTTTAATTCTCAGCAGTTTTTAAGCAGTGTCAGGGCACACTGCGTTTCCCAATCAATTGACAGTAACTACACACTAATACAACTACACAGTAAAGCACTCTTCCGGTCGGCCATACAGTCATGGGTTTACAATTAGTTCTCACAATAGGGACAATTACACATAATTATAGCGTCCCATCATATTCCTCATGTGCAAAAAAATTCAACAGTTTATTAGTAACAAAAATATAAGTCAATAATTCGATTTATTGCTTCGTGCGAAGCTGGGACTAGTATAAGGTATTGTTTGTATGTGTTCTTGATCTAATTATTGATTTAACATTGTAGAAAAATTATGTAAAGATCTCTACTGAAATCCTACTTTTCCTGCTTTTGCTTTGGATGTAGTTTTATTACTCACCACCTACTTACCATCAAGTGGACGGTGAAACGTAAAAGCAGAAATTCGTAAAACAAATCACTGATTTTCCCATCACACCTTTTCGTTCAGATTCACACAATGGAACATGTCTCGTTCGCCTTTACAATATATGTACGTTCCATTAAACTTAATGTTATGACATTACTAAATATCACCTCGAGCTGTTGGCTAGATATTCAATTTATAATCTATAAGATGGAATAAGGTCACGTGCCCACGGGCGGAGCCAAAGGTTAAACGGAGTTCCGATACCCGTCACGCGAAACGACCTATTATGTCGGTGCGCGTGCGCAACTATTGGGCAACAACACCCATGAGTTATTATGACGAACATGTGCCATTGTGACATACGCTCATTCATTGTTCTCGTATTTTGACAAGCGCTTCAAAGCGACCTACTGATGGTGAGAAGGTACAGTATCATTTATGCACCATATCTTACGTCACAAAAGGCTTCAATCTTCATTTTCACTTCTCATATAATATAAAGGTCGGTAGAGTTAACCGTCCACTTAACTTAACTTAAGGTGGTAGGTGATTCCATCGCCTAGAAACACTAGAGAGGGTAAAAACCACCAGATATACCAAAAATTAAGATAGGAATTGGATAGGAATAGATTTGGAATCTCTTACTAGTGAATAGAGTAAGTATAGGTATACCCTATGCTATGGCCATTTTATAAGTCAGTGAATGTTATAATTAATAGTAAGCCATTTGATAATTTTTATCTATTTACAAAAGCAAGACTTTGATAAATCATGGTACCCAAGCTCTACATGCGAACATCTGAATTAAAAAATTACTTGAGAAAATTACAAAAATTATGACCTATTTCCCCATAACAAATATAGTATTATCATTCGTTCTTTGACATAAATTTGAATATCATATCCACACTTCCTTACTAATATTACAAATGTGAATGTGAGTTTGTTTGTTACGCTTTCACGCAATAACTACTGAACCGATCACCATAAAATTTTGCATACACGTTGTCTGGGACACCAGAAAGAAGTCCTTTCATCCAGAACGCGGACGAAGTCGCAGGCACCAGCTAGAATGTAATAAAAAAATTGACAGACATGCTTTAACTTTCTAAGATTTTATAAGCCGAGTTGTTTTTTTTTCCTGGATCACACCTTGTATGCAAGGACCGTAGTTGCTGCCATAGCATTCTCGAACCTAGCCCCGCGGGACTATTCTGCTATCTATAGAATCTTATAACCACGTTGTAGTAATCAACATAGATAAATCGTTTGAAGATCTTTATCGACAGCATAATGTACTCTCGTCCCAGCGGCCTTGACATCGCTATTTCCTTTAGCGGTTCACTACTGCTAATAAATTTGCCGTAATAAGCAAAAAGTTTACCCGAACAAGTTGTGAACAAGATATACCTTTCCATATTAAGCTGTTTGATGAGCAGATATCTATAAACGAATAGCTTGTCGTTGAGATAAAAATCTACAGCCAAACGTGATCGTAGAAGGTCTATGAAGATATCAATCATGGTCGTTAGCGTTCGTGGATTCAAGTCTTCGAGATTGCGAGGAAATACACTACTGAGTATGACGTCATAATTGGCTACAAATTGTGGTTATCCTATCAGAAAATAGCGTAAAAAAGCATGTCTCTTTATTTTAAGCTAAATTTTGTATATTTTTTGCAAATTATAATATAATTGATTTTGTTTTCTTATTATGAAAACAAAAATCATAACTTTTGAAATTTTATCTTGGCGCTGAAACGCCCTGTGACTGGTTGCAACTCTGATGACGTCATACGCTAGTAAACAGTAACAGTAATAAATAGTGTTTATTCACTTAATATTAGTTCTCTGTGTCATCATTCATTTCTGTTTGTTTACTAGCGTGTGACGTCACATGTATGTATGATAGACCAGCGCCATTACAGAAACAGCATTTTTGGTACGGTTTTGGAAATTTAAACTTTTACATAGATTTTTATTAATAATACAGTAGATCTCTCGGAAATATCAATGTAGTGTGCTTATTATGTAATATAGAATAATTTAAAACGATTTCCTAAAATTAGTCAAATAGCGGATTAGAACTTTGCTTCGCCTGTGCACTGTGTGACAAATTAAAGATCTAATTAAACTATGGGTCTCTTTCACAAACTACAAGTAAAGTCTTGATTAGTTACTTTTAGAAATAATTTTATGGTTTATTTTATATTTTATCGTCGCGGGCGCCAGCTAGTTATAGATAAGGGATTAGGGAGGAATAGGGAAATTGGTTCTGCCTCATCGAAACACATGAATTATTTAATTAGTTTTCTTGTTTGATAGCTAGAAGGGTTCCGGAATAGAGAGTCAGTTGCATTATTGAAAACGACTCACGCGCCGTTGTCGCATTATACCGTACGATAGTCAACGCCTGACGTCCGCCGCATAAGGAGCACCGGAAAAACTAACAATGTCGTACCTATTGCATGACAAATTGTTACTATTAGCGGACACCAGCTCCGCATTTGGATAGGCTATGCACCCGCCTCATATCTCAAATGCGTTGTTGCCTTCTATGATGCTTACTTTTTTACAGTTTCGCTTCAGTGTTAGCGTTGGACGTGGAACTAGGAATGGTGATACTCCGGGTATATGTCATTTGTCTAATGACAATTGGTCCAGGAGTATTCGAAATTATTATTATTGTTACGCGCAAGGTAAGTTAAAATGCCGTTTATATAGGGGGTATAAGAACACGATTTATTTTCGAAGACCAAGATGACTTCCAAAATAACAGAGCTTCTCCAATTAAACCGTAAAACTTGCCCAGATAGTCCGGACAATTTTAGAAATTACTATAAACTTAAAGTCGTAAACAAAATATTTTATTAAAGTTTCTGGAAGTATATTGCTGTTAGTGGAATTTGAACCTTATGTCGCAATCATAAGGAACAGTTTGCTTTGGCACTTACAAAAGGGGCGTGGTCACCATCTATTTATGGTGGGCGTGGAGAAGTGTGGAATTTTCCATGCGCCCAGGCAGTGGCCCAGAGCTTACGCTCTAGCTATCGAGAATGTTCCATATCCTAGTCTAGTCGTATTTTCCTAGAAACAAATATTAAGAAATAATTTATTAAATGCTATAAGAGCCCAATGCTATTTGTATCTAAAAGATATACAACTTTAGGCACTAAATTGTCAATTTTAACCCTAAGCATTATGGGCCTTTTATGGGCATAAGCACTTGTCGCGGAGATTGTGTTACTTATAGGCGACGATAGCCACCTACTTATGAAAAAGTTTAGTTTTGATAATAAAAGACAATTCAAATGTCATACTTAATACCATTATCAGTCCTATATAAGCAATTTGTTGTATAAAAGTATAAGTATTGTGTTAATTGTGTGAAAGAGACCATCCAGATAAAATGGTGCTCCTAGACTACAATCATTTACTTTGTAGTTTAACGTATACAGCTTCAGCATAAACATGACAAAAACTTGACTTCATCTCCTTTTGTCGTCATCCTATAACGAGATATATTTTTATGAGAGTAGTTATGCTCTTCAGAACCGTTTACCTACTAAAACAAAGAGTTCGTTTACGTATTTATTTTAATACGTATGCAACAACAATGGAGCCATTATATGAATCTTATTGGCCATTTCTCCGGATTTATAACCAAATTGAAGTGCATACCCATTTCCTTCTTAGTACTTGATGTATCGTCAAACTCTCTAGTTTAGGTACGCAATGTGGACAGCAGAACTTGGTTATACCCACACTAACATTAAAACTTGTAATAAATATATATTTATTTACTAGCTTGTGCTCGCGACTTCGTCCGCTTTGAAAAGAATAAAACGCCATCTAAAAATATCACCAAGCAGTTGTCATGTTAGTCGCTTCACTTGTTTTTGGATAGATGGCGCTACCTGCCGGGCCAAGCCGCTAGTATTTACTTTTATTTTAGATTTCCCGTAGGAATGAAGCATTTTCCCGCGGTAAAAAGTAGCCTATGTTCATCACGGATAATGTCGGCTTCCAATGGTAAAAGAATTTTTCAAATCGGTCCAGTAGTTTCGGAGCCTATTCTATACAAACAAACAAACAATCAAATCTTTCCTCTTTATAATATTAGTATAGATTTATTTATCCTAATCTTTATATATAAACATTTTAAGTTGGTGTGTATGCTTCAAAAACTCCGACCGGGCAGAGGAATCTATACTTCACTTAACTAATATTATAAAAATGAAGAGTACTCAGGATTACTCAGGAACTACTGGTTCGAATTTAAAAATTATTTTTGTGTTCGATAGGTCCATTTATCGAGAAAAGTTTATTGACATATTGAACGCGGACAAACTCGCGGGCAACAGCTAGTATTACAATATGAGTAAGTACGGTACCTAATTTAATTATGTAGGTATTAAAATAACAGACATTCAAGCCATTTGTGTGATAACATTCACACAAAATTAACTAAAATAACATTAAATATTACAAATTAAAAATTATAAAACAAACTAACGTTAATATCACAAGTTTTTTTGTAGGTATCAAGGTAAGTACTTGTAATTCCTGTATAAACACAGGCTGTATAAAACCGAACGCAAATTGTGTAATTTATTACCATATCGGTGTCCGTTAAAACCATCTCCCGATCTATATCTGACACAGAGAACGATGCGGTCGACTGTTTTTCTAATAAAAGCCATAAATAATTAATCGGTCGTGAGCAGCATTAGCTTCGCGTAATGATTGGTAACGTGAACAGCGTGGCAAAAAGCATCGGTTACGTATGTAGTCTGTGGAATCGCCACTACACGTTTTTCGTTGCCATACTGCGGTAGGTAACAACTCAACGGGTGTACAGTCGCGCTCACAATATCACACTACATTAATTATTATAAAACAAGTCGCAAGACTTCCTTGCGGTTAACTCAAAAACTACTGCACCGATTTTCATGCTGTTTTCACCAATGGATAGAGTGGTTTTCGAGGAAGGTTTAAGTATATAATTTATAAAGCTACGCGGGCGAAGTCGCGGGCAAAAGCTAGTCATATTATAAAACAAAGCCCTCCGCCACGTCTGTCTGTCTGTTCGCGATAAACTCAAAAACTACTGCGCCGATTTTCATGCTGTTTTCACCAATGGATATAGTGGTTCTCGAGGAAGGTTAATATATAATTTACAAAGTTACCGTAGTCGCGGGCAGCAGCTAGTCGAAACTAAAAAGTTTCAATTTTGGATTCTCCTAAATCAGATGTTTCAGTGGCTGTAATTAAATAGATACCAGCTAACGAGTCAGTATACCCTGACAGTAATAGGTCATTTTAGCCAGTTGAAATTTTGAGAAATGAGAATGTTTCTTTAGGTATCTTTATAAATTAATGGTAAAAAAAACAACATGACCAAAGTTGTCTTTGTAATGACAAGGCCTACTATAAGACCATTATGACTTGTAGGCAAAGGTAGTTAGCCAAATATGAATAAAAAGATGGCATAATTTTGAATGCCATTCAGAGACAGCTGTACTTAGGTACCTATCACGACATACTTAATCGCTTTTTGTGTGACGATTATTTATTTACTAGCTGGCGCCCGCGACTTCGTTTGCGTTGAAAAAGAAAAAAGTAGCCTATCTTGTGTCCCGTACGTCTAAATGTTTATCTACCAAGTTTTATGAAAATCAGTTAATTCGTTTAAGAGTTATGGAGGAAAATACATACATACAATACCTACACTTACAGATTTATTACTAGAGTATTCATTGATGAACTTTCTCTCGCGACTGTACCGCAATCCTATAAATAAATCGGCATCGCCACTGCACTGCCATCCGCGAGTACCTTCCGCTTCAAAATAAGTCGTGCCCTCGTAAAGATGTCATTGACAATGCGATTTGTTCCCGTCACAATCTCCACTATGTTAGCGAAATCGTACAACGTTCTTAACGCCTCACTAATAAGAGTTAAATTTGATTAAACCTTCCGATAAATTCTACATGTTTGATAACCATCTGGCTTTTTGTGAACAAGATTTATTGTCTACATTATTATGGGTTGAACTAATTAAATTAAATATGGTAGCAATGACAGCCTATTAGGTAGGACCAGACTGTTTGGCTGTCCCCACAATAGATACCGATATAGCACCACTCAGTCACTATAATAGGAATTAATATAAGTATAGGTCATGCAGCGAATAACGACTTCTCGGCAAATGTGCGCAGAACCCTATTTTTAGGTCTTTGAGGGGGCAGAGGAAAGTGAGGGGCGGGTACACGTCGGTGTGCCGACACGTTATTGGTAGACTCAGTCGCTCTTCCCCTCCCGCACTTCGTTCGCGCGTCTCGAGTCTCTTGGGTACTGTTGCGTACAGATTGTTTTATCGTATTAGTAAATACGTCATGGTGAATAAATGCCTAAAAAAACGTTCTTAAACGATGATTTAATGGAAGGAATATCAACACTGCCTGTAATGTTAAGTTAGTTAGGTGAAAAATTACGAAATAAGAAAAAAAAAATGCCATTTTTCTTAGCAATTTTGTGCGCAATTGTACACATGCGCCGATTCCCCCACAAGTCCCGCCTTCAAACCTTAATATAATAATTCACCTATAGGTAGGTACTTTTCATCCATTGGTTATGTTCATATCGGAGTTGGAACAAAAACTTACAAAAAAATCAAAATATTCATCAAATACGTTTCTCCATTTCGATTTATATTTAAATTTTGCCAGTTTAATTTTTTTTTTTTTTTATATGTTAAGGTCGACAGACAGGCTGACGGTCCACCTGATGGTAGGTGGCTACCGTCGCCTATAACACAAGCAACGCCATAAGTGCTACAAGTGCGCTGCCGACCATAGAAGGATTAACGATAAAGGAGGGATGGGATAATGGCTTTAAATCCTAAGAAGAAACCCCAAAATAAACTCAGGATTGCTGTGTCGGTCTCCTCTTGAGGACCCTGGGATAATGTTCTTCCAATCCTTAGGTACAGTCGGCCGCAAAAGTCAATTAACACATTCAAAAGTGCAAAACAACTGAACACTCAACGCGCCATAAGTCGTGTCACGACTATATAGAGAACAAAATAAACTTCACGTACAAACGATCGTAAAAAGCTTCAGTAAGTAAGTAAATAAGTAAGTTGAGTGTTCAATTGTTTTGCACTTTTGAATGTGTCAATCGAATTTTGCGGCCGACTGTACATTTTATAAAACAAATCCACCGCCGCTTCTGTTTGCGATAAACTCAAAAACTACTGCACCGATTTTCATGCTGTTTTCACCAATAGATAGAGTGATTCCCGTGGAAGGTTTTAGTATATAATTTACATTACGCGGACGAAGTCGCGGGCAGCGGCTAGTGTAATAAATAATGGTCCTGGGCCCTGTTCATACAATGGTGTATGCAAAACTTCATGATGATCGGTTGAGTAGTTACTGTGTGAAAAGTTAACAGACAGACAGACAAACAGAGTTACTTTCGCATTTATATTACTAGCTGGTGCCCGCGACTTCGTCCGCGTCTTATGTCTTATATGGCCTATGTCTTCTGATACAAACTTTCGTAATTATAATATATTTAGTAGGGATAGTATGGATTTATACTTATTAAAACATTTTGCCAGTTTGCAGTGAAAAATAAAAATATAAAAACATAATTCAAATAAATGATGTATTTCATTATTTTTACAAGTTCCTAGACTAGAATAAAGGTTATTTTTCATCCCCTATTTCTAGACCTATATTGAAGGATCCCTCTTTAATATCGCACGCGATCTGGTACCACCATTCTTCTTCACCGTTCAACGACAGAGGTTTTTTCTGAAACAAGTTCAAATCTTATGGAGAAACAGAGAAAATAAACACTTTCTTATGTCCATGAACAGGCACAGTACAAAATTATTGGAAAATAATTGAAAACTTTCAGTATGGAAATACTTTCAGATCTTGACCACTTTGACCACAGCAAACTTTGACAACTTATTGGAAAAAATGAAAACTTATTGGAAATACTTTCAGATCCTAACCAGAGCAAACTTTGACAAATTATTGGAAAAATTGCAAACTTATTGGAAATACTTTCAGATCTTAACCAGAGCGAACTTTGACAACTTATTGGAAAAAATGAAAACTTATTGGAAATACTTTCAGATCCTAACCAGAGCAAACTTTGACAACTTATTGGAATAATTGAAAACTTATTGGAAATACTTTCAGATCCTAACCAGAGCAAACTTTGACAACTTATTGGAAAAAATGAAAACTTATTGGAAATACTTTCAGATCCTAACCAGAGCAAACTTTGACGACTTATTGGAAAAAATGAAAACTTATTGGAAATACTTTCAGATCCTAACCAGAGCTAACTTTGACAACTTATTGGAAAAAATGAAAACTTATTGGAAATACTTTCAGATCCTAACCAGAGCTAACTTTGACAACTTATTGGAAAAATTGAAAACTTATTGGAAATACTTTCAGATCTTAACCAGAGCAAACTTGGAAAAATTATTGTAATAATAAAATTGAAAACTTATTGAAAATACTTTCAGATCCTAACCAGAGCAAACTTTGACAACTTATTGGAAAAAATGAAAACTTATTGGAAATACTTTCAGATCCTAACCAAAGCAAACTTTGACGACTTATTGGAAAAAATGAAAACTTATTGGAAATACTTTCAGATCCTAACCAGAGCTAACTTTGACAACTTATTGGAAAAATTGAAAACTTATTGGAAATACTTTCAGATCTTAACCAGAGCAAACTTGGAAAAATTATTGTAATAATAAAATTGAAAACTTATTGAAAATACTTTCAGATCCTAACCAGAGCAAACTTTGACAACTTATTGGAAAAAATGAAAACTTATTGGAAATACTTTCAGATCCTAGCCAGAGCGAACTTTGACAACTTATTGGAAAAATTGAAAACTTATTGAAAATACTTTCAGATCCTAACCAGAGCAAACGTTGACAACTTATTGGAAAAATTGAAAACTTATTGGAAATACTTTCAGATCTTAACCAGAGCAAACTTGGAAAAATTATTGTAATAATAAAATTGAAAACTTATTGAAAATACTTTCAGATCTTAACCTGAACAAACTTTGAAAAATTATTGTAATAATAAAATTGAAAACTTATTGGAAATACTTTCAGATAATAACCAGAGCAAACTTTGAAAAATTAAACTTTGAAAACTTGAAAATACTACCAGGGCAAACTTTGAAAAATTATTGGAGTAAAATTGAAAACTTATTGAAAATACTTTCAGATCCTAACCAGAGCAAACTTTGACAACTTATTGGAAAAAATGAAAACTTATTGGAAATACTTTCAGATCCTAGCCAGAGCGAACTTTGACAACTTATTGGAAAAATTGAAAACTTATTGAAAATACTTTCAGATCCTAACCAGAGCAAACGTTGACAACTTATTGGAAAAATTGAAAACTTATTGGAAATACTTTCAGATCCTAGCCAGAGCGAACTTTGACAACTTATTGGAAAAATTGAAAACTTATTGAAAATACTTTCAGATCTTAACCTGAACAAACTTTGAAAAATTATTGTAATAATAAAATTGAAAACTTATTGGAAATACTTTCAGATAATAACCAGAGCAAACTTTGAAAAATTAAACTTTGAAAACTTGAAAATACTACCAGGGCAAACTTTGAAAAATTATTGGAGTAAAATTGAAAACTTATTGGAAATACTTTCAGATAATAACCAGAGCAAACTTTGAAAAATTAAACTTTGAAAACTTGAAAATACTACCAGGGCAAACTTTGAAAAATTATTGGAGTAAAATTGAAAACTTATTGGAAATACTTTCAGATAATAACCAGAGCAAACTTTGACAACTTATTGGAAAAAATGAAAACTTATTGGAAATACTTTCAGATCCTAGCCAGAGCGAACTTTGACAACTTATTGGAAAAATTGAAAACTTATTGAAAATACTTTCAGATCTTAACCTGAACAAACTTTGAAAAATTATTGTAATAATAAAATTGAAAACTTATTGGAAATACTTTCAGATAATAACCAGAGCAAACTTTGAAAAATTAAACTTTGAAAACTTGAAAATACTACCAGGGCAAACTTTGAAAAATTATTGGAGTAAAATTGAAAACTTATTGAAAATACTTTCAGATCCTAACCAGAGCAAACTTTGACAACTTATTGGAAAAAATGAAAACTTATTGGAAATACTTTCAGATCCTAGCCAGAGCGAACTTTGACAACTTATTGGAAAAATTGAAAACTTATTGAAAATACTTTCAGATCCTAACCAGAGCAAACGTTGACAACTTATTGGAAAAATTGAAAACTTATTGGAAATACTTTCAGATCCTAGCCAGAGCGAACTTTGACAACTTATTGGAAAAATTGAAAACTTATTGAAAATACTTTCAGATCTTAACCTGAACAAACTTTGAAAAATTATTGTAATAATAAAATTGAAAACTTATTGGAAATACTTTCAGATAATAACCAGAGCAAACTTTGAAAAATTAAACTTTGAAAACTTGAAAATACTACCAGGGCAAACTTTGAAAAATTATTGGAGTAAAATTGAAAACTTATTGGAAATACTTTCAGATAATAACCAGAGCAAACTTTGACAACTTATTGGAAAAAATGAAAACTTATTGGAAATACTTTCAGATCCTAGCCAGAGCGAACTTTGACAACTTATTGGAAAAATTGAAAACTTATTGGAAATACTTTCAGATCCTAACCAGAGCTAACTTTGACAACTTATTGGAAAAATTGAAAACTTATTGGAAATACTTTCAGATCTTAACCAGAGCAAACTTGGAAAAATTATTGTAATAATAAAATTGAAAACTTATTGAAAATACTTTCAGATCCTAACCAGAGCAAACTTTGACAACTTATTGGAAAAAATGAAAACTTATTGGAAATACTTTCAGATCCTAACCAGAGCAAACTTTGACGACTTATTGGAAAAAATGAAAACTTATTGGAAATACTTTCAGATCCTAACCAGAGCTAACTTTGACAACTTATTGGAAAAATTGAAAACTTATTGGAAATACTTTCAGATCTTAACCAGAGCAAACATGGAAAAATTATTGTAATAATAAAATTGAAAACTTATTGGAAATACTTTCAGATAATAACCAGAGCAAACTTTGAAAAATTAAACTTTGAAAACTTGAAAATACTACCAGGGCAAACTTTGAAAAATTATTGGAGTAAAATTGAAAACTTATTGGAAATACTTTCAGATAATAACCAGAGCAAACTTTGAAAAATTAAACTTTGAAAACTTGAAAATACTACCAGGGCAAACTTTGAAAAATTATTGGAGTAAAATTGAAAACTTATTGGAAATACTTTCAGATAATAACCAGAGCAAACTTTGACAACTTATTGGAAAAAATGAAAACTTATTGGAAATACTTTCAGATCCTAGCCAGAGCGAACTTTGACAACTTATTGGAAAAATTGAAAACTTATTGAAAATACTTTCAGATCTTAACCTGAACAAACTTTGAAAAATTATTGTAATAATAAAATTGAAAACTTATTGGAAATACTTTCAGATAATAACCAGAGCAAACTTTGAAAAATTAAACTTTGAAAACTTGAAAATACTACCAGGGCAAACTTTGAAAAATTATTGGAGTAAAATTGAAAACTTATTGAAAATACTTTCAGATCCTAACCAGAGCAAACTTTGACAACTTATTGGAAAAAATGAAAACTTATTGGAAATACTACCAGGGCAAACTTTGAAAAATTATTGGAGTAAAATTGAAAACTTATTGGAAATACTTTCAGATCCTAACCAGAGCAAACATTGAAAAATTATTGGAAAAAAATTATTGGATATTTAGAAAATTTTAAGAATTATTGGAATTTTTTAAAAAATATATTGGATTTTTTTTTAAATACCTAATTGATTGTTACTTTACCAATTTAATAATATACTTACAAATATTTTGACCCCTTGACGCGTGTGCCTATCCCAGGTGACAATTTCCCCTAGTTTGGGCTCCTCCGTTGGGCCTCCACTTATGAGCTTCTCTCCCACCCTCCACACCATCCAAATTGCGAAACCGTTCACCGGCACATCGTCTGCTTTCGGGTCATCTCTGAAATCAACATCAATACTAATTATAATCCTGGAAAAATGTTAGATTCCCGCAGAGGAAGGGAAGGACGAGCGTATAACTTCAATCGGAACCACTTATCCAAGGGGCTCCGTTAAAACTAACTGAACTTGAGCCTTACAATAATAGATAGAAACTCACAACAAGTTGTACGATCCGTCGACAGCGTAGGTGGGTTGCAGGTGGTGGAGGTCCAGGTGCATCAGGCGCCTGGGGAGTCCGCTACAGCGCGCCGGATACTCCCACAGCGGTTGGGCCTCCACCGTCGAGTCGCTGATTGTCCGAGACCGCTGGAAGAGGTCAACGGCAAAGCTTCCTTTAGGGTGCGTGCGTATAAAGAGAAATAGCCAATACTAGATTTGAATTTTATCTAAGTAAAGAGAGTCCAATTTTAATATAACCATAATCTTTTCAAAGTTCGAGTGAATAGTCATCTTCTGGGTGAGCTCGCTCCATCTTAGGCCTCTCCCTTGCTACCCAGCTGGTTGTTGGCCAAGAGCAAACCCATCTCTAATAAAAAATCTATACTTTACTAATATTATAAAGAGGAAATATTTGGTCTATCCAAATTAGGTGTAACCTCGCAGAGATATTAATCGATGGGTGAAACGACTAACATGACAACTGCTTGGTGATATTCCACGGTAGATGGCGTTTTATACTTTTCAACGCGGACGAAGTCGCGAGCACCAGCAAGTACATTATAAATTAAAGCGACGACAGTAACAAAAACCATAATATGATGAAATTTTCTCTATAGAAAAAAAATATCACCAAGTGAACACTCATTTCCGTCGATTTTAGTTTTATTTTCAAAATGACGGGGGTTCGAATCCCGCTAGGGGCAAATATTTATGTGTTAACATTTTACCTTTGTACCCGAGTCATGAAAAAAGTAATCTTCTTCTTCTTTTTAGGTTAAATGGCAATGCGGCTCATTTTAAAACGGCCATTATCTGCCAGTGTCAAGTTAAAATAGCAATTTGTAATAATCAAAATCAAAAGTAGCAGACTCAAGTCTAGTCAGTCAAGTCTAATTTTCTCTTGTTAGTATTCCAAAAGTCCGTCAAGTCAAGTCCAAAAGTAATCTTAAGATGTAGTACATATGTCGTCGGCACGTCGTAGAATTGGGCATATCATGATATTCCTGGGCGGATCATATTTCTGTTAAAACTGAGAGAGTCGCCTCACTCCGCTCCGTTTCGCTCGGCTCCCCAAATTTATTTCCACGTAAACCTAACACGCTCCTCCTCGCTTTGCTTCGCTCCGCTCCTCGTCGCGCCTATTTTTGACTTTTGGTGAAAGATTTTTGATTTCATGCTTTACGATCTGCCCAATTCTACGATCTGCCCACGACACATATATCAACTGACAAGCGTTGTTTGCTTACATTGGAACTAGATGGTGCTGCTTTATGCTTCATTTGCTTACTTTACGTTTCGGTGATTGAGTGGTCCGTCAACCTCTATCTGTCGACTTCAATATAAAAAAAAAAAAAAACGACACCTACAAGTAAAAATAATAAATACCTCAACGAGATTGTCGAATATGCGCATATTGATCCCTTCGCAACATCCGAGGGGCACTCTTATTTTTTGCAAATCCTGGAACTGTACGGGCATTGCCCATACTTCACAATCCGTGGGCACTACACTCACTCCGTCCCTCAATTTATCCCCGAAACTGTATAGCATATGTGCTATTTTCAAATTCTCCCAAGGCAGTATTGCACTGGTGAAATTTGGATCGCAGACGACCTTTGTTACTTCACTTAACACTTCATCGTTCACTTTTGTTATCACTTTTACATTTGTCAAACCGTTCTCCTTTATGTATTCATTTAGTACTCCGATGTTGACTTTCATATTTTCCAATATGTAAACATTCTTAACACCGAACTTTGCTGCGTATAGACCCAAAAACCCGTTGCCGTTCAAATCCAAAACTACAGACTTCTCATTCAATTCACTGGCCATATGTTCTAGGTAGATTTTAATGCGTTTTTTATCGTTCAAATACGATATATGAGTTCTTGACAGTGTCATGTGTACACCGCATTCGCAGACTGGTCTTTTTAAGTTATCGTCCGAATTATTTTTGTCGCTTGCTAAATAAAACCATAGAGAATATTCATCTTGGCAACACGTTAGACTCGTTTTTGAGCCTTTGCATATTTGTCTTTGTCGTGGCAAATAGTAAACGCCTTGCATCCAATGATCTCTCCACGGAATATAGTCCTGAGGCCTCTCCGTTGATATGTCAGCGTCCGGGTGACACCACCAAGGGGCACAGCTCAACACAATTCGACCTGGAAATTTGGATTTTACATTATGTATATGTCGTGGGCAGATCATAAAGTATAAAATCAAAAATCTTTCACCAAAAGTCAAAAATAGGTGCGACGAAGAGCGAAGCGAAGCAAAGCGAGGGGAGCGTGTTAGGTTTACATGGAAATAAATTTGGGTAGCCGAGAGAAGCGGAGCGGAGTGAGTCGATCCTCTCAGTTTTAACAAAAATATGATCTGTCCAGGAATATCATGATATGCCCAATTCTACGATTTGCCGACGACATATATAAAACGTTAATATTATTGACACCTATATAACCTATATTATTGACAAAACCCACTGCATTTTGCTGTCAATTTGGGCACGTATGAATTTTTTTGTTTTTTTGAAAATTATATACAGGGTGGAATTTTGTAATGCCACCTGAAGGGAAAGTACTCTTAATACTGTAGATAGAAAATTTTACTCAAAGAAAACATTCCTTTATTTTTGAATAGAAAGAAAACTGCATTTAAAGATTTTAGAAAATTCGCTTGGCACACCCGGGAATCGAACCGACTAAAATCTATAAAAATTGCAACCTGCACTTTTATTGCATCAATCGTTAGGGTCAATTATAAGGATAAAATCTAACTCACAAACTTTATAAATTGAATGAAAGGAAAACACATTGGAGTTTATAAGTTGGTCGTTACTGCCTTTTATTATTGACTCCGCCATTATTTCATTTTAGGCGTACTTGACATGTCCCGCTTTGACATTACATGATTTTTATAATCAATTTTATAAATAACTAGCTGGTGTCCGCGACTTCGTCCGCGTTCTCCATAGCCTATTATAGCCTTCCTCGATGAATGAACTATCCAACACAAAAAGGATTTTTCAATTCGAACCCAATAGTTCCTGAGATTAGCGCGTTTAATCGAACAAACAAACTCTTCAGCTTTATATAATACTAGCAGTTGCACGCGACTTCGTCCGCGTAACTTTATAAAATATAATACATTCGTGTCTGTGAAACCATGTATATACACATACAAAATTTCAACCCAATCGCCGTTTAGTAGTTGACATACCGACAGCAGCGCCACCTAGCGGGTCCAATTGTATTTTTAAATCATCCAGGAAATCATCGAAATACTCATATAAAATTTCAACCCAATTAGTTCAGTCGTTTAGAAGTTATGTGAAAAAGAAGTTAAGTACGGATAATTCTTACTACCCGATGTCCTTTTACCCGTATTCCCGTAGGAATGAAGCATTTTCCCGCGGTAAAAAGTATCCTATGTTCATCACAGATAATGTCGACTTCTAATGGTAAAAGAATTTTTCAAATCGGTCCAGTAGTTTCGGAGCCTATTCTATACAAACAAACAAACAATCAATCAATCAGTAGTATATAGATTAAAAAAAAATCACAATTTCCTACCTTCAGTGTCCATGTTGAGCTCCCACCATACAAACACCATCTGAGCTTTCCCATTGTCCAACGCTGTGAACTCGCACACTTGCGTCCGATTCAACATCAACTCGGGCTTGTTGGTCCAGTTGTAATGGAAAACTGGTATCCTCTCGGATAGCTCGCAGAACTCGCTGCGAGGAAGTTGTGACAGTTGGATGTCGTGAACGGCCGCGGTGCCCGGGCAACTCTTCATCTGAAATAAATCAAATCTTTTCAAAGTTCGAGTGAATAGGCATCTTCTGGGTGAGCTCGCTCCATCTTAGGCCTCTCCCTTGCTACCCAGCTGTTTGTTGGCCAAGAGCAAACCCATCTCTAATAAAAAAAAAAAAAAAACACTACATCTATCTATACTAATATTATAAAGAGGAAAGATTTGATTGTTTGTTTGTTTGTTTGTATAGAATAGGCTCCGAAACTACTGGACCGATTTGAAAAATTCTTTTACCATTAGAAGCCGACATTATCCGTGATGAACATAGGATACTTTTTACCGCGGGAAAATGCTTCATTCCTACGGGAAATCTAAAAAGGTAAAGGGGCCCGGGAGATAGCGCCATCTATCCAAAATACGGTAGATGGCGTTTTATACTTTTCTACGCGGACGAAGTCGCGAGCACCAGCTAGTATTATATAAAACAGAGTCCTCCACCGTGTCTGTCTGTCTGTTCGCGATAAACTCAAAAACTACTACACCGATTTTCATGCTGTTTTCACCAATGGATAGAGTGGTTCTCGAGAAAGGTTTTGGTATATAATTTGCATTCGAATGCGAAGCCAGGAACAGGCTATTAGTAAAAGATGAAAATTAAAAAAAAAAACAGTCATTTATTTTGCTTTACAACAAAATATACTAAATATTAAAAATAGAGAAGATTTGTATGTTTTAATGAATAAACTCAAAAACTTGAGGACCAATTTTAAAAATTCTATTTTACCTATAGAAAGCTACGTTTTCGGCGAGTATAAAGTCAAAGTCGGCGGGCAAAGTCGCGTGCAAAAGTTAGTAATTAATAAGTTGCCTGTACAGTAAATAGTACCAAATCTTTTTTGAGCATCAATTCTAAACTGAAAAGTACAGTTATCAAGTTCGTATTTTCATTATTTTTTGCAGATAATGTTTTTGCTCACACTTGATTCAGAAAAATATATAACACTAGCTGCTGCACGCGACATCGTCTGCATAACTTTATAAACTGTAGCCTATGTTACTAGCTTTCTATAGATAGATAATGTAGATAGATAAATGTATGATGTAGATAGATAAATGTATGATGTAGATAGATAAATGTATGATGTAGATAGATAGTAGATAGATAATGTAATACTTAGATAATGTAGCTTTCTATAGATGAAAGAATTTTTAAAATTGTTTCAGTAATTTTTGAGTTTATTCTAGTATTAGTATATATAGATTGGTATAGATTGGTGCAACTTCAAACTCCAATGACTGATAATCTTATCACTCACCAAGTATTCTCTCAGGGTTCAATATTTCTCTACGGGGTACAAATACAAACCTTCTGAGGTGTCACTAAGTTAACACCGAGATCCTCATCGACGAAATCACTTAGAGCGTTCCAATTGTTCAACGTGTCGCATTGTACCACTTGCGCATAGACAACAGCGGAGTCGGGTACGACTATGCTGTCCTCTTCCAATAGATATTTGTTCGCATGGATGAACGTTGATAAGGCACCTGTTATATAAGTAATGTTAATAGGATTTGTGATAAATAAATAAACATCTTCACACATTCCACACACCGCCATCTAGTTCTACACTAAGCAACTAGTGCTTGTATTATGGATACCAAACAGTTGATACACTATATAGACATACACTACATTATAATATTATAAATACAAACATCCATGACTCAGGTACAAAAGTAAATGTTAACACATAATTTATACCTAGCGGGATTCAAACCCGCAACCATTTCGTTAACAGCTAGGATTACTACTTAGCCACTGGAACAAATGTGTCGTCAAATAGGTAAGAAAATTAATTTACAGTAGCTCCTTACCTCCTTAGTGTTTCCCTTACCTATAACTAAGGGGTCAAAGGTTTGATACCCGGTTGGCTTTTTGTTCGGGGCGTTAACCTGCTTTGTTTTTAAATTCAATCTGCTCAACATAAAAATATGACAGTTAATAGATTAATTTAATTACCTTCGCCAATCAACTCCGTATCAAACACTTCTGTAACCAATATATTGGCTTTCTCTTTCAGATCTCCATCCACACCGACTGTCAATTCTGTAGACCTTTTAGGTATAACTTTAATTTTATCAGCAACACCATTTTGTTGCAATATATTCAAACAACAGTCTGCCATTGGTTTGAACGCTTCACACGCTACAATGGAATCAGCCCCGCACCGGGCTGCCATGATTGACAGTAATCCAGTTCCGGTGCCTACAAAATAAATAAAATGGATATATTTGTAACACTTTTAGAGTGAGGAAAACATTTGAGACTCTAATTCTAATTAAAATGAGAGTCAATAAAGATTGTAAACAATTATCTATGAAGGCACTAAAAGTAGTTTTGATACTTTTAATCATCTAAATCAAAAAAACTGTTCACTTTCAACATTAAAATCTGTATTCACAGAAGATTAATTTTCTTTTGGTTTTAATTTATTTTTTCTAGCTATTTTAAAATTATGAATCTCTTTCTTTTTTTTAAACGGTAAGGGTATGTGGGGGTCAGCCGGCGCACCGCGCTATGTTAGTCATAGCGGGCCCGGCCACTACCCACTAAAACTCCCCGGTGCCTCCTTGTCCTTTATACAAGGGTGGACCGGGCTCTGCCAAGGCAACAACTCCGATCCACCCCCAGAAAATTATGAATACCTAGTATAATAAGTATGAAAACTATTCCTACAAGCCCCAAAAACGTTATGATAACACTATAATATTCAACCTCAAGGAATAAACATTTTTTTTATAGCTCCCAGTTTATGTTGTTTTTAGTGTTTTGGTTGCTTTTAAAATGATACAAACTACACAAACCACCATATTCTCTGGTTTGTCAAAAGTGCAATTATTTATGAAGATGTTGGAATATTATAGTTAATTTTATAAAGCCAAATTGCGTACTTACCTATATCTAAAACGTGAGCCTTTTTCCCTGCATTATGCATTTTCTCAATAGCAAGTTGAAGAGCTCTTTGATACTTTTTGTTCCTCTCCGTGTCGTGGAGCATATCGGCAAACGCCGAGCGTGCGATTTCTTGATGATAATCATAGTCTTCGTGTTGAATATCCCATTCAATGGATCCAGTTATAGGATTCTTCGTTTGAGTAAATGTTTTCATTTTGATGTTTTGACATATAATTGGAATTTTAAATCTGAAAAATGTTTATGAGCCAACACTTAGGGAAATAAGTTCTTATTATAATTATTAAATAAAATCTTCATTTAAATATGAAACCAACTTTCGAAACGATATTATTGAGGATTTGAAGTTATAAAAGTATTTTTGTAGGATAACTGTAGTCATTTAATATTACGGTCTTGAATTATATTGATATTATTGATAACGTTATATGAAAAAATTGACACATTTATTTATTACAATTAAAAAAGAAGAGTATAATAAAAAATAAAATAGAAAAGGAAACTTTGAATTGAAATATTTACATACATAACCTAAAAACCGCTCAGACATATACTTATACTTAAACTTATCTGTGAAGTGTGAACCGCCCTTGTCATTTATGAAATTTTTTGTATTTGACTTTTGTATGGAAATAGTTTGTACTGCGTAACAGACTTATATAAATATTGAAAATTGAAAACATTATTTTTCTATTTTTTATGCTTGCTAAAAACTGCAAAGAACATTGAGTATTGAAATGATTTATTTAAATTCTGCTTCGTTTTTAAATTATTTTTATCTACATTTCTAATTTATAATTTTCTTTGCGAATTTATTTTTTATAATTCTTAATGTATGTCACGCCGTGAAAGACAGCAAAATGTATTTTATTATATCTAGTACGGTACCTACCTACCAAATAAAATTTTAATTACCTTCTTTTTTTCTCAAAATTTTAAAAATAACTTTATATGAGACTGGCAGTGGCGCGATAAAATAGTCTGACTTGTCTATATAAATGTTAAATGTGTTGTCATATATGCACATAAAGTTACAGAATTTGTGTTTGCAATTATTGTTATAAATTCGCTCCTTCTTTTTGTGTATATTAATTATTTAGTTTCAGAAAAAGTGTTACTACCAAGCGGACGAAATTTCTTAAACATTTTCATTTTTGTAAATGGCAGTCATGTAGATGTCAGTGGCGGATTCTTTTTTCATTGGGACGAATTCATTTTGCCTGTGGTTTCACCACAAATTTTATTATCATGGCGGCCACCGTTGGCAGGATTTGTGGGACCCGTCTTTTGAAAAACTATGGTGTAATTGCACCCCAGGTATTGAATTCAGCAATACACTAATAAATTGTATTTATAACTATATCGGGGAGAGTCAAAAATGTGTCCTGATAGTTATCAATGGCCCAAATCTTTGCGTAAAACACTCGTCGAAAACACTGTAATTTTGTCATATTTAGCTATTTTCAGACGTTTCTTTTAAGTTTTATAACACAGTGATTGTATCTTTGATCGGGAAGATTATTATAGCATTTGATCGTGCGCTCCAAACTTTGATTGGCAAATAATAACCTAAGTCGAATTATGTAACAAGGGCAAAGAAAAGTTAATATTGCCTTTGTCCACCCATTTCAGGTTTGTCAGCTGTCCACGAATGCTCAAGGATGGACAAGAAGCAGAAAACTGGTAAGTAAAACCACCACACTCTTAATACCTACCACAATTTTTTTTCATTTACAATTTAGGTAGCTTCAGGGACTACAAATAAATAGTCTTATTTGATAAAAACCAAGATTTGAAACAAAGTTATAGTTTAAGTTATTTTTACTTTACCTATTTGAAGACAATATAAGTTGTAAGTCCAATCAGAACTGCAACAAATATATTATGCCCTTATTTATTTATGATTTTATTACTATATTTTTATATTTGTCTTAATAATGATAAAATGTAAATAATTTAAGTCAATAAGTAACAGAGATAATATTTTTTTTAAATTCCCAATCGTGTTCTATAAAAAATATATTTTACAAAATGTGTTTTGAAAACTTTAATGAATATAATATTTAAGTAACTTTATAGTCGGATTTTTAATTAGATGAACTAAAATGACATTTGGTGTGTTACCATTTTATCGTAATGTAAAAATAGTGTTGTATCCTGAGTAATCGAGTATTAGGTAAGAATCGTGATTCAATCTTTTTTATTTTATAATAAGTTTGTTAGTTGAACTTATTATTTTAATAAGATTTTTAGTTGTTGCTAGCTGTCATTTTAGTCCATTAATAAGGCGGCTGAGTTCCATTATTTTGTTCTCTTCTATAACGTGATCAATACTTACAACTTGACCATAATGATCGAACTCAGTTATAAATGAGTCATACTACAACACTACGCTTCATGCTTGCAACATTAAAAAAATAAAAGGCCGATTTCAGCTGTCATTTTAGTCCGTCTAATTAAAAATTCGGTTATAGTAAAGTAATGAATTGGCTAAAACAACTGAACATTTTGTGAATAGCATTTCAAACAAAAATAAAATCCCTACATTTCTATATTGCCATTTAAAAAATAATTATATCTTTGCTCATTTTGGGAAAAAGAGAGTAACATTTATTTTATGTTTTATAAAATATTCAACAGTTGCTATTGCCTGCAACCTCGTCCACATAACTTTATAAAATATAGCCCATGTTGCTCACCAATAATATAGCTTTCTTTAGTATAGAGCTCTATTTTATAACTAAGACATTTCCAACAATTATTTAAAGTTTGTTGTAAAATTTCCCTGCAAACTTCACCCGGCTATGGTTGTGGTCTTTGTAGAACAAATGTTTAATAGAAATGTTTGCCGGCTAGCTTCTGTCCACGCTGGGTGTAGTGGGTGGTGGTGTGGGCGCACTCTTGTTCGCCCTGGAACAATCCGTGCAGGCGTCAGGTAGTGAGGCGCATCCGCCACATCAGCCTTGGAGTCACAACGGCTGGTTCAATTCATTCGATCATGCCAGGTGGGTACGAAAATTATTTCTCTTTAAGTATACACTTTTTTAATAGATTTGCCAATAAGTATTTAAATAGTTTGCGGGTCAATAGGACTTCAATTTATTTTTAGTATTTTTTTTGCATGCAGTTTTATTGAAAATTTCACTGAGCAGGACTTGTTCAAAATTATCTTGAAATGTTTCAAATTAAATCAGGTAATATAGTATAGTTTCATTAGGGAAAAATTATCATCTCGGGCCGCCTCTATAATTTTTCAGTAGAAATACCTTGAATCCAGTGTCCATAAATCAAATCTGTGTTATATTAAATGTATTATATATTATTAATAAAATATTAAATGAGTCTTTAAAGAACTTTAAAAGTAATTGTCATTTAGGGAATAAAAAATGATGTTACAATGAAAAGTAAATTGCCATGTGGGTCTTATTATCATATTCTTATAAGGCTTTCATATAGTTTTCTAGTAGAAATATCTTGAATTTTAATTGAGAGTCTTAAATATGTCCATTTTCACCAGCATACACCTAGAGTTAGGGAACACCTAACTACTATTTAAGGTGATACAAGTCAGCTTTCCTCCATACAAACGTAGAATGTTATTATTTATGACTAAATTAAACTTTTATCATAATACACATTGAAGCTCCAACTCCAACATTAAGCAATCAATTGTTGTGAATATATCATGAGTAAAATTGATTGTTTGATAAGAAACTGATAGTGTTATCATTCAATGTTGTTATAACAAATTAACTTTTACTATTACAGAATTGTATAACCTCATTGAATTGCATTTTAATTGAAAAAATAAAATAAAATGATAAGTCGCTCTACAAAAAGATGATCAATCGAGACACATTTAAAGAAACACTTTTTAAGGTTTCCAGCATAATGAGATGTACTGACTAGTTCACATATAAAATTATAGAATTTTTGGGACTTTTCTATACAAACAAGGAGGTATATCAGCTCCATTATCCCCAGTGACCGGTGACTTTAAATGAGTCTACGACATGATATGGGAATAAATTTGAAAACTGACGAAGGTTGGGTTGTTGCACCCCGACTGATATTTGTTCTAAATGACTATGAATGATAAGAAAGAAGGATTGTTGGTTGTAGTGATTTAGTTTCCATTGTATTGTAGCGTGAGGCGAGGCTACGAAGTGTACAAACAGGTGTGCAAAGCGTGCCACTCTCTCCAATACATCGCCTTCCGAAACCTGGTCGACGTCACCCACACGCTCGACGAAGCCAAGGCTGAAGCTGCCGAGGTCAGTATTCAACAACACTACACTTCTCATACAGCTTCCATAATCCATCCACATAGCTGATGGTGCCCACAACTTCAAAATTATTGTATAATTTTATAGTGTTTTTAAACCAATTCCATAAACACAAAAAGAGATATTACAAACACTGCACACGTGTAACTTCACAAAGCGCGTTTGATTTGTTATATTATACTTGATGTTAATTTGTGTATTTTTGTTTGTAGGTGATGATAAAAGACGGCCCCGATGAGGCAGGAGAATACTTTGAGCGACCGGGAAAACTCTCAGACTATTTCCCATCACCGTATCCTAATGAAAACGCAGCCAGAGCCGCCAATAACGGTAAAGCTTAATGTGTGCCTAAGTAGAACTTTGAATAAATTTCAAAGGCGATTAGTTGAACTTTTGGGCATTTCTAAAGGAATAATTCTAAAACTTTCACAATTTTAATGTGAAAAAATAGCCAATTATTCATTATTTTAAGTTCATAATGCAAACCACTTCCTTGCAACGTCATTTGGTTCTTGTTAACATATTCTTTGCCGCACCAAAGTCGTGTTTCACATTGATTCCTAGTATTTTTGAAAAAAAACCGGTAAATAGTTTGGACTCACGTAGTGAGTTCTAAGTCCTAACAGTATGCGATTTTAGTGAACTCGCCAGGCGAGTCCTTGGCAACGAACGGGTTAAGAGATCCCAGTCTGCTTTCATGCTGTCGCGGGCACCAGCTAATACGTAATAAAAAAAATTGACAAGACACGCTTTAACTTTCTAATATTTAACTTATAAGCAGTTGTTTTTTTTTTTTTTTTTTTTTTCTCTCGATAACATCTTGTATGCAAGGACCTTAGTAGTTGCTGCCGTTTGAAGATCTTTATCGACAGCATAATGTACTCTCGTCCCATCGGAGACGTAGTTATAATATTAGTGTGTACAATTGGTTAAGGCGCTTACCCGCCGGACATGTCGTACATTGCGTCGGCGCGCAAGGGCGGCGAGGACTACATCTTTGCGCTGCTGACTGGCTACGTGGATCCACCGGCGGGCGTCGTGCTGCGCGAGGGACAGAACTACAACCCCTACTTCCCCGGTGGCGCCATCTCCATGGCCCAAGTGCTCTTCGATGAGGTCAGTCACCCGCCGTCACCGCCGTCAGTCCGCTATCTAAGGTGAAACAAGTCGGCGGTCCGAACTCATCGGTCACACTCATGGCTAAAATGCGTCCCGTCTCACACAGCACAAAGCGCGGGAAGAGCACTCGACCGAGATGCACAATCATGCTTTTACTTTTAATTTAAACTTTTTTTTTTTTTTTTTTAAGTTTGTCTGCAAGTTTAACTAGGTTTAACGACAAGATAAATCGGTATCATGCTTACTTTTGTAAATTAAACATAAAACATAAGCGGAGTAATTTGGGGGTCTACGTTTGTATGGAGGAAAACTGACTTGTATTACCTTAAACAATATTCACACTCATTCAGGAGGAGCTTAAGAATTTTGAAAATAATTTTATCGTTGATTTTTTTTATTTTTCTGAAGATTACTAATAAACCGCTAACCAGAAAAATATTTGAAACTCTGATTCAAAAACAGAGATTGAATTAGAATTTCCTTTTTTAATGAGCTCTGTACGATCATTTTCTTTAAAGTTACAGCCTGTTGAAAATCACCTAAAAATTTGGAATTTTTTTAAATCCTTTAATTATTTAATTGTTGCATATAGTGTGTACGTATTAGGTTAATTAAGTAGGTATTGAAAGTACTTAAATAAAATTTATATTGTGACAAAAAATATGTAAAAACATTATGTTTAACTATTTTAATTAGTGGTCCACCTAGGTCCTGGACCCGCCCTTGGTGTGGTTTAAGTAAAAATTAACGATTTAAACGGCAATCACACCATGCAATTTGAACGTTTCCACACTACGCTACGCTACGCTAAATTGATTTCTAAATCGAAGATATAGAGTTGAAAATGGATAAACTCTCAATTGAATCCAAACTGTTCTAACTGCGATCACACCTTTCGATTTCCTAATTTGGATACGTTCAAATTGTATGGTGTGGTAGCCCTTTTAGTGTGTTATAGCACAAATTTTTGACCTGTCGCTCAGCAGACTCATTTAGATAATATGCCTGCGGATAATGTGAAAACGCTCTAACAATGTTGAAATGGGTGGTGTTCAGGCGGCGGAGTACAGCGACGGAACACCCGCCACCGCCTCACAGCTGGCCAAGGACGTGGCCACCTTCCTCCGCTGGTGTTCGGAGCCGGAGCTGGACCAGAGGCGTCAGATGACCATCAAGGTGTTGGGCATCATGAGCATGCTGGCCGCCGTCGTCTACTACTACAAGAGGCACAAGTGGTCCACCATGAAGTCCAGGAAACTGGCCTACAAGCCCGTCTCCAGAAAATAGACTCCGCCGTAGTATAAAAGATACCGTTTTAGACAATTTTTTTTCGATAGGCACAGTAACATGTTATTTGTTTATAATTAAATTAATTTATTTTATAACTCATATTAACCTTTATTTCCCCCCCACAAATCGTGTTATTGCTTGTGGTTCGCCAAGTCGGTGGAGCGGAGTTTCTAATGTTTATTGCATTTCATTGGACATCTTGGTGCGTTGAAGCACAGTGATACTTAATAGTATGTTGTATTAATAAATAACTGTGCTTGTGGTATTACATATAAAAGTTATGTAACTGTGAATCAGTGTACAGTTGAATAAATGAGTTATTAAATCTATTATTTATTTATTTTTTCATTTCAAAAATATGAATTTAATTCCATGGAGTTTCATCATGCTACATGTGTATCAGTGGAATAAATATTGGACTATGCAAATACATTGCTTATCATAATATTTATAAGCAATAAAATTAAATATAATTTTACCGGCATAAATTAGGTGCTAGTAAGAGAATAATGTTTATTTCATTAATTTTTTATTTTTCTGTGCGAGTTTAATAATATTCGTCAGGTCACTTTATTCTTCTGCGAGGATTTAGCTGCCTCAAAGATTTTTAGCAACGGTGTTTCGCAAAGCAAGAAGATGTACAGTTATGTCCTTGTGATGTTCTCTTCACAAAAATTTTGAATTGATGATTTTCATCGCTAAAGAGGATTTTTTTTCTTCGTCTTTCGTGAACGTATTTACCATAAAGCGACAATTTATCACGTGACTTGTTATTTACCTTTGTCAGATTTTTACTTACGGAATAAATTCTGAGGCATTTTAAAAATTAATCTAATATGTTCTGTGTCCACTTTCAATAATTGTTACTCTGTGACAAGTGACAATACTACTGTCAATTGGCTGTCAAATAAGAAATGTAAATCAGCTCATCAGCTGTTGCCATGTTGCTTGCCAGTTGTCATTGTCAATCATTTGTTTATTTTATAATCATATTAACATCCAATATTTTATTTTTGTTTACTTTTTAAAAGGCTAATAACTAATAATGTTTTTAAAATAATCTTTCAGTAAACTAAAATTAAATCGTAATGAATGCAATTGTGGGACTGTGTCATTTTTGTGAAGCACACGGACCGAGACCTCTTTTTTGCACTTTTACGACAGATAACGAAACGCATACAACAGAATCTTCTCAGTGTAGTGCACAATGTACGGGTTGCACGTCTCTCGGCTCTGAAACCGTTTTAGTATCAAGAGATGACGATGGAACAATATATTGCAGCAGGGAATCAGTACCAAATGCTGATGTCACTTCATTTCTAAGACATGCTGCAGTTAGGAGCATCACTTGCGAAGTAAGTTTCCTTTATCCCTTTAGCCGCCTGATTTTCGTGTCCATTTCACCAGAGCCGGATATATACGACAAATTCCTCTACTACATTTATCTGTACTTACTTGTTTCTCCTGACTGACTATAAAAGTGACTGTTTTTGACTGACTCTTGACAGTCAAAACTAAGTCTAGAAAGCTGAAATTTGCAACAAACGTATATTATATAATGAGAGCATCCTCTAAGAAAGTGCCGTGATAAGCCTGGGGAAGTTTTTATTTCCAAAATTGGCCCTGCCATGAATCAAACCTAAGAACACTGAGACATAGCGTTACAACAACCATCTTAAAACCACTCAACGAGGAGCATCGTCACCAGTACTTTACTATGAATAAATAAATAAATGTGGTCCTTGCAAATGTTTTTCAGGTGAGTTGGAGCAAGGAGGGTGGCGTTGTGTATTTTAGTGATTCACGTGGTCATGTGCTTAGTTTCACCTTTCAAATAAAAGACACGAGAGCTAGAGGACTAAAGAGATGGTTCTCAATAGTTGTTCTCATGAAGGACAACATGCTACTCTTGAACATTATGCCTCTTCTGTCCGAGCACATGCAGGTACTAACCTATTATTATAATTACTAGGTACTAATTAAATCCTTTTATTTTATTGGTTTTTTGAACGCTTATTTTAGGAAAGGTTATATAACATACCACTACAATAGTTTTATAATATGTACTAGCTGACCCTGCAAACGTTGTTTTGCCAAAAAAAAACTTTTTTGGGAGATAAAAATTGATTAAGCGCCTAAAAATTGTTTTGGAAGAGCTTTGTTATAAACACTTGTGTCACACGAGAATATATTGTAAGATATATCCTTACATAGCATAAATTGAGATTGCTGTCAACATCTGTCCATCTGTATATTTGCGAACTCCTTCAAAACCATGCAACGGATTTGGATACAGTGTGTGGTATTTGTTTCTTGTAAATTACAAAACATATGACTCGATTAAGTGCGTCTTTATTTAAACCAAAATTACACAGATAAAACATTTTGCCATTTTCTTTTTAGAAAATTGCAAAAGAGCTTCAAGAAATGGCCGATATAATTTATGACAAAGAACAGAAGATATGTTCACAGAGAGCGTTGAGGTTGAATACGGGTCGGAATGACTTTGGACAATCTCGGTCTCTCATACAGCTGACTGGTAATTTTTTTTATTTTAATTTTTAACTAACCAATTTTATTGATCCAAGGCTTACTTATCTCTGTCTGAAAAACACATCAAAATTTTTCATTCTATTCTGACATGACATGGAGATCAATGTTGACTAGCCAACGTTTTTTATTTTATAATTAGATAAAGATTTACTTTTTAATTTGACTGTTTAGTGTTAACAATTGTCATAAACCTAAGATTTACTTCTTTTTTGTGGGAACACAGTTTATGGAATAGTTTTCTTATTTTTTAGTGAAAAGTTTAGAGGGCCAATAAATTGGAGGGGTGTCAACATTAGGTCATTTTACCCTAGTGCCCAAGAAGAAAAATGAATAATAAAAAATAAATAACAAAAAAAAAAAACTAGATAATATATTGTAAAAAAAAAATGTCAGAAATAAAGGCTTTATTTATTCATTTATATGTCAATAATGACATATGTATCTTTGTCGTTGATCGAAGGTGACGAGGATATATTCAAAAGGCTCCATTCCCAATTCACTTGGATGTTGAAAAGTGGTTCCCTAACGTACAAGGAAACCTTGTACACGAGTGAAGATCTGCTGAAGAAATTGCAGCCACAAGGCAAGAGGGGCTCCATATTTGAGCCAAACGCTTGCTTGGTTCCAATGCCAATCAACGAAGGCCTGTCTTTAAGGGCCTTGGAGTCTCTGGTGTCCAAATCGGCTTTTCGAATACTGCTATACTGTGCTCTAGTGGGAGTAGATGTGAGTTGATTATTTATTATTATTTAATTAAATAAAATAAATAAATATCTTCACACAGCATCATCTAGTTCCACATTAAAGCAACTAATGCTTGTATTATGAATACCAGACAGTTAATATACTACATATTATATGGATTACTTTTTTTTATGTAAGATCACGCATAACTTTTTACAGGGTAGTCCTATTTTGGGTATACCCCCAAGAGGGTCCCATTTTAATTTGGAAAAATAATTCCAGCCCTAAGGGTAGGAAAACAGGGGATGATTGATTGTTCATTCACTGGTTATATTATAGCGTATGACCACGCATAACTTTTTACAGAGTAGTCCGATTTCGATAATTCTCTTTTTAATGGATAGGGTATAATACCTCAAAGTTGGTCTCGTATAAATTTGGAAAAAAATCCTACCCTAAGAGTGGGAAAATTCAAAATGAAGCATGTAGTAAATATTAGATTATAGCCTCAAAAAAATATAAAATAAAACTTTTTAACAAGAAATTAAACCGCCGAAAAAACTGAAAAGCATGAAATAATTTTATTATTTTACCTAAGTAATTTTGCGTCAAAAGTCAAACTTTAACCTCGATTTATTCGAAATTGGAATTATGCGACATACCACCTTCATCCACTCACGTCTTCAATTATTTCAGATATTTATAAAAATGAAAAATACAGACCCTGTGACAATATCGAAGGGGTTGGCAAGACTGATGCCCGTTGAAAATGATGACAGAGATTGCCACATAAAAATTGGGGATGGTTCTGTCGCCAATGCCTGCCTTTTGGTGGAGGACGAATCCGATGGCATCTCCTGTAGATGGTCAGGCGTCCTGCCACTCAAATGTGAGTTTTAATTTGCCAACAATGTTAGAGTATCGTGTCGCGTAGAAAATAAAAAAATATAACACGGTGGCGGCTTTCTAAACTAAACTTTCTTTGAACAATGTTCAAGGATACGCGAAGTCCAACTAACATTTTCATCTATGCATTTTCAGGTCCAACGTTAATGAATAAGATAGAAAACGGAATGAGTAATGATAAATTTAATGATTCGGTGCTTCATCAACACGTCAAGTCTTTGCTACTGGAGTGGTTAGGGTGAGTTCACACTTTTTATTATTTCAGACAGACCGAAGAATCCGCTATTTTACTAATTTTAGAAAATAGTTTTAAATTATTCTATATTACATAATAATCACACTACATTGATATTTCCGGGAGATCTACTGTATTTATTAATAGAAATCTATGTTGAAGTTTAAATTTCCAAAACCGCGCCAAAAGCGCTGGTCTTTGATACGTGTGACGTCACAGGCTAGTAAACGCTGTAGACTTAGCGCCTCTTTCACAAACGTCAAGTAGGCCAAACTCATTTAAAGTCACCGGTAACCGAGGATAATGGAGCTGGTATACCTTTGTTTGTACGGTAAACGTCCCAAACATTGAATAGAAAATAATAATAAAAAATCGGCTATCGATGGATGCACTAAACCGTGTGCATAATTCAATAAAACAGAAAATTATTTCTAAAAGTAATTAATCAACACTTTAATTGACTTTGGTGAAAGACGTGAAAGACGTGGTATTTAAGCCCAAATAAAGATTTTTTTTTTAATTTTTTTTGTCATAAAATTGATAGATTAATTTGTTCGTTTGCAGAATTGCAAGAACGGTAACATCGGCGATACAATCGTCGGGAGCAAAGTCAGGTGCAGTTGTCATATTGAAAAGAGTTCTAGGAGTGTCTCAATATGATGAAGTGCTTTTGAATTTTTGGATGAGAAAATTCTGTTGAAAATTCACCAGAACTATATTGTAGCTGTTGTATTATTTATTAATTAATAAGTGCCCTATTGTTATTGAAAAAAAAAACTGATATTAAATGTTGTACAGACTATTGAATAAAGTTTTTCAATTCATATCAACTTGCACCTATTCTTTTGATAATAGTTTGATAAACTTTTAGACGTACGGGATACAGGATAGGCTACTTTTCCTTTTCAACGCGGACAAAGTCGCTGGCACCAGCTAGTGGACAAATAAAAAGACACACATTTTTCACAATACTTTATTCCATACGATAAAATTATTATACATCTTATTTCAATCACAGCGTTTATTTACTTCTTATTATATCAAAACTTTAAATGTACCGTATATGAGACAAAATTATAAGCAAAATAATACAAATAAATTAAAACTGACAAGTTTATAACTAATATTATGCAGTTTATGACTTCAAATTGACGAGTCCACAGATCCCTACACAAGTTGTATCATTGATAAAATGCTAAGTAGGGGAAAATACCCAATTATTGGCACTTTAAGGAATACGACCATTTATTGGCACCTTTCGACCTATTTGTTCAACTCAAATAAAATTTGAAAGTTTGACAATGTTTAAATCATTTGACTGTTTAGTGTTAACAATTCTCATAAACCTAAGATTTTTTTTTTTTTTTTGGAACACAGTTTATGGAATAGTTTTCTTATTTTTTAGTGAAAAGTTTAGGGTGCAAATAAATTGGAGGGGTGCCGACATTAGGTCATTTTACCCTACTTAACTTAAAGTTAAAATCAAGTTTTTTATTTTATTTTATTTACACCGTGAAATAACAGCATTTACGTGCTGTTGTGTTTTGGTGAGTGAGTAAGGGATGCCAGAGCCCATTACCCCATCCCTTCCTTATCCCTTATCCTTAATCCTGCTATGGTCGGCAGCGCACTTGTAGCACTTATGGCCTTGCTTGTGTTATAGGCGACGGTAGCCACCTACCATCAAGTGGACCGTCAGCCTGTCTGTCGACCTTAACATAAAAAACAAAAAAAAAAATATTTGAGATGTTTTAGGTAAGTATTATTTTATCGATGGTAGGTATCATAAGTTGTTTTTTTTTACTATCGAAAGCGTTGCAATACAATCCGCATTCGCTATTTTCCACAGATTAGACAAGTATAGTGTATACTAACTTGTGAATAATAAAAATGTACTCAACTGCAGATAAGACCGCGGTCACAATGAGAGTTAGTAAAAGACAGACTGTCCGTTTGTTTCATCAACAGCAAGTACAGTCGGCCGCATAAGTCGATTAACACATTCGAAAGTGCAAAACAAATGAACACTCAACGCGCAATAAATCGTTGTCACGACTAGAGAACATAATACACTTCACGTACAAACGATCGTAAAAAGCTTTAGTAAGTAAGTTGAGTGTTCAGTCGTTTTGCACTTTTGAATGTGTTAATCGACCTATGCGGCCGACTGTACCTAATAATAAGTAAGTAATTCGCGAGTAAATGTCTATCTTGTTTCAATTTCATTGAAATTACAACTTTTTTTAAAAGTAAAATTATTTATTACTTGGATCACTAACTAACTCGTGACTTGTTCAGGTGTCGACGTTGATATATATTTTCCTTTAAAATAACATAAAATATTAAAACTGTCATAAACTAAGTAATAAATGTTCTCATTATGTGATTATTTATTAATGGAGGTTAATTATTATTTAGTGTCAGTCAGTCTTAAGCATTTATTTTCAAATGAGCAAATTGTTTAGTGATACAAAAAAAAAAAAAAACTCGTGTTGAGACAAGTACAAAAAATTAGCTTATTTTGAACTCTCAATGGGACCTAGCTCTCAAATGTATAAGCATTTAAGTACATAAGCATTTTTTAAGTAAAATATAATAAATAAAACTTAAGTAGGCTACATGAAAAAATAAAGTATTTGTCTAGTGGATTCGATTTTTTATATTTATTAACGATTTATTAACAAAATTTTATATTTATTAACGAATTATTGCAATTTTATTGTGTATAAACATTTTTCATTTCCTTGTTTTTTTTTTTTAATACAAAATAATGAAAAATTAATTTAACTGTATTTTAAATAACATACAACATTTCTGAAATAACGCTAGAATACACAGACCGCGTAAGAACTAACTTTATATATATATATAGTATTTTATCTAAAAAATAATAATAATATTACAACGAAAAAGAGATAATTTTATGACATCGCTTTATTTTGTACGTTGAACTGGATTCAAAAGTAGATTACTACTCGCGATAGTACTCACGATAATACTCGCGAAAGTAGATTAAGTAAATCAATATAAAAAAAATAATATTATAATTATGCATTTACTTATGTACACAAAAAAAAAACTTAATTCAGTGCTGCTGCTATATATTAGCTTAGAGATATTTAATAAATAAACAAATGAATATTTACAATTCGTGCATATATTTACAAAAATGCGGGCTTATGTAAAACAAAACTGCAAGGCATCTCATGCAAACAAAATAAAATAGAAATAGTTAAAAATACAAGGACAAATGGCCATTGATTTCAACAATAACCAAATGGAAACAACAAAAGAATAATAGGCCCCGCAAATCGCTAATGCGTCTGGCCGCCATTTTGGTGACGTCATTTCGTGACACACACAGTAAAGTTGGAAACACTGGCATAAGAGTTCACTTGCGGATGACGTCATGTGGATGTTAATGTGACAAGGTTCTTCCTGCGCATTAGCAATTTGCAGGGATTATATTATATTACTTTTACAAATTCTAAATGCCTCAAATTTATCTACAGTATCTCATATTATATTATTTATTATGCCTAGTTTAGAGTACTCTTGTTGTGATTTAAATCATTATAAGCGAGTAAATTTATGCATAATATAATGTACTTATTTCTTAATATAATATAATAATAAATCTCTATAAAGCGTAAAGTTCGGACTGGCTACAAAGTTTACTACTTTGATCCAGAAAATGTGACTACCTATTCCTTTCTTTCCTACTATTTGTTGTGATTGTTTTTTAAATTTATGGTTCCCAAGAAAACCTTTTATTCAGCTATGTTCAGCTATTATTTATTATGTGACTGTGGCTAGGGGCCTAAAGTTATTACCAATCATAGGTAACTTTTTATCCTTTCTATTGGGTTGTTCGAAAATACTTCAATTTGTAATTGATTGTGAAAAAAAAGCAATCAAAACGACCTACTAGCCTTTACCTAATTTTACCTAAATCCTGTGAGGTAGATTTACAAATACCAGAGAAAAATAATAGTGCGTAGCAAATATATTAATATACCTACTATCAGCAATTAAGGTTTGAATGACTTTGAACTTTGTGTCGCTGTACATTAAAATAGTTTTTGCGTGACAATGTTCCGTGTGATCGATCACACACCAAAGACAGAAGACATATTATATGCCTAAAAAGAATTCTTAAAGCAAAATGCCAAGAATTGCAAATACTAGCTTTAAGCGTTACAGAATAAGGTTCAAAATTATTTTAACTGACGATTTAGGTTACAGTCTTTCTAAAACAACGAATGGCCCTTCGATGGTAACTACTGTTTGTGCTCAAAAAATAAAAAGTCAAAAATGGAGAGCGAATAATGGACAATGCGAACAAGTTTATGCGAAGACTTGATTAAGATCATGTTTAGTATTCCATAAATATTTTAACTTCGCAATCTTAAAATAATCTTTTAATAAGAATCTTTATTAGTTTCATCGAGGAAAAAATAAATATTGACAATAATGGACCATTAATTTTATGACGAACAAGTAATGTATAATAATTATTATAAAAAAAAACTTATTTCATTGAATTATTTCTTAGCTCGCACACCCTCGTCGATTGAATAAGGGCTTATTAATCCCTTAGGCACCTTCTTATCTCCTCTTATCTTTGAGATCCATTCGCATAGATTTCTATAATTTTTTTAGGCGAAATGTAAATGTACTCACTTATTGTCAGGGGTACCGAAAAAGTACTGTCCCTGAGAGATCATCTTGAAAAATACATGACAAATGACTTCTAAGAAGCGCGGACGACGAAGTCGTGGACAAAGTTTAGTTAAATATATTTAAAAACTTGATTGGACCTTTAGAATTGAAGAATTCCAAGTCCCTTTTATATTATATAGTTAATTAGAGTCGTCCTAATACTAATATTACATGTTAAAGCCATGTACATTATGCATATTAAGAATAATTATTATTTTTAAATAATAATTATCTATATACACTGAATCGTAGGTTTAATAAATTTAACTTAGAAGAAAACGGTCGAGTTGATTCGGGATTTCGTTTCAAATGACATAATAGCGCGAATGTCGACTAACTTAAGCAATAATAATATAGTAAAACTAATTGCATAGTTGTACAAGTAATTAACGTTATATTAAGTATGATTCGAGCTAACTTAATAAGTTATCCGTTGCACAATCTGTTCAGTCATTTGCAAGGAGCAAGATATATGCACAAATTCTCTATATTCTCATATTATGTAAACTGAAAAGCTGTTTTAATCCACTTGATTTTACTTGATGACACAACCAGTGGTTATATAACAATATACAACCTTGGGATATGGGGATGCCTTACTTGGGATATCTTACTTAGGCACCGAAACACAATGAAATAGATATCTGCCTATAGTTTATGAAACCGAAACGCAGTGTTTCCTGTCAGCACTATAAACTATGCCATATATATGATGTAGTTTTTGTATAGCGCCATTTATCGCGTAGGTTCTCTTTTAAAGGACATTTTTTTTTTCGTAAGTAGTGACGATAACAATTTTATTGGTCAATTGACTGTTGTCGAAAGGTGAGCCTTGTAATTCCTTGTTTTTGATGTGTAACATCTTTAGTGCCCGATTTCGTGGGAGTAAAATCGTGTTAAAACGGAAACGTGTTACAAAAAGCCGAGAATTTTAAATAGGTATATTTTGTGAGGAATTTCAATAGGACTTTTCAAATTGTCAAAATCATAAATTGTGACATAGAGACGCCAATCAACGACTTATTTATTACCAAGGCGAGATGTCAGATGCTACACATCACAATACGCAAATACTTTATAAGGCTCGTTCACTTTTTTATTTAATAAAGTGTAGGGCTTAAAAATTAACCCAAGCCTTTTATCAAAATAAATTACAAAATTACAACCTTAGAACAACTTATGATATTAATATCACAATAAAAGTAGGTATTTTCTATTCTGTAACTGATATGCTAGGAAACCCCTTTACGAGGTAGATCAAAACTTAGTCCCTCAAATTTAAGTGCTAAAATTGTCGCTAAATACTACTTTTCTGGCTTGGACTGTTCTCTTAAATTATGCTCAGTTTTTAATTAGTTTATTGATTCAAACGCGTCATGTACACATATTTTTGCAGCACATTTGTTGCTTTGCATAAAAACATAATACTTCTTTAGCAAATATAATTAAAGATGGCCTGATGTTGTTAAAACATGTTTAAACAAGAACAAAGCGCATTAACATCCAACCAATTTTGTACTAGTCTGTTTTTTTTTAACAAACGAGTACCAAAAATTTTCCCTGCATTGCTATTGGTCCATAAAATCCGCGTTCTTTTTGGATAAACGGATTTTATGGGCCAATTGCAATGCTGTGAAAAATTTTTGGTACTCGTTTTTTTTTTAATAAAAAAAAAACAGACTATAGAGCGTTTCCATTAAAACATCCCATCGTGTATGCCAATGGGCACGAGAATCGCCAGGAAAATGGCAAAATTCCTCAAAACCAACTTCCAATCGTTTGGCACGGCGTACGGCAGGATGATACCAGTCAGTTTGTGTATCTCGTGGGACGTGCAAATGAAAATATACGATGTCAGGATCAAATTCAAAATAGGTGCACTCGGTATGAGCACTAGCACGCCGTGAGTGTCCGCGGCCAACCATATGTGGGACTGACTGGCGAACAGTTCCAGTGTTATTGTACCGAACCAAGCGAACAGACTCGAGTGCCTCGTCCTTAGTGCACCTGAGACGTTCCTCAAAATTATGTAACTCACAATAGGGACGAAGGCGACGTAGCTGTGTATTTCGTTGCAATCGAAGTTGTTTGTGCAGAAAAACGTGTACGTAACATAACTGCCAACACCTATGAAAGCTAAGAGTGTCGCCGTCAAAGAGAGGCCCGGGGTAAATAGATTGCTATGGTTATTATCGTCCAAGAGGTTGTACCTTTGTGCGAGCAGGTACGCCATGGCAAATATTATTCCGTATGCCATTGAATACCTGCAACAATATTGGCATTGTTCAGTTCAGGGCCCTGATTCTGTATGCCAACTACGATTCCGCACTCTTGGTCTTACTTTTTCAAACCACGTCTAATGTCTTGCCTTGTCGTGTCATGGAATTCTTATGTCTCTATTCTGATGCCCCAAGACAAATTATCTATAGCACGTTATGATTTCACAGAAACCACAGTGTACTATTAAGTATTTATTACGTTTTTTGAAAAAGTAAGACAAGAGTGTGGAATCGTATTTGCCATACAGAATCTGGGCCCAGCAGTTAATTAATCATTTAGGGTGGGTTGCACCGTATAGGCTTGGATATTGTTACGGTCAAGTCAAAGTTAACTTTAGCTGTAACTTTACGGTGACAGTCGAAATTAACAATCGCATGTTGCGCCATGATATTGTTCGTCACTGTTAAAGGGCCAAGTTAAAGGGGTTGACATTATAAAATAATGTAATGTTTCTAGGTTGTCTTAATATGGCAACATTCAAAGTCACCTGTCTCAAAACTGTCACAGTTGACTTGACTGAAACAATAACATTGACCGGTCAATATCGAGCGGTTAAGGTTATCGTTAAGTTATGACGTCATTTTAATCGTGGTAAAAATGGTGCAACGCATTAATATGCTTAAGCGAAGATTTAACGGCTGGATTGGATATGGTTACCGTTAGAGTTAGATTGTGCAACCCACCCTAAAGAATTTTAATATGGCATGTTGTACTTGTACCACATATTTGCACACATTTCCTATACAGACTCTATACATAACTAGCTTTTGCCCACGACTTGTTTTGCACATCTTCATAAATAACTAGCTGACCCCGACATATAATTTTTTATTGTTTTTTGCCTCTCGAACCGGGAAAAAAAGTCTGTAACCCGATTTCAGGCGTCACCTATCGGGCCTGTGAGCTGTTTAATGCAACTTTTACTTGCTTACCGAGAAATAACTTGTATAGTCACTTACTTATCGACACAATAACTTTTGTGATTGTGTGGATCATTATAAATTTTTATTGTAAATGATATGCAAAGTGAATTTGCACATTACTGTGCGTCTTTCCTTCAGGTTTATTTCCTCATAATAAAGAGGCATCTTCATCTGATACAAACATTTATATAAGTATTATATTAGTTCGTAGAAAGGACACAAGCAAAGACTACCAAAGACACGAAGAAGTGGTAATTGATGTTCTGAATGACAACTCACCTATCCTGTTTCCAGCGAAGCCACCATTGGTGTATGTCGTCATCGGCGTTGACGAACAAAGCTTTCCAGGGCCTTGTGACGAAGATCTTCTGGAAGAACACCTCGCTCATGTACAGCACCGTCACCACGCTCAGAAGACCAAGCACTTTGAGCACCACGTACAAGTACTGGTAAGGCTTCGACTCCACCGTGTGCGATGAGGCGGGCGTCACGTGCGGGGGCAGAGCGAATATCGCAAACATCTGTCAACGATATTTTTCTATTTCATTTGAATACTTACTAGCTTACGCACGCGATTTCGTCCGCGTGACTTTATAAAATATATCCCACGTTACTCGCTGATAATGTAGCTTTCTGTAGGTGAAAGAATTTTTAAAATCGCGCCAGTATTTTCGGAGCCTATTCAATGCAAACAAACAAAAAATCTTTGGACAACAAGCCATTTTGACAAGCCCATTGGAAGAACACTCTGGCCGTCTCTGGCTCAGGGGTCTTGGGTTTGATTCACAGGCAAGAAACATTATAGTATGAAGAGTCGACGACTGGGGCAGAAATGTTCTCAAGTAGATACTGTGAAGATGGAATCGTGACCTATAATAAGAGACTATAATCAAAACTTTTGATCGGTCCTACTGGAAAATTTATTAGAAAAACTCATGTCCAGCAACCCATGGCTAAAAAGAAATAACGTTTCAATTCTAAAAGACGTTAATTTAACTCAACATACTTATTTGTGTTTTTCAATCACTGCTTAGAAGTGTCATTACCACAGATCTTCGGAAATGCGCGCCGCCCTGCTAGAGATATGGCACCGCTAAAGAATAGAGCGTGCCTCGGAATTGTTTGGCTCGACAATTCAACAATCTTTCGTCGCGAACAACAAGCGAGCGAACAAATGCTATTGGTCCGGCAGTTGTGTGCGTGTAGCACTTGTGGATACGCAGGGTCGGTTGTCGTTGTGTGCTATTTGTACATGAGTGTGCGTGTAAGTGTGTACGCCGGGTCGGTTGTCGTTGTGTGCTATTTGTACGTGAGTGTGCGTGTAAGTGGGTACGCCGGGTCGGTTGTCGATGTTTGCTATTTGTACGTGAGTGTGCGTGTAAGTGGGTACGCCGGGTCGGTTGTCGATGTTTGCTATTTGTACGTGAGTGTGCGTGTAAGTGGGTACGCCGGGTCGATTGTCGTTGTGTGCTATTTGTACGTGAGTGCGCGTGTAAGTGTGTACGCCGGGTCGGTTGTCGTTGTGTGCTATTTGTACGTGAGTGTGCGTAATTTCAGTGGCACGGTTGTTTGTTCTAATATGCCCATAATTATCTTTAGCGGGGCGCCCGGCCGCGCGCATTTCCTAAGATCCTGTGGTCATTCATTCATTACTCACCAATGTATACCAGAATGTGACCAGCGGTATGAAGCTGTAAAACTGGTAGGGCCTGTTCATGGTCAAGCAGAGGACCACGGTGAGAAAGTTGAGTCGAAATATGACCCTGAAGTATCGCACCAAGCCGGAGTCGCCCGTCTTCCACGTGTAGTAGAAGTGGCCGTATCCGGTGAGGAAAAGGTAGGCGGAGACGAGGGCACGCACTAGCATGTAGATAGGGAGCACTTTGCTGGCACCTGTCACCTGGTACACCAGGATGACCAGTTGCATCCAACCCTTCCATTCGTTTGTTTGCTCCCTGTGCAGTGCCCTGCGGATTTTGCATTTGCAATATATATAGGGCAAAATACCCAATTATTGGCACTATAAGAAATACGACCATTTATTGGCACCTTTCGACCTATTTGTTCAACTCAAATAAAATTTGAAAGTTTGACAATGTTTAAATCATTTGACTGTTTAGTGTTAGCAATTCTCATAAACCCAAATTTATTTATTTATTGTGGGAACACAGTTTATAGAATGGTTTTCTTATTTTTCAGTGAAAAGTTTAGGGTGCCAATAAATTGGAGGGGTGCCAACATTAGGTCATTTTACCCTATATATATTTTTTTATTATATTATATATTTTACGACACGCGTTTGGTCTTGTGGCTAGTAACCCTAGATGTTAACCAAACGGTCGCGGGTTCGAATCCCGCCAGGGACAAATGTTTATGTGTTAACATTTAACTTTGTACCAGAGTCATGAATGAATGTTTAGCTGATGGCAGCGACTTCGTCCGCGTTCTGGATGAAAGGTACCCTATGTCTTTTCCGGTGTCACAGTCGCAGACAACGTGTATGCAAAATTTCATCATGATCGGTTTAGTAGTTTTTGCGTGAAAGGGTAACAAAAGTTCATCCATACAAACTTTCGCATTTATAACATTTATTACAGATATGTATGAATTTAGAAAAAAAAAATTATAATCTATGTAGTAAATCAACTGTCTAGTAATCGTAATACAAGCATTGATTGCCTAGTGTGGAACTCAAGATGGTGCTGTATGGAATGTATTAAAAAAAAAATACACATAATGATCCTAAACTTAAGTACGAGCAGGTATTATAAAGTACAGTCGGCAGCAAAAGTCGATGAACACATTCAAATTAGCAAAACAACTGAACACTCAACGCGCCACAAAGTGGTTGTTACGACTACAATAGGTAACAAAATGAACCTCAACAATAATAACAACTATTTTTTTTTTTGTACATACCTACTCGACCTCGATTCCTCCGTGAAGAACAGTCCCAGGGCGAACACGTAGCCGACTGGCAACCAGAAACTCCACTCGGAATAATATTTGTTCTCCTTCATGAAGAAATTAGTTCTGTCGCACAGATAGAAGTAGACCATGATCATGCCCAGCTTCGCCAGAGCGGCGACGGGGCAGGGGGTGGGGGAGGGGGCGGACGGGGGCGGGGCGGATGACGATTGGCTCACTAGGCTGTATCCGCGCACGCGCTGCGGTATACTCTGATACCACCGCCACAAGTGCTTCATCACGGCCAGAACTACGCTGAAACAAACATTTGTCATTTTAAATCTTCATCACACCTATTCGTTCTGTGCACGAGATTAGCGCCACCTAGCGTCCGCAACTGTGTTGGCTCTGATGTTTTGAAAATTACTATGACACCTTGATTTGAGTGGAGAAAGGGTCGTTAAATCATCAAATCAAATCAAATGAGGTGAGTAAAATTTATTCAAAAGAAAGAAAGAAAGACATTTATTAAAAATATGAGTAGTAATTCAGTGCAGAAGAAAACTCTCTATTCTATTGACTGTCTGTAGTATAACGAGACTCACCAGAGCAGGAAGATGGCGAATGTGAGCAGAGCATCTGTATTGGGCGTAACGAGACTCACCAGAGCAGGAAGATGGCGAATGTGAGCATCTGTATTGGGCGTAACGAGACTCACCAGAGCAGGAATATGGCGAATGTGAGCAGAGCATCTGTATTGGGCGTAACGAGACTCACCAGAGCAGGAAGATGGCGAATGTGAGCATCTGTATTGGGCGTAACGAGACTCACCAGAGCAGGAATATGGCGAATGTGAGCATCTGTATGGGCGTGCAGGGCTCCGGTTGGGCGCAGCACGAGCCGTCGTTGAAGTTCATGTGGTCGTTGCAGTACATGTTGAGCAGGATCTGCGCCGAGTGACGCAACGCCAACGCACTCAGCGTGGCGCCATCTGCCGACGGAGTGCCCATGGACACCAGTCGCGACGAACTCCAAATTAGCGCGTCGCTTTCGCTCAAAATCTGAAAACACAAAGCGTTATTCGCACTGTGCACTTTATTTCGCCGGTATTTAGAGAGAGAGAGAGAGTGAGATGAAAGTTCGTATAGTAAAATTACCTCTATAGCTGCTCTATTGTAAGCGTCTATATCTGTATTGGAAATCCTTTTATTGTCACTGGTCAACTTGTTGGTGTCGACCGGTTCTATGAGTTTCCATAGGACTTTGGTGTTGCGCGCTGCGAGCGAATCTGTGGCTTGCACCAACTGCGTAAGGTTCCTTTTGTATTGTTCCAAAACCAAGTCGGTTGTGTTCCGCTGTTTGATCAACTGCAACCCACTGCTCGCTACTATTATCAACGGAGGGCTGTCCGAGTGTTGCCTTGGAGAGAGAGAAAACAAAATTAAAAAAAAAAACGGGTAAAGATATAAAATGTGCACTGAGTGTACAGACTGAGAAAGATTAATGTGCAATTACACGTTCACTAAATAATCCTTACATATTATAAAACAAAGTCAAGTCGTCGCCGCGTCTGTCTGTTCGCGATAAACTCAAAAACTACTGCACCGATTTTCATGCTGTTTTCACCAATGGATAGAGGTGGTTCTCGAGGAAGATCTTAGTATATAATTTACAAAGTTACGCGGGCGAAGTCGCGGGCACCAGCTAGTATTCAATAAAACTACCAGTGGGACTGTCACAAAAACATAACTCATTAATTTTATATGACATCAACATTTATAGTTTTGAAATTCCCACTAGTTTTTTCTCTATAAATACATACCAAGTCCTAAATTGTTCAACCATCGTTCCGGACACGTCCTCGCTCCATGTGAACGTCACGGATAACTTCAATTTGTTGTCCACATAAGTGTAATTGGGCGATCTGTGGTTTATGGTCGAATATGAGGTGCCCATGTCCGGACGAGCTTGTAAAAGACCTAAAATAACACAACATTTCTTATACAATCTGTAGCCTTTTAGGGGTTCAGTTCACATAACGCAAGCAAGGACTAACCTCAGATCGCACACAATTTTTACCAAAATGATTGCAACCTAATATACTATGAATTAAAGTGCAATATTGCGCAACAAATTTTTGTAGCTCTTCGGAGATAACCAAACAGTTTTAAAAGTGGAAGGTTTTTCTTAAATATTGTGTAAAAATAAAATAAAAGTAGCCGATTCAAAGTAATTTAGTGTAGAACGTAAGTTAATTAATAAGCCTAAAAACAAAAGTAGTTGTCACGGAAAAATTTTAGTACTGTGAACAGTAATTTTTTTTAGCAGTATTTTACTAATTTTTTTTTCTCGGAAAATTGATTTTTTTTATAAATGTGCTTGATTCAAACTTTTTTCCATATAGTCTATTATGCACAGTATTTTTATATAACATGTGATTTTACTCAAAGAAGTCAAATTAGGCGACAAAAATAACGCTTTTCAGTTAAGTCCTCGCCTTAATAGAGTTGTTTTGAATTGACGAACCCCTTGGCTTGGCTGTGCAGTTGAGGCGCTTGCTTTAACGCCTCGGGCATCGAGGGTTCGATATCTGGCTGGCCATCTCGTGTTTCTTTTTCCTTTTTCTACCGTCAAACGTAGGCAATCTAATTTAATGTATACGTCATGTAATTATTTAAATACGTACCTATGAAGTACTCATAAAGTTGCTCCACTCTAGAGTCGCCTATAAACGCAAAACTATTGTATTTCCCCCAAAACGCCAGATATCGCAAACAGCGTCGGGCATCTCTGAAACAGTTCATTTATTTACATATTTATTTATTTTAAACATAAACCCAAAACAGCAAAACAAAATAACGTACAATAGACACATTATTACTACATACTTACATTGCCAATTACACGGTTTCATTGTGTAGGACTTGAAAAACTTAAAAGGATTAAAAGAATAAAAAAAAATTATAGAGTATAAACTATTTTGGTTACATTAAAGATACATTAAAAACAGCCGAGTTTAGTTTTGTGAATTATTATTATTAACTCCTCGTTTCGGAAAATATTAGCAGAGAACTGTATCAAAATTCGTTGTATAGTATCAAAGACCATTGTTAGGTAAAATAAGTTAGAGGAGAAACAGTCTCTCTCCAATTTATTTAATAATATGTACATAGATATAGATAGAAAAAGCCAAATAAATTACGTTTTAGAGTAACGATGTAACATGCATCCATACGGTTGCCATTCATGATCACCCTTGTATCTGCCTGATGACAGCAACCATGTGCATGTGTCTGGACCTGAAAATATTAAATATTACCTAAATTTCTTCATTACTGATACAAGACTTTTTGTACAGTAAACATTCTAAGAGGACTCCTTTTCTTATGTTACAAATAACTATTATCATTTATTTATTTAGGACTAGCTACTGCCTGTGATTTTGCCTGCAGTAACTTTGTAAATTATATACTAAAACCTTCCTCAAGAACCACTCTATATCCATTGGTGAAAACAGCATGAAAACAGTAGTTTTTGAGTTTATCGCAAAGACAGACAGACAGGCGTGGCGGAGGACTTGGTTTCATTATAAGAAAGGATTATTATTTATTTAGGACTTGTAAAATGTGTACTACACATTGCTACACATTTATAGCAGAAAATCAAAATGTATTGCAATTTCGTTGTTTTTTTTGTATTTGTATAAGACTGTGGTATGATATCTCAAATAATGGTTTTAAAACCCAAGTTGCATTTGAAGAATTAACCAAAGATTTTAAAAATATATAGAATCAATAGCTTCTACTTGACCCGTTTTATTTACAATGGCAATTAATGACTCGTATTAGGTATTATCTACTAATAAATTTTATCTTATATTGACTCACCATATCTCAAATGTAATATCCCATGATATCCTATAAAGCCGATAACAAGCACGAAAGCTGTTAATTTCGCATTTTCCACATTCAGCTGATCTATAAACCATTCAGCGGATGATTTTTTGGAATAAAATACCATGGTTGCGACGTTAATATATTTCTCCTTTCGCAAATCTCTGGAACACCTTTGAATTATTTTAAATGATCATTATAGCGGCAGTGTATTTATGGTAATAATTAGTTTATATACTAATTGAAACAATAATACCATAGGAGAGTATTCCAACATTTGTAGATGAACAAGAAACATTTATTAATTAAAATAATTAAGGAGAATTCAAATTAATTTCGGCGAAAAATTAAAAACAAACAATCGTAAATTCCATCTTTCGAATTCGCTTGACAAGAGTTGTCATATTCTATATGACAGCTGTCAATAAAATCGATTCCCATTGCCATTACCATTTGATTACCTTTCCAACTATTTTTTCTCTAAAACGCTATTTTATTTTATGTAACAAATTAACTTTATTTCTTGTGTATTACATCCATATAAGTTAGCTAGAACTTAACATTAGCAAGCAATAAATAAAGTTCTTATAAATAATTGATTTTAGTTATTATTTTGATACAATAATCATCTCCTTCTGATTATATACTGTTCTGTGTAAAACATAGAATTTGATGAAATTTATGAAATGGCAACATCAATCAAACGTCTAAATTGGATTACAATGGCGGCTATGTCTCCGTCTGAGGTTTGTAAAAATAATTTAAATAAATATTATTCATGTAGAAATATTTTTTATTATTTGCAAATGTTTTTCTTGCTTTCTATCATATTTTTCGTAAATTATTATTGAACTTCAAACGTGCAATAATTATTAATTTTCATCATATTTATATTTTGACAGTTCCAATTCGTGACATTTTTGTCAATTGTTATTGTTGAATCTCTTGCTTAATCTTAAAATTCTTGGAATGTTTAATATATGTTAATTATAATGTGCAATAATTATCGTATACAAATGGAAAGTAAGATTGTTTCCTTTTATTTTTTAGCGAAGGTTACAAAAAGAACTGATGTCCCTGATCAGGGAACCTCCACCTGGGGTCACTGTAGACGGAGACCAGGCTAGCCAAAATCTAACATTGTAAGTACATTTACTATAAATACCCATTATTTAAGATCAGAAGGTGTTCAAAAGTTGTTGCAGTAAAAAAGAAAAACTTGCCAAGGCACTAAATAATACATTGCTAATATTGTATACATTGCTGCTTTCTTGACCCTTTTTTAAACCTTAAATGCCTTGACACTAATAGAAATTATAAGGAAACCTGTAAATCTTTTGTATCAATGTGTTTGTTAGGCATATTAAGTATGTTTTAGTACTTAGTAAAAGAGATTTTTTTTAATTATGTTTAATTGTTTTACACAATCAATATTCAGAACTTAATTTTGGATATATTTCCATTTTAATAGTTGTTTATTTTGATATTGAAGTTGGCATTTTCAATGGTAGGTATTCAGTAAGTTTCTACCATATGTGAGCCCACGACTTAGTCCGCTTTCAAAATGATATACAGCCTAAAGCCTTCCTTGATAAATGGACTATCCAAAACAATTTTTTTTCAATTGGAACCAGTAATTCCTGAGATTAATGCATTCAACCAAATAAACTCCTCAGTTTTATAATAGATATTTATTTGATTTATATTGAATTATTGGGTTACCCCTTGTTTAGCGGAATAGCAGTTTTAGTAGCATGGTGATACCTATAACTATATATTATACTGTAATCATTAGAGAAAGCTAATTTCATGTTATACACTATATAGAATTGTTTCTAAATAATCAATTAATATGCCATATTACATCACACTGAAAACATATTAATATAAGTTATTTAATCCAATTATTAAACAACTGAAAACTTAGTTTATGGCCAATACCTGTCTTATCTATGACATAATCTAAATATCTTGAATGTAAAGATAGCTTTATCTTGTATGAAAATAAACCTGCCATGATGACCAACATGGGTGCAAGCAACTACAGGGGCTCTAGCCAAGAGCAAATATACAGTTGTAAACACTACACTCAGGCTATGTACACTGGGAGAAAGCTTTGTGATTGGTCAAAATTTTATGTGGACATTACAAATTGTATTTGCCCCTAGCGGGATTCGAACCCGCGTCCTCTTGGTTAACAGCCTAAGGTTACTAGCCACTAGACCAAACATGTCGTAAGATACTCCTATACTTCAGTGCATATACTTCAAAACAATACAGGCATTTCGTATATAAACTGGGAACCATACGAATAAATATAAAGGTTCGAAAACAAAGATTAGCCATACCTTAAGTAGATCAAGAGATAAAGCTAATTACTCAGTATTCAAATTACCGCGACACATAATCCAGTTTATGTTTACATTAGAATGTATGTATGTATGTAATTCCAATGTTTAAGTGGAATTGGTAAACTTATACAAGGCTCTCGAATAACAGGGATATTATTTTTCTCTGTGCAAGCAAATTATAAACAGAACAACTTTTTATGAGGCTCTTAAATAATGCCTTCTCAGCAGATTGTGCTCAGCTACGACAATCACAATAAAAATTAAAAACTATATAAAGTACATCTTTATAATATTATAAATGTGAATGTGAGTGTGTTTGTTTTTGAAAGCCTTGACGTAAAAACTACTGAACCAATGACCATGAAAATTTGCATCATACATACACGTTGTCTTTGACACCAGGGCCCGTATTCTCTAAGTGTGGTTTTGCTGTGGTTATCGACTCGATGCGGTTATAGACTCGACAATTGGCTACTTTGGTATTGACTAAGCACATGTCAAAATCTCCACGACGTTTTTTCCATAGTTATACATGTCGATGAAGTTATTGGCGCGTTATTGTGTGGTTTTTAGTCTGACAAAGTACCACTACCATTTCTTATTTTATGTCGACTTTGAAGTCGACACGTTTTTAAAAACCACAGATAGAGAATAGGCCCGCTGAAAGGACATATTAACTGGGTACCTTTCATTCCGAACGAGGACGAAGTCGCGGGCACCAGCTAGTTTAATATAATTTGAAGGTTACAAACGGCATTAATTGCCATCTTAACCTTCTGCCAAAAATTAACATTTATGTATGTTTGTCTACAAATGTAATTAATTGAGTCAAGATTGAGTCATAATATGGCATAAGAAGACAATAATTTCACTAAGGAATCGCAAGAAACGAAACGTTCGCGCGATATACGAGCGCCATGTGTCGACATCTGTCGTCAGTTTTCGTAACTTGTAATTAAGTTAAATTAATTTAAGTCAGTTCTTTTTAATTTTAGTTTAGTTAACAGGAATCATTTATACAGTACAGTGATTACGCGATGGATATCGCGACGTTATACTGAAATATGTACCTTTTTAAGTTGTATATTGTGTTGCTATTTGCTATCTGTCAATGTGAATGATCAGCTAGTTATTACAATAAGGGTTTATTGTAATACCTAGTTGGTGCCCGCGACTTCGTCCGCGTTGAAAGGGAAAATATGTGAATGGTAACTCCGGAAATTGTTATTGCTGTGACGACGAAATATTTGGTTTTTTTTTTCTTTTTATCTCCTCTATGTTTTATTCTCATGTATAAGCTATATTATTCATAAAGTTTCATTGAAATCCATTCAGTAGTTTTTGCGTGAATGAGTAACAAACATCCATACAAGCTTTCGCATCAATCAATCATTGTATGTAGGTATTGTATGTATCCTTTATTTTCAAAAGGTCAGATTTTTAAAAGGTCAGACTTTCAAATGGTCAGTTTTTCAAATCGTCAGACTTTCAAATGGTCAGATATGTATGTTCCTCCATAACTCTTAAACGTATCGACTGATTTACATGTAACTAGGTATATAAACATTTAGACGTACAGGATAGACCACTTTTTTTCTTTTTCAACGCGGACGAAGTTGCGGGCGCCATAGGATAGAGCCCATAGGATGGGGCGACAATAGGCCACCGCAGGCCTCATTGGATGCAACGGTTACCACACGGCCTGTCGGTCTATCTTGGCCTGAAGATCTCTCATAAATATAATTTTTGCCTCAAAAGCAAACGATTGATTTAATAAATTATCTATTTCAGGTGGATAGTACACATGGAAGGTGTTCCCGGCACACTGTACGAGGGGGAAAAATTTGTATTGCAATTTAAATTTACAAATAAATATCCTTTTGATTCTCCAGAGGTGAGTGTTATTCCACATTTCTTCGTACCAAATTTGATTTCTATATTTTTTTAATTAAACTTGGAATTCGTAAAAGGAAATTATTTACTTAAATGTAATTATTTTTGAAATCACTTACCATATTTCTTTGACATTGGGTTCTTATTGTATATTTAATTGTATTTTCCTGTATCCCTGACAACGTGCATACAAAATTTCATAATAATTGGTTGAGTAGTTAAGGTGTGAAAAGTAACAAAAGGACAGACAGAGTTTCTTTTACATTTATAATCTAAACCAAAACAAAACAGCGCACTGGCTTCCATTTAACAGCCTAAAAATTAATTATACAATTAGTCACTGTCCGCATTCCATTGTCTTCTTTTGTTATCGACATTTGTGATAAAGTCAATAACGCTTATTAGTCAATAACGCTTATTAATGTTAGCAAAAACACGAAAAGAGATGCGTCACAAAAAAAAATTGGAAGCCTATATCCGGTTAACCAGGTAAACTGGGTCAATTGATTTTGTGTTCGAGACCTACAGCGACATCTATTAGCGGACTGAGGCAACGCGTGTGTCTTCTACCCCTCACGAATCTTTTGACCATATATGTACCCCCTTTTTCTACCTCACATAATAACTATAATTTTGTATTCGCCAACATTCATTTTATTCGCATTCGAATTCGCATTGTAAAATTTTCAACAATTATATACGTCGTTTACCAAAGTCTAATTTTTATTTCGAATCATCACCCAAGAAGTCAAAAGTCGACCAGGCTCCAACATTTTGATAAGTTAAGTTGGCGAGCATCAATATGTGTGACATAAAAGGCTATCAGTCTATGAGTTAGTCTTTTTACTACTTTCACATTCATGTGTATATACGACGTGTATAATCATCTATCTATACCAATATTATAAATAGAGGATATTTGTATATTTGCAAATTAAATAAACTCAAAAGTACTGGACCGATTTTGAAAATTCTCTCGTCTATAGAATGTTACATTATCAGCGAGTAATATCACTACATTTATTATAAAACAAAGTCCTCCGCTGTCTGTATGTTCGCGATAAACTCAAAAACTACTGCACCGATTTTGATACTGTTTTCACCAATGGATAGAGTGGTTCTCGAGGAAGGTTTTAGTATATAATTTACAAAGTTACGCGGGCGAAGTCGCCGGCAGCAGCTAGTATAGAAATATACATACCATACTGTCAAATTTTTATTATGACTTTACAGGTTTTTGCTATATATTCAATCGTTTATTATCACCGAAAAATGTGTTATTCAGGGAAACATTACCTTGTAAATATTTGATGACGAAAAATACATGTAATGTCGGAATAAACGTGACCCACGAAATTACCCGTTATAAATAGTTCAAACAAATCTATATTTGTTGCCAATAAATTAGAACATATGATGAATCAATTAACATGCGAGTTGTACATTGTTGGCAAAAATTGTTCGCTTGTATCAATGTAAAATTATTCATCTCAATAGTCACACCTCTGAGATTTATTATATACTAGCTGGTGCCCGCGACTTCGTGCGAGTTGAAATAGAAAAAAATAGCCTATCCTGTGTCCAGTACGTCTAAATGTTTATCTACCAAGTCTCATGAAAATCAGTTAATTCGTTTAAGCTCCTGTTTCACAAACGTCAAGTAGGCCAAACTGTCTTTTAAAGTCACCGGTAACCGGGGATAATGGAGCTGATATACCTTTGTTTGTACGGTAAACGTCCCAAACATTGAATAGAAAATAATAATAAAAAATCGGCTATTGATGGATGCATTAAACCGTGTGCATAATTCAATAAAATGATGATGATGAGGAAAATGAATTCTCAAAGTAACTAATTAACACTTTACTTGACGTTGGTGAAACAGGCGCTTAGAGTTATGGAGGAACATACCTACAGTTACGGATTTATGCTCTCGATGTGTCCACAAAAATGGGAAGTAAATTGTGATTTCAGGTAACGTTTGTAGGCAGCAATATCCCAGTGCATCCGCACGTGTATTCAAACGGCCACATCTGCCTTTCCATCCTCACGGACGACTGGTCTCCGGCGTTGTCCGTCCAGTCCGTCTGTCTGTCCATCGTTTCCATGCTCAGTAGCTGTAAGGAGAAGGTGATTACTTACCATTTAGGGGAAAAATACCCAATTTCCCCTACATATAAATACATATATATGAGACAAAATTGTAAGCAAAATAATACAAATAAATGAAAACTGACAAGTTTATAACTAATATTATGCAGTTTAGGACTTCAAATTGACGAGTACATAGATCCCTACACAAGTTGTATCATTGATAAAATACTAAGTAGGGGAAAATACCCAATTATTGGCACTTTAAGGAATACGACCATTTATTGGCACCTTTCGACCTATTTGTTCAACTCAAATTAAATTTGAAAGTTTGACAATGTTTAAATCATTTGACTGTTTAGTGTTAACAATTCTCATAAACCTAAGATTTTTTTTTTTTTTTTGGAACACAGTTTATGGAATAGTTTTCTTATTTTTTTGTGAAAAGTTTAGGGTGCCAATAAATTGGAGGAGTGCCTTGGCAATGTTTTGCATTTTTTTAAATTTTAAACTGTATTGAAATTGATTTTAGATTTTGATAAATTATATATATATTTTTATATTTAAATTTTTCTTCTAGAAAGTTTATTAAATTTAATAAATGTCATATATATATATATATATATATAGGTATTATGACACTGTATATGACAAGTCTATCGTTCAGCATATTGCCATCTTATAGGTAAATTCAAAGTTTAAAGTTGCTGAAAGAATTTTGTAATTTTTAAGTCATAAATATGCAACATGTAGAAATCAGACAGTGCGAGGTAACAGAGGTCTTGTTTTTAATAATATTTCTTGTTACTAATATTTCAGAAACGACCACCGGATAACTCGTTTTATGTAAAAACATGTAACAAAAATCCTAAGAAAACAAAATGGTGGTATCATGGTGAGTAAATAATGGCATTTATAAAATTATTGCACCTTTTTATTTAATTAAATTTCATGTAATTAGATAAAGGCATAAAGTAAAATGGGCTTATGAGGAAAATCTTAAGTAATATTATAATACATATAAGGAGAGAAGATTTGGCGTCACTAAAAGTGGCATAATAAAATATCACCGCATTCACAGCATTGGGTTATATATCAAATTAGTTGCACCAAGTTGTCCTCAAGGTGAACACGTGTTACGACTTGAAACATTATTACTTAATGATTAAGGCGAGGACTTAGCAGAAAAGCGTTATTTTCGTCGCCTAGTTTGACTTCTTAGAGTAAAATCACATGTTAGATAAAAATACAGTGCATAATAGACTGTATGGAAAAAAGTTTGAATCGGGCAGATTTATAAAAAAAAATCAATTTTCTGAAAAAAAAAAAAATAGTAAAATATTAAAAAAATTCTGTGACAACTACTTTTGTTTTTACGCTTATTAATTAACTTACGTTAATTAATTACTTAATTAACTTACACTAAAGTTTGAATCTGGGTACTTTTATTTCTTTTTTCATATTTTACACAATATTTAAGAAAAACCTTACAATTTTAAATCTATTCGGTTAACTCCGAAGAGCTACATAAATTTGTTGCGCAATATTGCACCTTAATTCATAGTATATTAGGTTGCGATAATTTTGGTAAAAATTGTGTTCGGTCTGAGGTTAGTCCTTAGGGTCTTAAGGTTCAAATCAGTCATGCAAAATTTACATTATTCATCTTTTTATCAGAAATCAATAATTCTCAGTGATTTTGTTTGAGACCTCGAATCTAGTGCATCATTTATCAAAGGATTTTAAATACACTAAAAACTAGTGGACCGATTATGAAAATTCTTTCACCCATAGACAGCTACATTATCAGCGAGTAACATAGACCATACTTTATAAAGTTACGCGGACGAACTCGCGTGCTACAGCTAGTCATAGACACGGTTTGATTTGCTTGTGTACTTTTTTCCAGACGACTCCGTGTAACGGCGCAATCGCCAAGCGAATATCGAGAATGGACGATACAATCTGAATACGTGATAATGTTAAGTGTTACGTTGACTCGATACACGATATGTAAACATATACACATATACACAGATATAAATATAAATATATATATATACATACATATGCGGGAGGTTTTTGTGTAAATATGTGACGCGAGTGTTTCTGTGTGTTTGTTTGTGGACCGCGTGGGGAACAGCGACCGGCTAAAATTGTAAGTCCTCTTTTGCCTTTTGGCTGTATTATGTTACATTTTTTTGGTATCGATTATTTTTATAATTCAATTAGGCTTTTAAAATACCATAACTATTATTTTTTTAAATTTTTGTCTATAGAAAATACCACATTTGTATGGAGATGCGTACAAATTCAACTTTTGTCATAAAAAAGATAACATGTTTGTATGGAGATGCATACTCATTCGGCTCAATTCAGCTTTTGTCTTGTAAAATACAGTTCAATTCAGCTTTTGTTTATGGAAAATGCAAATTTTGTATGGAGATTGTATACACATTCGGCTCAATCCAGTTTTGGTTATAAAAAATAGAAATGCATACAAATTCAGCTCAATTCAGCTTTTTTTTTTTATAGAAAAATACAAATTTTGTATGGAGATGTATACAAATTCAGCTCAATCCAGTTTTTGTTTATAAAAAATACAATTTTTGTATGGAGATTCATACAAATTTGGCTCAATTCAGCTTTTGTTAATAAAAAATACAAATTTTGTATGGAAATGTGTATGCAACCATCCATTCAGCTTCGGGAAGCTGAACGGTATTTTCTATAGACAAAAGCTGAAATGAGCTGAATAAAATGTAGTTACTCTCTTGTTGTTGATAATTTAGGTTAAAAAAAATAATTTTATGTTTAAAAAAAATATTTTCTTTCACTATAGTAAGACCAAGGAGATAAAGCAAAGAATGTAAACAAAGCCGACCCTTACTTAGAGTTTAACTTTTATTACTTTTTTTTCAACTCATGTATGAACTTTTTATCGTTTTATGGTTTGTTTATATCATTTTTATTTTAGGCAATTTTAATAAAAATAATATAAATAATGTAGTTTTAATATTTTTGAAAATTTTGTTTGCATTCTTTGTGTTGCTTTAGTAGTGAATATTCTGAAAATATGTGATTAGTATGTATAGTGTCAAAACAATATAGGATTTAGAAAAATGCCTTATTGACCAGTTCTAATCGAAATTGTATTGGTGTTGTGGCATTTAGCCTCGATGCAACATAAATGGCTCAAAAAAAAAATTTTTTTTTTTATTGCCTTTTTGTTTGATCAACCTATTGACAACATAATACAGCCAAAGAATAAAATCAATCACTCGACAGTAAGCTCATGAAAACGTTTACAATACTGTTAAGTAGATATTACCTATATTAAAATATATTTTTAATTTTGAGGTTTATAAAAATCTAATTATTGAGAATTGATAAAAAAAAATGCGTTTTTTTAACATCCAGCACCACTTTATCACAATTTTATCATTATAATGAGTGGTTAAAAAAAAAAATAATTTTTAAGTGTTTATTTCGTTTTAAAAATGCCTTTTCTGAATACATATTTTAATTTTTGCTGTTCAATTTCTTTTGGTAATAAATTGAATGTGTTTTTGACGTATAGTAATAATTATAAACATGTTAAAACCTTTGTTTTTTATTAATTTTCAATAATTTTAGAAATGTCTTAATAAATGGAACTTTAGTCGCGTCTATCGAGTATGTGAATGCCATGACATAAATTATCGCCATTAGCCAAACGTAAAAGGGCCTTATGAGTGTTGCTTTAGAATTGATTTTTCATTTGCGTGTCCTTAACTCGCAAAAGAGAATCGATGATAAACCTAATTGGTGTATTAAATATTAAAATTGTAAAATATGTATGGCATTAGCGAAAAAAATCTAAAATAGTGAGCAATAATATCTGCTTTTAAGTCGACGCGACGTAAAATGAAAGGACTATTAAAAAAAAATACTTAGTAACTTATTAAATCAAGCGGGGAATGTCAATTTTCACTTTTGTAAAATTTACGTCTAAATTTGTGGACAAAATGGCGGCGATTTTGGTTAGTTTTATAAAGGCCACGGAGAATAGAGGTACATACATGATTAGGGTTAACTTATAAAACTAAAAAAAGCTAACTTATTATAATTGTTTTGGCCAAATCATGAATGATCTAATGGTTGTGTAGCTGTAACCATTAGATCATTCATGAATTGTCCAAAATGGCGCTTGTGTTTAATAAATAAAATGCTACTACAGCGCCACCTATAAAACGGTGGCCGACGAAATCCTTTTTTCGTATATAATTAGGGTAAAATGACCTAATGTTGGCACCCCTCCAATTTATTGGCACCCTAAACTTTTCACTGAAATATAAGAAAACTATTCCATAAACTGTGTTCCCACAAAAAATAAATAAATCTTAGGTTTATGAGAATTGTTAACACTAAACAGTCAAATGATTTAAACATTGTCAAACTTTCAAATTTTATTTGAGTTAAACAAATAGGTCGAAAGGTGCCAATAAATGGTCGTATTTCTTAAAGTGCCAATAATTGGGTATTTTCCCCTATAATATAGAGTCGGTCCCCCTAACCTCTACTCTTCATGGTTGAAGGCAGACAGCGCCGCCCTTTGGCACATCGAGCACAGACAACGGCGTTTTTTTTTCCGTTGTTTCTGTCTCGGATAAAATGAGAACTAAAGATAGACCGGACTGTCCGTGTGGAAGCCGGAGTGAAGCCGTTAAAACTACGCTTCGCTTACACAAATGAATAAATTCATACTACGCCTCCTCACCTTATTGTGATTTAGTGAAAATGCCGAATTGCGTAAAGAAGGGGTTTAAAAGGGAGTCTTCAAAAAATTTTTAAAAAAACCTTAAAATCGCATTTCACGCGAAAGTTAACTTTGAAATCAATATTTTCAATAAAAATGTTTTTTAGGCCGTTTTTAGAAAACAGGCTTCACTTTGTTGAGCGTGAGCGAAACTCTTCTATCTTTACTTTTCATTCGGTCCGAGTTGTTTGTACATAAATTATTTTTTGTTTTGTATAATATTTTCTTTTTTAAATTTCATCGCTTCACGACCGGATAGTTTTACGATTAGTTTTTAGATTTTTTTTTTTTTTCAAACTAACATGTGCGGTAAACATAATATGCCTACATTGTGTATATCTGTAAACTATGTTGTATATAAAAAATATAGACTCTGGATGTACTGGACACTTGTGAAGACCTGTCACTAGCAAGATATGTATTGGCTAGCGAGAAACTTTTAATGCGAGTTTTTTTTTTGTATTGGATCGGTTGTTTGTGTTAGGCTTCAAATAAATTCAAAGTTGATAAGGTGTACATAATCTATGGAGTGTAAATTGGAAGGAGTATTTTAAAGATCAAAAGTTTCAAAATCCCTTGGAAAAAAGCAATCGCAGAATAATATTGCCAATGTCTGGAGTGTAAATGAGCAAAAAGTAATTAATATGAGTGCAGATTTTTGTTTTAATATTGCGATACATATTATACTAGCTCGTGCCATCGACTTCGTCCGCATTCAAAATGTTATCCAGCCTAAAGCGTTCCTCGACAAATGGACTATCCAACCAACACAAAAAGGATTTTACAATTCAAAGCTTCTGAGATTAGCGCGTACAACCAAACAAACAAACAAACTCTTCAACTTTATATAATAGTATTATAGATTTATATTTTGACATATATTTGTTGGAATATTGGCTTAAATGAAGTTGAAGAAAATCGACCAATTTTTCGGCGATGCAATAAGACTGAGAAAATTTCAACGACCAAAGGCAAACGCGGTCTACTCAAGCTCGAAATTGTTTTTGGGACCAACACGTGGAGTTCTTTTTTTTTTTTTGAAGTAATGAAGCATGCCAAAGTCGAAGCACTTTACTAGTCTTCATACTTTTGTCTAAAGAACGCTTCTGTTTTTAAGATATTACACTTCATAGAATGTGTACACAGATTGAGTATTTAGAACTAATTATTTTTTGACAGCTTCACAGCTGTCTAATATACAGCTGATATAATAATAGCCTATCACACTAAATATGTGAGTTGTCATAGAACATATACTTGAGAAAATTTTAGTGTCACGGAATTGCCTTGCTAAACATATTGTGTGCTAAGGGACACCATGATATAGTCCTGAAATCAGTGGCGGGCTAAATCTTATCCGACCTAGGCTTAAAAAAACCATGCCTGGCTTTATCAGATTTCCAAGTCTGATTAGAAAAGTAATTTGTTACTACAAATGACTTTTCTTTTCACATGCAAAATTACTTTCACAGTGGGAGGCAATTCAGAAAAGTGCTCGGTAACAAACATCCAAAATTAATTAACAAAACCACTCTATAGATATAAATTGATCACATATTTTTTCGGTAGATTTGAATCGATGGGTAATACGCTCAAAGAAAATGTTACTTATAACTTATTTATTAAATATATGTGTGTAACACGTAATCCCATTTTTTTTTTAAAAGAAAAATCTAGTTATAATGCTATAAAATAAAGTTATTCAATGCTTCGACGAAACCAATGTTACGTGTGAAGGATTATTTTTCTTGCTACGAAACTAGTTACGTACAAAGAGGTTTTCTTCCTACGAAATTATTTACATACGACCGTCTACGAAACCAATGCTACGAAAACAGTATCTGACACATCTTTGCATTTGTGGGAAAGGGACAAAACACATTTTTGTATTTCCTTTACACAGGCATTGTTATTGGCTATTTCGTAGATAGAAAAAAAAATCTTTGTACGTAACTGGTTTCGTAGCAAGAGAAACAATTCTTGTCCCGTAACTGGTTACGTACAAAGAGGTTTTCTCCCTACGAAGCTAGTTACATACGACCGCCTACGAAACCAATTTCTGACACGTCTGCATTTGTGGGAAAGGGACAAAACACATTTTTGTATTTCCTTTACACAGGCATTGCTGTTGGCTATTTCGTAGATAGAAAAAAAAATCTTTGTACGTAACTGGTTCCGTACAAAGAGGTTTTCTTCCTACGAAGCTAGTTACGTACGACCGCCTACAAAACCAATGCTACGAAAACAGTTTCTAACACATCTTTGCATTTGTGGGAAAAGGACAAAACACATTTTTGTATTTCTTTAACACAGGCATTAGCTATTTCGTAGATAGAAAATAAAATTCTTTGTACGTAACTAGTTTCGTAGCAAGAGAAACAATTCTTGTCACGTAACTGTTTTCGTAGGCGGCCGAAGTGGTCAAACTTCTAGTTATGAAACCAAAGTGTTGGTCCGCCACTGTCTAAATATTACTAATAATAATATGCAAGCAATAATTACATAGTAATCGTAATAAAGATGGTTCAAAACTTATGACTGAAGGAACCAGAGTTTGCACTATTGGCCTAAAAAGTTCTATTCAGGCTAAATTCAGACCGGTCTTGTACTTTTACGTTTCTTTATGTATCGGTAACTAACTCATAATAATAAACAAACATCACAAAACAAATTAAATCTTGAGTAATTATTACTTGAAATTTTTTTGTATTTTGTATGAAAAAAAATGAGTTAATTTGTTTAAAGTAGCAACACATTCCTGTACACACGTTTCTTGTTTACTTTGTTATAAATTATTATTATATTTTTAATGGCGTACATGTAAACTGTGTAATGATACAAATCTGCTTAATTTATTGAAATAAAAATATAGTTTTAAACATTTATTTTGTTGTTTTACTCGTGTTTCAACCTACTTGACATAAAATGTGTTTTAAATACTGCATACAGGCCTTCACCTCAATATTATAACGAAATCAAACTGAAGTTCTCTATAACAAAATTCAAGATGTGATTGGGTTTAAAAACACAAAATATTCAAAGTCATTCAAAGTTTTTATTGTTGAAAATATATTGTATCTAAATTTATTTACAAAAAGTATTTTCGAACAAATTAAACTTAAAAAATATGGTATTTACAAAAATAACACATATATATATATTTTAAAACAACCATTTTTACATTTAAGAAAAATATTTTAAGCGATAATTTACTATTAATACTCAATTGTGACTGATTTCATAAAATAAATACAAAGGCACAAAGAAAGTTTTGTATTTACAATTGATTTCTACTCTTCAAAATCCATATAAAATATTTACAAGTTTCACATATAATTTAAAGAAAAAACATCCCTAAAACTATATACAAATGGTTGAAATTAAATTGCACTAGTTACACAGTACAGTCCTTATCACAACTTATCTTGTCGATAAAAATCTCATTATGCCAACAAACACTCGGTAGCAAAACTATCAAACGCATTTAATATTAACTTGGCAAAAAGGTTGAGGGGGTTTTTTACCACTTTTTAATATTCTTTTAATAGGTTATATTATTGTTGGCTATAGTAATATAATAATATACTGAGCACTCTTTGAAATTCTTAAATTTTTTGAGACCAACACTCATTCATTTTGATTCATTTAAAAAAAAATCTAATTGACTATGAAACTTGACATCAGTTTTTATTTTATTTTTGATATTTCTTAAGAAGTATAATTATGTTTTGTTTATGTCATACCTGTAATATCCAATCTATATCTATATATTATTTTAATGTATCCAAATTATTAAATTACTGTTATATTATGTGTGTCATAAATACTTAAATAAATAGTTTTGATAATACCACACAAACTTTTTGACCAAATCAATATAAATTTACCTTAATACCGTTCTTAAATAAACTGTTACCTTACGGAATGGCATCCATTATTTTTGGCATTTTACTTAGATAATAATCGTGATCATACCTCGTCACCAGAAGACCGTCACTTACTTTAACATCACTCTCTGGTGAATAGTCTATCAATTCTCCCTTAGCTGAAGTCATGGTGCCATCCACGGCCCTGATTATAGCGTCTCCGGCACATATATCCCACTTCTTTATGGCCGTAGTGTGCAGGTACACGTCATAAGTCCCATTTGCTACGGCCATTATTTTGAAACCTGCACCCGCAGCGGACGACACTTCAGTCTTGGGACCAAACGCAATTTTTGCTATCTCCGCCACTTTACCGGGGTGCGAACGAGACACAACTACCCTAGGATGTTCTTTGTTGTCTTCTTTCTGTAAAAGAAGAAAATAAAATATAAATTTTTTAAATCTATAGCTCCACAAACCCACATATATCTCTATAACAAATTCATCAAAATTTGTGGAGCAGTTTAGTAGAGAAAAGATAATCTGGAAATGTTTGCATTCAACTTCAAGGCTGACATCTACATTTCAACAAATTTAATATTAAAATAAGATACTTATCTAAAATATTTACTCACATGTACAACATTGGCAATGTTACTGGAGGTTTTCTTAATCAACCAACCCCAATAAGTGCGAGGTGGAAAAGGGTAGTGTATGACTCCAATGACGGGCACCCCTTTGATGGCCACGCACGCCATTGTGGTCACATATTGGTACAGCGACTCTGTAACAAGTTATTAATAAATACTGGTTTAAATACCCTTTAATAAGAGAGTATACATCTTGAAATAACAGCTTTGTATTTTTATTTTAGTGAGTAAGGGACATTAGAGCTCTCTGGCCTTTACCTGTAGCAACTTATAATGCGCACCGCCAAGGTTTGGAACTCCCTGCCTGTGTCTGTGTTTCCGAGCTCATATAACCCTAATCTTTTCAAAGTTCGAGTGAAGTTCAAGATGCATAGGCATCTTCTGGGTGAGCTTGCTCCATCTTAGGCCTCTCCCTTGCTACCCAGCATGGACCATCAAACTTAAAATATGAGAAAAAAGAAAATAGTCAGGATGAATGCTAAATTAAAAGGTGATAAAGATTTAATAGTGTCGCCAAATTGTCACTCGGAACACAACAACCCAGTTTTCTGTAAATTGGTGGTTGCCGCCATCTGCTCAGTGTGCCCTGCCACTACTGAAATGTTGGCTTTTAAAAGAGCACTGCCATAAATAAATAAAAATATAAGTAGGTAGTTGTCAACAGAGATACCAAATAAGTCTCTAAAGTAATAAGAAGTATAAAATATAATTATAATAACCTGTATATTCTTGAGTTGCATCTAAGGGATCAATCCAAACGGTGACATCTTTCGCATAAACATGTTCGTCATTGAAATATTCTATTTCTTTGTGTTGTTCGGGCACCAACTCAATGTCGAAAGGTTCCTGGTCTTTGCAGCTGGCTTCGCCTTCCGAGTGTTCTTCAGAAACAATATTGAGTTTTGGAAACGTGTTTTTGAGACCATAGTACATGGCACAGTGCGACGCATAGTCGGCATCCGTGACAGGGTCGTTAGCTCCTTCTTGCGTCTTACCTTTGCTTTTCACATTTAATTCGTGATTCTTTCCTTCAATTACTTTCTTGCCGCCACGTTCCGCAGCTTGAATTGACACTTTCAAGAGACTTTTTAAGTTAATAACATCGGTTTTATCGGAAGGGTAACTTGCGCTCCCGGAACGCCAATAAATAATCAAAAATAATATGAAAACTAACGTAAAACACGCAAACTTATTTAATCTTAATGTTCCTCCAAAATTCATGGTCAATTTTCACTTATTGGAAAACTAGACAGAGATGGGTATCTATTTCTTTATATTGTACAAAATATAATGTATTATTATGAAAATGGAAATTAATTGTAAAATTTGTAAACGAAATTTTTCGGTTCTCACTTGATTTGATAGACAAAACAATATGACAGATGACAGCCATGAAATGTGTCAGTCAACTAAAGTTGAAGTTGACATCTTGGCTTGAATTCTTGACAGTGAATCATCGAGTAAAATCGAAACCATGACTACAACTTTATTAAGCTGTTTTTTTTTCTACATTGGTCAGAACGGCGCTTGAAAATTAAAAAAGTAACCGGCCGATACTCCCATGATTGTATATAAACTATTTGTGTATAAATAGATGATAAATAGTTATCTACCTCTACTCCCCCGACGAAACCATAAACGAGCCATAAACATTTAACGTTCAACAATCAAAACTGTGAAGTGTCATAATGGCCATATCATTCTCAAATTGTCATTGTCAAGTTAAGTTGTCAAATGTCACTTAGATACCGCCCCTCCCTCTCTTCCCCTTTCCCAGCATTCAGACTCAGCTTTCCCCTTTGAAATTGAATTAAATCTTCTTATTAGTAAGAAATTTATTTATTGGAATTATTGGTCATTGGACAAGACCAGACGAGACGAGTCCGTTTTACGTTTTTAACTTGATTCTATTTTCTTTTCACGTTAGAAAGCAATTAATTTTTTCCTCTACTAAACTAAAGCAAATCGATAGAATGATTCTATTCGACCTTTACGATAAGGTGAGTTCCTTCCAAATACATTATCATCATTTTAATGGAATGGGTGTTACTCACAGCTCACATTGATTAACTAACTGAGTGTCTATTACATTTTTGCAGGCCGGGTTGATAAGCCTTGTTGTCACCGTTCAAATTGTACTTTTATCATCTTACTTCCTATGGTTAAAGAAAAAAACTAAAAAACATTACGATCCTCAATGTAATGGAAAAACTTTGGCGTGGGCTCCTGTGCCTCTTGTTGAGGGTAACGTAGAAGTTGAAGCATCTCCGCTGATGGGAAAAATTGATGAAAATGTTTTAAATGTTGGTGCCACAAGTTTTCTATGTTTCGATAAGGAAGAGTCCATAGTGGAGAGCTCTATAAAGACTTTACATAAATATGGCGTTGGCTCATGCGGCCCTAGAGGTTTTTACGGTACAATAGATGTACATTTAGAGCTCGAAGAGCGCTTGGCGAAGTTCTTGGAGGTTGAAGAGACTTGTGTATATTCTTATGGATTCTCAACTATAGCTAGTGCAATACCAGCTTACGCTAAACGCGGGGACATTGTTTTTGCGTAAGTTCATTATTTTATTATATTTGCTTATAGTAATAAATACCAATAATAAATCTGTAAGTGTAGGTATTGTATGTATGTATGTATGTATGTATGTATGTATGTATGTTTCTCCATAACTCTAACGAAATAACTGATTTTCATTAAGCTTGGTAGATAAACATTTAGTTAGACGTACAGGACACATAATAGGCTACTTTTTTCTTTCTCAATGCGGACGAAGTCGCAGGCACCAGCTGGTTTATACTAATATTAAAAAGCTCAAAAGTTTGTTTCTTGGTTTGGTTGAACACGTTAATCTCAGGAACTACTGGTTCAAATTAAAAAATTATCTTTGTGTTGGTTAGTCCAATATTTATTGAGAAAGACGGCATCAAGACTATTCGTCAAACTTTAACCACTTAACAATATATACTATGTGCCTGTTATGTGCAAAATTTACTCTATTATCAAAATAATACATAAGCTATTAAATTTTTAAGTTCTAATAAAATAATCTGTTTTTCCATTCAATATTTTAATTTTTGGTTTTTACAATCTTCATGCTTATATTATACTAGTTGGTGCCCGCGACATCATATGCGTTTTTAGCCTATAGCCTTTCTCGATAAATGGACTATCCAACACAAAGTTAATTTTTCAATACGAACCAGTAGTTCCTGACATTAACACGTACAACCAAACAAACAAACTCTTCAGCTTTATATATATTAGATTTTTATGCAGCTATGAACAGCATTTGATTGCTATTTGTCACATGTTTCAGTGATGAAAGTGTATGGTTTGCCATACAAAAAGGTTTAGATGCTACCCGCAGTACTATTAAATATTTTCGTCACAATGACATGGATCACCTCGAAGAGTTACTTTCGGAATCTGCCAAGAAGAAGGAGTTAAACTCGCGGAGGCGTGCTTTTCTTGTAGCGGAAGCAATCTATTTTAACACCGGAGAAATGTGTCCCCTAAAAAGACTCGTGGAACTCGCTCGAAAGTATAAATTAAGAATAATTCTGGATGAGAGTTTGACTATAGGGGTGAGAAATTACACATATTAATCATAATTTATTATTATTTATTTTCCAAAATGAATAACTCCAAAGTAGTTATAAATTTTTATTAAATGGGGTTGAGGCTATATTGTAGCAAGTTTTGTAAATTTTAACAAGTTAATAACATGGTATGTGCATTAAAAGTATACTATAAGTCCTCAGACGACCTGAAAGGCTTCACTGGAAACACAGAGGCCAATATCTAAAAAGTGGAGAGACACAGACTAAAGAATGAATTGTATTTTAGGTTGTAGGCAAACACGGAAGAGGGATAACGGAACACCTGGATGTGCCGAGGGACGAGATTGACTTGATCGTTGGTTCCCTTGAACATTCTTTTGCGACCATCGGTGGATTTTGTGCCGGTACACACTTCATTGTAGAACAGCAAAGGTTGTCTGGTTTAGGTCTGTAAGCTTCTTTAAGTATATAGTATCACTACATAGTATAAAACAAAGTTGCTTTGCTTCCCATCTGTCTGTCCCTATGTATGCTTAGATCTTTAAAACTACGCAATGGATTTTGATGCGGTTTTTTTCATAGATAGAGTTTTTAAAGAGCAAGGTTTTAGTATATAATTTTCAACGCAGGCGAATTCGCGGACACCAGCTATCTACTAAAAAATAAAAATGCAACCTTTGAAAATTTTATATAAGCAAAAGTGTTATATTGCTTTATTACACATTTAGTCAGGCGCTACACATCCCTCACTTTTAAAGCGAGCGAAGTCGCGGGCACCAGCTAGTATAAAATAAACGATTGCTCCACATTTTCAATTTTTAATCACTACGTCCGATGCCACATTGGGATCATCTACAGGAGTGAGTGAGAGGCTTTTATTTATATAATTATCATCAATACTAATAATAAATCTGTTAGTGTAGAGGTATTGCATGTATGTATGTGCCTTCATAACTCTTAAACGAATTAACTGATTTCCATGAAACTTGGTAGATAAACATTTAGACGTACGGCACACACAATGGACCACTTTTCCTTTTTCAACGCGGACGAAGTCGCGGGCGCGAGCTAGTATTGTATACAGGGATAGGCATGTAATGTTTCAGGTTATTGCTTCAGTGCATCGCTTCCACCAATGCTGACGCAAGCAGCCATCGCCGGCTTGGACATACTCGAAAGCAAACCGGAAATCTTGGGAGAATTAACCGACATTTCTAAGAAACTAAACAAGTGAGTCTTCTTACTCCGGTTAAGTTATATGTTAGTGAAATCAAATCATTTATTTTTCATAAAATAGGACAACACTTTCAAAGAGGAAGAGGTTCTCAACTCGACGCGTATGTTTTTTTTTGTTTATTATCTCATAACTTTCGACCGGGTGAAACGATTTTGACGATTCTTTTTTTATTTGAAAGCTGGTGCTTCCCGTGTGGTCCCATTTAAATTTGGTCCAGTTCTGACGATGGCATCCGTGAGAAAAGACCATGGGACGGTTTGAAGTCTGTTTATGTTTAGCGTGCGTGTGCGTGTGTGTGTGCGTGTGCGTGCGTGCGTGTGCGTGCGTGCGTGCGTGCGTGTGCGTGCGTGCGTGTGTGTGCGTGCGTGCGTGCGTGCGTGTGCGTGCGTGCGTGTGCGTGCGTGTGTGTGCGTGCGTGCGTGGTTGTGTGTGTATGATTCACAGAGGCTCTGTAACTCTTTTTATAAGTTCTCGTCAGTTCTTTTTATTTTCTTCTCAGAGCTCTCTCCGGACTAAAACACTATACGTTCCGCGGACACGAACTGTCCCCTGTGAAACACATTTACCTGAAGAGGGACGATCTGACAGATCGTCTCAAGCACACCTACCTGAGAAGCATAACCAACTATTGTCTCGAGCGTAAGATAGCAATGACACCGGCCACTTATCTGAGGGACGTGGAACACAATTGTCCGGAGCCATCCGTACGGCTCGCTGCGAGCAGAAAATTGAACGACGACAATATAACGTTGATATGCAAATTATTGGATGAAGCCTACGAGAAAGTGGGGCCCAAACCAGATTTAGTACCAGTTTGATCGAAATATAAGTGTTATATACGGTTGCCTTAACAAAAGGTGAATCCCCATTTTTGGGCCATCGCAGTGTATAATGTGTCGTGGGCAGATCGTAAAGTATGAAATCAAAAATCACCAAAAGTCAAAAATAGGTGCGACGAGGAGCGGAGCGAAGCAAAGAGTGTTAGGTTTATAAGGATATAAATTTGTTTTAATTTTAACAGAAATATGATCCGCCCAGGAACATCATGATATGCCCAATTCTACGATGTGCCGACGACAAAATATTATTACAAGTTAAAAGTATTTTCAAAAAAAAAAATCTCCTCGTTTAACTCGATCACCCCATAAAAATGGCCTCAATATTTCAATAACAACAGACAAATGAAAAGAATTTCGTTTTAAATACGTTATTCATGAGTTCGTGAACGCATTTTGCTACTATGTGTCTTGGACTGTGTCGTGTAATAGTGTTCTGTGTATATATTAAACTATCTCTATGACAATTTTCATCCAAATCCAATTCAGACTTCATCGGATAGGAGCAAAAGGTATAATTGACATATTTTTATTAAATATTATATTCACTGGTTATAATTTTATAGTAATACTGTTATAAAGTCGATTAGCATTATTAAAGAAATCGAAGAAAAAAAGGTATTATTGATATAGTAATTGTCTAACAATAAATTAATAATATTAACCTGGGTATAGGTATATTTCTGTTCCCTCTCATGGTTCTGTTTGTGACTTATTTTATTTTATAACTAGCTGGTGCTCGCGACTTCGTCCGCGTAGAAAAGTATAAAACGCCATCTACCGTATTTTGCATTTCCCGTAGGAATGAAGCATTTTCCCGCGGTAAAAAGTGTCCTATGTTCATCACGGATAATGTCGGCTTCTAATGGTAAAAGAATTTTTCAAATCGGTCCAGTAGTTTCGGAGCCTAATCTATACAAACAAACAATCAAATCTTTCCTCTTTATAATATTAGTATAGATATACTCTCATGGGTTTAATCCACAGAACACTATAATATTATATTCTTACACATGTCACCAAAATATTTACAGGGCGTCCCAAAACTATGCGACACGAAGGGAATGTACAGTCGGGGTAAGAAAAGGTTAGTCACCTTAAAGTCGAAATTTGCTTGTACCAGGGCAATTTTATTGTCAGTCATGCCAAAATTTCATTTCAGAAATAATAAATAATTATGTCAGTTGTCTGCTTAGCGATTTAGTTTCATAAGGTACCAAGAGTCTACGATTTTGATAAAGGAAAGAAATTGAAAACTGACGAAGGTTTTCGTACCCCGACTTTACCTTAAATGTATAGTAGATAGGATATTTTGCTGAAAGAAGACTTTGTTTTTTTTTAAGTTTAAAAGTTATTACGTCGTCGTCAGCAATAAATATTATGTTACTTTCTTTAAAGATACTATGTTGCTCAAGAAGAATTATTATTTTTTTATCCATTCTTTAGTACAGGCATCGTAAAAATACAGGGTGTTTTTTTTTCTTTCACATTTAAGTCTGTTCGATTCCCAGACGAAGCAAGTAATTTTTTGAAAATCTTTGAATGCAGTATTACTAACTTTTAATAAAACTTTTTAACAAAAATAAAACCGCCGAAAAAACTGAAAAGCATAAAATAATGTTATTATCATTTTACCTAAGTAATTTTGAGTCGCCGCCGCGCATCACACTTTACGTAATTTTTGCTTGTTTGGCCCCGACTCAGTTTTTTCGGCGGTTTTATTTTTTGTTAAAAAGTTTTATTTTATGTTTTTTTTGTGGCTATAATCTAATATTTACTACATGCTTAATTTTTAATTTTCCCACCCTTAGGGTAGGAATTTTGTTTCCAAATTTATACAAGACCAACTTCGCCCTATTCGTTAAAAAAAGAATTATCAAAATCGGAATAAGTATTTAGAAATAACTTAGTTTTTTTTTTCAGCAAAATATCCTATCTATACTATATTTAAGGTACTTTCCCTTCGTACTCTTGGGACATCCTGTATAAAGTCCAAATTTATTTTTGTAGCGTTTTTTTTAATTGTACATTTTTTTAATTAAAAAAATTTTTTTTTTATTAAGTACACATACAAGTACATGCTTTGGCTTGGCTTTTTTAACTTAAATAGTTCATATTTGATATTTAGTTATGATAAAGTGTATGTTTAATAGTAAGTATTAAATTGTTATTTTTATGGTAATGCACATAAACGTGTCACAAGTTATTATTATCTAATTATAAGGTGCTAATTTCAATAAGCTACAATACAATAAATATAAACAAACACCAAAATAAATGCATTTGTATATTATAATACGTGATTTAAGTATTTCAATATAGCTTATTGATTTGTAGTGTTGTATAAATATGTATCGATATTTTATTGGGTCGCGGTCGATTTTGAACTTATTTTTAAATTAACTTAACTTGTATTGAACTTATTTTTAATTAACTTGTATTGAAAAAAGGCAAGAAACTTAATTTTTTTTTTAATATGAAAAATGAAAAAGATTTTTTTTTTTGGGTTTTTTTTTATCCTAAGTCACATTTTTAGCAAATTATTCATTACACAGGATAAACGTATTAAGTGTAAGTATATAATCAAAAACGATTTTTTTTATTATTATTATTTTTTAATATGACAAAACAATATGTACATAACAGATAGAGCGTAAAACACTTATTCCAATGGTATCATAAAGTATTTTTTTAATGGACAAGACAGTTTAAATCAGATGTTACAGAGTGACATTTAAAGTATCGATACGCGCAACACTATTTTTTATTTGTATGTAATTTAATGCACACAGTATTTTTTGTTGTATTACAAATAAAGGAGTTTTTATACAGTTTGTAATTTTATTTTTATGATGAGTTTCATATGATAGGTGGCTGTAAATGCGCTGCAGAGAGAAAAAAAACTGAAAATGAGATGATATTTTAAAAAGTCACGTTTGATTTAGAAATAATACATGTTACATTGTAACACGTACTTGAAGACTTGTACAGTCGGCCGCATAAGTCGATTAACATTCATAAATGCAAAACAACTAAACACTTAACGCGCCATAAGTCGTTGTCACGACTAGAGAACAAAATAAACTTTATGTACAAAAGATCGTAAAAAGCTTCAGTAAGTAAGTAAGTAAGTTGAGTGTTTAGTTGTTTTGAACTTTTGAATGTGTTAATCGACTTATGCGGCCGACTGTACATCGTCATTAATATTTGTAGGTACTTGGGGGACGTTCAAGTATTACATAACGTAACGCAATAAGGGGAAAAGAGGAGGGGTCTTGTAAAAAGTTGCCTGTGGTCCACCCAACTGAACAAAGGTAGGTGGACCACAACCAATACGCGGCAAAATGGACTCTGGTAGAGAAAAACTGTACTAGGTTCCAAGAGAAAACGTGGAGCCATTGAAACGGATCCTTTTGAAGCATTTTCTAATCAACTGTACGTTAAACGTGACCAATAGCGAATGTGGTAAAAAGCGAAATGGACGAATGGCGTCAAATTCTTAAACCAGGTCTATCTCCCGCCTCTGCTACATTTGCCCTATATTTTCCTTGCTCCTCCTTCAAGTTGAAGAGTTGGTGAAAGAATTTTTTAAATCGGTCTACCTATAGTTTTGAATTTATTCATGACAAACAAAAATACAGACATACCTAGATTACTTGTAGACTAATTGTTTCAAAATATCATCATCAATACTCAATACTAATAATAAATCTGTAAGTGTAGTGTGGGTATTGTTTGTAGGTATGTATGTATGTTCCTCCATAACTCTTAAACGGATTAACTGATCTTCAAGAAACTTGGTAGATAAACATTTAGAAGTACGGGACACGTGATAGGCTATTTTTTTCTTTTTCAACGCGGACGAAGTCGCGGGCGCCAGCTAGTTTTTTATAAAGTTTTGACGTGTCATGATTACGATTATTTTAAATTATATAACTATTTTATCAGAGTCAGAGTAGAATACTCTAGTCATAATGATACTCAAAATACAAACGTAAATAAAAATTTGCGTCTTCAGTTGATACGGATAACGGCGACAAATATCACAACGTGGGGGGGGGTGAACCGGCAGGTAGAAAGGATTTGTTTGTTTCCCCCATACATTGCTTTTTTTTAATGTAATCAAGGCAGCGCTTGGCCGCGATCTCACTTGATGTTAGGTGCAGATGCGGCCAAAGATGGACCACGCTTACCTAGTAAGTGCCCATTTACCCTAGACTTGAAGACCCCGAGGTTGTAATTTTGGGGAAACACGGACGCAGGCAATGAGTTCCACTCCTTAGCAGTTCGGACAAGGAAGGTGGAACTATAACGCTTCGTGCGTGACCGGGGAACATCAACCACGAAGGGATGAAACCCCCGCCCGCGCCTCGTGTTCCGCAAGTGGAACGGCTCTGGCCGGATCAGATCCCATAGAATAGTTAAGTTGTTGTTAAGTTTTAGTTATTGCTTACATAAAATAGTTAAGTGTATTAATGTCCGTATTAACTAAAAGACGCTAATTTTTGTTTACTTTTGTATTTTGCGTATCATTATGACTTGAGTATTCTATTCTGATAAAGAAGTTATATCATTCAAAATAATCGTAATTGATGAATAGTAATCATGACACTTGAAAATCATCAAGCTAATCAAAAGAATTTATCTTTTTGTAGGTATCTATTAAAATTTTCGCTAAATACTTTAAAAACCGTTAATGGGGACAAATTTCACGATTTAAAGCGGCAAGTGGAAAGCGGGGGAAGAGTTGTGGGTTTTAATCAACAGACCCAAAGGTTTAACCCAGACAAGTTTCAAAACTTCATTAAGTAATTTATTTGTCTGGAAACATCAAGAAAACATAGAATGATCGGAATCTAAGTGCGACGCTTAGTTATCGATTGATTTGATGCTCAAATCATTGAATATTTTTTTGGAATATTCCAAGGAAGGTGGCTAGAAATTAAAGTGCAAATAAACATAAAATACTATAGATGTGTTGTAATAGTTATAGTAAGTATTATCAAATAATAAAATAAAAAAAAACTTCAAATTACCTATAATTTGAATACCGCTAAACCACGAAACGGATATTTTTTTATTTTCATTTTAAGTATTAATTTTTGGAACACAAACAAAATCAAAATGTTTATTTATCAATTAGGTTTCTACATGAAACTCTTTTGATCGTCATTATCAAATTTAAAATTTACATTTACCAGGGTTTTGGAAAAAAGCCAAGATGACGATCCTGAGAAGAAACCCTGAAAGAAACTCAGGATACTATTCTTTTTGTCATCATTAAAATGTAAAATAGCACAATACACTTACTTAATATTAACTTAATATTACTTAACATCCCTCTACGTAGTCAGCACTACACTAGCTTTTGTCCGGGCATTGATTGGGTTTCTAATTCTAGGCCACTCTAGCCACCGACTATTACCTAAGTAGGTATAACTACCTACAGTCTGTTTTCTCGAACACCAAAAAAGTTTGAGAATAACAGCAATAGATATCTATGGCGAACCCTATTATAGTTCTACTGTAAGTACACATGACATAGTGATTAAATTGTTATCGGTAGAAGAGGTTACTAGTGATTATTTCACGTTTATAAGAGAAACGCGTTCTTATTATGATCATTCGTTATTTGATTTGTGTCGTGTGAAGAACTGTTAAATTGTAATACTAAGTAATATAGTTTGTACGAGAATGATTTGGGTATATTTTCTGTTAGCATTTGTACTATACTCGTTATATTACTTGTCTACTTGGAAATTTAATTACTGGAAAAAGAAAAATGTTGTCGGTCCGAAGCCTGTGCCATTTTTTGGCAACTTGAAAGACTCGACTTTAAGACGTAGAACAGTTGGAATGTTGCTTAAAGATATTTATGAAAATTACTCAAAAGAAAAAGTTGTCGGAATCTTTAGAATGACTTCACCCTGCCTTTTAGTAAGGGACCCAGAAATAATAAAGCACATAATGATAAAAGATTTCGACATGTTTGTCGACCGTGGAGTCCGACTAAGCAAAGATGGATTGGGATTGAATTTGTTCCACTCCGATGAAGAAACTTGGAGGGTGCTAAGAAACAAGTTTACCCCACTATTTACATCGGGTAAATTGAAAAACATGTTGTATCTAATGACTGAACGAGGTGAAAAATTCGTGAATTACGTCAATAATGCAATTAAAGAAAGACCTGAGCATAATGTGTTTACTCTTGTTCAACACTATACTATGGCGACGATTGCAGCTTGCGCTTTCGGTCTTGAACTAGATGTGCATGAACAATTGCAAACATTGCAAGAAGTGGACAAACAGATATTTACACTAACGTACGCTGTTGAATTGGACTTTATGATGCCTGGTATTTTAAGCAAAATTGGTGCGTCGATGTTCCCTAAAAAATTAAAACATTTCTTTACTGATCTCGTCAAGTCAGTTATGGCTGAAAGAAACGGAAAGCCGACTAACAGAAAGGATTTTATGGATTTAATATTAGAACTTAAACAAGCTGGTAGTGTTCAAGGCTCAAAATTTCATGACGACCAAAAGACATTGGAACTTGATATAAATGATGACGTAATAGCAGCTCAAGCTTTTGTATTTTACGCAGCCGGATATGAGACTACTGCTACGACTATGGGTTTCCTTTTGTACCAACTAGCACAAAATCCCGATGTACAGGACAAAGTTGTAGCGGAAATAAATGACGTTCTCGAGAAACATGATGGAAAGGTTACTTACGAAACGATCGTTGAAATGAAATATATGGATCAAGTGTTTTCAGAAACTCTCCGAATGTATCCACCGGTGGAGTCGTTGCAAAGATGTGTGAAAGCAGATTATAAAGTTCCCGGTACTGACTTGACAATAGAAAAGGAACAGATGATCATGTGTTCCACTTTGGGCCTCCATTACGACCCTCAATACTATCCTAACCCGGAAACATTTGACCCAGAAAGATTTTCTCCGGAAAATTCTAAAATTAGACACCCTTGCACATATGTACCATTTGGAATAGGCCCTAGAAATTGTATAGGTAAGTATTTTTAATAAAATTGTAAAAAAAAATGTTAAATCTATATCTATCTATATATTAAGTACTTTTTTAATATGATAAAATTGAAGAGTCTGTTTGGTTAAACGCGTTAATCTCATTATTCACTGGTTCGAATTGAAAAAATTTTTTTTGATAGTCCATTTATCGAGAAAGGCTTTTTAGGCTATATAACATTTTGAATGCGGACGAAGTCGCGGGCACCAGCTAGTTTCAAATAAAATAAGTACGTATTAAAAATATATTTTTCGTACATGTCAGTTGAGACACATATTATGTAAATATAAACTACTATCCCCGCTTAAGTTTAAGCTTAAAAGTTTCGCATGAATGCGATTTTCTCGTTGATCGTTTTTTCCGTTAGTGAAAACTACATCTTTTTCTTTTTTTTTTTTTCAAAATTCATACATTGTAAAGTTGCAATTATTATCATCTGTTTTCAGGTATGCGATTCGCTCAAGTTCAAAGTCGCGTGTGCCTAATATATTTACTCAAAAACTTCAAAGTGGAATGTACTAAAAATACAATGAAGCGTATAATCTACGACCCTTACAGGTTGGTATTGGCCCCGTTGTCGGGTATATATCTTAGTGTGGTACCTAGAAAATAATGTTGCAAATATTTTGTATATACTTATTGATAAATAATAAATACCTATTGATCCTCAAATAAAAAGTCATGTGTGTAATTAAAATGTGGTACATTTTATTTCATCTTATCTTATAATATATCAGATGTTGCAATTCTTTGTGCCGACTGACAGCGAGGTGAGTTTTAATGAGACGCACCACTCTTAAAGAACCCTTAAGGCGTTTAGAGTCGTCAATAGCGTTGTTCATTTAATCTTAATGTGGTACATTTATTTCATCTTATCTTATATACTTATCACATGTTGCAGTTCTTTGTGCCAATTGACAGCGAGGTGTGTTTTAATGAGACGCACCACTCTTAAAGCACCCTTAAGGCACTTGAAGTCTTCAATGGCATTGTTTGTTTAATCTTAATGTGGTACATTTATTTCATCTTTTTCATCTTATCTTATATATCAGATATTGATGCAGTTCTTTGTGCCGACTGACAGCGATGTGCGTTTTAATGAGACGCACCAGCACCACTCTTATAGCACCCTTAAGGCACTTGAAGTCGTCAATGGCATTGTTTATTTAATCTTAATGTGGTACATAAATTTATTTCATCATAACAAATTATATATGTATTTAAAAATAATTGTATATTGTACTTTAACCTTGAGTTTAGAAGATTGATATAAACGGTCGTGTTTTACAATTACTAACAGTCATGTTGTTTTGTTCGGACAAAAAAACAAAGTTATTAGAAGATAATGTATAAATTGTACAACTTGCTTGTATTTTTTTTATTGTATACTAGCTGTTACACGTGACTTCATCCGCTTAACTTTATAAAATATAGCTTACTATATTGTGGATATATGTAGCATAATACTTACATTATGTTACTCGCTGACAATGTAGCTTTATATAGGGTATTTTTTTTCGGCCCAGTGAGTTTGTTCATTTCATTACATAAAAAATAATATACAAACATAGAAATATTTTATCTTTATAATATCTATTATTAGCATAGATAACAGGGTGTCTCATCATTTATGAATAACCTTGCACGTATGCACGTACTTGTTGACAAGATTTATTTGCACGGAATTTTGAGTTAAGTTTTATTTATTTTTTAAATAAAACCACTTTTTATCATAGTTTTGCATACTTACCATTACCACAGTCGTAAACTGTCTATTATTTGATATATTTTTTTCTATGAAACTATTCTACGATAGCAGATCTGATGATACGTCAATTACGTCACATATCACAATATTTAAGATACACGCAGTTTTCAAAAAACTACTTTGAAAAATAGAAAAAAAAAATAGCGGTTCACATTTAACTCCAAAGTTTGAGCACCTCTGGTCTAAAAAAATGTGGCAACTTTGCCAAAGTTTGTTTTTTAACTAAATTAAATTAGTGTAAATTAGTAAAATTTCTAAAATTATTTCGGGAGGGACTAAAATTATTTCCATCTCTTTCACAAATGGCACTGACATTAAGAAAGAGGTTTCTTAATGTCAGTGCCATTTGTGAAAGAGATGGAAAGAGACGTTACCTTTTCTTTTACAGTCTTTATTTGACTCTACCTGCGAGTGTATACTTGTATAGTGATATAATTAACCTTGAACTTCTAACCCTTGCTGTACTATTTTGATAAGTAGGTACATATTTAAATAATTCACTATCAGTAAAATAACGATTTGAAGGTCTCTCGGGACAGTAAATAAACAAGTTTTTGTTTACGAAATGGTACATACATAATTACAAAGTTTTACTTAATATTCAAACAGACTCAATGGAGTAGGTATTTGATTTTCCTTGTGACACTTATGATTTTCCTTTTTCGATAATGAACATAATTGTGTGGATGGGATTTCTGTAAATCACATCCTAACTAAATCATAGATGAACTTATAGCTCGCCATCCGCCAACGCGGCTTATTTAAGTGGCTTGATAAGTCTTGATAAAAATGTTTTACAAGTCTTTTCAAGTCTTTTACACGAGCAATCTGTGGGTGACTTAAGACGTATACTCAAAAAATGTACAATGCCCTGCGCATCCAGTATAATACATATAAAATAATGCCTTCAGGACGCTATTGAGGCTGCCTCGCTATTGTAGTGCTTCAGAAATATTTGCCCAAAATCTTATAAGTATAGTAATAGATGGTTTTTACGCAATAAGATGAAAGATGCCACCCTCTTTCGTCTTATCTTAAAGAGGGTGGCGTGGCGTCCCTATGCCTATATCACAAGTTACGTGGCATTACCAATAGCTTTCTGGAAACAATTATAGATAAGGTCGACTGTACTTTTGTATTAGTGGCAGCGGGGAATTCATATTCATACTCTTGCGAAAGGGGAATTCTTTGTAAGTAGGTGTTTAAAAAAATATTGATTTGCCACGTCGGCAATCTTATGTTCAAACCGTGACTTGCCAAAACTTTAATAGTCGCTTAGTCGCCCTCCATCGACCGAATGTCATTGCTGTTGTCGTAATTATATAAACTGAACGACTAGCTATACTATTGTAGCTTGTTATTAGTATATTCTGTCATGTTACCATGTATGATTGCACTTAATTACATACAAATCAAACACACAATTACTTACAAAGTTAGGTACAGTCGGCCGTATAAGTCGATTAACACATTCAAAACTGCAAAACAACTGAACACTCAATTTACTTACTTAGATACTTACTTACTGAAGCTTTTTACGATCGTTTGTACGTGAAGTTTATTTTGTTTTCTATATAGTCGTGACAACAACTTATGGCTCGTTGAGTGTTCAGTTGTTTTGCACATTTGAATGAGTTAATCGACTTATGCAGCCGACTGTACATATTGTATTAAGTGCACAATGTACCTAGGTTACAATTATCTAGCATACTTAGTAAGTACAGGTGCTTTTACAATGTATATACATAAATATACAATTTTTCGGTCAATTTCAACAATTTTCCTTAGGCAAATGCTTGGGAAAATGGTGAAATGGACCGAAAAATGGTATAACGTAAAGGCCTAATATACTTTCCTATAACACGAGCTAAAGATTCTCAAATTATTTACTTATTAATTTCTATCAAGATTTACTAATTTGAACACTCTGGTATTTCGCAGTTTAAAGTAAAATTACCTATCATTAAAACAAGAGTTCGTCTTTCATGTGACAATAGCCAACGTTCCGTTTGAACTCCGTGTCGTCAGGTCCGTGTATAGGCTTCCTTATTTCGATGAGTCTTCGATCTGTTTCCAATGCTTGATTCTTGTATTGTAGATCCTTTGTGATCCGCTGGTGGTGATTGTACATGCCGTGGTACGTTGATCTGATTACACAAATCAATATATCAATACTTAACTAGCTACACATTTCCGGTTTCGCCCAGGTTAAGAGTAGAAGCTATCCTATCTTTTAAGTTGGACCAAATTGCACATATTTACAAAAAAATATCAAAATCGATTCAGTTTAGGAGTTCATTTCATTGGCGTCAAACAATGACACGTAATTTTTTTTTATATATAAGAGGCTATCTGCTGCTCGCGACATCGCCCTTCTCCGAGAACCTGTCTATCCATTGGTGGAAACAGCATGAAAATCGGTGCCGTAGTTTTTGAGTTTACTACAAGTAAAGTGTTGATTAGTTACTTTTAGAAATGTTTTTATGTTTTAATTGAATTATGCACTCGATTTACTTATTTTATTATTTTCTATTTAATGTTTGGGACTTTTACTGTACAAACGAAGGTAAGTATATCAGCTCCATTATCCCCAGTTACCGGTGACTTTAAATGACAGTTAGCCTACTTGACAGATGGTGTTCTCCATTGCCAGCATATGGAAAAAAGCACAAGTGCTGTTGCGTCATTTATTAAAAGTGCGTTTCTCTAATAAAAAAGCTTACAGAAGACAGCATATGAAAAAAAGCACAAGTGCTGTTGCGTCATTTATTAAAAGTGCGTTTCTCTAATAAACTCATCTCTAAAAAAGCTTACAGAAGACAGCATATGAAAAAAGCACAAGTGCTGTTGCGTCATTTGTCAAAAGTGCGTTCTCTAATAAACTCACCTTTAATAAAAAAAAGCTTACAGAAGACAGCATATGGAAAAAGCACAAGTGCTGTTGCGTCATTTGTCAAAAGTGCGTTTCTCTAATAAACTCATCTGTAATAAAAAAAAGCTCACAGAAGACAGCATATGAAAAAAGCACAAGTGCTGTTGCGTCATTTGTCAAAAGTGCGTTCTCTAATAAACTCATCTCTAATATAAAAAAAAAGATTTAGGTACTTACAAAGAGTCTTCTAGTTTCCTTTCCAGTAGACTGCTACTCATATGAACTCTTTCATACTCCTCTATGAGTCCACGCATCGGTTTATCCTTATTACATAAAAACAAATACATATTTACAATTACATATTATTTATACATATTTAACAAACTGTGGGAACTCTGCGTCGGTTCACATTATGAAGGAGTTATAAGTAAATAAGTATAAAAAAACTCTTTTTAACACAAAATAAACCGACTTCAAACCGTCTTATGGTCTTTTCTCATGGATGGCATTGTCAGAACTGGACCAAATGGAAATGGGACCACACGGGAATCACCAGCTTTCAAATAAAAAAAGAATCATCAAAATCGTTTCACCCGGTCGAAAGTTATGAGGTAACAAACATAAAAAAAAACATACGAATTGAGAACTCCTCTTTTGGAAGTCGGTGGAAAATATAAAATACCTGAACTCTCTCCAATACTGGTCTTCTGGCCCTGGTCTCAAGTCTCGTCTCCACCAACTTGGTCGGATTTATTTTATCAGCAACCGCTGCCCGCAGACTCTCTATCTCCCTTTCTACTTTTACCATGTTTTCTTCTAGCTAATAAAACATAATTATTATGCAATTATTATAAGCACGTCTTTTATTTATTACCCACCTGCTGCCCGCGACTTCGCCCACGTAACTTTGTTATTTATATAGGTACTAAAACCTTCCTTGAGAACCACTATATCCATTGGTTAAAACAACATGAAAATCGGTGCAGTAAAGTCCCCCGCCGCGTCTGTATGTCTGTTCGCGATAAACTCAAAAACTATTGTACCGATTTTCATGCTGTTTTCACCAATGGATAGAGTGGTTTTCAAGAAAGGTTTTGGTATATAATTTACAAAGTTATGTGGGAGAAGTCGCTAGTTTATTATATTTCTGTATACCGGAGGGTCCGGGAGGTACCTATACTATCCTAAGTCCATTTAAAACAAATCACTTTATGATGCCATTGGAATAAGTAGGTATTTTACGCTCTATTTACTCGTATATTCTTTTACTTCCTATACATCTCCTATCATACAGTGTTACCTAGTGAGATTACCTTCCTCTTTTGCCATTCCATTTCATTCCTAGCTCTTTGAATATCGTAGATCCGCCTCCTCATGATCATTTCCAACTCTTGGCTCTGCGCGTACATCTGATTCCTCGCCTGTTCCCTACTCCTGAACATGTTCGCTCGTAAATCCTTCGACTCTGACATCAATTGTTCAGCTATTTTTATTGTGTTTTCAATGTTGTGGACGTAACTCTCTTCCGTCATTGATCTGATTGGGAATAATTGAATTCAATGGTAATACATAAATATTCTCAACCTAAATGATCCTCACTCCTGAATAACCTGAACCATTACTACTTACTCGGCAGACACTCTAGTTGGATTCAGCTTGTATGATATATCACTGCTCTCTCTGTTCAAATCCTTAACGTGTTCTTCCAGATCCAATGTTTCGTTTTTATTTTGTATTTCTCTCTCCAATCTACAGAATACATTGCTCAGGTCTTTGAGCTTCTCCCAGCCCATGCGACATACGTCTGTTAGAGTGCGTTTACTGTTTTCTATTATGTGGAGTTCCTGAAAACAAACAGTGAGTATATAACCTACATATGTAAATATCAATCACTTTTCATATACCTATTCGAGTTAAGAGGAAGGAAAAATTGCCCTGAAAATTGCATCCATGCGAAGCCAATAGGTCGTTGGCAAAATTTCGTAACTAAGTATGTGTAATTTGATCCAACTTAAAAGATAGGATATATAAATTGCACCCCGTTCAAAGCCGGGAGCGGGTCACTTCACTAGTATTGTAATAAAGAGTGATTCCAAGTTTTCGTTTTTAATTTAGATATATCAGAAGGTCCGTCAGTGCTATTGCGGCCAACTACCCACAAGAACAGACCTTATGAAATCGTTCCCTCACTGAATCTATACTAATATTATAAAGAGAAAAGATTTAATCTTTTGTTTGTTTGTATTGAATAGGCTCCGAAACTACTGGACCGATTTGAAAAATTCTTTTACCATTAGAAGCCGACATTATCTGTGATGAACATAGAATACTTTGTACCGCGGGAAAATGCTTCATTCCTACGGGAAATCTAAAGTAAAAGTAAATACTAGCGGCTTGGCCCGGGATACACTTGATAGCGCCATCTATCGGATTCAGGTAGAACTGCTTGGTGATGTTTTAGCGTTATCAAGCAAGTGTTATAATTTTATACTTTTCAACGCGGACGAAGTCGCGAGCACCATAGAGAGAGATGGAGAGGTTGCGACCGACTAAGTTGATGTTCCATGACCACAACCACATAACTCCAGATTTCAGATCTTTGCGTATTATCTCAATAAACGCCATAAGGTTACATATAACATTGAATTTATTAACGAAAATGATAACAAACTTAATAGGTAGATTAATTGTTACATACCTTCTTCAACTCTTTTCCTAATTGGTCTTTGGTTAATTCCGGCGGTACTCTTTGGTCCCTATTAGATAAGCATTGGGAAACCACATTAAACGGAGTTTGTAATGATTCTAAATGCAATTCTGTTGCATTCTTTTCTTCTTTCAACGATTTTATTTCGTCTCTTACGTTTTCTCTTGTAAATCTTTGCTTTTCCCTCCAACATTGTACTTCGAATATTCTATCAGAATTTGAAAAAGATTTGATAAGTAAGAAGTAAGTGAAAAAACCCAAATCGATGCTACATTTTGGAATAATATTAGCCTCGTTTTTTTAAAAATTGCAACTGAAAGGGGGTTGTTACTACCGCAAGCAAGACGAGCTGCCCAATAGACTGAGAAATGCACGTGCCACAACTTTGAGAAGTTCATGTTCAAAGTTGGCTTTGCTGGGAAACGAACCCTGGACCTCCAAGAGCAAGCACCTAAAGGAATAACCACTAGACCAAGTGGTAAAAAAACCTGTATAAACTTACCTATCACGCAACAACTCATTATTAACATAGGTATCCCATTGAGTTGTTACTGAAGAGTCATTCCTCAATTGGCTCCCTCGTTGTCGAAGCTCATATGATGCAAAGCGACGTAGTCTTGCCTCGTACTGCAGTCGCTGAATATTCTTTGTCCAGTCCGTTACAGACAAATGAGGATGAGGCTTCTCAAAAACGGGCACTGTTGCATCCATAACCAAATCCTAATCATTCAGCACCTAGGTTTAAAATAAAATAAAACCCTAGCCACACACACACTTTCGCTCAGTTTAGTTCCCAAAGTTTGATCAATAGGTAACTACAAAATTATTGATTCGATAAAACACTCGGTTGCCGTACGGTTCAAATCCCGGTTTGTTGGAGATATGCAATTTCGAAAGTTTTGCGTTTTCGCATTGTGGATTACAAATTAGGTATATTCTAATCACAAATAGTTTGCCTTATAAATATCACAGTTGGGAAAAGGCGATCCCATTATGTACTTACAGAATTATAATCTGATTGATATCTGTTTATGTAATATCTTAGTTTACACAAATTATTATTATTTATGTAAACCTAGATATTATTATAATTACTTAATAAAATTTATATTTATATTAAATAAGAGGAAATTAGGTATTAAATGCCTTTACAATTAAAATTTAACAAATATTTATTTATTATACTTAATTACACAGCCGGGTAGACTTTAAAGGTATTGCAAATTGATCCATTCGAGGCCTAACATAAAATACAAAAATCGTTATAAACTAAAGTATCAACTAAGAATAATTTTTTTTTGTTATAAAAAATGTAATTTCAAAACGTCGTAGTAGATTTATAGATGGCGTTTTTATGGCGTTCATTCCACACTGACCTGTAATATTATGTGGACTGACTGGGACTGGGACAAATTACAGATAATTTCGTGTACCATTTTGAAACGCTGCCGTACAAAAGTACGGAGAACTAATTTTGACGTGTGTATATATTTTTTATTCTAGCTAAGTATAATAGTGTCTGCGGAAATCACTAGTTTTAATAGTTCAACGTACTCACTCTCCATAGCCTACAGCGCCAAAATGGCGTTTTTGTAATAGACAAAAATAATTTGACAGCAGCCTGTCCAGTGCTTATACAGGTCAGTGGCTGAGTCAGTATCACTGATCTCTAATTAAAGCACTGGATGGGTTATCCCATACAAATTACAGATACTTTCGTGTACCATTTTGATTTGAAGCGCCGCCGTACGAAAGTAAGCATAGGTAAGTATAATAGTGTCTGTTTTATACTATTTGTTGATGTCAGGGACTGTTTAAGTTTATTTGTGTCCGATTGAGTTTTGATACATGAAGAAATGTGTATTCTGTAAATGTCCCTATCATGCGGACATCACTAGTTTTAGTTCCATGTACTTACACTCCATAGCCTACAGCGCCAAAATGGCGATTTTCAAATAGACATAAAAATAATTTGACAGCAGCCTATCCAGTGCTTTATTACAGATCAGATCAGTGGTCAGTATAGTATTCTGTGTAAGGAGCGTAGAGATAAGGAGGACAATCTTATATGGGTGTTAAACTAAAAAAGTGGCAACTAAAATCGACAAATTGAGATGGCGCTGGTGTGTCTAGGGCAGTGATCTAGAGAGTTTGAGAGTATGAAATGAAACGGAGTGAAGTGCGCGCTGAGTTGAATTGTTTACTATCACTAGCTGCAACCAGCGCCATCAGTTCGTCGTCTTTCAACGGACACTTTTAATACACGGAGCTTGCGCTCCTTTACCTCTATTCTCCTTGATTCTGTGCTTGCTCAGTCAGTGGTCTACTAAAGTCTATTATAATATAAGTTACTCTATGACTAAAGTCTACTCTACTTTGTTTTTGGTATTGGTACTACGCTACGGAGGTACTACGAAATTTTGACGGGCTGACTAAAGATTATTCTAAGTAGATTTACTATTTTATTACTTGCTAAGTAATAAAACGCCAAGAAATGGCGAAAAGAATAGCGCAAAGCTCTGTAAACTGGTCCGCTTTGGCCGAGAGGGTCCCAGCTGAGCAAAAAACGCACCTGGCAGCCTTTAAAATTAAATCCGATGGATACCTCAGAAGGTTAGCTTAGACAAGTCGAATGTTACATAATTTTCTTGTTTCGATTATAATATTTTTTGTAATTGTTTCAGAGTCGTAGCCAATCCACCCGAGCCACCAAAGATCAATTGGGCGTTATATAAACAGGCTGTGCCCATTCCTGGTATGGTTGATAACTTTCAAAAGCAATACGAAGCTCTGAAAATACCATATCCTGCAGATACTCAGACCGCGCAGGTCGAGGCACAATGGACCGAAGTCAAGAAAGCGATTGATGCTTTCATTCAAGATTCTAATAAAAACATTTCCAAGTGAGTACTAATTTTATTTGAAGCTAGGATAAGACTTCAATAAAAAAAAACTGTCTTCAGATCTAAAGCTCCTGTCAAATTTCGTCACGAAAATTACTGATTAAGTATGTAACTAACATACTTTCGCGTTAAAATACTTAAAATTTACGGGTACTACATCTTAGGGTTGATGTCTGTACGTCCGCTTGTTACTTTAAAACAATACTGTCTTAATATTGAGATGAAAATATCAAACGTAGAGTAATAACCTATTGTCTTTCATCCCACCTAAATATTTTTTGCTGCCAAGAATTCTAGTGACATTACGTTTGGTATAAACGGGTGTCCCAAGCTATGCAACATGAATGCATTGAAACACCAAACTTTATAGGTGTGGTTTCAAAGATGGCTGTCACAGGGATCAAGCTACATTTTACGAACTATTACTTAAAAATAATATAAAATCTTCTTTCAGCAAAATGTCCTGTCTATGATATTTAAGGTATTTTCCCTTCATGTTGCATAGTTTTGGGACACCTGTATTTTGTTTCCATTATTGAGATAAGTTTTAACATCTCATATAATGGTGAATTCAAAGGAACCTCTTGGGTTATTTTCTTTATGTTAACGTTGACATATAGGCTGATAGTCCACTTGATAGTATCATCATCTATGACATACAAAAGCCACAGGTGCGACAAATGCACTGCTAACCATAGAAGGTTTGAGGATAAGGTAATGAAGGTTCTGGCATCCCTTACACAACAACACATTATTTCACTGTGGTCTGCTGCATGGGGGTGGGGGCACTTATTGCAATCTGATGGATTGCCGGAATGACTTCAAAAGGCAGTGTGCTCAACCACTAGTTAAAGCTTTGGTCTCTTGATCGAAACTCACAACGCTGTGGTAAGCGTTATGCGGTATTGGACACCTAATTGTATGGAAAACGTCTAGAATGGCCTGTTTTTCCTTCGGAGTGTGCGTTAGCGGTGAGGGGCAAGCGCAGGAAGACTTATTCCTGCGTTTTCCATAGGCCTCGAATGAATCAATTTGCAATACCTTTAAAGTCTACCCGGCTGTGTAATTAAGTATAATAAATAAATATTTGTTAAATTTTAATTGTAAAGGCATTTAGTACCTAATTTCCTCTTATTTAATATAAATTTAAATTTAATAAGTAATTATAATAATATCTAGGTTTACATAAATAATAATAATTTGTGTAAACTAAGATATTACATAAACATATATCAATCAGATTATAATTCTGTAAAATCATAATAGAACTTCTATATACAAGATTTTTTTTTTGTTTATGGTTATTGAATATATACTTCAAGAGCTTGGCACACAATTTAGAATAGTAGTGGCTAATATTTGATAATTTTTTCCCATCCCATTTCCACCAGTGTATGCAAATCAAAGTGTGATCAATGATTTTGAATTCCAGGTACGAAAAGGAGATTGCCACCGTGAAAGCTCTTCTGCCTTATGACCAGATGACTTTGGAAGATTACCGCGACGCTTATCCGGACCAGGCCTTGGATCCTATCAACAAGCCCTCATTCTGGCCTCACAACCCCGAGGAGCAGCCAGATTATGTTGACCCTGAGAAGGCCAACCAACCCGCTCACCACTAATAGACCTCAAGTCTTCAAAACGATAACTTATCCATGTTTCAATCAACCATGCAATTATAGAAGAGTTTGAGGGCTATAGAAAATGTTATATGTGTAGTAAAATACATTATCAAGTCAATAAATGTAATATAAAAACAGTTTTGCTTTTGATTTTAAAACCCAGAATTATATAATTAGAAACCAAAAATCTGAGTTAAAGATGTTCACTATTTTGTTGTGTACTAAATCGTTAATTTTAGCAAGGTAAATAAATAAAAAAAAATCATCATAATTTATCATTTATTTGGCGAAATCATTTACATACATCTGTTAACTGTTACTATTGGGAGGAATGTAAATGCAGTATACATTGCATATTATATGGGTATAATTTTATTCCTATTTGAAACAGCGCGAAACAAAAACAATGTTGTGACACCTATTAAATGGATAGAAAATAGTTATACTAAATATTATTACCCATTGTACTTACTATAAACTAATTTTTTATTAAATATCAATTTTCTTGATATTTTTGGCCTTAACTAATATTTAGACAGCATATGTGCAAACACTATTGAAATTAAGTGTATTGTGATCAAATTGTAATATTAGCACAGTATACTAATATTAGTGTGATCAAATTAAACGTAAAATGTGCCCACTTATTATATAAAAAAATTATATATAATATTAAAATTAAATGAAGTCATTTCAACATTTCATCAACTATTGCACTGTTGACTTTGATCAGTTCACGTGGCCTTTAAATTAATCACAAATAATACAATCAAATGTTGAAATGACTGGACATTTCTCTAAGTGAAAAACCGCAACAAAATCAATTCTATTGACGCTTCCCAATTTACTAAATATAATATAAAAACTAATAAGAAACTGAGTGGTTTTCTAATTTTATCAAACTGGCCTATAAAGATTTTCTCTAGTATTCGAGCCTGAATAAGATAATATTTATTACGTTCTTAATAGTAAACGAAAACATGATGTTTCATTTTGTTTGTGTTGCCAGTTCAGTGTGAAAGTGGCAACAACACAAACAAGATGGCATATTTATTAGGTAAACTACACTATGATGGTTACTTGGGAAATTACTTGTATGCGTGGCTTACTATGAAATTGAGCAGTGTCAACGAATGGAGGGTTTGTTGTACTGCGATTTGAATCTCCCCCCGACTCATTGTCTCGCCGAGGGAGGTGGTTGCGAGTACATGTTGTAGTAGCTGGTCGGCGGCGGCATGCTGAAGTTCTGCTGGGGATAATTCTGCTGGGCGCCGTAGCCGCCGCTCTGCTGTGTGCCGCTGTAGCTGTTGCCCTGCTGTTGGTGGCCTCCGCTCGGCGCGCCCCTGCCCCCGCGCGACCCGCCTCGCCCCCCGCGCCCTCTATATCCGTTGTCCTGGCCGCGGAAGCCAGAGTTGCCGTCCCTGTTACCGAATCCGCCGCCCCCGCCGCCGCCGCCGTTATCCCGTTTCCCGAAACCGCCTCCAGAGTTCCCCTTGTATCCGCCGGAGCTCTGACCGAAACTCTCGTTCGAGTCGTTCCATCTTGAACCTGCACAAATATTTTATTAAGGACAATGGGCACGATTTCCTTTGCTTTGTTCTATGTATACTAATATTTGTATTTTTGTTTGTCTATCTATTCTCTATACTAATATTATAAAGGCGAAAGTTTTGTTTGTTTGTTTGTATTGAATAGGCTCTGACACTACTGGACCGATTTGAAAAATTCTTTTACCATTAGAAGCAGACATTATCCGTGATGAACATAGGCTACTTTTTACCGCGGGAAAATGCTTCATTCCTACGGGAAATCTAAAACAAAAGTAAATACTAGAGCGGCTTGGCCCGGGATACACTTGACAGCGCCTTCTATTCAGGATCGGTGGAGCAACTAACATGACAACTGCTTGGTGATATTTTAGCGATCCATTCCACGGTAGACGAAAGTCGCGAGCACCACAGCTAGTAAATGAATAAACTCAAAAAGTACTAAACCGATTTTGAAAATTCCTTCACCCATAGGGAGCTCCTTTATCAGCAAGTAACATGGGCTATATTTTGTAGTCACTTACCCCTGTCTCCGCCTCCAAATCGGCCTCCGCGTCCACCCCTTCCGCCGCGACCTCGGCCTCCGGAGCCGTGCGAGTCATCGTCGCGGTCCCTCACGCGACCGCGGCCTATAAACGAAATAGTATCAAACACAAGAGTCAAAAACACCTCATTTGGGTAGATCGTGGATGGAAACAATATACCTATTTCTAAACTAGTTGGTGCCCGCGACTTCGTCCGCGCCTATGCCAAATTTCACGGTGATCGGTTCAGTAGTTTTCGCGTGAAAGAGTAACAAACATCCATCCATACAAATATTATTAATTACATTCTTTCTTTTTGCTTCCATCTATACGGCTACGGTGTAAGGTAGATTAGATAACAATTTGTTCACCATATTTCCCCTTGAATCCCATCCCGCACTGCGCCAACTCCAGCAGTTTCGGATTCACCACCTGGTTGGCCTCTTGCAGCACCAACATCAAGTCTTTAGCCTGCAAATCAATTCACACTCTAAAATTTTACCTTTATGGTAAAATACCAACAATCATAGAAAAATGTCCTATTGCAAAATTTTGGGGGAGGCCAATGTCCAGCAGTGGACTTCCTGCGGCTGAGATGATGATGATGATGATGAAGAGATAACTGATTGGTCTCGCTGCGCTCGAGTAGATACGGCCCTACCTAAAAGCAATAGGCTCCGTGGATGCGGCAACTTTTTATTGTAGGGTGTGTAAGTAAAACATCGTCACTATTTATCACTTTTTACACAGTTTCACTACGCGAATTGGCATTTTATTATGCCCAAAATGTAATAAAAAAAATCGGCACACACACATCGCAGACAGTTTGCAGCGTGACTAGCTCGGGTACGCCGAATTCGGTGTAGTATTTGTTGCCGCATTTGACAAGTACGGCCGCTGTATCCAGTCGAGCACAGCGAGACCAATCAAATATAACATATTTTTCCCATCTCTTATTGTTTCAAATTTGCCCCTCACTCATTGACCCATTTGGAATTATCAGCCTACTATAATGTGGAGTGTGAGTTAATTTCTTTTTTTTTGTTTTTTCTCATTAATTTATTTGTGTCCAAAAAATTAATAAAATAAAAAATGTATATATGTACATCACCTTTGCCGAATTGTTGGGCGTGAAGAGAGTGTAGGCGGTGCCCGTGTTTTGTGAGCGTCCAGTGCGTCCGATGCGATGAACATAATCCTCAGAATTGTTCGGATAGTCATAGTTTATCACAAATTTCACGTCCTCCACATCTGTCGAAATATTTTGCGTCATTTCGCGTGCGATAAAACGATGTCGACAAGTATGCACGTTCAAGAAAAAATTTAAAAAAAAAAATTCAACAAACATATAAATACATATACATATATATATATATATATAATAGCAGCATCAGCATTCGAGGAAACGTTTCTTTCAAAGCCCTCTCATACCAACTCAACAACTTTTTCTATAGCTACACTAGAGCTAAATTAAATCTATACAAATAAGAATGAATCGCTAAGGTGTTGCTAAAAACACAAAACTCGAGAGTTCTTATGAAGAGAAAAATCGAAAAAAAATGGACATCAAGTTCGCTAGTAATAGTAATTCTTCTAAAACATGTAAATGACAAACAAGGTAATTGTTAGCTACAAATAAACCTAAAAATAAATTTCACTTCTTAATAATGTTTTGTATTATATGATCAAGTAATATCAAAACAGTTACATAAAATTTTAAATTCCATGATGATATATTAATTCATATCTATGTAGGTTTGTTTTATCACATATTTATATAATAAAAGAAGCATAAATCGCCATAGAAATTTAATGTCTATAGCGGACCAAATGTGGGAAATCTTTCCTTTACTCAAATTAAAGTTTTTTTTTTCGATGGTCAATAATAAATAAACAAAATATAATGTTAACTACTAAATCCAAATCCAACGAAACTTTAAAAAAAAAAATAAAAAAAATATACTTTTGACAAAAAATGCTTCCGATGAAAATATAAAAAAATCAGTTTGTAAGCCGAAAGAAGTGTTTCCTCAAACGGTAATTAAAACACGCAATTACCTTAAGCTGGCAACTGGTGATGGCAGCCGAGACCTCTGGAAATAACTGTATTATGCCCTTCAGTGGTTCCGGAGTGTCGTAGGCCAAGAGTCGGTACGGTGGTGTGCTGACTTTAGACATCTTTTACTACAACTAATGTAAAACGCTATCAGGTGGCGTAGGGTAGCCCCGTTTTTTAAATCTCTCATGACAATCAACCGAGCATTTATTGCTCTTTTTGCTTTAATATTATATTAGTCTTTAACGCATCTCGAAATATTTTAAATTGACATTTAAAAAAATTAATCACATCGATCCCACCCAATTTCTTTAGAAAAATCCCCCACTCCCCGTGTCTCGAGACCAGCGTTTCATTAAAGACATGAATATCTCATTGTTTAGAGGCTGCATGCTCGTTAGAGAAAAAGAAAAGTGTGCGCTGACATCCGTCACTGTGACATTGACATTTGGGTACTATAGTATATATATAGTACATAATGTTGGGTTAAAAATATCAAAGGCTATTATAATATTCGTTGGTCAGCCACACACGACCGGCCTAGCCGTAATCACTGCACGCATGCGCCTCTGAAATGAAAACAACAGAGAATAATGCCGATTCAGTCATGGAAATTTATTTATTTGCACTATTGTCGGGCGACGATATTGAGAACTGTATGACAGATTGCGCCGACACGAGTTTCATTATAGTCTAATACTCGATTCCACGAGTCAAACTCATTGGGAACGAAAAGAACGAAGGTTATTGAGTAATGATTTGGGGTAACATCACGCTAGGCCACATTTTATTATACGCTTATAGTAAAATGGGCGCACATATTCTTTGGGAGTTCGACACCTGGAATGGAGAATTTACGTCCAAATTTGCCCAATTCAAATGACAAAAATAACAATTAGCGAAAGACTTCTTAAACTTATAGCAGAACGACACGCAAAATCAGTAAAATCCGCATTATGTCTAGAAATTTGACTTAGTATTGTATGTTTTTGATAAAGTGTCATAAAAGATGACATTTACCAATGGTAGGGTAGTTGGCTACTGTCAAATAGGGACCCAAACAACACCATGGCGGAAGAAAGTACGCTAAGGAATTTGCAGAAGCCTAAATTGTTGTCAAACGGAATCAAGAATTTTTCCAAATTTCTAGAGTCCCCGGGATAAAGTTTCCTCCCATTTGGACCATATATTGAATTCCATATATATCGCGATCAGTCAGTTAGGGACAACTTAATCTGATCATCCACCACAGCATAACAACATAGAAAAGCTATGTCTCCCTCTTATGATCTCAAGTCGTTTTCATTCTTTTTTTGGATGCAAAAAGATGATGTGCACTTGAAAAATGATGAAAAAAATTAAAATTTAAAGATAGATTTAAGAAGTCTGTTGCGCTAATATTATGATTTCATAAAATTTGCTTACTCCTAAATAGAGTCGTTGAGTTCTACCATAAGATTCAGGTTATCGTGGCCCGATAATATTTTATCAATTGCTCGAACTTCAAATACATCCATTGCAGTGTTTGTTCCAGTATTTACTTTAATTTGACAAATATAATTTTAATCAGTTGTTTATTATTTATTGAATATTAATTTTGGTAGATTTATTTCTTTATATTTATTTTCTTCATTCAATACCTGATTGATTTTTATATCGTGAATACTGGAATTAACTATATTTAACAACCACTTGCAGCCCTTTAAGAATTTAATGTTTCATAATTTGTTCGTTCATTTTCCCTGGATATTAAAACTATTATTAATATTGATATGCCAACTTATGTTTATATACATTTTATAAGCTATTTCCATAATCAGCCGGGGATTCAGCAATATTCATATTATATAATTAGCAGGCAATACTTGACAATATTTTAATGGGACATCATTTAATTCTTTTCGGGCGTTGTTCGTCAATATTGTTTGCAATGGCATTGGAGTTGGCTCCGCTACGCTCCTGACGATTCTCTTAGACCTTCAGAACACCCCGGTTATAAATAAACAGTGCGAGGTTTTTATGCTTTATACATCGAAGTACTACAACTATGGAGTTTGCGTCACAAATGGCCAAGCGGCACATGAAATGTACGCCTAAAACGGAATCGTGGCGCAGTCAATGGTAATAAAAGGCAGTAACGACCAACTTCTACTAATAATTCAGTATCTTTGTTGTAGAGAATTTTTCATTCCTTCTTTTATATAAGTATATGTATATACTTTATTATAGCGAAGATATTGGCAAAAAAAAAAAAAACGAAAAACTGTCATTTTTCTCCCCCTTTTTTTGGCCGTCAAAAGTTATGCCCACCCGTGGGAGTCATGGGACCTTTCAGAGGTTATTTGGAGAGCTAAAAGGTACGCGTATACAAATTTTTAGCTTGGTTGGAGTTTTTCCGAAGTAAATTCTAAAGTATCCGCCGGACTTTATTCTTCTTCTTCTTCTTTTTAGGTTAAATGGCAATGCGGCTCATTTTAAAATGGCCATTATCTGCCAGTGTCAAGTTAAAATAGCAATTTGTAATAGCCTCTTTTTAAAAAAAAAGAGGCAAAATTGAAATCAAAATCAAAAGTAGCAAACTCAAGTCTAGTCAGTCAAGTCAAGTCAGTCAAGTCTAAATTTCTCTTGTTAGTATTCCAAAACAGGTCCGTCAAGTCCAAAGCAGTCAGGTCAAGTCCTACTTTATTCATTTTAAGCTTCAATGTGTTGTGACGTAAAGTCACATTTTCTTTAAACGTCACACGTTTGGGTTGGTTTTAAATGACAGATGACACGAGTTCATATCATATGTCACTTTTAAATGTTCCATAGAGTTCTTAGTGTTTTGTTTGTGTGACGTGCGAAATCCATAGTTGCAGTAAATCGATGGCTTTATAGAACATTGTTGATAACCAAATTCCTTTGTGTTCACAACAATAATGACCCCGCAACTGTTAAATTTCAAAATCTTTTGTTTGATGCCCTCTTCTTATTTTAATAGGCGGGATTTTTCACCACCGTTGCTTTATATAAATATATATATTCTATATACTCTGTTTATTTACTAGATATTTGTTTTCAAAGGTGGCACAAACATAAGATAATAGTCAACTTCTGGGCAACTTACAGTGACATTTAAAATACACCTTATAGAATACAAACGCAACTAACTATCTTCCCATTGGTTAATGTGGAGATTTCACTATTGCATAGTTACAAATTGACATATTATTATTGAAATAAACCTCTTCTTTTGTTGTTAATTACATAAAGCTTAATTTGTGTGTGAATTATTGGTATATATAAGAAAGAGTAATTAGGAATAATTTCACAATTCCTGTCACAGTAGGGTAGGGACAAAGTATATATTTATATGTTTTAAAAATAAGGGATAATTGATTAAAATTTAGTGACTCAGATAATTCAATTATTGTCTTATTATGAAAAACTAAGCAATCAATTGAATGTTATTTTTTTATATTTAATTGATAAAAAATATTACACTACATTTTTTTTAAATGGTGGATAAGTGTTATAGAAATCTCAAGGCAAATATAACTATATTTATATTAAAGATATATTAATGAGGAACTCCTCATTAGCCTGTTGAAATTTGGAATTGTTTTAAATTAATTTTAAAATTAAATTTTTAGTTCATTTAATATTACACTACATTTTAATTAATTTTAATATAAAAAAAAAAATAAGCTTTCTCCCTTATCCACATAAACTTTACACTCATCGGTCTGTGCAATAATATCTTTCAAAAGATATATTGCAAAGTTTAATATTAAACTCCAAAGGAATTGTAGTGTATGAAAGTAATTCACTATAATATGTGGGCAAGTCACACAATTCACACATTCCTGTTCCGGCTCGCGGCCTATACGAATGCTAGTCAGTATTGCCAACATACGGTGAACGCGAGACAGTGTGTGTGTATATATATATATATAACTATACGGAAGGGTGTGGGTTGGAGTGATCGTTACCGAGTCCACGGGCGGCGACGTCGGTGGCGACCAGGATGCCGGCGGGCGCTTGCCTGAACTGCTGCAGCACGTAGTCTCGGTCCTGTTGGTTCTTGTCCCCGTGGATGGCTAACGCTCGCCAACCGGCCCGGTTTATCGCCTTCGTTATCTCGTCCACCTGTCGCGACACGCAAAACGCACTGTATGGATGGACATTTAACCCTTCGTATGCCGCGGAACGTGGATCCGCGTTAATTGTTTTGCACCAAGCGTGTGCCGGAACGCGGATCCGCGTTGTGCGCCCACTTCACGCGATATTTTGAGATTAGCGTGCACAGTCAAACACACAAAAATTCGAAAGTTTTTTTTTTTTAATGTATGTATGTAAGTAGTATGTACACATAGAATGTGTAAATTTTTTTTTTTAATAATATGTAATGCTTGTAGACACGGCTAGCTTACGATTTCATTTTATACTAGCTGGCGCCCGCGACTTCGTCCGCGTTGAAAAAGAAAAAAAATAGCCTATCCTGTGTCCTGTAGGTCTAAATGTTTATCTACCAAGTTTCATGAAAATCAGTTAATTTGTTTACGAGTTACGGAGGAACATACATACATACATACATACATACATACAATACCTACACTTACAGATTTATTATTAGTATTGATTGATTGATTGATTAATATAGATACTTACTCATTGCTTGTCTAAAAAATATACACAAAACAAAATATTATAACAACATACCTTCCTTTTGGTCTCCGCAAAGATGATGGTCTTGGTCTCCTCCTCGGAGGAGATCTCACTGAGCAGCGTCAGCAGCTTGTCGTTCTTCTCCCACTCCTCGCAGACGTCCACAATCTGCAGGATGTTGTGGTTGGCCGACAGGGACAAGGAGCCGATGTTGATCTGGATGTAGTCGTCCAGGAACTCCTCCGCCAGGTTTTTCACCTCTTTGGGCCACGTCGCGGACCACATCAACACCTGCAGCGGAAAGACCTCGTGGTTAGGGTGCTTGCCTCAGGAATAACAGGATGTGTGCCGTTGTGTTTTTGTGTATGAATAAGGACCTGATTCTTTATACTTATTTTTTAATAATAATTCTATTAAATTTTAGCATTTTTTTCGTGTTAAAGAATGCCAGGAAAATGACACGATTTCGTATCCACTTGATGGCAGGTGACTATTTCACACAGGAATTATTACATTTTTTATTATGAATTTCAAGAATCTCTACTTAATGGCTGAACCAAGGCTGCTGTGATTAGGAAATGGGGATTGTGCACAGAAATCAAAGCTCACCTGTCTGTCTGGTCGGATCTGTTCAATGATCTTCCTGATCTGTGGCTCAAAGCCCATGTCCAACATCCGGTCCGCCTCGTCTAGCACCAAGTATGTGCACCGGCGAAGATTTGTGGTTCCTAACATTGAAATTATTAAAATTACGTCTACATGGTATGTCTAGAATTATGTTATTTTTAGGTTTATAACCATAGTCAAAAATCAAATGTGATGTGATTAGAAAAATGTATGCTATGAAGTGAATTTGATCACTTAATATATTGCGAATTTTAAAACTGTAAAGAAAAGGCATTATTTTTATTAACAACTAGTGACCAGCTTCCAGCTTCGATGCAATTTTTTAAATACACAAACCTCTCTTGTTTGTCCCTCTTTGCAATAGTGAAAAACTATATAAAAATCTGTTGGGTGGTTTAGAAGGTAGTCAGCGGATAAACAGACAGTCACTAACAGATTTGAATGAACACTGGCTTAGGATAAAACATAAAACGCTTTTTATCAAAGTTATGTTACCAAAGTGTTGGATTTTTCCTATGCTGTTTTGCATTATCATAAAAAAACTCACCCTTTTCAAGGAAATCAATGAGTCTACCGGGAGTAGCTATGATAATCTCGACGCCCCTCTCCAGACATCTTCCCTGAGGACCCTTCGGGGCACCACCGAATACACAAGTGTTACGTACGGCTACACTCTGACCAAAATCCGTAGCCACCTGTAACGGGTGATGTTTCTTCAATTATATGTGTGATATATTTATGATTTATAAAAAAAAATAGTGGATCATGAGCACTTTCAAATTATGGAGCATCAAAATATTAATGTATATGAAGAGGTGAAAGCCTGACTCGTTTTTAAGAGAAAGCAACTCAATGATTTAAAAATAAACATTATACAAGTAGAGGAATTGTCATATAAGCTCATATGACAAATTTGACCTAAAATTGACCTCGCTCGAAATGTTTGCAGTTGCACCCAACATTCAGATTCCCTTTGATATGTTTAAATTTTGAATTATTGTAATCTCTGTCAACTACCAAGTGCCAAGATAGGGTTATGTGTGGCATAGCTTTCTCTGGTGTCGACTGTACATCTAAAATTCTAAAGATTGTGTTCGAATGTACATTTGTAACAAAAAATCTGTTCAATGTTTTGTTTTACAATTTGAAACTAAAATAATGACACTCCATAATTGAAAACCATTGTTTTTAAAAGAAATTTGGTGATTGATTAAAAATATATGAGTGGTGGTTAAATGAGCCATTAATGAAAACAATACAAATGAAATTAGTCTAGTACACAAAAAGGTGTAACACTTATTTTCAAAAGTTTTTTTTTTTTTACAAAAGTAATTAAAATAAAACAAGAGCAACAAAATAATATACTTAATATGAACCGCTTAAATAAAAAACAAATTTCTAAAATAATATATGACTAAATACCGAATATATAAGGAAATTATTCTACGATAAGAGGTAATGTGTACAGCAATCATTGTAAAATAGTGTTTTTATTTTATGATTAGCATTATGATCATTATGATTAAATGTATCCTGAAATTCAATATTTAAGTCTGGAAAAGTCTCTACCCTGGCCTGAAGCTTTAAGTTAAACATTCAGGCCATTATGTAACTTCTTTGTCACATTTGCCAAATTAAAGTATATTTAGAATGAATTTAAACAAGTATATTTAAATATTATAAATAAAATACAAAAATATGCGTTTATTTTCTTTTTATGCAAAGTAATTCAGCTATTTAGATTTGATCGACAATATTTAAATAATAAAAAAGAATGAAAATAATAAACTAGAAACTAAGTCAAAAATAATTTAAATACTTGTATTTTGTGTTAGACACCAAAGAAGCTTCCAGATTTAGATTCAAAGAAAGGCTTTAATTAAGTACAATGTTTAATTTTTATTAACTTTGGTAATTATATTCATTATATTACTAGCTGGTGCCCGTGACTTCCTACGCGATGATAAATTAAAAATATAAAAACAATTGTAACAATTGACACCTTGTTGTAACACATTGGCCAGGTGTTAGTTACAATTTTATATTTTAGATAATCCCTAGGGAACAGTACTTTTTTCTTGGGTGAAAGGTACCCTATGTTCTTTCTGGTGTCCCAAACAACGTGTATGCAAAATTTCATGGTGATAGGTTCAGTCAGTAGTTTTTGTGTGAAAGTGTAACAAACAAACAAACAAACTCACATTCAAATTTTGTAATATTAGTAAGAATTACGTTAATGTCTCTATGCTACTCCTACCCAACGTATTTACCCTGGCATACTAAATAAAAAGTAAGTAAATAGGTATGTAAAAAGTTATTTTCCCTGAAAAAGTACATATAAAATAAACTAAAAAAAAATGTGTTTAAAAATCCAAACATTTTCTCCAGTAGGCATCCTCTATGGAATTAAAACCTCTTATCATAGAATGACCCATAAAAAGAGTGAAATAATAAAAGTATAACATAACATATAATTTAACTAAAATATATAAGACCAGTGCTGTATAAATTTCAAGGTTACGTTCAGAAACCTTACCTAACCGTAAAAGAAAAAATTTTGAATTCAATCTAAGTCAGCAATTTTTCAAGTGAATCTATTAAATGGTGGGCCGCAAAACTTTAGGTTTTCGAACATAGCCTGCCTGTAATAAGCTAACTTCTACTGAAATAGTACTGATAAAAAATGTCAATTTACAATCTCTCTTTCCGAGTAGTTCGGATCGCTGTCCATCATCTCCGCAGCGATCCCGTTCATCGCAATCAACCCCTGGTGCGGCCATAAGGGAAATAAAACGCAATTTACACACAAAATATTTTACATTCAAACAAAAATATTCCTAGAGGCAGGCAGACTTCTGTTTAGCGGGCCTAATTAGTGATTTTACTCATATTAATGGTCACTATTTAATAACGTAGATTTTTTGAAAGCAAATAGTTAAATGCCTAACTAAAAACCTCAAAGGTTTTGATCATAACTTAAGTTTTGTATTATTATTATTGGTAGTATATAAGAAAAAGCATTACCTGTTGAATTTGTTGAGCCAATTCTCTGGTTGGCGCCAAAACCAGAACAATAGGACCTTCATCTCGGAGCAAGCGTGGCTGATTGATAATGTGGACAATAGCGGGCAAGATGTAAGCCAATGTTTTCCCAGAACCAGTCTGGGCTATTCCAACTAAATCTCTCCCGGACAAAGCTATCGGCCACCCCTGAGCCTGAATAGGGGTAGGATTGGGGAAACCCTGTTTTACTATCTCTTTCATGGCATAATCAGGGAATCCCCCCTCCTCAAAGTAAATACTCGGGGCGGGAACGTCTCGACCCTTCACAGTGATCTGATGTTGACTACGATAAGCTTCAACTTCGTGTTGGCTGCGACGCTCGACGTCAGGGTGGGGGACGTAGAAGTTTTTCTGGAATGGAGTCAAACTAATGGTGTCCCAGTGGATTTTACGAAGGTTCCCACCGGGTTGCTCGTTCTTAAAGTTGCTACGATAGTCGTCGCGGCCTCCGAAGCTTCGGTTGTCACGGCCCCTGCCGCCATCGCGGCCCCGGCCACCGCCAAAGCGACTACCTCCTCTATCCTGAGATCTATCCGATCTTCCGCCGCGAGATCCTCCTCTCCCACCTCCCCGGCTACCGCCACCCCGTCCACCACGACCGCCGCGCCTGTCGTCATACCTATTTTGAATATTTAATTGTAATTACGACAAGCTAACTTGGAACTACAAACGAACAATCACTACTTACATGTTTCACTAAATTCACGGGTAAGTTAAAAGTCTAAACACTAATTTTGATCCCACACTTTGGATGAGTAAAGAATTACTTGAATAACAAATCCAATTAAATGTTACTAGAAAAAATTGCAAACATCAGCAACCAAAGCCAGCAGCCGCCATATTAATTTAATTTTAAATGTTTTTTTTTTAGTATTGTATTGCTATTAAAAAAAATAGTGAGCACTATTCGGAATCACAGAATATATTAGGAGTATATAGTATTCTGTGTAAAACATATTATTCTCATTTACCTTTAAATAATATTTAACTTTTTATAACTACCTATTTTATTGTATTCTTCGAATATTTTTCAAAATTCAAAGATAAATTAAATATCATTTTTGTTCAATAAATTACATAGAATTACTATTACGTTCTGTGTTATGATTTTCATATTAGCGGATAAGGGTGCATGGTCGCTGTAATAGTCGTCTGGATCACAATAGTAGATGGCGCTGAACATTACAAGATTAATTTATAACTAGCTTTCGGCTATGGCTTTCGGGAATTTGAAATACCTGTGTAAGTGTATCGATGAGCTTGTGTTGTATTGAACACGAATTTATAGGAGAAGGAAAGAAGGATTAATAATAAAGCAAGAAAGAAATACAAATAATCATACGTTTTATTTTTGCTTTGGTCTTACGAATTATACAGTTGTATTATTACGCATTATAAAATAAATAATAAATCGTTTTTCTACATAACAGCTCTACACAAATTGTAGTAATAAAATACCTATGTCAATATCAAGTTTGGTAACCATTAAGAGGGGGTTTATAATTTTAATGTTACTATTTATTTCTTCACATTTATAAGTAATATTATATTTAAAAAATAATACACCTATTGAAGCCCTTAAGTGCATTAAGAATATACAAAGATTCATAAAAATTTAGTTTGAGTCTACACCAAACCTTAAGGACAGTAAAAAACCCTTTTCCTTATATATATTTTTATAATATCTAATTGACTTTTAAAATCAGTCTTTAGAAAATTAAATTACTAATAAATTTACCTATGAATTACAAAATTAATCAGATGCCACACAAATGATATGTCCAGCCTTTTATTTTAATTTTAGTTTAAGGGCCTCTTTCACCAACTAAAAGTAAAATGTTGATTAGTTACTTTTAGAAATAATTTTATGTTTTATTGAATTACGCATTCGGTTTACTGCATTCTTCGATAGGCGATTTTTTATTTTATTTTCTTTTTAATGTTTTTGGGACTTTATTCCCTTGACTTAAATGGTGACTTTAAATAATATTGACAGATGGTGAAAGAGACCCTTATAATCATGGATGAACTATTACAAACACATAGGCGATTAAATATAAAGTGTCATAAGTCTAAAACAGCAAATTTTAGAACAATCGTTGAAATTGTAGCTGTTTTTAAAACCATTATTTTTTACAAAAATATCAAATTAACATTCTGGTTTTATGAGTAATCGTCGAGGTATTTAGAAAGGGGCCTTATTTAGTTAGGTATATTACATAATTTATTAATTTGAAAAAAAATATATTCATTTAGACACAATGTCACAAATTAGACATGAAACTAAAAACGTTTTAACTGACAGAGAAGTAAAATTTAATAATTTTACTAATTATATTAGAGCCTCTTTCATCGTCTCTGAGTAAAGTGTCAAGTAGGCTAACCGCCATTTAAATTTACCGATAAGAAAGCATACGAGTTTCACCATCTTCGAGTAGCATTACTCAATGGGTAATTTCAATGAAATTTAAACAAGATACTTGTAACATTTACTAACTTTAAAGTAACTAATCAACATTTTACTTGTAGTTGGTGAAAGAGGCCCTTGTTTATATTAACCACTTCTATTTAAACAACGATATAGGTAACCCATATAAAGAAATAAATATAAATGGGTCACTAACACTATGGTGGAGTCAAAACTATGAGGCACAGAAAAAAATGGTCTATTTTGTTAGAATTTATATATTTTTAGAAAATCTCTTACAGGACTCTGGAAGTAAGATATATCTTAGGAATCGTGAACTTACTGCTCTGTCAAGTAAGTTATTAAGTTTTTTAATTACATAAACATATATGCTTGACTTCAAAGATATTTGATTGGTCTCGTTGCGCTCGGCTAGATACAGCCGTCGTACTTGATAAATGCGGCAACAAATACTACGCCGATTTCGGCGTACCTGAGCTAGTCACACTGCAAACTGTCTGTGATGTGTATGTGTCAAATTTTTTATTAAATTTTGGGCATAATAAAATGCCAATTTGCGTAGTGAAACTGTGCAAAAAGTGATAAATAGTGACGATGTTTTACACACACTGCAATAAAAAGTTGCCGCATCCACGGAGCTATTGCTTTCAGGTAGGGCCGTATCTAGTCGAGCGCAGCGAGACCAATCATTTATCTAATGTTTGACTTGTTTATCAAAACAATGCATATTTATGAAGATTGTAAATGATTGTACAAAAACTTAAAACTAACTTATTAAACTGGGATCTGAGACATTCTACATTTAAGTAAGTAAACATTTCTAACTTAAATTAAAAAATAATTAATAGCTACAAATTCTAACTTTGGTAAAAAGATAACTCGTGGTGATGTGTATATTATGTGCTAAAATATAAGTAGATAATAATGAATATAAATTGTATATAATGAATGATCAATAACTAACACATAAGTGTCTCATACGTAATATAAATGTTATATAATACAATAATATATTAATTATTATGTTTAATTTTGTATAATAAAAAAATATTAAGAGCCTCTTCCACCATCTCTGAGTAAAGTGTCAAGTAGGCTAACCGTCATTCAAAGTCACCGGTAAGAAAATGTACGACTTTCACCATCATCGAGTAGAATTACTCAATGGGTAATTTAAATGAACTTGAAAAGTAAGTAATCGACACTTTACTTGTAGTTGATGAAAGAGGCCCTAATTATAATATGTTATTTTTAAAGTTCTTAAAGAAAAGTCAAATATGATGTCATCTAAAACGAATGATTCAAAAACCAGACCCACCTACACTACACATTGTTTATATCATGATTTAGTTTTGACTTTAACTGCGAAGTTAGTCACAGTCACTCTTAAAAATAATCAGACGAATAAATGCATAGAAATCGAAGTAACATTTGACTTACTTATTTAAATTGGAATTGATTTAAGTCAAAGTAAACCAATTTAAAATCAATTCTTGTTAGATGGAAATCAAAAAGATCTCTATATTTTCCTACTTTCTACTGAGTGTATATTTTTATTTTTTTCATTACAACATTCATATTATAATCAAATTAAAATTAACCTACTGAATCAATATTAAATTGAGAAATGAAATATGTACTTAATTAGTGAAATTACACAATGCAATATAAAAAATAAAATTTAAATTTAAAATTACATATTAAGGGTATTTTGAAAAAACTTTTTGTAGTCGGACGTTTTTATTTTACAAAATTAGTGAAACGGAGGACAATAGTGTCTCATCTTTTTTTTTTTTCACTGAAATCGAATTTAATTTTAAAGTGAATTGAGTAGAAATTTTACGTAGAAAAGTAGAAAACAAGCATTCATATTATAATTTGGTCGGTTTCTCCTTTAAGGGATTCCTCTTTTCACCGTAATGCGGCGAATTGGACGATTGGCCCACAGTCCTACTGCCCCACGTCGTGCGTCTCGTCACGGGGTTATTCTGACACAATTTCAATAGATTCCCGTACGCCGCTCTATATTGTCTATTGGTCGCCGCATAAATGAGCGGATTGATGACACTGGAGGCCCAAGCGAGTATGGAGGCTATGATGTGGAGCCAAGGGTACCTGATGCTGTCCACGGCCACGTTCATGATCATGAGCGGGAGGAAGCAGGCGAGGAAGCAAAAGAAAATTGTCATCATCAGGGTCGTCAGACGGGAGTCTTCTTCTTTCTCTTTGGCCGTTTGTCCGCTCAGTTTGCTGTTAGAACAAACAGAAAATCAATTGTGGATTCAAGACATTGAGGATAAAATGTTTGCTTCCCAAAATTCAAGCGTAACCAGAATTTTGTTGTATGAAAAATAGTTCTAACTGTTAATTGAGAAGATGTTGGTCAAGAGCAATACACATCTTTTAATAAAAAAAAAAAAGAATTAAAACGGAAAATATTAAAGAAATCAAAGGTATAAGCGAAATAAGAGTCCCATCACCCGCTAAACTTTTGATATCTCACCCACATACACACCTTCTCCCCTCTAGCTTTCTCTTGCTCTCTCTCACTCGCCAGTATATGCACGAGTAGGACACGATTATGACCACACACGGCAGCGCGAAACCAAACACGAACAGATACTTCTTTGGAGACCTTCCTTCGGCGTCTTTGAGTATCGTACAAGAGAAGGTGTACGGGTCTAAGCCCAGTTTTCCCCAGATTTCAAGAAGAGGCGGGACCTGAAAAAGATAATAGGTTATGGTTTTCTCTATGTCTATGTATCTCTCCTCTTGATCAATCCCTCGGGAACAGTACTTCTTTTCTGGGAGAAAGGTACCCTGTGTCCTTTTCAGTATCCCTAAAAACGTATATGCAAAATTTCATGATGCGAAGCGAAACAAACAAATATAAGAAACTCACTTTTGCATTTATTATATCAGTTAGAATGCTTTCGTTGGTTAGTAGCCACATAAGTAAAAAAATATTTAAAAATCAATATGAGGAGCAATATTATTGGCCTCGTTTTCTAAACACACATAACTACTGTGCAGTAAAACTGAAATAAAACTAACAAATATTGAATGATAAAACAAATAGGCGTTCTGGATTATATGGTCTGGGGGAGATAGAAATAGTTCATTGCACTTCCACATTTGTGGATTCCATTTTAATTGCACTAAATCGGAGCATCCCGGTTACGAACTAGTGCATCACTTTAGTTCTATAGTGAATACATGTATGGAGGTACATACTAGAATAAGGTTGTGTACACAAACTCTAGTGTACAATCCTAATAATAATTAAAAAGATTATAATAATGTAAATGCCTGCGATTTCGTCCGTAATGAAAAATAAAAAATATAACACCTGATACATAACATAACATATGATATATAACATCTTTATCGCTGTGAAGACAGTGGTGTCCAATTATTTTATATTTTTAGACGATCCCTCACGAACCCGACATATTTTTTCAGGTTAAAAAGTACCTATACTATACTAATATGTGAATCCTGGTAATAATAATCACGTTTTTGTGTGAAAGAGTAACAAACATCCATTCACAACCTCACAAACTTTCGCATTTATAATATTAGTAGGATGTAGATGCGATTGCGATATTTTATGACAGTGGATGTATAAGATGTTTTGTACTGTTTCACACACAAACTACTGTCGGATTTCCTTAAAACTTTACAAATTTACAATTCAACCACCTTCACGACTCAGTACTCAACCGGTCATATTGAAATTTTGCATACACAAAAAGGAAAAAATCGTAAAACTTTTTTTGTAGTAAGTAGTATCGTATGAACTGCTTTTAAATGCGTTTTAGGATTTTTGGGTTAACTGTCACGTAACTGTACTTAAGTGAAAGTTAAACCTAAGTTTTAAACCAAAGTTTGAATTAAAATATATCTTTTTACTTGACAGACTACAAGTTTAATTATTTAGTTATATTCCTCGAGCCTATTGCTCATTGCTCATGACGAGAGCGTTTAAAACTTTATCGCTTTCATAATTAATTACGGCCAATGTTTATGTCCCTGGTGATACCCTGAGTCTGACGCAACGACATAATGTGGCCACTCGTAACTGCTTAATATAGTATAGAGTGTATACCAGTAATAGTTTTATATTAATGCAACAATTTCACCTAATTGCTATTAATGTTTGCTCGTAAAGTGCATCATTTTGTGTTAAGCCCAATTAAGAGTTACGACAGTGTTGCCCAATGCGACTGCGCCTGTTATCACGCATTTCAACACTTACAATTTACAAGGGGCGTTAAAAATTTAATGAAAAAAACTCACCATGAATCCAAATGACGTGACCCATATCAATATTAGCTGTATCCATATCTTGACAGTGGTGTATATTTGTGAATACATGTCGTAATACGCAATAAGGGTATATCTGGAACATTGAGACCATTATTAGTGAGTTGTGAGTTAGTTCAGTTTATAATAAAAAATACTGCCTTTAAGGGACTGAGCATTATTTAAGAGACTTTAAGAGACTGAGAATATTGCCCCTGAAATAAGTAATTTTGTTTTTAATCTATCTATAATTAGCTTCAGAGCATGATCAGAAGTTTTCCAGCGTTGAATACATGAATTAGCGAAGAGTTTAAGGGCCTCTTTCACCAATTAGCCGCCAATTAACGTTAACTTGTAACTAAACAACACTTTACTTGTAGTTGGTGAAAGAGGCCCTAAGAGTTTATTTTATGTTTTTTTTGTACCAATGTGTGAGTTAAATAGTGGGAGTCACTAAAAATTTGTATACTCAACAACAAATAAAAAGAAAACAATATTGAAATATACATTAACAATTATTGGGATAAGCAAATTATTTTTCAACTAAACAATGGTTTGTTAAATTTGAATTATTTTAACATTAGTTTAAGAATAACTTAAGACATAACTTGTTCATAGTCGCAGAAGGCGTCGTCGGCTCATTAAAGCTCTCTCGATTTATGTAGGCACTGCTTGTGAGATTGCGGGGATCTGTGTGCATGGAGCAAGCATCCATTAATTTATCTAATCCCTATGCTTACTTTCCCATGCTAGATAAGCACGCGTTCATGGTTCAAAACGGCAGCGGATGACGCATCCCACTTGATCATGTATGCCGCGGTAGCGATTAAGGCTTTACCTTATGAAATGCAAGAAACCCCCGCCTTCTATCTAACCCTAAGGAGATTAATACTTAGGAAAACTCGTGGTAGAAGACCTTGTAATAAGATACGGTCAGGAATTGAACTCCGGACCTTTCAATTGCACATTTTTGTCAACTTAATAATAGAACCATGTCAAAGCATTTTCAAAAGACTTTCAAAAAAGGACGAGGTTCTCAATTCGACTGTATTTTTTTTAATGTTTGTTATTTCAGAACTAAGAAGTCAGAACCGTCGACTATAACACAAGCAACGCCATAAGTGCTACAAATGCGCTGCCGACCATAGTAGGATTAAGGATAAGGGAAAAGGATGGGAAGGGGAAGGGGTAATGGGCTCTGGCATCCCTTAATAGGCTTTGGGTAATGGGTGAAACGATTTTGATAATTCTTTTTTATTTGAAAGATTGTGCTTCCCGTGTGGTCCCATTTCAATTTGGTCCGGTTCTCAAAATGGCATCCATGACAAAACGTGTTGAAATCGGTTGTCAGGCAGGTTGACAATCCTCGTGATGACAGATGGATCCTGTCGCCTATATTAATATTACATACTAGCTGGTGCCCGCGACTTCGTACGCGATGATAAATTAAAAATATAAAAGCAATTACAACGCTTGACAACTTGTTGCTATAACACATTGGTCAGGCGTTAGTTACAGTTTTATATTTTAGATAATCCTTCTGGAACATTACTTTTTTCTTGGATGAAAAATCTATGTCCTTCCTGGTGTCCCAGACAATGTGTATGCAAAATTTCATGGTGATCGGTTCAGTAGTTTTGGCGTGAAAGCGAGACATACAGAGTTACTTTCGCATTTATAATATTAGTAAGGATAGTAAAGATAAGGATGTTTCGTCATCATGCTGGGCGCAATTACTTTCGTAAAGGAGGAGGCATAATATAGTCTATCTATCACTTTTCAATATATACTCTGAGATTAACTTTGTAATGTGTTGTAAAGTATCCCTTTCGCTTGGCAGAGGCAAAAAACAAATCCCCATGTCCAATACCATGGAGTGTCAGTCTGTTTGGCGAAACAGTGGACTCTTTGTGCGTCCGGGTAGTGACCCGCCCTCATCAATGGGTTTATTTTTATACAATGCAACGCGCGAGGCTGCAAGTAAAGAGAGATTGCCAACAAAACATTCAATTATGAATAGGTTTCCTAATCAAATATCCAAAAATTGTTCTAAGAGTTTATCGTATGGGGCTCGCATTAATTTTTATACTCTATTGTGGCAGGCAAATGTTTATAAAAAAAGCAAGGCACATGTTCCTTTATTCTATTTATGTAAATAATCAAATATGTAACTACAATTGCAGTGATAATATAAACAAGAGCCAACAGAGACCACCTGAGTCGGATTATATGTTTTCCTCAAAAAATACTAGTATTTTTGTCTTTATATTCTTTTCAACCAACTTCCAAAAAAGGTTCCCAATTCGTGTGTTTTTTTTTTAAATATGTTTGTTCCCTCATAACTTTCGACTGGGTGAAACGATTTTGATGATTCTTTTTTTATTTGAAAGCTGGTGCTTCCCGTGTGGTCCCATTTGAATTTGGTCCAGTTCTCCATGAGAAAAACGGTTTGAAGTCGGTTTTTTTTTGTTAAAAAGAGTTATTTTATGTAAAGATCTTCACAGTCTGATGATGGTCGCTTTATTACCACGAGCAACATGATTAGGAGGATACTTTTTTCATGTTAATGTAGGAAGGCAGGCCGACTGTCCACTTGATGGTAGGCTACCGTCTTCTACCGGCTGTTGACCATAGAAGGATTTAGGACAAGGGATAAAAGAAGGTACTGGCTCTGGCTCTAACGACAATGTCGCTCAAAAGTTTGCATATTTCACTACGCGTGATTATGCGTATATATTATCTTTTTAATTAGATAAAGACTTTAAGGCGACATCTTTATCTTGTTTAACAATCTATCATAATTATGATGAAAACAGAAGCTTAATAAACTAATCTATACTATTATATAAAGCTGAAGAGTTTGTTTGTACATGCTCATCGCAGGAACTACTGGTTCGTATTGAAAAATTATTTTTGTGTTGGATAGTCCATTTATCGAGGAAGGCTATAGAGAACGCGGACAAAGTCGCGAGCACCAGTTAGTTTATAATAATTAAGTAGATACATATCTTTTAAAATTATCCTATAGGTATCAAGTTTATTGTCTTTGAGAGTCTACTTACATACAACAACAGCACAAGTGCTGATATTTTATTTTATGCTGATATACAAGTGATGGAATATGATAGATAAGTGATGGTATACCACAATTTTTACACTGTTTAATTTATCTTTTATACCCACAGTTATTGTTGGTAAGTCAGTCATCCGCTCATAGTTTGTATTTTAAATTCATAGTCCGATTTCAATGAGCTGTACTATTTATGTATTCGCAACGCACCTTGTATGTTTTATATGTTAACAAAAAACATCTCTATTAACATATCAACTATAGAGTACAAGCTATTAATTGACTGTACAAATAGTATAGTACCTATCGCCCAGGCTTGAAAAGTTGATTTAATTTTAAACTAGCGACCCGTCTCCGGCTTCGCACGAATGAATTTTTTTCCACAAATCATATACCCAAACCTATCTCGTTTATCGCTCTTTCCTTTATTGAAAACCGTATCAAAGTTCTTTGGGTGGTTGAGAAGAAGTTCGGAAAAAGGGTTCGGGCTTTAAGAGCAATAATTTTCTAGTTCAGGGGAATAAGCAATTTTGAGGTGAAATTAAGAAAGTGAACTTTGGAATTTGAGCGTTTATAGTTAATCGTGTGTCGCGGTTAACGCATGACTTAACTGTAATGGTGTGTGTACACTAACAGGCAAAAGCCATTTTCTAATTATTGTTCGTGAGATTGCCAGCACTTTGTAATTGAAATATCTTCATTTAGTTTGACAGTGAAAGTAAGTGGGTCGCTTGTCTTGTGTGTCAATAATTCCATGGACTATTCACATACCTTATTCTAATATCAAAATTGGCACCGTACCTACTTACTTTCAACCTCTAATATTGGAAATATATTCCGACCAGTAATATTGGAAAATTATGGGACACGCCTAATATGGACATTTTGCGGCTGAGATGATCTTGATTTTGGTTTTTATTTTTAGGTGAACATTTTTTTTAACAGAGATGGGTTTGCTCTTGGCCAATATTCAGCTGTGTAGCGAAGATGAGGCCTATGATGTAGCGAGCTCACCTAGAAGATACCTTGGTACTTTATTATATTTTATTTGGGATAACACACTCAACAAAAATAAAAATAAATCCATTAAAGACTATTATTTTTATATTCCCCTTGATCTAGAAACTTTGAATAGATTTGGGTTATATGAGCTCGCAAATCCCTTAAGAATAGTACTTTTTCTGTGTAAAATGTACCTACTAGCCCTATGTCCTTTTCTTTATCCCTTACAAATTGCAAATCGGTTGAGAGTTGATTTTAAATTTGGTGTACTGTTACTTCAGTGTTATTTCCATGACATTAGTAACCCTCAATCTGATGCACAAAGTAGTTTGCGGGATACTCAACCCCTCCGCAACTTACAGCAGATATAGCGTGTTTGGGATCAATAGAATCAGTGAACATAGTAATGCTTCAATATTACGCAAGAAATAAAGCATTTTTATTGGTGCTAATAAACAAAACGATTAAAAATTTCAATGCACCCTCAACTATCGCTCATTGAAAAAGGAACCGAGACACATTTTAAATTGGACAGCACGATGCATTAATATTAATGACATTCCTGCATTATGGTATATGGTAATAGATGGTAATATTGTTGATCTAAGAGTCAACGAACCTGAGTGGTAATCGTGAGCGTATTTACGATACGCAGTTAGAACGAGACGCGTAAGTATCAATCAACTCAACAATACTAACAGTTGCATTCGGTTATAGGTGTTTATTTATTTGCTTAGATAGACTATCTGCTTGTGCTGGCGTGTATACAGCTTCATTGGAGCTCCTAAGCATAGCACGCAATAGTTATATTGAAAGTCTTAGATAATAATTACATTTGCGAACCCTATGTTATACTACCTTGACATTCAATGTGTATTTGATTATAATCCCATTTTTAGTTCTCGAATTTAACGCGTTTAACTAAAGAAACGAACTCTTCAGCTTACATTACTAGCTGAAGTCCGCAACTTAGTACGCGCTGTAGTTAGATTTTTGAAAAGCCCACAGGAACCTAACACAAAACACAATACATCATCGCCACGCCTGAGATGCAAGATAAAGTTACCTGTTAATTGTGATGGCCACCATAGATAAGAGCGATACAGCCTCGTTCCCGTAGAACACGAAGGCAAACATTTGACACAATGTTGGCCCCAACACCCACTGCTCCTTTATGTAACGACTCGCGGTAAGGGGCAGATTGATCCCGCAGAAGAGTAAGTCCGAAACGCACAGCGAAAGCACGAACATAGTCGTCACGTGGCCACGGAGTTTCGGGTGCATTAGCAGAGCTACGGTCGTTATTGAGTTACCTGGAAAAGATTAAGCGTAGGTGAATTTTCAGGACGAAGAATTGCAAAAAAGATATAAGATAAGATGTCACACAGGTTGACAGGTAGGCCATCGTCACGTCACCCATAAAAGAAATACTAAAGGTGCTGCAAGTGAGCTGTCGAATGTCGACCATAGTAGCAATGAGGAATAGGCACTTACTCAAACACCGAAACACCGAACTCAGCACAAGTGCTGTCATTTCATGCAAGTTATTCGGAGAGGAAATCGAATCTGAAATCTCTGATATAGCAGACCTACCTCTGAACCAATTGGTCGTCTTATCACAATAATCAGAGTTCGTATTGAGGTTTTTGAAGATGCAGCTTTTTAATTAGCCTTTTATTACCCTAGGAAATGCGTTATGCATACACACACTCACACACACACACACACACACACACACACACCGTCCGAAGGGGGAGTAATTAACTTGTGGTATTCGGCAGTATAATATTATTAGCTTATTAAAAATGATACTCTACTATTGCCATAGTGACAAATGCCTACTTTTAAAGAGGTATAATAGAATTAGCGACACACATTAATCTGTAGTAGGTCAGAAATCATCTCACGCAGAGATAAACTATGACACTTTAGCAGAGTTAAATTTAAACAAGCAATCAATCAACAATGTTTTAGGTACGTACATATTTTATAATTTTTGAGTTTAGTGACAGAAAATATTGTTTCTGTTAATATGTACATTTCATGGGGATTCGCTTTTATGATTTGCCCTTTGTTAAGTTTATTGTCATATTGATTGATAACACATCCCCTTTGTTAAGGGTTTACAAAATATTATGTATAGTTGAATGTACTGTTCATAAGGTTGGGTAGAGATTTAATCCTACTTCTATACTAATACCATAAAGAGAGAAAATTTGTATGTTTGAAATGAATAAACTCAAAAAAAACTGGAACGATTCGGAAAATTCTTTCACCTATAGATAGCTGTTGCACGCGACTTCGTCCGCGTAACTTTATAAAATTATTAATAGCCTATGTTACTTGCTGATAGTGTACACTATCAAGCCTTTCTATAGGTGAAAGAATTTTCCGAATCGTTCGTTTTTTTGAGTTTATTCATTACAAACAAAATATGGGCTTATTTTCTCTTCTCTTCTCTTAATCTTAATCTTCTCTCTTTGTAATAGAAGTATAGAAGTAGCAATGCGAAATTAATTAACAGATTAATGATCAATTTGATCATATAAGGGGTGTGAAGCAATTAAGAAACTGCGTCGCTGCATTTTATTTGATCAATAAATATGTATCGATGTTTTCGTATCGGAGTAATTGCCATAGATTAACAGAGATGTAGACAGTTTAGTAGATTTAAAACGTTTATGGCCAAAAAATATATTAGTTACAGCCAAAGAAGAACCCTTTTTAAAATTGACCTCGTTTGGAGGTGGTAATTTTTATAAATACAAATTTAAGAGGTTCTTTAGTCAATCAATTTTATTTTATCAAAACATTTACCTAGACGCTATTTGTTAAAATTACTTTTACTAATTATGTATATATATATAACGAATTATATATATAACGAGTTACTTAGGTACTCGTCAAAATATAGTAATTAGTCCATCAATGTATAGAATAACATAAACTAAAACTATCTCGTAAAGGGGAGGGTTTTATGAGGGGAGCGAGTCTTTTTAACTAGTCAGTTTTGTCAAATTACTCAATGGATTTTTATTGGGTTTTTTTATCATTGCTTACATTTTTGTCGCTAAAACATTAATAATTAGATTTTTCTCTATGAAAAAATTCCATGACATTCAGTTAAGTTTATATTATGTATATTTAATTACTACCAAAAGGTAGTAATTAAATATACATAATATGACGCGCGGGCGAAGTCGCATGTAAAACATGCGACTTCGCCCGCGTAACTATAAAATATAGCGTCTATATGTTACTCTCTGATCATGCTTTAGGTGAATAATTTTTTAATATCGGTTCAGTAGTTTTTGAGTTTATTCATTACAAATATAAATATATTCTCTCTTTATAATATTAGTATAGATTCGGATTAGTAATATATTAGTAGATAGGTAAAATTTCACCTCGATGGTGAGGCAGAGTCTGCCATGTCTGTAACAGTCTAATCTATGTTGAGAAGGAGGCGTGCACACAAGCGTTCCCCATAGAGCCGTTAATTGCCACAACATTGGACATGTGATGTTGTGTGACCCTCCTGATGGTCACGAAATAGTGATGAATGTTTGTTACAAATACTTTGCTATTATTAATAGTTAGTGCTAATATTAAAAGATCAATATAATGTTTATTATTAAGTACTAAACACTGTCTTTGCATATTTTCATTGTTAAAATTTCGAATAAATTACCTTATTGAAATGTTTCCACTTGTAGCTACAATAAGGGTTTCATAAAGGATTTTTTTGTATGAAATAAACCTAGTGAATTTTGCATATAATGTAGGTAGCTAAGTTAAAACGTAGGTGCCTAGTGGTGTACGATACGCATGTAAGCAATGAAAGAGTGTATTGAGGGCAGGCGTGACCGTTGCGTGACCACGAAGAGGATGTTCTTGCTCTGGCTTTGCGATAAACGCGTGATTATTTATCGCATGCATTGACCATAGACAATGCGTTGTTATATTTTCAACAACACACTATTATATGACTTTTAAGCATTGATGCTTTTAGAAGCCGAGTAAAAATCAGAAATAACAGTGCCTAGAGTCAGCGAAGAGATGCGCTGGCCGAAGGAGAAAGTCGTAACTCAGAAATATCCGAGAGTGGACTTGGGATTGCCTTGGTTGAGCGGTTGGTTTAGGAAGTTGACGGCTAACCTTCAGGACTGAAGAGGCACAGAGAGAAAGAATCAAGGGTCGATGGTGATCGCCCGACGAGAAACGAAATGTGCGTGCATGTAATGTCAACAGTGGAGCCGCTTGATATGAAGTCCTCAGATATAATGTATAATGTGGATAGGTACCATTGAAGTCTAGCATCTAGTGATAGTGTGTTGATCGACTAAAGAATCGATAAAAACGAACATCGAATGCATTTGGAGATCGATTTTGAATCGATGTTTGTTTACACAGCTGCTCCGATTCGATACTCGCTCAAGCATCGAATGGTTGGAAATATGCCGTTTGATGTCCGATTACGAGGTAGCACTTAGCGTTTTATGTTGCGTCCGTGTTAAGTGACCGATTGTTGGATGCTTTCTAACGATAGCGGGCGTTCTAATTCTTTTTATTCTCTTCTCGCTATATAAAAAAGAGATGTGGGGAGCATCGACAGATTCCTATACAAATACCACATTGTTATTTACCCGTCGCATCGTCTGTAATATTATAAAGACACAAGATTTGTATTTATATCTATATTTTTTGTTTTTAATGAATTAACTCAAAAACTACTAGACCGATTTTGGAAATTCTTTCACCTATAGAAAGCTGCATTATCAGCGAGTAACATAGGCTATATTTTATAAAGTTACGTGGGCGAAGTCGCGTGCAACAACTAGTCCCTAAATTATAATAATCAATAGTATGCCCTGGAATAGATTGAGTGACTACAAATATCTCTAAAAAAGAGTTGGTAACAGATTATATTGAGTCCTATCCTAATTGTAGAATAGATTGAGAGCGATGACTATCCCACTCCTATGCTATCCTATGCGTGTGTTTTGATAGTGGTGTCACTACGTATCGGCAACTAAACGTTTCTGATAAACAAACAACATTTTAACACTTTCCTCGAATAAATGGCGCGAACGCTTAGTATACGATCAACAAGAGTTAGCCGATACTGTAAACATTGTGCTATTAATCAGTATATAATATTTAAAAGTAAACTTACCAACAACTCCGACTACGCTAAAAATACAGGCGCATACAGCGGCCATTATCGTCGCTTCGCGCGGATAGATTATAGCCAGTGTGGAGTTATGGAGTTCCATTTTTAAATATAAACCTTTTCTTATCGATAAAATAATTCACGGCAGCACTGTCGCCTCACTGCGCTTCAATTTCGAAGCTTTTCTTGACATTGTCTTTTTTCAAAAGGGAATTTTTCGTTAAGTCCTTTTACGTGTCATTCGGGGTTTCTGGTTCTTGAACGAATCTGAAATAGAAAACTTAAATTAAAATATTTTTCTAATACTTATTGTAATCTTATATTTATAGTGGAATTATCTGCTATCATCAATACTAATAATAAATCTGTAAGTGTAGGTATTGTATGTATTGTATGTTCTTCCCTAACTTAGATAAACACTTAGATGTACAGACAGGACATAGGACAGGCTACTTTTTCTTTTTCAACGTGGACGAAGCCGCGGGCACCAGCTAGTAATATAATATAATTAAACCAAATATTGATATAATCTATGTCAAATTAAGTATTTGAAATAAACATTATAACAACACGTTATTTCATCTAATTACAAAATACAAATTTGCGATACGATATTTTTTTAAAACATTGCAAAGTTTTTTTTTAAATGACGCGTGCGTCAAGACAGTATCATCACATACAGCCAACAGACTGACAAACATTTCAATCTCATGATCGTTCTCTTTGTTTAGATGAAAAACTATGAAAGTGGTTTCTATTTAGTAAAATGGAACGTGAAGTCACGCAGTAAGCCAATGCCAACATGGATTTCCATCATGAAACACTGTGCACATGGCTGCGTATGGAGATCACTACTTACATTACATACATACATAATAATAAGACTTTAGTAAGTAATGTATAAAATATTTAAAAAAACCATACTTCAACACAATTTTTACAGTTATTTTCATGATATTTTATACTTACTAGCACTATACTGAGTGATCGAGCATCGCTCGCTTGGACAATGAAAAGTTTAAAGTTTTTTACATGTAAGAAAGAAAGTCTATGAAACATTATAGAAAAAAAATTAAGAATATGTACTTGAATTAATAATTCAAAATATTATATAACGGGCAAGCGGCACTACTTTTGCAACCATTCCATTAAAAAAATTGCCAAAAACAAATTTTTTCGAAGATAAGACCCCGACAGATCTATTTCTAGACCTAAAAAACCCCTAACCCTAGATTTTCATCAAAATCGTTAGAGCCGTTTGCGAGATCCTCGTGGCATAGAAGAATTCCTCGTTTAGTGTTATAAGATATGATTATGTCGTCCCAAAATTACATCCTAAACAATATTTCTGTACCGTATTACTAGATATTATATTATAGATATTAGCAAGCACTCTATCCGAAGTGTCGGACACCCATCGCCCCCCTCATCGACAAGTTCCGAACTGAATACAAACAGTTGTTAATAAAGCAGTTAATGAGTGATGCCCTCTTAAGCATCGGACATGCCTGCATCCTTATTAGCGATATTGCTTCTCAGAAGGTCGCCTCATACTGCATTTCATTTCATTTAAAAACACCGCTAACAACTTTAAATACCTATATTTGTTTAGACTTGAGACTTTGATTTTAGTCTGTGTGCATTTTTTTTTTAAAACAAAGGGAAATGCTAGTTTAAATTTGTATCAAGTATCAACCTGTGTAGTAAAAATATAATCGGGATTTTTTTTAAATAATCTAATAAAATGAAAGAATTCTAATATACAAAATTTACTCTTTTATATATTACTAGCTGGCGCCCGCGACTTCGTCCGCGTTGAAAGAAAAAAGTAGTAAGTTCGTGTTTTAAATGTTTATCTAGTAAGTTTCATGAAATCAGTTAATTCGTTTAAGACTTATAGAGGAATATACATACATATAGTTAACTACACTTACATATTTATTATTAGTATATCTATACTAATATTATAATGAGGACAGATTTGTTTGTTTGAGTTGAATAGGCTCCGAAACTACTAGACCGATTTGAAAAATTCTTTCACCTATAGAAAGCTACATTATCAAGGAGTAGCATAGGTTATATATTTTATAAAGTTACGCGGACGAAGTCGCGTGCAACGACTAGTATAATATATAATATTTATATATATTGACTGATTGATTGAAATTGATTAGTATAGATAAAGATACGTGGACGAAAAGCGAGCAAACGCTAGTTATTGTATCAATTATAAACAATAAGAGCCGATCAATTTATTGAACTAATTGTTTGTTAATTAACTAAGAGTGTTGACAAGAGTAATATAAGGTATATAATATTGATAGTTTAGGTAGGTACAGTAACTATAGGGTAAAGCGCGAACACGTCACTGGGAACGCGACGAAATTGACAGGTTACGTCAGTAATTTGATAAAATGTTTGATGGACTAATTAGCTAATCTACACTTTGTGTGTCGCGCACTTAATAATATTACCTAATTTTCTAATTTTTCTATTTTCACTCCATTTTCACACAAATTTGTTTACGAATTTAATAAAAAAAATAAGAATTAATATTTTTTTTATTAACAATTCTTTTTAGTTAAGTTATTTATTATTAATGTGCAATTCTTAGTTATATGTTTTAATAAAATTAATTAATATCTTTTTTTATTAAGAATTGTACCAGTGTAAAAAAAAGGAAAACCCATAAATTTTTTAAACTCAACAGAAGTGTGTAAAGTAAAAACCAAGTAAAGTTATTGTCAAGGAAAGAAACTGGCATATAAGATACACTTAGCCTAGATTTTTTTCTATAGTAACTATAACTAGTTAGACTAACCCGTTTAGATCTAGTACTTTCTCAATACTATCTATAATTAAATATGTAAAAACTTCTCTTAGTGCCTTTAAATATTAAGTACCTATACCTCTATAATTTATTACAATACTAGCTGGTGCCTGCGACTTCGTCCGCGTTGAAAAGAAAAAAGTAGCCTAACTATATCCTGTGTCGCGTACGTCTAAATGTTTATCTACCAAGTTTCATGAAAATCGGTTACATACATACATACATACAATACGGATTTATTATTAGTATTGATGATTTATTATTCATGCATTTTATTTTTTTACTTATAACATAGGAATAAATATGATTATTATTATTATTTTTCTACTTATTATTTTGCCTAAATGGCAGTGAAAAACGTACAGAACAGAAATCTATAATTAGCTTACTTCCAAAAGAACGAATCTGACAAAAATACGGATAATAAGATTTCGATATTATTAAAGCGTCTATTTATTCCGTATAAATAACCACACACTATAAAGCTATGAAGATAGTGGTTACAATCATTCAGCTGTCGCAATGTACGATATAAAGTCCTCCCCTCGGAATATAAGCTCGTCCTTTGTGCCTCAACTCACCCCTAGTTTGTAAACTGTAAATCATTTCTATTGAGACGTAAACTCTGCAAACAGAATGGACTGTTTTAGCCTTACACGTGTAGAACGTTACCACGCTACGTATGAAGGTTCCTACTTCTACTTCTAAAATGTGGAGGTTTTTAGAAGCTCAACTAAAATGTTATCAGTTATCACCAAAGAGACTTCATTGGCGTTTCACCGAATTATTATAATTATTAGTATGGATTCGCCTGCGGCTTCGCACAAATTAATACACAAACGAGGTAGTGTTTAACGCTCTTTCGATTGGTGAAAACCGTATAGTTATCTAAATTCGTTGGGTATAGTTTAGAAGAACTGTGGGTGGACTTGTGACGAAAATATTTTGTTTTCCACTTTCTCATTTCCTGGCTTTTCAAGGAAAAATTGCTGATGGTGATACAGCCATTATCGTCCGGGAGATAGCGACACGATTGGTTGCTATATTTGCGCAAGCCTGGTTTTTTTTTTGTTTGTCGTGATAATATAGCCTATCAAAAAAATGAACTCCTGCCATCTCAATTGCGGGACAACAAGTGGCTGTGATATGTCAAAGGTGTTAAAAAAAATTGAGTGAATGTCAAAAATACGCAAAGCTGAAACTTTACATATTGTTTATTAGCAATCTATTAAGGAAAAAAAACACCTCCTGCCACCTCTAATGTCGAACAACAAACTTCTGCCATCGACATAAAGGAATGTATCATGGATTTTCGTGCATGACTATTTTGCTCCTGCCGACGCCATGTTCTGTCAAATGGCTGGCAGCATAATTTTTTTCACATTCTTAATTATCAAACTAATGATTTTAAAAAAATTCAGCTTTGCGCATATAAGTCAATTTTATTTTATTTTTTAACATTTTTATGTCGATGGCAGGAGCTTATTGTTCGAGGTTAGAGGTGGCAGGAAGTGTTTTTTTTCTATAATGAACTGCCAATAAACAATATTTAAAGTTTCAGCTTTGCGCACTTTTGACATTCCCTCATTTTTGCTAATAAGGGTTGTCCCGCTGGTGCGCCGGCAGGAGTCGATTTTATGTTTAACAAGGGTTAATATGACACAAAAACCATATAATAAATGTTGCGCAAATGTGTCAAAAATCAGTGTCGCTATCTCCCGTACTATTAGAAGAACTACTAAATCCACATCTTCTTAACAACAGCATCTCACACAATTTACACAGCCTGGAGCTCCTAAAGTATTGACCTTAAAGTTAAAATGAATACATCCAAATTCCAAATTTGTAGAAATTTGTATGTAAAAACTTTTTCAGAAGCAATCATAACGTTATTCGTACATATATTCGCGATAAGAGCAAAAACTTGAAAAAATATTTCCTACGGTTATTATAAATATATTGACCCAGTCAGTGGCGACGTATTTACCTGTTTGTATGTCTAGTTAGATGAAAGTGTCGTCTTATTCATAATAATTACGTGTTCAAGTGAAATCAGGCGCAGTTACTCTTAAAAGCTATTAGCGCGTTAACTCTAAGGTCATTTGCACATTATCCTCTGATTCATTCTTAACCTCAAACCGGGGCCTTTCCATAACATCTACTTTATTAAAATTAAAAGGAATATTTAAAGGTAGTAAAAGAGATGCTTTTATTATTTAACATATCTAATATAGATATTATTCAACAAAGTCGCTATCTTCTGAAACATCTGTCTGTTCTGTCTGTTTCCCAGTTATCTTCTGAAATATCCAACAGATTTTAATAGGGTTTTTACTTTTAGAAAAACAAGGAAAGTAAAATAATTTGATTCAAAATTCCTGAGGCGAGGACTTCGCCGAATCTGCACCAATTTAATGTGTAGTTTAGAAATACTTGTCCTTTGCTCTAACAGTGAAGAGTATTTTCTAAAAAAGAAGAATTAAGATTGCCAATTCGCATTGGGTCGATGTGATTGACCAACTCCTATAATTTCTTAAATTGAAGAAAGCTTGTTCAGTAGTGGAACAATAAGCTTCATATTCCTTAGTAAGTTTCTCAAAATTGATATCTCAACTTAAATCTGGACCATCTCTTTCAAGCTTATTGCGCTATAAATTTTTGTAGCTCTAAATAACCGAACATATTTAAAATTGGAAGGATTTTTCTTAAATATTGTGTAAAATATGAAAAAAAAATAAAAGTAGCTGTCAAACTTTAGTGTAGAACGTAAGTTAATTAATAAGCCTAAAAACAAAAGTAGTTGACATGGAAAATTTTTAGTACAGTAAGTTTTTTTAGCAGTATTTTACTAATTTTTTTTCTCAGAAAATTGATTTTTTTTTATAAATCTGTCTGATTCAAACTTTTTTCCATATAGTCTATTATGCACTGTATTTTTATCTAACTTGTGGTTTTACCCTAAGAAGTCAAACTAGGCGACGAAAATAGTGCTTTTCAGCTAAGTCCTCGCCTTAAGTAATGCGGCAGCTTATTTTACACCGAGGCAACAGCGTGTTGCATGTTGCATGCTACAATGTCGCACGGTGTTGCTCCGTGTAAATGGGGCTTTATGGTCAGTTAGGTAAGTGTGTTGCTGTTTTATTTAATAGTGTGGATGACAGATCGAATTTTAAAAACAGATATAACAGACCTCAACTGGAATCATGACGACATTTGCCGTTGAATTTAAAAGTGGCCAGACCTACAAGAGCGGTTAACTATCTGCGTGTTGAATTTCCTTTATTCAAATGTAGTCCACGACATGACGTATCTGTTTGAAATATTGACGTGTTAAAGGCAAATTTATGAAAGTACAATTGTGAAATGCTAATACTATGACGTAATCCATCAGACAGCTGGACGCTAAAGCCCTCTTGTGTACAAGTGGGCAAGGTATTTTCGGATCGAGTAGATCAATACATTATGTTATGATTTCAATGATAACTTTAAAATTATGATTATACTATAAAGGCAATGATAAAAATGTCTTCCGTTCTTAAGAAATTAAGACTAAGTACTTATAAAACAATACAAAAATTTATTGTAAAAATTAAGTCTGTCTTAATTTAACTAAGGGAACAGATTGTTACAAGCTCTAAGCAAGCTCCAAGACTTTTTAAAATATGATATCATTGTTTACAAGCATACGATTTTTTCCCACTTAAGTCGATAGAGGTGTTTTTGAAAGGCGAAAGAAAAATATTAGTGAAATAAAAAAGAAATCCTTGATGGATGTAAAATTAATTAGTTACCGACAATGTAGATCATTGTAGCAAGATACCAAATTAAATTATATATAGATCTACTCTGTACTCCGAGTGTAATTATACTTTACTAATATTTGGGTCAGTTCACTACTCGATAATTAGCAAGATTTGAACGTTAGCGAAAATGATGTAATTAAAGTAACAACTGTTTCTATATGCAACACTGAACCTTATTGTAAAGGACGTAGATCGAGAATAGTAATTTGTGTTATATTGCCACACGTAAAAGACGATAATTTTCTGATATATACCTAACTATTCTACTAATTCCAATAATTTGTGTTAATTAAATATAGGCCAGTAATATATTAATTTGTAGATTACCACATAACGTCGTTTTGAAATGAAAATTGCTATAATAATGCACTTATTTGAGATACCAACATTTTGACCTTAGTGAATTAGTTCACTGCTTTCTAGCATCGGTACTTATATTATAAAAAAAACTGCTATGTGCTTATGAGCACTATTAGTTTTGACTCAATAGAATGTCTAGGATAAGTTTAATTTTTAATTATAGGTAGCCTAGCTAGTGGACACGCCCCATGCTTCCCCTGAGAATAATAATTATAATACAATATAGCCAATAATATTGTTAAAATCAATACAATTGTATTGCAGTATTTAATCAAATGGCGACTGTTTGTGATCAGTAATAAAGTGTGTGACAGATTTACGACATGGAACTAATTGAATCGTTATCTGTCTGTGCCTTTGCTATTGTCCACAGTAGCTTGGATTGGAGCCTATTAAAGTTGCATAGCTTTGTTTGACTTATTGAAGAAATTTTAGACTTATATTTTATATTATATATCACTACACTACATATTATAAAACGAAGTCTTCCGCCGCGTCCGTCTGTTCGCGATAAACTCAAAAACTACTGCACCGATTTTCATGCTGTTTTCAGTTTTCAACAATGGATAGAGTGGTTCTCGAGGAAGGTTTTAGTATATAATTTACAAAGTTACGCAGGCGAAGTCGCGGGCAGCAGCTAGTTTCACATAATTTTCTAATCTATGTCATTGTTAGCAAGCAGTAACTTTACACGATATTAAAGACATTTATCTAAGTAAGTACAGCCGAGCAGACTTTACGAAATAATCTTAGTCGGATTCTCTACATTATACTAAACTAGAGACCAGTCCCCGGCTTTGCATTCGCACGGATGCATTTTTTTGCAAATGCGAATACAATGTAAATATACATAAAATAAATCGGTTATCGCCTTTCCGTTCAGTGAAAACCGTATCAAAATACGTTTAGTGGCTTAGAAAAAGTTAATGGAGAAACACAGAAAACACAGACTTTAATATTATTTATAATAGGTAGGCTAGGTAGCCTAATACTATACATATAATACTATACTATATATATAGGTATTATGTACAGTAGCGAGACTAGCTGAACCCACACGTTTCGTTGCGACGTGCGCGACGCGCGTTGGGCGCCCGCTTTTGACTAAAATCGCGATAACTCTGCAAACATACTTATGTAAGATATTTAATATTTATGAATCATACAAATAAACTGTCACCAGAAATTCCTTTTTCCATAATAACAATCATAAAAAAAATAGTTCACAACTCGATTAAGTACCTGAGAGTCGACACATAATAGTTCATCCTTATGCATTTAGTTACTGATGTAATCGACAACAGATTAAATTACATCCGCCCTTTCCTATGCTCATTTAATTAGTTATTTATTTGTAAAAAATGAAAAAGTTAAAACAATAGACAAACGACAGGTGGACGGACACGTGCATAGACGTCTTTTACGAACTTTTTTTTTAATAAGAGTGCAGGGCACGGGTGCAACTGGCAGAGGGGTCGTGTGTTCCGTCTTGCATAAACATTTCTTTTATGTTTAGAACCCGTAACGACCTTCGTTTGTTGAATGGGTCTGGGCACTGGGTCTCCACACAACTATGTAGGAAGGATTTTTAACAAATCTAGTAATAATATTGTCATAAAAGGAATTACTTACAGTGTGTGTGTGGTGTGTGTGTGTGGGTGTGCGTGTGTTATTTAATTTTTTTATTTCGTTTATTTAATACAACTAGGTAAAATATTTACATTCTGGATAAGGTCTAGATTTTGATAATTGGGTTTAGGTATCAAAATTTTATAGGTAGTTTTAGATTTTTCAATTATTCGATATAAATTATAAAATAGTATTTTAAATAAATAATAGATTAATTATGATTAAATTCTTAATTTTAAATAGTACTTATTCATAAAATTAAATGCCAGATGCGTAGCCAGATGGCACAAAAAAAATTATAAACTAAAATTAATTGCCTCATTATAGCTAAGTATTAATTAAAAATATAGTATTTGAACTCAGTATTTAAATAAAAAGGAATCTATAGGTACTTATAAGTAAGCTGCAAACAGGTTTAAGTGTTTTATAAATATTTCAACTCCGAGCAAAGCCGGGGACGGGTCGCCAGTACAAAATAAAGTTAGTACGCAACTATTAGCTGCGGTGTTTACTATAATTAAAAGAATTTCATTAGAGAGGTGTTATGTTTATCGTTATTTATTAACATGTAATGTAATCAAAATAAACAATAAAAAAATATTTGATACAGTAAAAATATAAGTAATGCGTAACAAAAAAAAATTACTTACAGATAATTTGTCTCGTTAAAAAAAACGAGATTTTCCACACTAACTCACTAGTTAAAAGTCCACTGCACAAAAAGTTAATAAATAAACTAAATAATCCTCTAATAAAACTTACGCGCCGAAAACAAAAGTGACTGCATGAAGCTACACAACACTAACTCCGCGCGCGCATCAACACAAACTGACACAAACAATTAACAAACTAAAATTGTCAACAGTGTTGCCAAGTCAGTAAAACAAAAATTGGCCACACACTATTAATGCCCTAAAAAGTGGCTAAAAGTGGCCAAAATTTCTTTTAAAAACAAACATACTCCGCAACTTTGTAATCATCTAAGACGAATTCAACAGAATACTCTTTCTTTGACATTGATGGTTGCGGTTCTGTGGAACATGAGTATTTGATAAGAAGCAATTTTTTTTTTAAATAGTCTTATTTGTAATAAATAATTTAGTGTATCTAAGCTTATTTTATTTCTATGCTTAGTCTTTAGTCTTTACCACACTCATCATGCTAATTAATCTTTCCACCTCAGCATTAGAGTGTGGTAGAGATAGAGCCGTTAAAGCCAAATCACTCAAATCATGAAATATAGATTCACCGCTTGTATTTTTATAATTTTTGATCGGAACCGAAAATTGTACAATTTTTAAGGGGTATTAAAATTACATCTATCTACTTCTCCTAAAATGTATTGTATGTACTCTTTTGTTTGTTCAGAATGTATTTCTGTTAATTTAGACAACTCAGGCGTACGGCAGAAACTCAATTGAGTTTATAGTGCACCTAAACTGTGTACTTACCTAGATTGTATTTTTTTGTGTGTAAATAAAATAAAAAAAGTATCCAATTTGTATAGTTATAGTGTGAACCATTGTTACATCAACTTACCAATTTTTTCGTCACAAATTAAATAGACAATGTTCGCTCAGAAATTATGTAGATGAGTGAAGACAAGTCTTAGTGTTAATTTTCGGAAAAATATTACCTATTATTATTGCTGTGATTTTATACTTTGGCAATAATTAAAAGTTGCCAAAACAGTGGCTAAAATATTTAGGCAATAATATTTATTATTTATGGCTAGTGCATTCCCAAAAGTTACCAGATATAGCCAAAAAATGGCTAACTTGGCAACACTGATTTGCCATATATGATTTGCAAATGACTTGGACGAAAAATCACTATTCATTTGACGAATAATGGTATCATTCATAAAGGTATAATTCCAACAAGTAGGGTATCATTTATCCATAATAACTAAATTATTTGGTTGAATGGTTGGCTTCGTTGGCTTCAATTCTGCTGCTGCTGCCAAATGTCAGCGAAATCTGTGTTGCGAGTGTGAAAAATCTCTAAATTATCTGTATCCACTTAATATCAAAGAAAATCTATGAATTTATGGCAATTAATAAGTTTGAAATTCTAATAATAGCTCTAATAATATTATAATGTGTGTATATATTATAATTCCATTGTATCGAATGGATCGTAGAAATTTTTTGCCCCGATTAAAGTAATTGTAGTCATACTTGATTAGCTAAAAGCGACTATAAACTAAAAGGGCTAGAATTTTCACATCACGTCAATGTCGCTACTATATGCTTCTGTGGTTCTATTTTCCAGTCTGTGCTGTGGTCATTAAAAAAAATATGATTATGAGTTGAGTGAAGATGCCAGGTGATTTTATTGAAATAATTGACGATATTGAAGATTTAATATCTTCCCAAGACATTACACCTAAAGAAAGATATGCTAGTCGAAAAAATGTAAACGTGAGATCTCGAAAAAAAGAAAAGAAAGTTAATAGCGAACCGGCCGAGAAGCTAATCTTGGAAAGTGTCGTCCCAGGTAACCTTAAATTGTATTGTTTATTAATATTTAGCGACTAAACTATTAATATTATGACTTGGCACGAGAGTTTAGGGCTACCGGTTTTTTCGTGAATGACTATAAGGAAGAAAATATAATGATTTTTAGGTACCCAAACCATTTATGTTAAAACATGGGGATGTGCACACAACAATTCGGATTCGGAGTACATGGCGGGATTGTTGGCAGCCCACGGCTATCCACTCACCGAGGACAAGTGGGAGGCGCAGCTATGGCTGTTAAATTCTTGCACAGTTAAAAGTCCCGCCGAGGAACATTTTAAGTAAGTTAGATTCAGTTTTTGGAAATGGCAGGGCCACTATGCTGCATAGGGTCGTTGGCTGATTATAGTAGATATTGAATTTTTTTTAAATAAAATATAACCCTTATAATGTACCTTTCTATTGGTGAAAGGTGAAGAATTGAGTTTATCGTTAGAATTCCAAGGATGATATTATAAGTTAAGTAGTTCTGTCCTTGTGAATTCAATCAAAGTGATCATACATTAAAAAATAACTTAGGCTTATTAGTGTAATACTAACACATTTACAAAATGATTATCCTTTATTAAAGGTAATAACTGATCAATATAATAAATGATTTATTATCAGACTCATGTAGCCAAGGATAACATATCTTATTTATTTAGTTAGGGTTTAAAGCCTAATGCATTGTTTTTTCAGGAATGAGATTGAGTTGGGTCGCAGTCGTGGCATCCACGTCGTAGTGGCCGGATGCGTGCCTCAGGGTGCACCTCGTGCTGACTATCTGTATGGCCTGAGTGTCGTTGGAGTGCAACAGATTGACAGGATTGTTGAGATCGTCGAAGAAACTCTCAAAGGTGTGACATTGCAGTATAATACCGATTTAATTTGATAGATATCTTTAAATTTAAAAACTTTTTATCTAAAAACTAACTAATGAACTAAGCAAAAATGGATTGATACCATTTTTGCTAATGTGAAGAGTAATTTGTTGTTTATTATTATAATACCAGCTGACAAAGTTGCATGTGTAGGCTATTAACCCTTTAACCGCTAGGTTTTGTAGAAAGAAAGAAAGAAAGAAGAAACTCCGGACTGACAATAAAAAATAATCTCACTTCATGTTCATGTTCTTCGAATTACTCCCAACTAAATTTTTTTTTATGAGCACAGTTATATGTGTATTTTTTTTTCATCGAAGGTCACATGGTCCGTCTGTTTGGACAGAAGAAGACGGAGGAAGGTCGCAAGGCGGGCGGGGCGTCGCTCCTTCTGCCGAAAGTGAGGAAGAATCCCCTGATCGAGATCATCCCCATAAACACGGGATGCCTGAACCAGTGCACTTACTGCAAGACGAAGCACGCCCGAGGGGAACTGGGTAGTTATCCTCCCGAGGAGATTGTGGAGAGAGCGAGGCAATCGTTCCGGGAAGGTGTCTGCGAGATATGGCTCACCAGTGAGGACACGGGTTAGTTTGTTATAAATTGATTTAAGTAATAAATAAAATATGTATTCATGTGCATTCGAGATTTGTTGTGGGTATGATTTTTAAGTTGTTCAATAGATTTTATTTTTTAGAAGCAAATACAAAATGATTGAAATTGATCATTTCAAAAATATTTCTTGTTTAAGTAATGATTATGATTAAATTCCGATACTAGTCTAGATACAGTAAATTACTAAAAATATTTATAATTCATCGAGTATCGGCTATTAAGTGTTGTACATGAAAAAAATTGTGAGAATGTAGTTTGTTCCTAATATTGTCGAATTTCGACTAGTAGGCATATATTACTTAAAATAAAGGCGTATATTATGTAGTTAATAACCTATTTAATGTTAATGTTAATGAATTAAGTCGATAATTGAAATAAATAAAATAATAAATGAATAATCGAGATTTAGGACTTGCTCCATGTCCACATTCGCAAAAGATTCAAATTGAATTACATATACGGTTGCGGAATACCGCATCTACGGATGCGGATATCCGCCACACCGCGTTACAGACTGGGCAACAATTGGTAATGATTAAAAATGGCCAATTTTATATTGATTTGGAATTGGCATAGGTACATACGGTCGAGACATAGGCAGTTCACTGCCTGAACTACTCTGGAAGCTGGTGGAGGTTATCCCGGAGGGATGTCGTCTCCGCTTGGGGATGACAAATCCTCCGTACATATTGGAGCACCTCGAGGAGGTCGCTAAAATTATGCAACATCCAAGAGTTTACAAGTGAGTTTATTTCTTCCACTTTATTATTTTTTTTATATTTCTTAATTCTTGAAGCTAATGTTAAAAATTATTAAACAAACGAAAAATCTGCTATGCACACTTTTTTGAAATTCCAACAATTGCCTTATATAAAATAAAATAAACTGCAAAGTATGCAAGTGCTCATTAGCACTATTTGTTGAATTACGACCACTTAATAAAATATATGTGCAGTAGCTATGTTATGTGCAATAAATTTTGCACATAGCATATCTTGGTTCCTTATCAAAATTTTAAATATATTTTTTTTTCATAATTGAAAATCAAAAAAATATTAAGTATATAAAGACTGTAAGATTCAACATTGCACGTAAAATTTTTCTTAAAATATCTATAATTTAAGTAAGTTTATTGCACATGCATGGCAGATTTTGGTTCGACCAACACGACAAACTGTGACATACATAGTAAAAATGTATACTATATATTAATCTATCTATATGTCGTGGGCAGATTGTAGAATTGGGCAGATCGTAAAGTATGAAATCAAAAATCTTTCACCAAAAGTCAAAAATAGGTGCGAAGAGGAGCGGAGCGAAGCAAAGCGAGGAGGAGCGTGCTGGGTTTACGTGGAAATAAATTTGGGGAGCCGAGCGAAGCGGAGCGGAGAGTTTGAACAGTCTCAGTTTAAACAGAAATATGATTTGCCCAGGAATATCATGATATGCCCAATTCTACGATGTGCCGACGACATATATACTATATAAACTGTAGTGTCTGTGTGTTTTGCGTGAGAGTAACAAACAATCCAAACATACACAAATTGTTTGTTGTAAGATTCTTGCACGTCCCGGTGCAGTCCGGCAGCGACCAGGTTTTGGCCGACATGAAACGAGAGTACACCACGGCCGACTTCCAGACCGTTGTGGACTTCCTCCGGGGACAGTATGTATACATATACAATACACCAATAATGGGCTTGTTTTTTTACTATAAAAATATTATATATCCTTACTAATATTATAAATGCGAAAGTAACACTGTCTGTCTGTCTGTCTCGCTTTCACGCGAAAACTACTGAAGCGATCACCATGAAATTTTGCATACACATTGTCTGGGACACCAGAAAGGACATAGGGTACCTTTCATAGTTCAACGCGGACAAAATCGCGGACACCAGCCAGTATATAATAACTTTTAAGTAATTAAACTAAAGTGTAAATTACAGTACATTTAAATCGTATTTTTACGATCTTTTCGGCTTTGGTTCTATGTAGCAAAGCCCTTAAGTTTGGTAACGCGTCTCCACGAGATAAGTAATTCTTTTATGGGTACAATGTATACGATTTTATAATAAACAAACTGAATAAATAAATCACATTACAAAAATAATAAAAACTAATAAAAATAATAATTAATTCTTGGATTGTTTTTTCTTGCACTCCGTACACATCAGTGATGAAGTTCGTGAGAAATGCGATGTCAAATGCGAATTTCCAGTCCTATTCTCATTTGACACGCATAGTACACAAAATGTTCCTAGCTGTGAAACATTATTGATGTATTTTGTCCAAAATTGTCACTTGGTTGTCAAATATTTATAGGTGCGTTCAGAATTTTGTTGTAGTATGAGGTCTGATCTCTAAGACCGATTTTTAAGATTTTTTTTTTCACTAGGTAAGTGATAGTTGCAAAATAACGTTTGCCCAGGTCAAGCTAGCATATATTTTCTTTTTCAACGCGAACGAAGTCGCGGGAACCCACTAGTTAGTTATATTAGGGGATTTTCTTTAAAGTTCCCGGAATGACGATAGGCCACTGACATAAACTAATCTTTAATATAATGAAATATGAAATTAAATAAAATTTTAAAGAATATATAATATTGTGGGTATGTTATGTGTGTTACATTAGTGATTACTCTGTAGTGTTCCCGGAATGACGATAGCCACAGACATAATCTGCGGCTTCCCAACGGAGACGGAGAAGGATTTTGAGGAGACCGTGGTCCTCTGCGAGAAGAACAAGTTTCCCTCGCTCTTCATTAACCAGTTCTTCCCGAGACCTGGTACGCCGGCCGCCAATATGCAGAGGGTGAGTTACAGTTTAGGGTCGTCATAAAATATTATATGTCAGAAAAATCATGTAGTATGGAAGATTGGTAAGCCGCTCGAGTTGGAAAATGGCTTCTTTAAGCATTTTGGTGCTTGGATTGGCGTTCTGTCCAAATTTTCAAATGATTAATAATATTAATCTAGCTAGAAAGTTCCAAAATGCGTGCAACTGTCAAAATAGATTCGAAATTTTCTAGAAAAGTCTAGAAAGTTCTAGAAATGATCTAGAAAGTTTGTTTAAACCAACAACTATAATATATACACCGCTATGTTTAATGGTCGAATAAGTCTCTCAATATCTATGATGGAAATCTATGATGTCTACGTTAAAAAATGGATCATCAAATATTTTTAACACCATTAAACGTGCGATGTATTTTTAACCCGACCCGAGCAACGCCGGGTTTCGCTGCCAGTTTGTTTTATAAAATCCCAGGTGCCGGGCCAGGAGGTGAAGAGGAGGACGAAAATTCTGTCCGAACTGTTCAGATCGTACGAGCCGTACGGCCACAGAGTGGGCGATACACAAGAGGTCCTAGTGACGGACTTGTCTCACGACAGGAAGTATTTCGTGGCCCACAACGTCTACTACGAACAAGTGTTGGTGCCGAAGGAGGAAAGGTACATGGGCAAAATGGTCACAGTGAAGATAACGAGCGCGTCGAAGTTCTCCATGATTGGTGAGCCCATAGACAAACCGAGGAGACCAGGTTTGACCGAGCCGTTGAAAAAAGGTCAAGTGTCCGGAGTTCAAAGTGTTAAGTCTGGTGTTAAAATACCATTCTCAATAATAGTGTTAATGTTCGCAGTGTTGTTTAGGTTAATTTGGATATTTTTATAGTTGCTTAAATAATAAAAAATATTTAAAAAAATATTTCTTGTTTTATTATTAACATGTACAGAAATAATTACGATTAGTTAAGAATTGAGTTGAAATTTATTACTAAATTAGCTGCTGCCCGCGACTTCGCCCGCGTAACTTTGTAAATAATATACTAAAACCTTCCACGAGAACCACTCTATCAATTGGTGAAGACAGCATGAAAATCGGTGCAGCAGTTTTTGAGATTTTTAGTATTAGCTATTGAGTGTTATTGTGATACATGAAAAAATTGTAAGAAATAAAAGGCGTATGTTATATTATGTAGTTTAAAAGTACCTATAATTATGTAGTTAATAACCTAGTTAATGTTTAATACGAGTTAGTTACATACAATAAAAACCAGTTTCACAAACAAAGAGCAAATACAGGTACAGTGGCTTCGCTTCACGCTACGGTAACCCTTTTCATCTTATATTATATAAGATTAGTACACACAATAAAACTGTTACTGCATGCGTTGCATCTGTAGGACTCTGTAATTTTTTTTAATTTAAAAATTTAAAAGTAAAAATGGCGACGACCCACTCTCAGTCTGGGACCAAAAGGCAAAAAACGCGGGAAGGACGAGCCGATACAATAGATTATTTTCAAGGTGAGAAACATTTTAAATTTAGTGTAATAAAAAAAAAAAAAAAAAAAACAAAATTACAAATAATCTATATCAATCTATACTAATATTATAAAGAGGAAAGATTTGATTGTTTGTTTGTATAGAATAGGCTCCGAAACTACTGGACCGATTTGAAAAATTATTTTACCATTAGAAGCCGACATTATCCGTGATGAACATAGGCTACTTTTTACTGCGGGAAAATGCTTCATTCCTATGGGAAATCTAAAATAAAAGTAACGGCTTGGCCCGGGAGATAGCGCCATCTATCCAAAATACGGTAGATGGCGTTTTATACTTTTCTACGCGGACGAAGTCGCGAGCACCAGCTTGTTTAATAATAAAAGAGAAGGTTGCAATCCTATTTTTGACTCCCGTTGTAATTTTTTTTTCTCAAACCAAGGTTTGTCTTGTTTTTTCAGGCATAGACAAAGTGGAGTACAACAACGTGGCGTTACCAACTGACACCAATTGCTACCGTTACTACAATAATGCTGAACGCGTGAACAACCGTCCCATGGACGAGTGGTTGAAATTCAGTGTGTCCCTTACTGAATTTAAAAATAGTGGTAAAAGTTATTCATCAAAGGGTAACTTATATTACAATTCGCTCTACAATTTATTCTTTTGCACCTATCTGCACAACCATTAATTTGATTTTCATAAGGGTGAAATTCATTTTAAAAACCATATATGTGTTTATAAAATATTGACGGTTATGGCGTTGGCATTTTACTATGTAAAAATAAATTAAAAATGTAAATTGGTCTCAATTGGTCGTTTTCTTGGAGCTCATTGTTCCTTATAGAAGACCATCTTGAAATCAGCATATGTGCTGTTGTGTTTTGGTGGGAGAGTAAGGGACGCCGATCCTTCCTTATCTCTTAATCCTATTGATCGGTAGCACCTATGGCTTTGCTTGGTGACGGTAGCCAGTAGCCACCTACCATTACGTGAATCGTCAGCCTGTCTGCTGAGTTTAAATAAACAAAAAAGATACATAATATGTGTTGTAGGTTGTGATAATTTCAATCGTCCGACTATCGTCCGTCCATGGGACGACAATACGAACTCAATTGAGAACTCTAAGCGCTGCATTAAAGCGCTTTTCGATTTCTGTACAAAACTGGGCGTAAAATACTGGACCGCTTTTGATACTGATCTGATACCGTACTCCGATAACTGGGAGGAGAGCAAGGGACATTTGGACGAAATAACGGAATACATTGTGGAACTATCGCAGAGATTCTCAATTAAACTGTTATGGATTGCACCAGATTTACATTCAAATCCAAGGTAATAATAAAGCAGTTTTAATCATTACATGATTCGAATAATTAGATTAGACAGTAGAACTGTCTAAAAAATTCGCCCTTCGTCTAAAAATGAAATACACATACTCAGTCAATGAGTCAATTTCATTTCTAGATCAAAGATTCAAACCTATTGTTAAGTTTTTGTAACGGATTACGAATTTAAAAAAAAATGCCTTATGCCTTAACCATAAGGCACTGAAATATTAAATTCTGATGTTCTACTTGGCAGTACAAATTCTGTCGTAAACCTAATAAATAAATACGTGTATCCAACACCCATCTAACCCACCTATAAAAGTCTACAGCTATTTATGATCCGTCCATTCTTTTTACAGTTGACTTTCGAGCATTTTACAGAAAAAGAAACCTTCAGTACCTAACATTGTTTTTTCCCCAGATATGCATCGGGCGCAATGACTAATAACGACGCCATAACTTACTTACAAGCGGCCTCACAAATAAAAAAATGCATGGAAATATCGCAGCGGTTAAACGCCGAATGTTTTCTGCTGTGGCCACACAGGGAGGGCTACGACGCCATCTTTCAAACAGACGTTCCTCGCGAAATGAAATTGTTTGCGAAACTTTTGAAAACCACAGTCGAGTACAAGGAAAGAATAAGCGCCAAGTGTCATTTATTGATCATGCCCTACATGAACGGTTTCGGTAGAAGTTGCGTCGGCATTAGTAACTTTAGTAACGTGGGATGGCAACACTCGTTTTGGCGGGAAAACCAAATGATACACACTTACATGTGGGACGTGACCAGTTGCCTATACTTTTTGAAGTTCAACAATCTGGATCGCCATTACAAAGTTTGCTCCTTGCTTGGACATCATTTGTACATGGCTAATGTGTAAGTTTTTGAAGTGAAAACTTCTATAGCCGCGTTATACGACTTTGGGTAGAGAAAAAATGTATCGGTTCGCGTCAGCAACATGCTAATGCTCACAGTTAGCCTCGCGCTGTCTTACGTACGCGATCACGCCAACACATTGCATATACCTGATTGTATGTGTGATTGGTCTCTCAGTTTTAAGTTTTCACTTCTGTCGGCAGTCGTCATGACTGCCTCCGTTTTTTTTTTTTTTTTCTATGATAAAATGTGGCAGGTAAGCGGACGGTCCACTTGGTGGTTAACACGAGCAAAGCTGTCAAATTAAATTAATTAATTAATTAAATGGCTTGTCAAATTAAATTGAGTCTCAGTAACTCAACTCTACAATTACAAAATTGTCATTGTCAACTCAGTAGGATTGGAAAATAGATTCTGCATCTTTTACTTAGTCACCAAAACACAGTAGAACTAAAAAACTCAATGTGCTCTGCCATTATCAATCCTTTAGCCGCCAGAGTCGGATATATCCGACAATTATTTTCGTGTCCATTTCGCTAGAGCCGTATACGAGTATATACGACAAATTCCTCTACTTGTATAATGTATATTTTTAAATCATTGCGTTGCTTTCTCTTAAAATATTAATTTACGAGCCGGACTCTAGGGCCACGACAACTCCTACAAAACTAACATAAGTGGGTGAAGTGTTAAATTTTTATTTCAGCTACAACATGTTAGGCGGAATCACTATAACAAACGCCGTTGATCAATTTGACAATAAATCTTTGACTGCTATGATGAAGAATATAATAGATCAGGTTGGTCAAGTCTTTATTGCATCCTTACAAAGATTTAAGTAAGTGATAGATGCGCCCTGTACTTCTGAAAATTGTTCACGTAATAGGTGTATGTCTGTGTGCGTAACGTCTCACACGCACGATTGTTATTCAAACAGTGAAAAAAATATATAAGTCTGAACTTACCCGTGAAATGAAACTTTCTAAAGGCACAAGAAAGCATATTTTAAAGGTAAACGAACCTAATTAGCAAAATCAAAGATTAAGGCGACTAAGGCGGGAAGAGTGAGCTCACTCTTCCCAACGATGACACATTTTCGGCCGCCTGAAGTATGGCAAAGGCGCATCTGTGATTTAAATCTTTACTTGAACTCGAGTAGAATTGTAAATCATTAAAAATATACTGTTTCAGAACTCGATACCGCCTGGTGGTATAAATTTAAAACTAATAGCGAACAGAGAAAGCGATCTGCGGGAACTTATCACCGTATACGTCAAATATATCGACGCCATTGCGAAAGGTTTGAGATTCGCCTGCGCTATTGTCAATGAACAAGTCTTTGCTAAACATATTCAGGTCATTAGACTTCATAAATTTTTTTAATTGAAACTTCTTTGCACACTGTTACGATTGAGTGTAACGATCACGTGACGCCTATAGTAACGTTTTTTAAAAAGTAATCATTTAATCTTTTAGACCGCAAGAGTCGGATTTATCCGACAAATATTTTCGTATCCATTTCGTCAAGAGTCGTATACGTATATACGACAAATACCTCTTCTACTTGTATAATGTTTATTTTTAAATCATTGCGTTACTTTCTCTTAAAAAAATACGAGTCAAGCGACAACTCCTACAAAAATTAAACCAAAAATCTAAGCGGTTAAAATATTGGTTTTATTTTAGCTGTCTCTCTCATCTACTATTTATTTTATCGCCAAAAAAGTTTCACTTATAACACGTTATACTCTTGTAAGTGCACATATTATATATATTTTTAAGCAAACACATACTAATATTATGTTACCTTTACAGAACCGCTACTCGACTTATTATAGTGGCTTCGGCTCCAGAATTCTAACCACAGACATTACAATGGAGGAATGTGAAGATTATTACAAGTAAGTTTAAAAATACACATATCTGCTTTAATTATATGCATATTAGTTGATGCACGCGACTTCGTCCGCGTTAAAAAAAAATAACCAATATACCATCTGACCTCTTTTTGCTTTAACACTTTGGATAGACGCATTTTTTTATTTTATTTTATATGATTCCTCGGGAACAGTACTCTTTTTCTGGATGAGAGGTACCCTATGTCCTTTCTTGTATCCCTGACAACGTGTATGCAAAATTTCATGATGTTCGGTTGAGCAGTTACGGCATGAAAAGTGACAGACAAACAAACAGTCAGTTACTTTCACATTTATAATATTAGTAAAGCATGGATAGGCTATTCAGGAAAACTTCTTTAGGCGCGTTGGACATTTTTAAGATGAGGAAAAAACCATTGAACTCGCGACACTGTCATGTAATGTAACGTTTTTTTGTGTAACGTAATGAATGTGAAGCTTAGTTTTCACTTCTGACGTTTACTCCAACGACTGAAATGTGTTTTTTTTCGTTTTAATTCTTCACATGTCTTCATTGTTAGTTAATAAATAAGACTCGATATTAAATTTCAGAAAAAATCACAGCCAGCACAACGAAACAGTTGTGTACAACAAGTTTCAACACTTCGACGTTGTTTTGCAGAGATACTTGGACACCTGTGACCACGTTTAAACTTTACTTAATAAAGTTTCTATTAAAGACTAGGCTGTTGCACGCGACTTAGTCCGCGTAACTTTATAAAATATAATACATTCGTGTCTATTACATGGAAATACACATACAAAATCTCAACCCAATCGGTCAAGCCGTTTAGTAGTTGACATAGCGACAGCAGCGCCACCTACCGGGTCCAATTGTATTTTTAAATCATTTAGGGAAACTATCGAAACACTCATACAAAATTTCAACCCAATCGGTTCAGCCGTTTAGAAGTTATACGTGAAAAAGATAAGTACCTACGGAAGGATAATTCTTACTACCCGTTGTCCTATTACCCGTTTTCCCGTAGGAATGAAGCTTTTTCCCGCGGTAAAAAGTATCCTATGTTCATCACGGATAATGTCGGCTTCTAATGGTAAAAGAATTTTTCAAATCGGTCCAGTACTTTCGGAGCCTATTCAATACAAACAAACAAAGAAACGATCAAATCTTTCCTCTTTATAATATTAGTATAGACAAACATGTCTCTCTCTCTCTCTTTGTTTATAATTTAGTATATAAAAAAAAAAACAACGACACACATCTTATTGATTTTATTCGCGTAATAATGTCATTTTTTTTTTTCAATTTATTTTTTTCCTCATATTCACAGCAACTTACAAATTAATGTACACAATTATTATTATTGTGCATTTCTCGTATGCGTTACACACATACATTTACTTTTTGTTTTATAATGAATTCAGTATTCAACATTAAGTACAACATACACTCGTCAAATAAGTTACAAGTAAGTAAGTAAGTAAGTAAGTAGACATCAATCGCAAAACAAAATTTATGCTTAACTTTTGAAAAAAATCCTACAATTTGATAAAACATAATATATGGGTTGTCAAATTTTGAGCTGGTAAACTTGTACTAAAATAAAATATATTAATACCAACTAATATATATTATAAATTATCATAGTTTATAATTTTATTGTGTCGAAGTAAAATTAATTATTGGCATGACGTATTGAAACATGTAAAAAAAATTATTTCAAATTTTTATAAGTAGCAAAATGGTCATTACTGGTATTTTTTTCTTTCATTCATTTATTTATTTTTATTTCAATATTAGACAACTGGGACGGTAAAAGAGTTGTACATTTTGCACTCCGCTGGCTATAAAACATAAACGAAAAAGAAAATAAGAGTAATGTTATGTCAAGCTCATATTGTGTATATCATATTAATTTCAGTGGTTAGTGTAAATTTCAACACATCATAACACTTAAATTTTAGGACGTTTTAAACTCTTAGTTACCTGCTCAAAATTTAACAATGATCGGAACAAAAATGTTTGTCAAACACTGTAGGAGTACGGAAAATTCGTAACTAAATTGTGAGTTACGGGGAATTACCCGTAACTAAATCGTTAGTTACGGGGCATTACCCGTAACTAAATTTTGAGTTTAGCCAATCATTCACACACATAGCTATAATGTATTTATTAATATAAATTATAGCAAGGCATGTTACGATATATTTTCTATAAAAATATCATTGGAGTGACCGCACACGCAGCTATAATGTATGTTTCTATGACGTCACCAACGTATACCGTAAGGGCTCAGTTACACAATAAGAGTTTCGTGTGCGAGTTTCGAACGCGAGTGGAAAAGAATCGTATCAGGGGAAGAATGAGCGAGAAGAGTTTAAAGGGGAGATAATTTCCCTTGAGACGCGAAACTCGAAGCATTTTGTTTACACTAGCCGATAGTTATACTGTCTCAACTCTCACGTGAAATTGAATTCTCGCATTAGTGAAACTCTTCTTGTGTAACTGAGCCTTAATTTATATTATTTTGCATATTATGGTATATTATGTCTTATTACGACCATAAATGAAATAAAGGCAAAATATATATTATAGCGTCGTCTTCGTGTGTGGTTGCTTGCTATATATATTATAGCACGGTATATTCATATATATTATAGCTATGTTTGTGAGAGGCTTTACGGGGAATTACCCGTAACTAAATTGTGAGTTACGGGGAATTAGCAGTAACTAAATTTCTGCGTTTCGCTCAGCTAATCTAGTCTATAAAAGTCATTGGACAAATCATTTAAAGACTTTGGGTTCGCATAGCTAAAGTATTGCAATGAATTTTGAATCATATTTAAATGCGACGTAGGTACAATTTCCTGTGACAAAGTTTCATAAAATTCTCGTTTTTTTTTAATATTGAATTCATTATAAAAAGTTAATACAAGTACAAATACAATTTTAAATGTGCAAATTAAGTCTTTATGTCCTCAGTGGGAGGGATCGTATTACAATGACATAATATTAAGCGCATCCACTAAGCACTAAATAAACATGTAAAACTTCAAATACCATAGTAAAAACAACACAAAATTATACAGAAACTAAAATAACTAAAACTAAATTAACTAAAAACTAATTTCTAAAATATAATATCAATTTAATTTTTTTTTTCGTTTCCTAATAGTTGAACTAAAAATAGTATTCATCAATTTTCTAGTGACCAATAATAATTAATTTTCACACACATTTATTTACATATTATTATAAATATTTATATAGATTTTTGAATTAAAAAATAAAAAAATTGCCTTAAAAATTAATAAAACATATTATTAATAATCAAAGATATTTGATTGGTCTCGCTGTGCTCGACTAGATACAGCCTCCGTACATGAAAAATGCGACAACTTTTAGTACGCCGAATTCGGCGTACCCGAGCTAGTTACACATCGCAAACTGTCTGTGATGTTTACGTGCCGAATTTTTTATTAAATTTTGGGCATGATAAAATGCCAATTTGCCTAGTGAAACTGTTTTAAAATATAAATAAACTGTGTAAAATGTAAAAACTGTATAAATAGTGACGATGTTTTACATACACTACAATAAAAAGTTGGCGCATTCACGGAACTATTGCTTTTAGGTCGGGCCGTATCTAGTCGAGCGTAGCGAGACCAATCATTTATCCATGTTAATAATATTGTATTTCCTAATACTGATTTTTTTTTTATAAAAATGGCAGCACATATTATATATAGGAATGAACTTAAAGTTTATATAAATTGTGTTTTAAGCTACGTTTTGAACACTTTATTTAAATATATAATATAGTATATAATATATATTATAAAACCTTCGTATCATAAAAGCACCATGGTTATTTTTGTATTTATGTAGTTTATTATGTATTATAAAAAAAAAATCAAAAATCTATTTTACATTACTAGGATATTATTTTGAAATATGTAAATGGGCAGCTTTTTAATAAATTGCAATTATATTTTATTTATTTTTTTATATAAAAACAAAACGATTTTTAATTCACTGTATTTTATGATTAAATTTAAGGATGTTATTAGAAAAATAAGCAACGACAGTAATAAACAGCAATGTAAAAAAAATAAATGAATAATAAACATAAGGGCCCCTTTCACCAACTACAAGTTAAGTGTCGATTAGTTACTTTTTTATAAATAATTTTAATTTTATATTTTATTGAATTATGCACTTGCATCCTTCGATTGGGCGATTTTTTTTAATTAATTTCTTTTTAATGTTTGGGACTTTTACCGTAGTACAAACAAAGGTATATGAGGTAAATTATTCCCTTGACTTTAAATGACGGTTAGTCTACTTGACAGATGGTGAAAGAGGCCCTAATATTTTTTTAATTAACATAGTGTCTGGAAGTCTAGAATTTCAGTACTCTTGTATAAGACAAAAAAGCCTATAGTACTTTTTTTATCTTTTTAAAAATTTCTTTTTTATTTAGTTTAGTTTTGTCGACGTTTAGTGTTATTAATAAAAATTGGAATTTGTTAATTTTTTTCCTTCTTTCGAACTTAAGGTAGTGTGCGAACACTAGTATAATTAATAATTAGTTTTTTGTAAAATACCTAAACATTTTTCCAGCCCGAGAAAAAATACGTCCTAAAAAAACGTAAAAAAAAAATCAGGTAAGTATAATAACTAATAAATATTTTCTTCTAAGACATTTTCGGCTTTAAAACTAATGAAAATATAGATAAATATATAAAATTGTCTGAACATAATAAATAGAAATTGAAACATGAGATAATACTTGTATTTTTTTTTAAATTATTATAAATAAAATGTTAAGTTTAATTGATAAGTTAGTTTCAAAACTATGAAAAAAAAATCACATAGAGACAATTTGTAATTTTAATTTTTTTTTGTGCGCCACTTAATTATAATATATACACACTAAATATACACATATGTATACTCGTAGTACAAGTCACGGAAATTATGTACTTTTTAGATCTATCTTGAAAATATAAAAAAAAAAGTTACGCGAAATTATAAAAGTATATTAAAAATTTTATATTCACTTTTTGTAATAAACAAATTGCACCTTTTGACCAAAATGTTTTCTTTATTATAAATAAAATTAATTAACTAGTAATTTAACCGATCAGTAGTAAATTAAACTCGAGTTTCAAACAATTTTTTTAAATAAGTTTTTTTTTTTTTTTTTTTTACTATTATGACGAATTATAATAATTTATAAAACTATAAAGCGTTTTTTTTTATTATAAGGTCCGATTACAACTTGGGAATACATTATTGCAATGACATAATATTATTATATACACAAATAGCATTATTTTTGTTTGCGTATAATATATATATATATATATACAATATACATTGTACATAAACATTTTATTACGAAATATAATTTTAAGTAGCAAGGCGTGCGTGTTTATTTTTTTACAAGATCTGTATTCATCATTTAAATAAAAATAAATAATAATAATAATTTTAAGGCAACTTTTGTCAGTGGGACGATTAAAAAAAATATATTGTAAAAAAGCATATTCTTTGCATGCTAATGAACTATTAATATTTTACATCAATTTTATTATTCATAATATACATAATCAATCACAATTATTAAAATATTAAATTAAATTTGTCGTAAATAATAATTAAATAATAATACAAATATTATTACATACCTACTAGGTTTAACTCTCTACGGGAGTTTTCTAAATTTCCATAGCACTTACTATAGAAGGATGATAAGAAAATATTACTGCACTCTTCTTGTACAGTAGTAACAAACACTTGGCGGCTTCTTCTAGTACATTTATTACATTTTACGCGTGTGCGAATGAGAGAAACCTAACAGCTGCATTGTATTATGAACCTTATGGATATTGTGTCTAAGGTTGATTGTTAGTCTTAACCCCTCGTGTGCCGAACGTCAGCGAGCCGAATTACCGTAGTCAATCTAAAATGCCTTTCATTCAACTGCTATAATATTCAAGCGAAATTGCATGTTATAAATTATGGACTTATCTAGAAAAAAGGTAAAATACCGCGTGAACTGGATCCCCGTTCCGGTACACGAGTGGTGCAAAATTATTAACGCGGATCCGCGTTCCGGCACACGAGTGGTGCAAAATTATTAACGCGGATCCACGTCCCGGCCATTTCTGCGCGAACCTAGATTCACGATGCACCTCATCAAATGTGTACTACTGTACAATCTTTCATTGAATATTATACCAAAACACCTTCACAATAGAGCTCATAATTATTTTATCAAAAATTCATTTATAAAGGAAATGTTAAAATGTAAATAAATTTAATATCTTCAGATTTCCGCTATTTGTTAGGAACACATTCTTTGGCTGTTTGTGACTAAATTTTCTGTTAAGAGTTATTAAAAAAAATATATTATGATTTAATTAGACATTTTTTTTGCTGTTTTTTTAAACAGAATAAAAGTTATATTATGTTATACTTGAAAATTAATTTACTTTAGTTAGATATAAGTAGGTATATAAAGTGTTAGTTTACGACTAGATCTTCAAAGAAAACATTCCCTTTATAAACTTATATTTTTATAAAATGCAATATTATATAATTTCTTATCATGTTTCTGTAGGAAATAATGCGCACAAATATAGCCTTTTTCTTTCATTAAAAAAAACATATTTTTAAAACAAAAATATGATACATATGTTACAATTACAAGAGATTTCTTTATTCAAAATAATGTTTTTCTATTTATTTTATTTCTATAAAAAATTGTATAATCGCAATATGTATTATCTAATAAAGAAAATAATAATAATAATAAATAAAATGTCAATAAACAACATTTATTTGTACCGCAAATACTAATTTTTTTTTTATACATAAAATAAATCTTAGGGTTTTTATTACTTCGTTATCCGATGAGTATATTTTTTATCTAATTTTCGATATTTATATGTTCAACCAGCAAGTAGGTTTAAACACAGTTTCAAAATATTTTGAAAAATTGATACATGCGACACTGGGAAACGGATTAAAAACTTCGAAACCGAGCCTTTTACTTAAAAAAAAAAAAAAAAAACTAAAAGTATTGAAATACTTTCTGTTTTTCCTGTTATTCAATACAAGCGCGTCAAAATTTTTGTATATATATAAAAAAATAAATTAAACTTGTACTGACTAACTTAAAAGTTTGGGGCCACGAGAAGCCAAGTTAAGACTACACAACGACTTTGTAAGGAACTTAAGCACTTAAGGACTAAGTTAAGGTTAAGTTAATAAAGATACCTGTCTCGCTCAGTCGTCAGGCTCGGTGCCAAAGTAGCGATCCCCGAAATTGCCGATTCCGGGAAGGACGTAGAATTTCTCGTTTATTTCTGGATCTAAGGCTGACGTCACTATTTTCACCTGAAAATAATTTTATTAGATAATATTTAATCGTTCTAAAAAATACTAAGAATTATGTCATATGTTGGCATAAATGGAAACTAGATGGCGCCACTACAGTTAAGTTATATCGCGCCAACGCTTCGTTCCAATGAAAATTAATAAGTTTTCCTTCTTTTTCTCTTTAAAATATCAGTGCTTTTATAAATATACTCTATGTTACTTACATTCTGCCTTTTGTAGCTACTCATCAGACAGAACTTCATGATATGATGATGAATGAATAGTTAAGACGTGAAAAGGTAACAAACAGACAGATAAGACATAAAGACACACTATTTAGGCTGGTTTTAGTATCACGCGGACCGTCAGCACGGATTGCTCCGCACGGACCAATATTTATTAAAGCGTTTTAGAGTAATGCGAGACCGGTCAGTACGGACGACCGTCGCGTCGTGACGATACTAAAACGACACACGCGGACGGTCCGCGTGACACTAAAACCAGCATTAGTATGAATAAATAAAAGACGGCAGACCTTGGGGAAGGCGTAGGCGATGGAGTGCACGCCGATCTCGGCCATGAGCAGCGACACGAGGCTTATGTGGTCCTCGGGCACGTCGTGGTCGAGCAGCACGCGGATGGCCATGATGGCGGCGGCGCCCGTCGCCACCGTGGCGTCCATGAGCACCACGCGGTAGTCCTTTATGTCCTTCGGCAGCCGCAGGTAGTACAGCTCCGGCTCGTCCGTCTGCTGGTTCGTCTGGATGAGGATCTTGCCGATGCGGATGTCCTTGCACACGTCGCACACAGCCTGTTCCATCGTCTCACCCGCTCGGAGGATCGACACGCCGCACGTCTTCTCCACGTCGCATTTGCGCCCTAAACGGGGTAGATGGCGCTCATTTCATACAATTAAACGTCCCCGAGGTCGCTCACACAGAGAGACAAGAGGCCTAATGGATGGGCATTTTTATTTATTTATTCACCATACAATGTTTAAAAAAAATATCGCCTTTTATTACGATAAAAGAAAGAATCACAGGTTGTGTTTCAGATGCTCTTCTCTCAACTTTATCTCCACATAGCCTATCTATGTATCTATATAAAGAGACAATATTTGAATTTTTCTATTTTGACAGGAAGTAGTGGACCGATTTTAAAAATTCTTTTCTTTTCACTCTCAGTCTATCAGTGAGTAACATTTATAAAGTCACGCGAACGAAGTCGCGTGCAACGGCTGGTCTGTTATTATACCTGTGTAGGTGAATCCCTGAGGAGTGTCTACGTGATGGTCGGAGTAGGGAAACAGGGAGAGCGCGAACTCTATGACTAGCCTCATCAGTCGCTTCGAGTAGAATATGAACTCGTCCCGAGGCGTGTCCTTGTTGCGGATGAACGTGTGCAGACCTTGCACCTGCAAAATTACCGTAAAATTATGTAAGAATGCATGCATGTAAAACTACGTAAAAGGTGTAAAATTATGTAGAGGTCATTTTCAGTCGCGTCTGACTGAACTAAAGAAATGCGAGTTGTTTAACTGACCTGAGGCGTATCCTTGAGGAGATAGAGGGAGTCTGGAACGGGTTGACCGATGTGCGCTATCGCTAACTTCTCGCGCACCTTGAACCCGCGCTATATCAACAAAACAGAAACGCTATAATAATATGAAGCCTTAGTGACTCGGTCCAGTGATTATGTCATCATAAAGTTGACTACCCTCGCCCAGGAACAAGAGAAAACATTAGGAGACAACAAAAAGTTGAGAGACAAGGTTTAGCTGAGGCAATACAGGCCGAAAAAGAGACTAAGTGTAGCTGACGTAATGGGCTGGAAAAAAACTAAAAGACTAAGGCCGGCCATTCACGGGCAGCTCGAGCAGTTAGCAAGTGATCAATATACACGACCGCTCCAGCAGTATTGTCAACTGCTCGACAAGTCAGGAACGAACTAGAGGCCGTCGAGCGCACGGTGAAATTTCAACGTGCGGTCAAGCAGGCGCCAGAGAAACCAGGCATACACTGACCGCTCGAGCTGTCGACTGCTCTCGCGCAGTGACCTCCGCCCGCGCTCTTCATTCCACATCGCGCGCGTGCCTCTCGTCTTTCGTGACTTGTCGAGCAGTTGATACCAACTGCTTCAGCAGTTTCGCTGCTCGAATGCAGTCATACACTGACTGCTCGAGCTGTCGACTGCTCTCGCGCAGTGACCTCCACCCGCGCTCTTCATTACACGTCGCGCGCGGCTCTCGTCTTTCGTGACTTGTCGACCAGTTGATACCAACTGCTTTAGCAGTTATCAATGGCAGACTGCTCGAGCGGTCCGTGTATGTTAATCACTGGCTAACTGCTCGAGCTGCCCGTGGCTGGCCGGTCTAAGTGGCGCTTGAGACAAACAAGCTAAGAAACTAATGCCCGTTTCCACGGACTTAGGAACACACAAGCTCCGGGCTGCAGCGGATGGGCGAGTTGAATGATGGTGGCTCACCCTCTGCAGCTGGTTATGGACGTGCTGCACGATGAGGTGTATGGCGACCTTGTTCTCGCCGCCGCGGGGCACGATGATGTCGGCGTGCGCCATGCTGGGCGCGATGTACGACTGGTACGACGGCTTCACGTACGTCATGTACTGCTTCAGCACGCCCTCCAGCTCGCGCCCCCTTTGCACTATGTCTCTAACCAAGCGGACCAATCACTTATTACTTCCCCTACTTAGGCCGGCAGCGCACTTGCATTACTTATGTGGTTGCTACCATAGCTTATAAAAATAAGAAACATGCAAATGTTCTGCCGAAGATCTTAATAGGTAAAGTATATGGGCATAGCAGAACAGGCACTGCCTTCCCCTTAGACACGAAAGCACAACCACTGACTCAAACTAAGTATAGAGGGTCTTTATATGTACTGACGCCAGATTTAATTTAGTCAAAAAAATAACGTGAACAAAACAAATTGGAATGGACTTTATTGAGGCTCTAATGACCAAATTGTTGGTCCTTCGAGCCGGATGCCCATTATCAAAGAGTGACTCACCTTCGCAATCTCCTAGCGAGTCGAATGTCCGCATCCGTGTCAACGAACACTTTCATGTCTAGCATCTTAAGCACTTCTGCGTTGTAGAACGCTAGGATTCCCTCGAATATTATCACGTTTGCGCCATACATTGTTTTCTGAAAATGTTTTGGACAGAAACGATCATTTAAAAAAAAAATACTACAACAATTATTTATCAAGTTATGGATTTTCACAAGTTTTTTTTTATTATGTCTTCCCTACGCCTTTTATGGAGACACTTTTTAAAAGTATTTAAATCAGATTACCATTATCTAGTAAAATGTTTAACTAAGTTTATTTTAAGGTTTTATGAATTTCATGAATTAATAGTAAAAATATGTATGATCATTGAGATTATAAGAAAATGCTGACCGTTCTGTTCTCCCTGGAGTGTGTGACGTAGTTGTAGATGGGCACCTCGACCTTCTTGCCCTCGCGGAGACGTTGAAGAGTTTCCACCAGCAGTTCCATGTCGAAGGCATCCGGGTGGTCGAAGTTGTATTCGTTTCGCATCGACTGCTGATGCTGCTTCTCGTTCAGGACCTGAAAGGCACAAATCACTTTATCACTGTTAAAAGGCTTAAAAGCGAGCTATTTATTTTGAGCATTTTATAATATTAGTAAGTATTAGCTTTCGCTCGCGACTTCTTGTTTAGAAAATGATGTAAAAATAGGTTCTCACCTTATAAAAGGAGTCCATACTGACTATGGTGACCCATGGTATATTGAGGGCTTCTATTATTTTGGCGGCCACTGTCGTCTTGCCTGATGCGCTCGCGCCGCATATACCTGCATACATAATATTAACATTATCACTTTTAACGCATATAAAATTAAATATATTTTTTTTCTAAACTCCAATGTAGAAATTATTATAGATAATATTATTATTTTTAAAATAATTTTACACACCGAGTTGTGAGCATAGGGATGTCATGCCAGAGCCCTTTTCCCAATGTGTCCTGCCAAAGTTAACTTTATCGTGCTAAAATTAAAAAAAATATATTTTAATCTCTCGTTGCAATTGGCATATCTGTGGGTTGTGTCAAGGGTTAGTTAGACGTGTTGTTTACATCTTGTAATAAAAATTGTTCTGAAGTATGGAATCGTCAACATTTTCTTTAGAAGAACACATTATAGAAAAAAAAGTCAAGTCAAAGTCGGCGAAGAATATTTAACATTGTGTGTATGTGCGTTGAATTATCCCACATGGTTCGATAAACTTTTGCCCAAACAATATTTTAACGTTGGCTCGGTTTAGTTTCATAAATGTTTAGGGAATAGGACCCACCTATGAGGAAGGGTTCGACCTCCTGTCCGCCGGTGCAGTTGTACCAGGGCGGTCTGCCCGCCGTGTAAATAGTGCGTCTGTCCGCGTGCAGGATGCTCTCGGCAGTTGTGCGCTTGTTCGACTGGGACATTGACGTCGTGCGCACGCGACGCGCCCGCGGCGACTTCAATATGTTTGAGCCTTCAATACGGTTTTCATATTACACAACAATCCCTTAGTTTAATCGTATAGGCCTCTCCCATAATTTTCTAATAGGAAAAACTAGTATTTATACTAAAAACTCCGATCTAATACCTAATAATATCTAATACCTTCATCACCACCTCAGCAGTACTAGTGCTGGACATAATTCCGGTGGACCGGTGAATTTGGATTAATCTTCTTGTAGGTGGAGCTAGATCTTTGAAAAGATAATTTACAAAGTTTACCCTTGCGGGAAATGAACCCGGGATATGAGACAGAGCGTTAAGTAAGGCAAGCACCCTAACCGCTCATCCAACAGGTTCGTCAAATATAAAAACGACATGTTATAAAGTACATAAAAACATAAATATTATATGGGGTTGTGTATAAAAAACCAGTACTTATAAGATTTATAAGTGCTTATAATGCGTTTATTTAGTTACAGTTAAACAAAAACGAACCTTATTACCAGTATTTGAAGACTTCTATTCGTGCGACACCTCAGCCGTTTATTTATTCACAACAAAAATAGGTATCCAGATTTACGAAATGCCTATATTATCGCTAAACACATAAGCACTTTGCAAATGTTTTCAACTGAATGAATACCATTTGAATGTTTAATTAAAAGCCGAGATGAAGCGAGGTCAAATAACATTTTACCATTCAATGTCGTCTCGTAAACTAAATGAAGTAGATAGAACGTTAATTGCTAAAAAAATTAAACAGTTTATTGGGTTTAGTGACGTTAATCAGGCATTTTATAATAAAATGGACCATAGGGTAATGGAAATAAAGTTCAAAATAGCTGTGTTGTCATAAGGTTGATGATAGTCAAATAACTTTTTGTCTGCTCTGCTTCATTTACATAAGACAGCTAAGTGTTAAGTATAAGGAGTCTACCATCGATATAGTAAGGATAGGGGAAAGGGCTTTGGGACTGCTATTCACACACGAAAATATATCAACACATTCGTTCGTTGTTATTTCACTGTGATTCTCTGCAAGAGGGTGGTGTGTGCCATGAGAAGGGGATGTATGCCAAACAAGTGGCGTGTGATAAGAGGTGTTTGACATGTGATGTGTGTGAAAAAGATTATTGACAAGTGGTGGTGTGATGTGTGATAAGAGGTGTTCGGCAAGTTGTGTGTGACACTGATATGTATAATATGACAAGTGGTGTGTGATGTGTCACAAGTAGGGTGTGATGTGTCACAAGTAGGGTGTGACGTGTGACAAGAGGTGTGACACACACACACACACACACCACTAAACCTTTAGAGACAGTATAGATACAGTGTGTGCTGTTCTTTGGTATTTATTTAGACTAGTAACTTATTAGCTTAACAATTAGAGAATGTAGAGTATACATTAAATATGGATTCAAAGCATGACTGTGTGGTGAATAATTTATTTTCCTTGTGTCTTATGGGTAAGTTAAGGGTATAATTACCTGTGGACGGGGGTCTGTAGGGTCTCACGTTGGGAACTGTGGTCGGTGAGGCGGGTGCTCTACTTGAGAAGTCATCGTCTTCCAGGAACACTTGTTCATTTAACTCAAGTGCTAGCTCCGTGTCACTGGAAAATATTTCAAGGGAACATTAAAAAACATTGTTTTTTGGAATAAAAAATCAACTGGACAGCCTGAGCTGACTGATTTTATTTTTATTTTTAGATGAACAGTACTATTTTTTATGAAAAGTATCCCTGACAAAAGTATGACACAATTTCGGCGATTAGTTAAGGCGCAAAAGCGTAACAAAAATATAAAATGTAGGTTCGAATTATGGGATAGTGCAATAGTCAAGTGGGCGTGACAACTCAGTGGGTGGGCTGTACGCATCGCTGCCGGTAGACTCAGGTTTTAATCTGGTCACGTCTTTGATTGAATGCAATCTATAAAATTTGTATTTTTGCTTGTAATGAATAAATTCAAAAACTACTACATCAATTTTAAAAATAAAAGGGAAATGTGTGGTTACCCCTTAATCTGTAATGAGGAGAATAGTCACTGATACGGTACTAAATGGTAAATTGTACGATAGTGAAAGGTTAAGACAGTGATAGCTGTGATAGTAATTTATAGCAGATATATTGTATGGTCATTAGCCTTTCAGATATGAATCTCGGCGCCGGTTGACCTTGAATTGGGTTCAATGTAGGCAACTGTCAGCTAACACATAAGGAAGCTGTCTGTACAATCTTATCCGGCACTACGATTCACGCATCATTGCCAAATATAACATTAAATTTTAAAGTCGAGTTTATTCAATGGGGTCATGTTGTTTTTGAAATTTATTTCCAAAATACGGTCTATATATTGTATAAGTAATCCATGACTGACTACAATTTGTAGAGCCTATAGGCTCTACAAAATTGTTAGTTTGACAAAATAAAGAGAGTCTTTTGTGATTTTATATACATTAATAATTTTTATTTTATAATAGATAAAGGTAAGTATATAAATGTAATACTAAGTACATTATGCGTATAATTATTCTGTGAATAAGTGTATATGGGAAACGGAGGGTCTGAGGATGGATATTCAATTCAAACAGATTTTGAAAGATAATGCTTATTAATTTATTATAAATGTGAATGTGAGTTTGTTTAATTGTTTGTTACGCTTTCATACAAAAACTACTGAACTGATCACCATGAAATTTTTCATAGTCATTGTCTGGGACACCAGAAAGGACCTAGGGTACCTTTCATCTAGAATGCGGACGAAGTCGCGGGCACCAGCTAGTACATATTATAAATGCGAAAGTGACTCTCGCTCTCGACCAAACATTATGAAATTTCGCATACATATTGTCAGAGATATAGGAAAGGACACCGGGTACCTTTCATACAGAAAAAAAAAATGCTCCCAAGGGATCATCTAAAAAATGATTTTTCTTAAAAAAGGATGTGAACGAAGTCACTGGCAAAAACAACTATAAATTATAATGACAATCATCATAAACAATGTTCCATTGTCATATCTAAGTAAACATCGCTTCATAAGGAAAAATAATGGAGATTACGTAATAGTGATAATAGTTTTATCTTTTTCAATTTCCATATGAATATTTTATCATATATTATTTCTGTGAGTATTAGATTAGTTATTTACCATTATGTATTTGTTTGTACTCTACCAGTTCAAGGTCATTTCTTTGTTTACATTTTTTGTCACCTTTAATGGTTTTAGCTTTTTTTTAGAATTTAAACATTTTTTTAAGGATAGATTACACTACTACATGGTCGAACATGTATGTAGTAGTGTAATTTTTTTAATTGAGTATTAAAACTAGTTAAACTTAGGTTAATACATGCAAAGATTAGTTCATCCAAAGAAACGACACATTTCTTTTGTGTGGCAAAATATTTTACAATTGGTTAGCACAGATATTTTATTATTTACACTATATGAAGTAATATTATATAGTGATGTTTATGGCATTTCATATTAGTTACAAAGAAGTAGACGATCAGTGTGTAGATTTCTTTGTTATTTCCATGAAATTTAAATTTTATACTTACTCCTATAATTAAAAAAAATACTTTAGTGTTCTCTAAGAAGTTATTTGTGTGTAACTATATTTATTTATTGACAATTCACATGCAAATTATGACTAAAACTTTGATTTAAAAATGTCTGGAATTTCGTAGTATGTCATAATATACCATACAATTACAAATAATATATTTTCTAAATAGAAAGATAAAAAAGTCAAGACTTCTGTAAGCACAAATAACATAGACAGACTAGACAAAAAGCTGGTGTTAAAGCAAAACAAAAAACAACTATAAAACCACTGACCACATCATGACATCACAAGACAAGACGACTATTCACGTGGACGATCTAACAATTTTGATATCTTACGGATTTTTGAAGATTAAGGACCCTGCCTCCATTTCCTCCTGAATACTGTATTTTCTCATGCGAAATACAATGTAACAAAACGCTACAAGTCCCAATGGGCACGTGTCTGACTCACACAGCGAAGGTAGGTGCCAATGTACTTAATTTAGATCTAAAAATAAGTCACAATGCGTACGCGAGAGGTTATAAAATAGGCGAGGATAATTTTGCAATTTTATGTAAAACTATAAAGTAAATGTTCAAAAGCTACGCGAAAAATTAAACTGTTGCGATTATGACCGGTCCATCGTCCTAAACTGAACATAAACACACGGCAAACACTCGGACGCCTAAAGACAGCTGTTCAAACAAACAATTTAGCATTTTAGTCACACTATTTTACCTATCGGAGCTGGCGGAACTTGGAGTTTCGAATTTATTCAGCTTCCCGGCCATTATCTGTGTTTGCGGTAATAAATAAAAAAAAAAGGCGAAATTCAATTTTTAAATAAAAATCACGTCACGATGTGCCAATAAGCAAGCACACGCAGTACGGTACTTATTGACGTTTTTGATGTTTGTTTTGAACTTCACTTCATTATGCCTGCGCAACAAATGTCAAATTTTATCATTGACGTCATACGTTTTTTAATTACTCTGTTGTCCAAAAACCAAATTTTTAAGCATTTTAAAATAACAAAAAAAATTATTTATAGCTGGAATAATAAATATTTAAATCTTAGATATGATTCATATTAAAAATAGAGAAAGAAATGTTTTTATATTAATTTGAATGCTACAAACGCTATGAACCTAGTTTCAGAATGTGCCTTAACGTTTCGTTTCACGCTAATTTTGCATATACTTACCGAAGTTTCATAATATAAATTATTGAAGATAGTGTAATAATATAATTTATAACCCTTTAATAAATAAATAACAATAAAGGTTATTTTAGAAATTAATACATTTTATGTAGCTCAGCTTGAGTTCCGAGCATGGTTGCTGCATTAACGTGCTGTAAGGGGTCGCAAGAGGTCGACGTGACATACTAAAAATTTAAATGTGTTGGTTGGGATCCCATTGATGACAACATTCGTAAAAAAATAAAATAAACTTGAATTGAATTGACAATTGAAGAAACTTTTGCTATAGTGTTGTTGAAATATTTTTATTTTATTAAATATACGCTTAACATTAATTTGCATACATATAAAATGGAAAAGAATGGGCCACAGCTGTTTTATTTGTAAAAATAAACATGGAAAATACAACTTCATGTAGTCTCTACTTTATTATTCGTTCAGACCGTATTAAGTTCAGACCAGCCGTGACAAATCGCAGTGGCGATGCGTGGTGGGCTTATAGACTTATCTCAAAGACTGAGCATTGTGCCCAGCATTTTTTTCATAGCAAAATCATTTTAAGTCTACATTTTTTGCTTTAACTTTATGGAAGGCGCAAAATGAAGATCATTTAAAAAATGTTATTAATATTTTCATAACATAAACTGTATTAACTGATGTTATTATGGCAATAAAGTTCATTCCTTACTCCCTATAATAATATATCTTAAGATGGCAAGGAAAAGAAAAATATCTTTCAAGTAAATCTTCAATTTAGGAAGGATTTTCAGTAATCTCCTGTGATGGACTGTGGTGATGCAGATGCTCACTGAGGAGAAAAATGGATTCCATTACCTATCTACTTGTTTCAGAGAAACACATGCTTTGGAAATCTTTTATTCACGAGGGATATGTTAAAACGTATTTATTTTAATTTAGATGCCTAATTTTTGCTCGTATAGTAGGTACATAGGCTATTTCATGCTTCATGCACTTAGTCAGCGTAGGTAATTTTATTCGCCGATTAACATTGTCGTGTATTTGTACAGAATATTAAATAGATAGATAACGAACAGTAATCTACTTTATTACCTACTTAATAAAATTTTGATATTATATGCAGGAAGATAAATAATCTAAAATGGAGATAAAAACAAGAAAATGGAGAAAAAGAAATCATTAATTAATATTTAATAGTTATGGTGCTTGCCTTAACGCGCCGTTTCAGGAGTCCGGGGTTCGATTCCCAGCTAAGTCAACTTTGGAAATTTCTTTTAAAGTTGGCTCTAGTCTAGATTTGGAAAGTAGTGGTTGGGCACATTGCGTTTCGCAATAATTTGGACAGCCTATCTGTTTGGCAACAGTCCAATCACTCCGATCATTTGCAAAGGTGACCCTGTCGGGATGCGAACCCGGGACCCCTGCACTCTAAACCACTCATCCAACGGGCTCGTCTATTCGTGTTGCTTTTTCAACTGCCTAACACAATGTGCCTCGGTATAGTGAGTGTACCGAATAAGTAGTACTGTACGTGTAGTCGTACAGTACGACTTATTTGACTTTGTAAAAGAAGATTGGCAAACGAACTAACTCCATTAAGTGGCAGTAATAATGCAAACTCAATAAAATAGAGATCGGATTCTGAGATTTAATTAACTCTGTCCGAGAGAGGCTCGGGGTTGCTGCGACAGTCTTGCACGCAATTAGACCAAACTTTACCCATTTGCATGTTATGGGGAAAGTTTCTGAGAGTTCCACCGGCCAGCCCGGCTTCGACGTCCTACAATAAATTCAAAATTTCAATCGAATTCTTTTGCTAATATAAATTAATTGAATTCGCTTTGAAGTTATCAATATTAAGGCATTAATAATCAATATTAATGCCAATATTAAGTTTTTTAATTTCTCAAATTTTGTTGTATTAAAAGTTAATTAAAAGTCTTTTTTTTTTATTATTAAGAAAGTTATTGTTGTTTTGGAACACAAAAGCAATATTAGGGATTCGAGTTTCCAACTAAGTATGATGGTGGAAACTAGGGATGTTATGGATATTAACATTAACGGTTACGGATACGGATACGGATATAAGAATAATATTATAACGGTATTAATATAAAAAAGCACAATGTTGTTCTTTCAGCGTGTTAGAATTAAATTGTGAAAATTGAAATTTCATAATCGTTCCTAAGTAGTAAACTCCAGTCGTGTGTCGGAGCTGACACACTCATTTTTTTTTTTATTTAAAAGTCTTTATTGATAGTAGATAGCCAAGCGTTAACCATAAATCTATCAACGCTCTGTATGTACTGCAAGTGCGCAGTCGATTTTAATCGGAATGTAGGATAAGGGATAAAATAAATACCTAAGTAACATCTTTAACAAATACGTACATAAACAGCTAACGTAAATAATTAGTAAATAGATATATGTATAGTTGTATGTAGGTACCATTTTAAAGGAAATTAATGACGTCTCCGTGCGAGTGCCCGTTTGTTTTCATTCCTGGGTTCATAAATGACAAAAGCAAGCTTTGTAACCGAGTTTTTTCACGTCCAACCACCGCAATGGAGTCTCCTTTTCATCGCGGTTCTCAGACAGGAAAAGTCATATTAAATTTGTGCAGACATACCTTCGCTCTTTTATACTTTCACAGTCGAGTTCGTTTCAATTTGGCGTAATTTTGTAGGTTCTTTTTTATGTCGCAACTTTGATTGGGCGCGCCTTTGCAAGTCGAATAAAACGAACGCACGAAGAATGTTTAAATAAAAAGAACCTTTATCAGAGCTTTATCCTCCCCGTCAAACGACATTTCACGGCTCGTGTGTATTTGAACTTTTTATTGGCGCTTTTGAATAATATATGTGACATGACAATAATAAGATATTATAGGTGTTATACGAGTGTGTACGTGTAACCTGTGATCTCGGGATAAATTTAGAACTCCTGTCGTATGAGCTGAGCCTCATGTCGTATGATGGCTTGGTAAAAGCCCTTGGTTTTTTATTCTATCGCTCCTTAAAAACTAGAGGGCCATAAAACAAAAAATCCAAAAATGTTTTTATTTCAAAAATATAATCACAATCCTTCATATTGTATGTTGCAAAAAGTCTTATGGTTGTTTTATTCCATATTTAGTATATTTTGATCATTTTTTATATATTCAAAAGTAACTTATATGCTTATATCTCTTCTAGTATTCAGTTTATTATAAAAGTACTTAAAACATTTAATGCTGCTTAAAAATACGCTTCTAACGATGTATAAGATGCATATATTTGATATGTATCTAATAAGAAAAAAATTGACAAAAAATAATTTATTTTTTTACGATTAGCTCTTCCGTAAAAAGTGTAATTCTGATTTGTGGCCCTTTAGTTTTTAAGGAGCGCTATATTGTGCCCAATGTGCCCTTCCATTACTCACCTATAGCACATGGGACATGGAAAATTATGACATTTTCCATAATTTTCCAGTAGGATCTTTCAGAAGCACTGGTTCTACTTCGACAAGCGACCCTTATTATGTCGTCTGCCCATCATTTGGAAGGATTTGCCAAGTTGCCTGTTATTCTGTACTGTAGACATGTAATGATCATTCATATATTATAATACTAACTGGCGCCCGCGACTTCGTCCGCGTTGAAAAAGAAAAGAAATGGCCTGTCCTGTGTTCTGCACGTCTAAATGTTTATCTACCAAGTTTCATGAAAATCAATTAATTATTTTAAGAGTTATGGAGGAACATACATACATACAATACAATACCTAAACCTACAAATTTAGTAGGTATTGATTGATTGATGATGGATGGATGATGATATATTACTTCATTGTGTAACCAATGTAAAACATAGAGTAATTTCAACTTACAAGCACAGTTAGTGTATTTAAATTTGTTACAAACTTTGCGAAGCGACTGTGTGAGATAGAATTGCAGACAGATGTATATCCAAGACGCCGGAAACGGATACTGAGTTGTATGGCCACAAAACAAGCAATTTAGAGCTCGAAGTAGATTTATACCGTACTAGCTGTTGTACGCGACTCCGTCCGCGTAACTTTATGTAATACTTATAGCCTATGATACACGCCGATAATGTAGGTTTCTAAAGGTGAAAGAATTTTTAAATTCGGTCCAGTAGTTTTTAAGTTTATTCATTATAAACAAAAATACAAATCTTTTCTCTTTATAATATTAGTATAGATTTACGGAACAGACGAATTATACAAAATTTAAGACATTGTAGCCCATTTTTACTACGCCGTAACTACTCAACCGATCAACATGAAATTTTTCATACATAAAAGCATATAGTATATGGGGTACTTTTCATTCAGAAAAAAATGTACTGTTCCCGAGGTAAAATTGAAAATTATTGAAAAAAATGTTTCAATAATAAAGATTGAATAAATGTTTTTTATATTACGGACAAAAGTTAGTACTAAATAATAATAACATGTAAACCAAAATGTTCGTTTAGTGGCCCAACATAAATCGGGAAATTCATTGCGATCGAAAAGGATATATTCTTTCGATCCGTCTCCTTTTTAACGGCTCTTCACTCGAACAGGAAATAAGGCGCTCGCTTTTTTAAGCTTATTTTATTTTTAAAATGAATCCTTTAACACAATTTATGTGTTGCCAGCTAGAAAACGTATTAGATTTTTTGAAGCAAGAACTGGAGATTAGCGTCGTCTGTAAGATGGTACGTACATGAAAATTGTTAGCTATCTACCACGGGTATCTACAATATCATTGTTACTTCTTTTTATTAGGTATTTAATCTTGAAAATAACTAAAAAAGACTTTGGAATATCTGTATCTGCCTGTGGTATATAAAATCCCAGTGTTGGGCAGAGGTTGTTGCTCAGTGTCCACCTAACATTAAAAAAAAATTATCCACTTTACAATCCATATGCAACACGGAACTTGTTTAACTCGAGAATTTTGAAACTTTAGAACTATTTATAAAAAAATAATAATTTAATACTGCTGGCTCAAACATCTAGCAGTATGCAGCAAAACCCAAAGTTCTAGAATAGGAGAGGCTAGTTAATTAATAATTCTAAAATAATAAATATTTGTTAAAAGTGACACCTTTAAAAAATTATACACCTTTGAAAAATTTAAAAAATATATTATAGTCGCTGTATTTATAGTCTGTGCTCAGCATACTCGTAGGAATTTATTAATCATGTAGGTATCTCACGGAGTTCAGTGTTTCGTGAGGTATCTATAATCCTATATAGGTACTAATAATATTATAAATATGAATGTGAGTTTGTTTGTTTGTTGTGCTTTCACGCAACAACTAGGTACTTACTGAACCGATCACCATGAAATTTTGCATACACGTTGTCGGGGCTGGGACACCGGAAAGGACATAGAGTACCTTTCATCGTTCAACGCGGACGAAGTCGCGAGCACCGGCTAGTACTATAACATAAATGAGGCTAAACAGATGCACGCTATGTAAAAATAGTAATTGTAAACGAAAAACAATTAGACAATCCCGCCGCCATTTTGATTAGATGCGTTGAAACGACATTAGATCAACGCGGGCACCGTTTCAAGATTGGAACGCGTGCTCTGAATACGCATACGCCTCTAGTCGTTCGAAAACCGTTTTACATAAGAATGCGAATTCACGAACCACTGATTCGAATAATAGTGGGTGCTGGAGTGAATTTTGTACGATCACATTGGCTGTATATCTATTCGTTTTCATTGCCTTTGCGTCAACTTTAAAAATGAAACGGCCGGAAAATCGATTTGGCGGATATGGGAAGTCACGACAGCGGAATTTAGGTGATATGTCAAAAGGTTTTTACACAGGTATCGTTTGTCAAAGGGATATCGGCAATAGCTTTTTTTATTATAATGTAATATATTCAAACGTATGGAAACGTTATATTATCAACATTGTAACATATTTTTGTATAGTTATAGGTTAAAAACTATGACCCATTTTTCATATCATCTTTACTTTAGGTATATTAAATTTAAATAAATAATAATTATAAATATGAGTAAGTATGTAACTAAAAATTAATAATTTTTTTAATAAGTACAAACCTCCTTCGCTTATCCCACTTCCCATTAGCGAAACCCGTATCGGAATCAATTTGGGTAGATAGACTACTTAGTACTTAGCGACCTCATCTCAGTAAAAAAATTAGTTCAAAGCTTTTATATTATAATAAGCTATGAGTAAAGCTTCTTACACGAAAATACATTTAAGTTCTTAGAGTTGTCTAGTCAGTAGCCTCCGGGAGAACGGGATAAAAGAGAATTTCATGTAAATGACGTGGGAACTGCTACGGCAAAAAAATACTTCTCCAAAACAAGTTACATTTTTAGTGTAAGTAGATACTTACTATATGATGGTCCTTGCAATATATTGCTCCGTCTAGTTCTTTGGTGCTATTTCGTTGTTATCTACAAAATTATTTGAATGTTTTCTTAGAAAATATATAAAAATACATAGTATAATTTAGACTTAAAACGAGTATATTCTTTCAGTGCGTGTTTGTGATAAAATCTGATAAAATAGCATTCCTAATAGGCGATCTATTAAACTATAAAAAGACTATAAATATTATCCTGATTCTTAAATAGAATGGAATGGAATTCTTTTAATTAAATTCTTACATGGCCAGCTTTAGTGGCAATAAGAAAATGTAGCCAGACACGTAAGTCTGTGATAATAGTGCAGGGTTAAACGTAAATGCAATTATTTTAAGTAGACAAACAGAGCCCGCAGGCAAGGGTGCAAGTCAGCTCGATGAGTGGATTAATAGGTGTCCCTTACTATGAATTTCCTCTTGTAGCATATAAGATGCCTCGAGCAAAGATTTAAATCACAGATGCGCCCTTGCCATACTTCCAGCGGCAGAAAATGTGTCATCGTTGGGAAGAGTGAGCTCACTCTTCCCGCCTTCGTCGCTTGTAGAGATCAGTGAGCGGTTCACGTTGCAAACACATCTTTGATTTTGCTAATTAGGTTCGTTTACCTTTAAAAATGCCTTCCTTCCTTGTTCCTTAAGAAAGTGCTCTCATAATTCAAGGAACGAACGAACGTGTGAAACGTAACACACACAGACATATTACGTGGACAGTTTTCAGAAGCACACGGCGCATCTGTCATTTAAATCTTTGGCCTCAAGTTGTTAAACGCCAAAACTTAAACTTATCGAATTTTATGTTTAACTAGCTGTCGCATGCGATTTTATTCGGGTAATCGAATCGATAATGTATATTTAAATAAAAAATAAAAAAAATTACATCAGTGAAATTACCTGTAGAAAGTGTGCAAAGTCAACAAGGATGCACTTATGCGAGCCGGCTGAAGGTTGGAGTGGGACAAGCGGGTGCGTTGGATGTATTAAAGATGTAATAATATTAATAGCTGCCAACAAATTATGTACTTATTACATGTTAACATTTATCCACTAGGTAATTTAAAAAAAAAATAAAAAAAAACCAAAAAAAAAAAATATTCTATGCGATAGAAATTAATTTTTTAAATGTAATTCGCCATAAATTCAAATTTTATGGTTGTAGCTCGATATTTTTTCAATTTAACACCCATATAAGTACCTAAGTTAGTCCTCCTTAGATCTATTCTGTAATCTGTATGTATATGATAGAAGCAAGAATGGAAGATACAAGCAATTGTCGAGTTGCAAAGGTACAATTTGATAGAACCGTCTAAGCCGGTTGAACCCCACGTAGTGTTGACGTAGGCTGTACGTGAGCCAAATTACAGGATACCAGAGCCAGTAGGGTGTTACTCTCACCAAGCTTTTGTTGTCATCCGATAAATGGATTAATTGCGAATAGTTTTACAGAAAATATCTGTTAAACCCGTCCCCAGTCAAGCGCTGAAATTTTGTAACATAATCTCGAAAATAAATTTTATGGTTTAATTTTCAAAAACGTCAAATCTCATCATGCCATTAAATAGTGTGGGCGTCTATTTAATGGCGTTCTTACTTAAAAATGTCTAAAAACATCAAGGCTTTTAACCGTCTTTTAACCGACTAGTAAGACGGTTGGTTAGTCTCAACCAAGTATTATCTTCGTGTTATTATGTTTGTGTTTATTTCTAAAATATATATTTTTTGGTTTACTATAGTTGTCCGCGACTTCTTCCGCGCCCCTTTTTCAATTAATGTGTAGGTTTTATTTATTTTTATGTTAAGGTCGACAGACAGGCTGACGGTCCACTTGATGGTAGGTGGCTACCGTCGCCTATAACACAAGCAACGCCATAAGTGCTACAAGTGCGCTGCCGACCATAGAAGGATTAAGGATAAAGGATAAGGGCGGGATGGGGTAATAGGCTCTGGCATCCCTTGCTCACTCACCGAAACACAACAGCACATAATGCTGTTATTTCACGGTGGTATTCTGTAAGGTGGTGGTTACTGCCGCCAGACGGGCTGCCCAAATGACTGCGAAACGCAGTGTGCCCTACCACTACTTTTCAAATCCAGACCAGAGTTAATTTTGAAAATTATATTAAAATTTCCAAAGTTGACCCCGCCGGGAATCGAACCCGGGGCCCCTGAAACGTTAGGCAAGCACCCTTGCCACTCATCCAACGGGCTCGTCAAATGTGTTAATAAAATGTTTTTAAATACATTTTTGTCGGGCGTTGAATCTTTTTTTTTTATTAGACTTTTTCAGTATGAAAATTTTCAAAATTGATCGGTGTGAAAAACAATTGGATAAAGTTTACATCGAGAGATAATTTTTCATACAGAGAAAAAAATAGCAGGTTAGCTATTATACGTGTACAAAATCCACAATACATTTCACTAGGTATCCTAACTATGTCATATTGGATAGTGGATAATAGAAATTATCCAACAAAGCCTAGGAATTTATCGGAAATATCTCGAGCCTTCATGCCACTCCTAGCAAACACGCCTTTTACAACGTTCAATGCAGAGGGCGCTTCAAGTGCCATACAACAAGACCAGGACGCTTAGAACTACCCAAGCCCCCCGTCATCGTTAAAAATATTCAACATTACGAGGAGACGAGATGTGCGACAAGGGATCTAGTGAAAATTGTTTAGTTAAATGACAAAAGACGAAGGAAAACAATGGCGGCTGCCCGTTAAAAGCAGTTTTTTTTCTGAATACCTACATTTTTTTGACTAGGAAACGTCACAAGAAGTTAAGATAAAGCTAGCTGTAAACAATATCCTTGTGAGTTTAAAGACTTCTGTGTACACGTTTACACAATTAGATTAAATAGTAGGTACCAAAATCAATTTTTTGTGTATAAAGCAGGGTAAGTTATAGTTTTCGTGCTTACTGTACAATTTTATTATAACTAAAACAACATAATGTTACACTCTTATTTAATTATTACTCTATAAAAGTGTAATACGTATCAAGTATAGAATTATACTTAACTTAGGTACTGTAACAATTATGTGAGGTATTTGCTATACTGCCTAAGATAAGCGAGTAGAAATTATCATCATCGGGTATTACATTATACCTTTGACACAAAAAATATTATACCACAAAAGTGAACGCGCCTTGACGCAGAAAAGGCGCGTTCACGCAGAAAAGAAAGTAAGATTCTGACGATTAACGAAGACGCTTAAAATTTACAATTAACCTTAAATACAATACAATATCTATAAGACTTATAATACAATGCATCTGTTAGCGCTGCAAGATGCCAAGCAAGAGGCGCACGCTAACATGGCGGCAGCTGGCGACCAATAGCAGTGCTGGAAAAAGCCGCGAATTGTTTGGATTGGTCGATAGCATTTCCCACGCTTTTAAAATTCGTCTTCTGCGCAGTTAAGTATAGGTCGTGCAGCGATAAAGACTTTTCGGCAAATGAGCGCAGAATCCTATTTTTAGGTCTTTGAGGGGGCAGAGGAAAGTGAGGGGGCGGTACGCGTCGTTGTGCCGACACGTTATTGGTAGACTCAGTCGCTCTTCCCCTCCCGTTCGCGCGTCTCGAGTCTCTTGGGTACTGTAGCGTACAGATTGTTTTATCGTATTAGTAAATCCGTCATGGTGAATAAATGCCTAAAGAAACGTTCTTCTTCGACATCGCACGATGATTTTATGGAAGGAATATCAACACTGCCTGTAATGTTAAGTTAGTGAGGTGAAAAATTACGAAATAAGAAAAAAAATTGCTAAGAAAAATTATCCTTAGCAATTTTGTGCGCAATTTTACACATGCGCCGATTCCCCCACTAGTGTCGCCTTCAAACCTTAATATTCACCTATAGGTAACTAGATATAACGATTCGATAGATATTCAAATTACTTGATGATATTGAAGGCAATGTATCGCTGCCATTCTATCGCTGGCAGTGGACAAAGCTCTTAAATCATATTAAAGCAGATCAATCAAGTGGCACGTGTGTGTGAGGGGCGATATGTCAGTCTTATTAATACGTTGGGAAGGCGCATATTGTTCATATATAAAATTAACTCAGACTATTGTCTATAGTGGCTTCCCCATTGCAATAAAGAACAAATAAGTCCTACTTATTCAATACAGAAATGTTTTCAAGCGGGGAGAACAATAGTTTCTTTTTTTATAATTTTCTTTTAAATTGAAACTAATAAATAATAAAGTACAAGATAATATCTTCTTGACTATGACTCGATTCTAATAAAAAAGTTAAATAAGTACATTACGTTTCGCACTTAAATACGTCAGCTAGTCTGATGGTAGTCACCAATTATGACCGTGAAATAATAGCACATGTGCTGTTGTATTTTTTACTGTACACTTAATGGAATGGTAGTCGTGGGTAAAGCTACTAATTTTCTAAAAAGAAGCCATTAATATACGCAGATGATATAGCGAGTTAAAGCTATATTACTCGCGACCCGCTCCCGGCTTCGCACGGGTGCATTTTTAATTATATTTAATGACTTTCCTCGTTTAACGCTCTTTCCATTAGTGAAAACGTTTGTTTTTGAGATTATTGCGAACATACATACAGAAAGACAGACGGGGCATCAGGGCCCTGATTCTGTATGCCAAATACGATTCCACACTCTTGGTCTTACTTTTTTAAACCACGTCTAATGTTTTGCCTTGTCGTGTCATTGCATTCTTATGTCTCTATTCTGATTCCCCAAGACAAATTATATATGGTACGTTATGATTTCACAGAATCCACAGTGTACTATTTTATTTATGACGATTCTTGAAAAAGTAAGACAAGGGTGTGGAATCGTATTTGGCATACAGAATACAGGGCCAGGAGATTTTGCTTAATAATATGTATCTAAGACTAACATACAAATTTTTGCCCGTGACATCGTCTTTGCCTCTTTTTCTTAGCTACATTTATTTAATTTTAATTTTAATTTAAGACTATTTTTTTATTTATGGGCGATCCCTCGGGAATTTTCTTCTAAATGAAAGGTACCCCTATGTCTTTTTCTGTATCCCTGTCAACGTGTATGCAAAATTTCATGTTGATCTATTGAAACGTGAAAGCGTAGGTAACAAATAAACAAACTCACTTTTACACTTTTTACTTCTTTTTTATAATATTAGTTGGGTTTTGCTGGAATAAGCTCAATAAGTTTGTATCCCAGGTAGAGTAGCTGTTGGAATATTTGTCGAGTGCCAAAGTAAGGATTGCTCGGACAAACTGCACTCCGCTGTGGGCTGTGTGTATATTGCGTCTAGTGCGATATTGGCGGCCAATATCATTTTTGTTTTTTTTTTGTTCTGTGCTCCGTTATGAGACTGCAACGATACTTCTCTATGTTACGTAAATAAAGAAAAACATAGCCTGGTTTTGATTTTTTTTATAACGTAAAGCATCCGGAAAGTGTTTTTGATTTGGACACAATGCCGAGCTTGGGACAGGTTGCTAGTAGCATATAAATTATTTTTTTTTAATTGTATTTTTTTACTATTAAATGAACTATAATGTTATATTATCTACTAAAATCTAAAAAAAGTTTAGAAAGAGAATTAGTTCTGTCAGATCTCTTCCTTCTCCATAATAATATAGTGCCTAAAGCTGTTTAAGAAAGTTTTGATAGAATATTTTTTAAATGTAACAATATACTTAACAAGAGTCTAAATTCCTAAAAAAACGCGAATATAATTTTTGCACCAACTCTCTCCCACGGGCACTTGATAGGAACCTGTTTCGAAAATGACCAGCAAGCTTACGTTGACGGTGGATAATTACAATTACAGCTCGTTACATGCAATTATACGGATAATTGTAATTTATTGCGCGCCATTAAACGCACGCACTAAAATTTATATATCTTTTGCATTTATTGTACATCTTCCGAATACTCAAACTGAAGCCAATCTCAGATGAAGTTTAAGATAAAAAAATGTTTCCTTTTAATTATAATGGTGACAAGCAGACTTTTGATGGTAGTTATGGTAACAATTAGTCAACAAGTTGTCACCGTTGTGTATGCACACATGCATAACTTGGGGGGTGCAGGAGCGTTCCGACATTCTAAAAAAATTCCTCGTTTGTCCATAACAATAATGTAGAGTCACACAAAAAATACGTGAATCTGTGAATGTATATAAAGTTATGATACAATTTTCCCAAGACTTGTGGCAGATAAATGTAGTCTTGACCGGACAATGGAGGCTCGCAGATTTACAGCCCTCTCAAGTTTAGCCCGACATCATACGTTTGGTCAATGAGTTACAAATAGTTAGTTTCTTGCTGGAAAAGACTTTGTCTATAATCAAGTGCAAAATATCGGACGGATGTAACAAGATACAGGATGGTGGTAAAACCACTCAACAATACCATAATTCTTACCTAGGTAGGAATGATTCTTTCGGCAAGACAGCACGTAGTCATAGAACTCCATCACCTCCAGCGCATCTCAAATTGAAAAATATATTCGAAATAAGATATACAAAATCTTCGACGTCAAAGAGTGTAAAAGAATATTTCTTATCTAGCTTTGGATTGTTATCTTAGTTCGCTCGAATAAGATTCATAGTCTCATTTAGATGTTATTTTTGATATTATTTTGTCTTCAGAAATGGTAGATAATGGGTCTACTTACTTGACGACAGGTGGCTACCGTCGCCAATAACACAAATAGTCTGCCTGGTTTTGTTTGTGTTCATATTCGATGGAAGCCGTTTTAGCTTATCTTCTGCTTTTTAACATAAAGCCTATATTTAAAGAAAGCTTTCTTATCATCATTATCAACACCAACTGGCGCGACCATGAGAACTGAACATGTCTCTTCTATAATTTAAGTATCAATGTTACTATTTGCTGTAACTATTATTTATTAGCACAAAACCAACAGAGGGCACAATAGGCACGCCTACCGTCTCTATCTTAACAGTCAAATAGATGGCATATTTAGAAAGAAAAATAATGGATCCTTGGGGGAGAGCGTTCCTTATATTAAGGTTGACAGACAGGCTAGCCGGTTCACTCGATGGTTGATGGTAAGTGGCTACCGTCACCTATAACACAAGCATCGCCATATGTGCTGCAAGTGCGTTGCCGACCATAGAAGGATTGGATAAAGGATACAATTCTCATGGCATTTTTTTTCTTATTTATTTCTTATAATCTTTCCTCACACATCTACGTAAAATACGAGTACATTAACACATATATAGATTACATACTATGACACTTTTACTGTGCTGGTGATAGCGAAGGACATAGCATATAAAATATAGCGACAAAATTGGTTGTTCCAAACAGTTCTACTATTAGTTCTACTACGATAGAACTGTTTGGACAAAAAAATTCCAACTTAGTTCTACTGCACAGGATGACAAATTGGACTCGAATAAGTTTAATGGAAATTGTTCTACTATTTTTATACATATAATAGAACAAAATAAAATCATAGTGATACTGTGTAAGTAACGTTTTCAAAAATTTTATTTTTTAATTGCCCTTACAGTTAGTTGGTTTAAAGTTGATATTTTATTCCATCGGGTATGGGGTTTGGAATGCCAACCGCATCCCTTTCTAATTAGGCAAACATCAGTAACGAATGGTGTACACACATACAGACATGCCAACAGCGTTGATTCAATTAGCCTTATTAACACTGATTGTACCACAACACCACAAAACATCTACATATACATACATTTTGTGCATGAGTGAAATCCACCCTTTGGGACTTAGCAAATGATAGGAATAAACGAAACAAGCAAACAGAAAAACTTGTTCCCTTTATCCTTACGCCTTACGTATAATAATATGTTGTTAAGAAAAATAATAAAAAATATCATAATAAACAACAATTAATAAATTGGGAAGAATATTTTTTTGAGATTAATTCAATAAATACAACGTGTAAGTATATATAAAATTTCATGATAATCGTTTGAGCAGCATTAACAAACAAACAAAATCACTTTCGTTTGTATAATACTAGCTGCTGCCCGCTACTTCGCCCGCGTAACTTTGTAAATGACATACTAAAACCTTCCTCGAGAACCACTCTATCCATTGGTAAAAGCAGCATTGAAATCGGTGCAGTAGTTTTTCAGTTTATCGCGAACAGACAGAGAGACGCGGCGGAGGTCTTTGTTTTATAATTGTATGTAGGTAGTGTATTTTCACATTATTTTTTAAAATATTAAATGAAAAAATATAATCAGAAATAACCTGAAAGCTACCAATTAGCCTTCTAATTAATACACAGATATATGATACGTTAGTCTACAGTGAAAGCTCGCCTCAGGACGAGGCCCGAGTTGAAGCCTTCACAAATGAGTGAAGAGCAGGAAAAAAAAACAAAATGGCGCTCTAACGCTTGTCCTAACGAGAGCGAAACGGTGTAATACGTCGTTAGTGCTGAGTTGGATTACTTTACAATGTTTTTACTCAAACTACTGATGTTTTACAGGGTTATCACAATGCGAAATACGGGGTATATTAAGTATCATTAACATATTTATTTTATTTTGTAGTCTTATTATATTTTTATACAACAATACTAGTTGAACCTGTCCACGCTTCTCTGTTGCTCAGCCATATTAAAAAATTGGTATCCGTTGGAATTTTGGAAAAAAAGTAGGTATACAAGATCATTCCTTTGTTAAAATGCAATGTTGTGTAAAAATTTTAAGTCAATCCGTCGGCTAGTTTTCGAGTTTTTGAGTAATACACAAACCAACACAACATACTTATATACTCGTATATACATAATAAATATTATATCCTGCAGAGACAGGAACTTCCTGATGATACGTGCCGTGTCAAGAAGTACCGTTCTATATCTGTCTACATATAAAAATTATAAGCTATTTATAAAAATGGCATAAAATCATTTTTAGGCATTTCGGAAAAAGGCCAGAAAAGCGAGTGCTTGGCAGTTTAAGATTGAATATACATATCTTATTGTCGCTTAAGTAATTGGCGGGTGGTAGCAACCTTGCGGACGCCCTAAATCACGGAGTCCCGCGGGACCTTATCTCTTCGCAAATTCTAGCCGTGATTTATATCTGCGGCTCGACTAGCGAGCCGATCGGCGGCTACCGGCGGATTAGTTCCCGAGGGATTACTAACATTCTGTCGATTGCGAGATTAGGGCCAACGCCCTCTACTAGATAATGGCCGATTATTAAACGATCATTATACGAAAGACCGCAATTAATACAAACAAATGGATTTCAAGCAATTTATGCGTCTCATTAATATATTTCACAATGAAATCAGTTGTTTTTAAATATACATAATTGTGTATGGTAGGCAGAGCACTCACATTTGTGTATTTAAGAAAAGAATACTTTCAAGTATAGTGCTAGTTAAATAAACTGCTAGTCATAAGCAGAAGTGCTGTCGATCCTGCAGGAATTCATTTATAGCTTTCTTTTAACAGCCATTTTAGCTAGGCGGAAAAACTCCAGAAGGGAGTTCGTTCCAAAGTCTATACTTAGTGATTTACAGTAATTTCGTTTTAGATTTTGTAAAAACGATAAAATTTGAAGTAAACGTCAATACTGACCGAATCGTGATGGGAAAGATCAAAGGGTCCGAAATAAACGTGTCAAATCTTATTATTTTTTACGATTGTACTCAAGAAAACGTTACGTTGTTGGAAGGGTGTTTCGTTACATTTATCATGTACGACACGGATACGATGCGGCAAAGACCCCGTGTCTTGGAATTGGGAAAGGAAGATATAAAAAACTTTACAAAAATAAAGGATGACAGACAGGTAGATTAACTTAATAGTAAGATTAAATAGAAAGTTTTTCGTTTTCTATAATACTGTTAATTAAAAATTAGAACTTCATGATAGGAAACCTTGTCAATGCAAAAATATTGTAACATTTTTTTTTATAATATTGTGCTATTGTGTTTCGGTAAGTAATTTCCATTATCCTTTATCCTAAAAAGGTCACTGAAACGTGGTTTCCAACTAAGGGCTATAATCTCCAATTAATTACTTCTTGTGATCGAATAAGGCTCCTTATTATGGGTCCTCTTGGAAAATACTAAGGAACGGCTAAGTCCAAGCAGTGCACTTCCTTCAACTGAAATTATGATGATGATTATAAGTAAAATTTATTAATACTATTTTATCAAAGAATATCAAACAATAGAAATACTCGCTAGGCAGTCGTGAGCTATAAATGTATTTTATGTTAAAAGACGTTGACCCCAGAACCCTGTAAATTCAATTTGGAGGGTTCCGTGGATAATAAAATGGTACTTCTGGTCAACTGAAGATTTAGGTCGACTATTGAAGTAATGGGAGAATCGCAGCAGATAAGGCTGACTGATTTCATATTCCATTTTCAAAAGTTTCACAATTGTCGCATATTGTCAGTTCGTTATGTAGATGAATGAACTGTTAAACACTCGGTTAAACATCTACTCTCGAAGGGACTTAAGAAATGCAAAGCAAAGCACAATAGAGTGCTTTATTTACCACTGGCTGTTCTCCAACGCTTCGAAATACCTTGAAAAATAATGAAAACCACCAAAAACGCAAGATTGAATATCTTAGATAGATGTCTGCTCCAATTGATTATGATGGCTAAGGTGGAAAGAAAGAGACGCGCTAGACGAAGGGGAAAGTCGTGGTTCAGAAATATTCGAGAGTGGACTGGGGTTGCCTCGGTTAAACAGCTGTTCCATTTGGCTCTTGACAGGGACCGGTTCAGGAAGTTGACGGCTAACCTTCAGGACTGCAGAGACACAAGGAGAGAGAGAGGAGAGATCTGAACTCGGCCAGCCACGCTTCGCTATGGCTCAGTCAGCAACGTTCCACGGTTGCCATAATAACGGCCAATGTATAAAAATTATGTCGGTTTCTGTTGGAGTTTTGGGGAAAAAAAGTTTAAATGCAAAAAAAAGTTGAAATACAGTCAATCCGTCTGCTAGTTTTCGAATTTTTGAAGCATAGACAAACCAACTAACATTTTTATGCACATAGATTTGCTTTGTATATCCGAGTTGAAACAGCTGGCGGTTTTTCTTAAGTAATTCTAATATAATAAAGGTATTCCATAATAACAGTTTCACAACAGTTTCCGTTGAGCCGATAAGGTGATTATTGTTGGTGGCTACCGCAAAACACGCCATTGTATAGCTTGAAACCACCTGGCGTTTAGAAATCAATATAATAATGAACGTAGAGGTACCTACGTTCTCTTTTATTGCTTTTGTTCAAGAATTTAAAGTAAATTTATAATCATACTAATATTATTAATGTTCCTTTATTTATTTCTTGTGAATCATTAAATTCATGCCCCACTTCTGGGCTCGGGCCTCTATACTATGTGTGTAGATATAAAAGAATTTAATATTAGCATAAGTACATCCAGGGTAATAATCTAATAGTCTAGGGCATGGCAACGGTTGCCATGCTTTTAGCTTAGATAAAAAAAATAATGCATGTATGTATACACATTTATTTCAATAAATGTTGACTTAATCTCGATTTGCTCTCAGGAAAGCCCACATTTCTCGTTCAGTATGCATTGTCATGTTGTTTTGATAACTGCTTCCCTAATAAGGCACGTGCCAAGTGATTTATCTTTTCTTAATAATAATCCTTACTAATATTATAAATGTGAATGTGAGTTTGTTCGTTCGTTTGTTTATTTGTTTGTTTGTTTGTTTGTTTGTTACGCTTTCACGCAAAAACTACTGCACCGATCACCATAAAATTTTGCATACACGTTTTTTGCGACACCAGAAAGGACATAGGGTACCTTTCATCCAAGAAAAAAGTACTGTTCCCTAGGGATTATCTAAAATATAATAAAACTGTAACCAACGCCTGGCCAATGTGTTATAGCAACAAGGCGTCAAGCGTTAATAATTGCTTTTATATTTTTAATTTATCATCGCGTACGAAGTCGCGGCAACAGCTAGTGTTATAAAATTTGTGAAAAATACGTGTAAATTATGTTTTGTTTATAATTTGGTATACTTTGAATTTATTGCAATTGCACTCATATTGAAATATATATCTAGATATAAATTATTATACAAAAAAAGGTCACAGCGCTTCTGTCTGGTTTTCCACTAACTTCTTGTAAACCACTCAACGAATTTTGATACGATTTTCACTAATAGAAATACCGAAATATTGCATCCGGGCTAAGCCGGGGGAGTATCGTCTATAATACTAATCTATACTAATATTATAAAGAGGAAAGATTTGATTGTTTGTTTGTATAGATTAGGCTCCGAAAGTACTGGACCGATTTGAAAAATTCTTTTACCATTAGAAGCCGACATTATCCGTGATGAACATAGGATACTTTTTACCGCGGGAAAATGCTTCATTCCTACGGGAAATCCAAAATACGGTAGATGGCGTTTTATACTTTTCTACGCGGACGAAGTCGCGAGCACCAGCTAGTTATAAAATAAAATAAGTCACAAACAGAACCATGAGAGGGAACAGAAATATACCTATACCCAGGTTAATATTATGAATTTATTGTTAGACATTACTATATGAATAATACCTTTTTTTCTTCGATTTCTTTAATAATGCTAATCCACTTTATAACAGTATTATTATAAATTATAACCAGTGAATATAATATTTAATAAAAATATGTCAATTATACTTTTTGCTCCTATCCGATGAAGTCTGAATTGGATTTGGATGAAAATTGTCATAGAGATAGTTTATTATCTAGATTAAGATATAGGATACTTTTATCCTGAAAAAATATTAGGCTTTTGTACGATTTTCAAAAAACGACCTACTATATACCTAATTATATAATCTCGGACTGCTGCAATTTTTTTCTGCAATTTATAAACTTACACACCATCCTAATTTCCATTAGTGAAAACCATATCAAAATCCATTGGGTGGCTTAGAAGTTAGTTGAAAAACATATAAAGGCGTACAACTACTGTATTTGATCATATATGTATATAGATATACATATATTATATATATATACAAAGTAACTACACATATAATCATACTAGCCGGCACCTGCGACTTCGTCTGCGTTAAAAAAGATAAAAAGTAGCCTATATCCTGTGTTCTGTACGTCTAAATGTTTATCTACCAAGTTTCATGAAAACCAGAAGAGTTATGGGGGAACATACATACAAGCAATACCTATACTTACAGATTTATTATTAGTATTACGATATGTAAATAGTGAAAGAATTTTTTTTCTTATCGCCCACTCGTATCATAACGGTTTTCGATATTCGAATCAGAGTGTATGTCTGTTTGCCTTGCATTAACTATTATATAGGCACAATATAAAACAACAATGCGTGATTAAAATGTGCGTACAGTGTGTATATTTCAACACAAAGAAAGTTATTATAAGGTATTGTTGTTGAGTGTAATGTATGAGTTCACATCTAGCTTAAGGCGTTTATCAACTTGCGATTGGCTACACATTATTCAATTCTTAAGGCGTGTGGATATTTTTAGACTTTGCGTGTAATTTTCAAGTTATACCTAATTTCTTTTCCACCATTTAATCTACTCAAATCTATATATCTATATTAATAATATTAGATTACGGCTCTTTTTGTTTTTGACTGCTAAACGCAGTGTGCTCTGCCACTATTGAATATTTGCCTTTCTGAATACACATATCTACATCTATACTTCCATACTAATATTATAAAAAGGAGAGATTTGTTTGTTTGAATAGAATAAGCTCCGAAACTAGTGGACCGATTTGAAAAATTCTTTTACCATTAGAAGCCGACATTATCCGTGATGAACATAGGCTGCTTTTTACCGCGGGAAAATGCTTCATTCCTACGGGAAATCTAAAATAAAAGTAAATACTAGCGACTTGGCCCGGGAGATAGCGCCATCTATCCAAAATACGCTAGATGGCGTTTTATACTTATCTACGCGGACGAAGTCGCGAGCACTAGCTAGTTCATAATAAATTGATCTTGCAAAATTAGATGTAAGTTCATTTTATGTTGTACAAATAAAGTGATTCATATTATTACAGGGCATTAGAAATTTGGTATCTGCATTTATTGACACTAATAATATTAATAGTTAATGGGCCGTCCGTGTGTCGCCGCCCTTATCCGATGTAAGCACAATCGCACAATTGTGCATCGTGACCGTGCGCCCGTCTGTGCCCGCGCCTGCGCCTGCGCACGCGGTGAAATGTTCGCATTGCATTGTACCTGCGTTGATCTCGATCCTCAACCACAACCACACTCAACACAGCAGTAGGCAAACTCCATTTTTACGAAAAAATAAGAACTGAAGACGTTTTTATCTCATTACACATTCCCTTGTTGTAACCGAGGACCTTACAGAAGACCATTGACAGTACTATGTTTCACTACTATGTTAAACGACTGTTAAAAAATTACTATGTTTCAATGAGTGAGTAGTGATGCGAGTTCCTTTCCTATGTGCTCTTATCCTTATACTTTCTTATTATTTTATCTTCTCAAGGACGGCAGCGCATTTGTATATCACATAAGTACTTATACTTACTAACGCTTGAGTTGGACCGTCATGATTATTATTTTAAAAAAAATATTATGATTTGCCCTATTTTTACATTAGTGACCCGCTTCCGCTTTCGGCTTAACGATCTGTCTATTAGTGAAAACCGCATAAAATACCGTTCAGTAGTTTTTGAGATCATCACGAACATACATACATAATTACATACATACAGACACACGCGCCGAGAGACTTTGTAAGGATATTAATTTTTATTTGAACTCTCTCTCACGTTCACCTACTGTTTTGTAGATACTGTGTCGTCGATGGATTTGAATATAATCCGGCCTAGTCATGATTGTAACTATACTTTCAAATGTCGTACGAGTTTACAGTTTACGAGGAAAACGATCGATATGAATCAGAATCGATTTTACTATCGACTTGTTTTACCACAAATTATTTACGTTCCCTTATTACAATAGAAAGTAAATCGTCCTTTGTTCGTGTCCGAGAGAAATGTGCGGGTACGTGTTCTGTCCCACCGAATGTTTAGAATCTTTACTTCAACTGTAGCACTACCATGAGTCGCTATCGAAATCTTACGTTAGATTACTTCTGTCGATAACGAACGTTTCACCCTTCAATGTGCTAGTGAATGATTTAACTACTAACGTTACGGTATTTCTCGAGAGCATCAGTCAAATTTGTAACTCATGGTACCGATTTTGTATAGAAATGTCAAGTTAAACGTCAGTCGCTAATGGTCGCTAGCGACTACATTCGATAGGTTTTTCACTTATACAACTCATGTTACCGGTTTTAGTTCTTTGCGTGACCGCTAGAGGCGCTGTCCAATTTTTCATACAAATATTTTACGTTCTCGTTCATCTCTCGCTAGCGATTTCTGTCGTCATAAACTCATGGTAGTGCTACTGCTTAAGTAATTTGTAGCTCTTATGTAAAACATTGACCATTCAAACCTTTTTCTGTCCACGATAAAACATTTTTTCCATTTAATTGTTTATTTTCTTATTCTTCTATTCACTCGTTTAAATAATTGTCCATTTGTGATAAATTTTCTATGATGTGTGTATATTTATATTAAGATGATGTAGGTAAACTTTTATGTTTTATGTATTTTTGTTTATGAAGTATGGATTATGAAGATTAAAAAAAAAAAGAAATCCTCCTAGACACTTTGGAATAGATATGATTAAATTTAATTATATTAATATTAATACTAGCTTTTTCCCGGGACTTCACAAGCAACCCTAAAAAGATTCAAGTGGCCAGCAAAAGCTTCCTATTAATGTTCAATTCATGTTTCATACTTCATTTCAGGCCTCATTTTTTGACCCGACAGTTTTGAAAGTTTATTCGATTGCCGATGGTGATTTTTCGATTCCTATTTTCGGGAAACGGGAATCAACAATCCGAGCTGTCAAAGCATTGCACAAAGTGAAGTTAAGTCAGTACATAGAAAGTGTGTAAGGAATTAAATGCAATTTTGAAACTTTCCATGCGATTAGCTTGTTTTAGTCGGATTTTTTTTTTATTTTATTTGTTCCAAATCAAAATGTATCGGGGCACTTACCAATACATTTCCTTAAACAAAGAGAGTTACGCGTTTCAATTTCCCAATGGACTTTCAGGTGTGGTCCCATTAAAGGCGTTTAGGAATAACAAACATAAATAATGGCTCTAATTTAATAATGTGTTATGTGTTAACTGTGTAATTATTATCCTAACTGTAATATTATAAACTAGCTGGTGCCCGCGACTTCGTCCGCGTTCAAAATATTATATAGCCTAAAGCCTTCCTCGATAAATGGACTATTAACACAAAAATAATTTTTCAATTCGAACCAGTAGTTCCTGAGATTAGCGCGTACTAACAAACAAACAAACAAATTCTTCAGCTTTATATATTGGTATAGATATAGCTAAAGCTCAAGATAGCTAAAAATATACCTAAGATTGCATCAATGTTTTAAAACTAAAGAAAAATGTTTTAATTTGTTAAAATTCTTATGAACGTACATCACCACTACATAGTATAAAACAAAGTCGCTTCCAGTCTGTCTGTCCCTATGTATGCTTAGATCTTCAAAACTACGCAACGGATTTTGATGCGGTTTCTTTTAATAGATAGAGTGATTCAAGAGGAAGGTTTAAGTATATGATTTTCAACGCGGACGAAGTCGCGAGCACCAGCTAGTATAAAATAAAAAATACATCCACTCGGTCCATTCGCGCGTACCCCAAACAGGAGGCCTGTTGTCCCTCAGGGAAATCATCGGCAGCGCTGCGTGTGGGGACGCCGGGCCCACGTGATGTGTCCACGACCTGTTAAATTTGTTTTATAGTCCCCAAGTAACGTTTCCTTACGTGATAACGAGGGCCAACTTATAAGGTGCCTTCTTCTTAGTAGACGCACGTGCTCTTGGAGCTTTTGCTTTCATTAGAGCTTAAAAGTAAAATATTTTCGTTGGAGCTGAACAGTTAGTCAAAGATGAAGCAACACTGATCAATATTACGATGAAGTAGGTATTTTATAATTTTTACTAGCTGGCGCCCGCGACTTCGTCCGCGTTGAAAGAAAAAGGTAGCCTATATCCTGTGTCCCGTATACGTCTAAATATTTTTCTACCAAGTTTTATGAAAATTAGGTAATTAGTTTAAGAGTTATGGAGGAACATACATACATACATACATACATACATACAATACCTACACTTACAGATTTATATTGATTGATAATGATTGATTTAGTTACAGCAACATTTAGATGCAGCTGACTTGAAAGAAAAACATTTTGAAATCCATGTTGACATAGTTGACAGAATTTAGCTGACAAGAAATATGTTATCAGTCTTTATCTTGTCCCCACATTCAAGTGGACCGTCAGCGTGTCTGCCAACCTTAACGTAAAAAAAGACTGACTGCACAATCGCAACGCCCAAGCAACACAGAATGGCTGAATATCAGCCGTTATCCAAGCAATTTGGGCACAAAATAAATTGCTTTAAGCTGTATAGTAGCAACATAATAGCTGAATAGTAGCTGAATAAGCAACAAGAAGCCCATAATAGCCTATAGTGTTATAATAGCCCAAAAATCATTCAATACAGCATTTGCCTATCTTGTCAGCTCTAATACCCTTATAACAAAGCTTTAAACTGAATAATTTGTGAATTTCATACTGTTATCCGGCCTATGTGTTGCCTGGGCGGCCACAACTTGCTAGACCTACGAGTATATTAGAGCTGTCAGTGAGCTAAGGCAACAACTATAACCACTCGAAACTTGGGCTGTTTAAATGTCACTTAACTTTAAATAAAAAAAGAATTATTTCGTTTATAGTATTTTATTTTTAAATAAATATAACCAATAACATTATTACATCACAGGAGCAGGGTACCATGAAAACACAATTCGAGTTGATTGCAAATACACTACCATGCATTCTATCAGACAGACCGTAGGCAGCAGACGAACTCTATTTAACATTCAGGACATTGATCCTTAACTTTGTACATGAAGGACAAATGTCCTCAATATGCAGAACACAAACAATGCTCGCTCTAATTTGTATTGAAATACTTATTAGTGGGAAATACGTTAACGTTACGAAGAAAGTAAAGAAACGAAGAAAACCTACTCTACGGTCTGCCAAGAAAAATGTTTGCGCACATACTTTCAAATTGACATCCCTTACTATATAAATAAGTGCAATTATAAATTATTATTATAATTAAAATTATTTGTTACATTAAAACATTTATTACATAAAATTTAAACCTGAATTTGGAGTATACAAATAAACGAATTAGATAATGTTTCTAAAGGAATAATATAAAATGAAAATAATAAGTTATATTTTATCGTAGATGGAAGCAAAAAGAAAGATACGGTACGCTCTTAATAAATGGACTCCACACCACGAAACTAAATGGCTAAATACAAATTCCCACAACTATAATTTCAATATCGTCGTGTAATAATAGTGTCGACAAATCTAATCAAATTCCATAAAAAACTGTGTCCGTAACTGTGTATGCGTCCTTTGAGTAAAGTGTCCTTTGAGCGACTGAATGAAACTAAGTTCATTGGACTCAGTATATGAGGTCCATATGCGGTTAGTGAGACACTAATCTTTCTTTTTTCTTCCATCTACATTCTACGTATTATGCAGAAAAATAGTACAGTCGTCGCGAAATTATTTTTAAATTAATAATATTCTATATTAAATTTTAGGCATTTTGAATAATATAGGCCATATTGTGCGTTACAAAAATGTATTAATGGCGCATTAAAGTCAATAAAATTATACGTAATCATTAAATTAAATGAGTTTAATAATAAATTAATTTGAACATAAGTAATAATAATAATAATATTCACATTATTACAATACAATGTAATAGAAATACAAACCTACAATAATTTTACAATTACATTACAATCAGACATTCAATGATAGTTATTAATTATTTAAATCTGAAATTGATATTTGTAACGTCTTTTTTATCTAACAAAAAATGGTGAATTATTTTATAATTAGCTTCTTATTAATATTTTATAAATGCGAAAGTTTGTTAGTCTTTCACTAAAAAAGCACTGAACGTATTTTGATGATACTTTAGAGAAATATATAGTCTTTGCCTCGGAATAACACATAAGCTATAGTTTATAAAGATATATTTCGAACTCATTACAATTTTGTATGATGAAATATCATTAGACTTCTTGGTCAAAATTTATAATATTTGTTAGACGTGCTTTTTTTTGACTTTAAAATGGCGCACAAAAATCAATTTCAAATTGTTAATACAATACGAAATCTATCGATATGCATAACTACAAACAGGTTAATAGTTTTAATCTACAACTAAAATACAATACAATTTACAATCTTTACTGTCAAGCGAAATTCTAAGTCGTTCAATTCAATACCTTATTACATAAAAAATTAAGTCTCTTTTGTTTAAAATATAAACAATCAATAATTCTCTTTTTAATTTTTTTGTTCGGTTCAATTTTCAGGTACATGATTTTTTATTAAAACTTTTAGCCTGGTTACAGATACTTTAGTTATGTCAGAAAAATGTTGTGTTGCTTTTATTTATTGATTTTATTTGATAAGTATTTAGCAACTTTATTTTTTATTATTATTAAGATTTGGCAGACAGGTAATCAATCCACTTAATGCTAGGTGGTTACCGTCGCCTATTCTATATTATATATAATACCGAAACACAACAGCACGAGTGCTGATTGATATTTTTTTGTTTGTTTATTGATTTTTTTGATATTTTTTGCTATTTGATAGAACAACCACACAATTGTAGTAGATACTATCACCCGAGAGATGAATCTAATGTAGCAATATTGTGTACAATCTCAATCACAAGCCGATGTCTGCCACTAACAATGGATTATTGTAAATTGCTCGATCGTGCGTCAAAATGATTTATAAACATTTGTGCTTCTAACTGTACTCGCTACGAGATAACATAAATAATAGTGACAGCTCAATTGTGAATGATTGCTGAAGTGGTATCATTCTTTGTTGCACTTCTCTATGGGCTGATTCATTGATTATTTATTTGTGTATGATATCTTTGGTAAGGATGTATGGCTGTTTTCTTCTTGTTAAGAATTAAATAAAAGAAAAGAAATATTTGTATATTTTTTACAGATGTTTTATCTTTGTTACAGAAAATTATTTGCATATTATTAAGTTTGTCAATACTTTGCTCAAAGTTTGTAGGTACAGTCGGTCACACAATTGGCTGGTCATCAAATGATTGTAACAAAAATTTAATCGCCAAGAACTTAATCCAGTCTGCAATTACCAGTCAATGAGTTATATAAAATGACAAATCAAATATATTTTAAACAATAGAGACCAACTTACGAATATAATATTTCAGTAAAACTAGTAATACTGTACATATTCTTGCGATCGGAAACATTTCAAAGTACACCAAGCGATTCTGGCATTTACTGCTAGTAAGAATAGGGTGCATTTTGACCTATAGCCGATAGCACGACTCATTAGGCAATATTGTAATTACTTTATAGTGTTTTCAACAGACTCTATCTGTAGAGAAAGAAAGAAAGAAATAAAAATATCAAGTATTTAAGTACTCTGTACAAACTTTTATATAAAAAGAAAAACACTTTGGCAAGGTACTTTTTATTTTCGAAAAAAAGTCTATAAAAAAGCAATAAATGTAGCAAAAAGTAATCGAATATAATATTTGTGAACACAAACGTTACTTCGACTGTTTTAGCTTAGGCTGAGTGTTCCCCAGGGAACAAATGTCGAGATACATTCACGTCGGCTTGTCGCTTAAGTCGTTATACTATTTTCCTTTTATCTGACAGTAATGTTCCTCAACATTTGTCCCTCAAAGGAGAAGTTACGTAAAAAATTCTATGCACTAAACTAGTGTATATAAATTAAATATCATAATAACCTTAACAATAGATTAAATATTAAATGAGGTAAGTTAGAACCACTTTGACTATGTTTTGTGGAGATGTATCAACTTCTAGACATCTAATCTAAACCTACGCTTTGAAGTTTATCACTCGTTATATTGGATATACTTGGATATAAGTCAATTTGTAGAGTTATGTAATTTTTTTTTGTCAAAATTATCTGGTACTTAATAAAGGAGTCTTTTTAAAATAATTTGGGGGCGATGTTCAAGTCTTAAAAGAGCAAAAACTCCGTTATAAAGGAGTAATTTTTTGAATTTTTTTGAATATTTTGTCATTTAATAGCAATTTCCTGTCAAGTCACCGACAGTCTCATCAAGTTATCGTGTTTTTAAATTTTCCATCACTCTGAAAAGATAATGATAATAATCACAGATTAATATATATTTTTTTTAATCATAGAATAGAATTGAAATAAAGTCGGATAATCTTATTGAATGGTGGCTTTTTAAGGGGGTTGGTTACTGTCTTTAGAAGGATTTCCCAATTTGTGACTACGAAACGTCTTATGCTCTCTTAAAAATAAAATAAAATGCTCTCTTACTACTAAACATAAAAAATAAGATTTTTTTAAAATAAATAGATCATCTGATTCACACAATTTATTACGTTGAGAATGATTAAAATCTGACAAAAATTAACCTTTCTAATGATAAATTAATATCTTAACATGTAAGAAAATTTCAAGTTTTACTTAACTGTTTGTTTAATGCTATAAAATTATGCTCCAATGTAACGAGCAATCTACTGTAATGAATAATGCGAACTTTAAACTAACTGTCAAACTGTAATTTGATAGTTAATGTAAAACTTTCATGTCACTTAGAAACAATATTAACACGCACATTTTCGTCTAAAAATAACAATTACACAAAAATGCAAGAAATGGATAGAAAATTACTTAAAAATTACATGTCATTTAATGTGACAGATAAATCGACAAAATCCTAATACAGGAAGATACACTTTTTTGAAATTACATATAAAAAATTATCTTGCATTTTTGGCATAAAAACGTCTAGGGAAAATGGCGGAGAAGATACACTGTTAATACACAATTACATTTATTAGGATGTTAAATCTTTATTAATATTAATTTCACCAATAATAGTCCTGAATATAAGTCTCCATTAAGAGTAAACAAAAGTGCAAAACTGGCAGTAACAGTTAAGACTACATCTGTACTTCACGTACCACCCGAAGTATTCGATTCCCACGACTCCATCGCTTTTATTTTTCAATGGCTGTTCACACGGAGCCTTTGCCTCGTTTTTCCAAGATGGCGGCTGGCTAATGACAGTTGATGGCGCGTCGCTGCAGGCGTCGGATGCGTCTGTGCCAATCGTCGCGCCACTCCAGGAGCAGGGACCTCTCGCCCACCGCCAATCCCGACAAACCCGATGAAGCTCCCTCTTTTTCCACTCCTAGGATTAAGTATGACCTGCGAAAATAAAGAATTTTTATGATGTATGAAACTGAATAGATTAATAGCCTAGGAAAATCCATAAACTAAACTGCCATAAACTGTCAGTTGAATGTGACAGTACGCTGTCAAGTGTCAATGTCGAAGTCGCTCTGTCGTATGATGGTCGTATATGTAGTTTTTAAGTACACTGGAACATATGGCGGGTATTTAGTCCATTGATGGTGGTTCACGTGTCCTTAGGAACGCCCATCACATCCAACATCTAAATGATTTCCCTATAATAGTCTTTTTAAATTTTAATTATTACTTATTTGATATTTAAGGGGCATATGCATGGTGTATGGCCGTGTGTGTGTGTTAAACTTAGGGTTCCTGCGGAAGATCAGTGCTGGCCTATGCCAGCAAAATACTGAGTAGGGACCTATTTGTTAACTAGTAGCTCATTCTTTTTTCTTTTTACTGTTTTTGTTTTCTTTGTCGTTGTGTTATGTTACTGTTACTATGTTTATATTACTTGTGTTGTGTTACTAAGTTGCAAATAAATGTTATATTATTATATTATTATTATTACGTCAACACTCACGCCTACGTAAGCTTTTAGCTCTTTAAGCTTAAAGCTTGTTTGTAATATTTAAGCTTGTACTTAGCGGTTGTAGCTAGAAGCATTAAAAAGGATGATGGGGTATACTATACTGACTTGTTGATCTTGATCTTAGGGCACTTGCACGCGAGATCCGTGGCGCGCACGAAGAGGGCGGTGGCGCCGCGGCGCAGTCGACTGCGAGGCGCTCGTTTGTAGACGGCCTGCACGCTCAGCGCCAGACGCGCCCACTCCTCGCCCCCCGCCACCGTTGCCGCCTCGCGTCCTACCACCCTGGCCAGAATGGCTGCAACATTTCCACCACTTCAGACAAATACTCAAGCATCCTGCTTAGATAGAACAGGATAACCCAATAGATTTGACCGGACCGGTCTTCTTCCAAGGACGAATCATATCTGCACACCTCAAATTGGACACTAGATTTTTAACTTCTATGTAACCGTGGATAAGGACCACTTTGAAACGTTTGTGGAGTTGTATACACCTACTTAATATGTGTCTGTTTACTTACTTAATTGTCTTCATAATCATTACATATATATTTATTAGCCGCTGGACATATGCCTCCCCTATAACTTTCCAATAGCACGACCAGAAGCAGCCTGGATCCACTGTCGACCCGCGGCCCTTATAAGCTCGTAGTCTGCCTTGTAGGTTGTAGGTGGACGTCCTACGCTATCCTTGCCAGTATGTAGCCTCCACTTGAGAACTTCCGTCCGTACTATGTCTTCTACCACAGCCACTTCATCTTACTGAACCTGGGTCTACGGATCTCCTCATTCCTGAGTCGATGTCGCAGAGAAACCCCGAGCATAACTCGTTGAGCTTTTGGCGCCATTTATGTCCATATTATGCTTATATTATGTCTACATTATGTCTATATTTAAATACATTAAATAACTTCACACACAGCAGACACCACACAGCAACCGTCTAGTTCCACAGTAAGCTTAGCTAATGCTTGTTTTATGTATACCATACAGTTGATATTTTTCTTTTTCTAAAGACAATTTATAAATACAAAACATCCATGACTCGGGTACAAAGGTAAAAATGTACATAAACATTTGCTCCTAGCGGGATTCGAACCCGCGACCGTTTGATTAACAGCTAGGTTAGCTAGCCACTCGACCAAACGTGTCGTCGAATTATTATGTCTATTTTATGTCTATATATTCTAATATTAGAAATGACGTTCCTCCACACTGGCTGGTATAGGTCGTGCAGCGAATAAAGACTTCTCGGCAAATGTGCGCAGAATCCTATTTTTAGGTCTTTGAGGGGGCAGAGGAAAGTGAGGGGGCGGTACGCGTCGTTGTGCCGACACGTTATTGGTAGACTCAGTCGCTCTTCCCCTCCCGCACTTCGTTCGCGCATCTCGAGTCCCGCTTTCAAAACCTTAATTCACCTATACTTGAGTCCTCATTCTTATGGGCGTTTCCTTACCGTAATCTCGGCTGCAGAATTTGTTGAGGTTTAGTGTTCGAGCGCCGGCGCGACACCGCCCGCACTGCTCCACTGCTGATAACACAACATTCACAAGTACATACAAAGTTATTTTAAAATGCATCATAATCAAATTCAAAATATTTATTTATCAATTAGGTTTCTACAAGAAACTCTTTTGGTTGTCATTATAAATTTAAATTTACCAGGGTTTCGGAAAAAAGCCAAGATGACGATCCCGAAAAGAAACCCCGAAAGATAATCAGGATACTATTCTTTTTGCTTAAACCCAGGCTTCTTTGTCGCTTAAATAATCAGTGATTTTATAATAGCCTTTCGAGAGGAGTTTAGTTTTAATGACACATTTAAATTTATTTATAGATAAGGCTCTGATTATTTGAGGCAGTTTATTATAAAACCGGACACTTTGACCCATAAAAGAGTTACTTATCTTGTGCAGTCGTGTTTTATGAAGATTTAAATCACTTTTGAACCTAGTATTGATATTGTGTACATCACATTTTTTATTAAATTGACTAATATTTTTATGCACATAAATTAAATTTTCATAAATATATTGACATGCAACAGTCAAAATCTTTATTTCTTTGAACTTTTCTCTGAGGGAAGACTGCGGATCTAGTTGATAGATGGCTCTAATGGCCCTTTTTTGTAAAATAAATATAGTATTTATGTCCGCAGCGCTACCCCAAAGAAGAATCCCATAACACATGTAACATATGTAATTGTGTTAAGGTTTATTTTTAAGTAGACACAGGCAGGTTGACGGTCTGCTTGATGGTAAGGGTCACCGCCTGTTAACACAGGCAAGTGCTGCCGATCTTACATAAGGTAGTTCTGGCATTTCTTACTTACTCACTGAAACACAACAGCACACATGCTGTTATTTCACGGTGTCCAGCCAATTTATGGCTACAAAAAGCATTTTGCTCTGCTAAATTCGCATTAAAAAAATTTCATCAATTTTTTTTGGAGTGATTTTTGACGGATTTGAAATGAAAAAGGAAATTCCAAATATAAATAATTGTTGACGTGAAGTAAACAAGTAGTTAAAAAGTTTACCTTACCACAAGCCAATGACAAAAACGAGAAAAAATAAAGAAAATTATGAGTTCTATGATTTCACAACGACATTAAAAAGCCTGAAATAAATCGTTTAATGATAATTATTACTTTTATTAAAAAAACAATCAATAGATATTTTAATAAAACTTTTAATAAACTCGAAAATGGTTGATAGTAAAATATCTATTAATTGTTATAATATATGATAATTAAAAATAAAGGTGCAAATTATTTTTTTAAAATGTGACTTTATGTTAAACGAAAACGTAAGAGAATAAAATCGATAAAATTATCCTTTAGTAAGTAAATATTTTTTTTATATGAATATAATATAAAGTTTATCATAAAATCATTTTATCAAACACTAGATTACGATATATGGAAATTAAGACGAAATATATTAGAACTAAACTAGATATTTGAAATGAAAAAAAAAAATGAGGGAATTTTAGTTGTAATTTTGTTAATTTTGAGAAGTGTAATTGAAGACACGTTTTACAAAATGTTGTATTTTTCATAAGTTTTAGTCATGTACAGTTTGATATAGTATTTAACAGCTATGAAACATTATGATATGCACAGATTTACGTATCCCACGAAATTTGAAAAATTATAGAGAAATTCACACATACAACAGCCTATATAGCCTAGCCTGAATTGTTTGAAAAAAAAAAACCGCCGAAAAAACTGAAAAGCATAAAATAATCTTATTATTTTACCTAAGTAATTTTGAGTCGCCGCCGCGCATCACTCTGTATGTAATTTTTGCTTGTTTGGCGCTGACTCAAAATTACTTAGGTAAAATAATAAGATTATTTTATGCTTTTCAGATTTTTCGGCGGTTTTATTTTTTGTTAAAAAATTAATATTAATATATATTAATATTATAGTACACTTTAAATATTAGATTATTCTAATATTTACTACATGCTTAATTTTTTATTTTCCCATCCCAATTTTCCCAACCTTAGGGTTGGAATTAATTTTCCAAATTTATACGAGAATTTTTTTTCCAACTTCGAGGTATACCCCATCTATTAAAAAAAGAATTATCAAAATCGGACTACTCTGTAAAAAGTTATGCGTGGTTATACGCTACAATCGGTGAGTGAACAATCAATCATCCCCTGTTTTAAAACCCTTAGGGTTGGAATTAATTTTCCAAATTAAAATGGGACCCCCTTGGGGGTGCACCCTTTCAAATAAAAAAAGAATTGTCAAAATCGGACTACCCTGTCAAAAGTTATGCGTGATCATACATTAAAATATATATATACGCGTCGAATTGAATACCTCCTCCGTTTTTTTTTTGTTTTCGTCGGTCGATAAACAAAATTATAATTTGATTATGTTCTATAGTGAAAGATCGTAATATAGCGTTTGTATATATAGTTCATGCGGTGATTATGTTGAGGCGAGAGTGCAATGAATTTCCACTTACTACTTACCGCGGCCCGGCTCGCTGTCCACCGCCTCCATTGCTTGCACCGCGGTCACCACGCGGGGGATACCTGTGGAAATTATTGCCTTGTTTCATTGCCTCATTACAAAATTACAGCCTGTATATGTATCACTGTGCGCTGAGTGATAATACCTACTCAAAAAATATAATGTCTATTTTGTTTATTGATAAAATATACTGAATTGGATTCTATTTTTTGATATGTCATTGTAAGTCTATTCATTTCGTGGTGACTAATATTATCCATATTATTCTTACTATCCTATCCTATCGTATCCTATCCTATTCTACTAACATTATAAATGTGATAGTAACTCTGTCTGTCTGTTACCTTTTCACGCCTTAACTTCTCAACCGATCATCATGAAATTTTGCATACACATTGACGGAAATACCAGAAAGGACATAGCGTATACCTTTCTTCCAGAAAAGAGAGGACTGTTCCCGAGGGATCGTCTAAAAATATAAATATTCGGCACCACTGTCGCAGCAATAAATATGTCGGGCGTTATAACTCATATATTATTTTCATTTTTCAACGCCTAGGAAGCCGTGTGGACATATAGCTAGTAATAAATAAATACGTTTTATAGGACGAACATGTTCAAATACAAAATGTTGGCGTCCTCGTACACTTCTCCACTTAATGTAAGTTAATAATAACGTCTTTCAAAGTTAACTGCTCATTATATTGACTTCCAGTTCGCCTTGAACTGTCACGCTTCTTCAATTACCATATATACGTGCAGTTTTACGTATATCTGAAAGGATCTGAGTATATATATTACCAATTACCATGAATATTGTACCCTTTCATAATAAATTGGATACGTATGATACTCATTATGCCGCATTTGATGCTCGATAATAAGTAATTATGTTATCTTTGTCAAGTGCAAAATTTTTTATGGTAGCTGTAGATTCTATCGGTATTCAATCAAATTGTCAGTGGACGTCACTTGATGGTGACGTGGTGACTTTTTTATGTTAAGGGCGATAGACAGGTTGACAGTCAACTTGATAGTAGATAGCTACCGTCGCCTATAAAATTCAAGCTACGTCATAGATGCTGCAAATGTCCCGCCATAGAAGGATAAGGGATAAGGAAGGAATGGGACTTGACCTGACTGCTTTGGACTTGACGGACCTGTTTTGGAAAATTAAGAAAAATTATAGACTTGACTTGACTTGAATGACTAGTCTCGGGATCTGCTATTTTTGATTTTTAATTTCAATTTTGCCTTTTTTGTTTAAAAAAAGGCTATTACAAATTGCTATTTTTGCTAATGACACTGGCAAAATCATCGGAGAAAATCTGATGGAGCCAAGACATTAAAAGAGAAGAAGGAAGGGATGAGGTACTGATAGGGGACGAACAAGTCAACCAATCTGACTACATAGATTATTTTTTTTAAAAATACATTTATAAATACAAAACATCCATGACTCAGGTAAAAAGGTATAATGTTAACAGATAAACATAGGGCTGGCCACTAGCTAGACCAAATGTGTCATCATAAAATAATACTTACGTATGCACGGTGCAATATGACTTCTAGACTGTTGGTAACCCTTAGCACATCTGTTGCAGGTTGTTCCTGTGACGCCATCTTTGCATGGGCACTGCCCACTCGTCTGGTTGCACGTCTTCCCACTCGCTCCCACGGGGTGGCAATCGCAGGCTGTTGGAAAGAGATAGTATTACAAGAGTTGAGTTAAAAGTAAGAGTATTTAATTCCTCAAATCCGAGGCTTTTTCTAAACATACGCAGCCAAAAGCAGCCTGGACACAACGACGACCGTTGTTAGAGCATCTTGAGTCTCCACTCTTGCCCTAGCGGTCATCACTTTTCCGTTATATTTTTATTAGCCATTTTTTTCTAGTAATTTTCTTCGCCTAGATAAACTTTCCACGTTTATCGCTTTTCAAATTAATGAAAACCGTATCAAAGTTTTAGACAAGAAGAAGTTAGTGGAGAAACATAAGCGCACAGCGACATTATTTTATGGTATAATATGTAAGTATAGATAGTTTTAGATAAATGCATTTTAATTAGAAAAACAGTTCATTTTTTTTTATAAATATGCACCTTAAAACATTGCAAGTACTTTTACGTTTAGAAAAAAGGTAAAAGACATTATTAAAAGTTTTGCAATCCCTGTTCTATATTTGAATTTCGCTTAGCGCTGCCCAACTTTCCGTCGACCCTCAATATTTGCGCCCATAAAACGAGGGACCACTAAACACAAATAGCCAGTAGGGACCTCAACGATTCCGAATAGCCATTCGAATAATTGAGTTCTAGAATCGAGTCGACCGTCGACCTTCTCGATAGAGTTTTTACCCCGCACCGAAAAATGGGCTTTCACAATGACATTCGCAACTATGACCCGAGTTTGTCTGTGGTAAAATTTATGATAAAAAATAAAAAAATATTATTATATATTTTTTCTATTTTAAAATTTAGATTGTAAAAATAAAGTCCCTCCTGCCATCTATCACTCTGTATGTGCGATTAGATAATTTAAACTGCGCAAAGGATTTTAATGCAATTTTCAACAATGGAAAGATCGCTCGCTATACGAGGAAAATTTTTGACATTGGAAATGTCTTTTCGTTCGTATAGGCCCCGATTTCACGAAAAAATGCGATCCCCTTATATCTCGGATAGTTGTAAAGATATGATATTCAATAAGATATGATAAGATAAGACGCGTATTTACGAGAGCTGTAAGGTGCTAAAAGAATTTTTCGAAAAAGTCAAAAACGAAAAAGGTTATGGCCGAAATAGTGATAAAGAATTGAATTTTTTTGGATTATTTTGGATCCATTTTGGATATTTTGGAAACGAAGAATGATATCAAAAATTCGAAAATAACTCCTCTGGACAATTTAGTCAGCTACAATTTGAACCTAAAATAAAGACGATCAGGTTAAGGATTTTCCCTGTAGGTTAACCTTTTTGAAAGAAGTCAACAAGTCAGAACAACATATTTTTTCGAATTCCGTAGATTCATATACATGTTTCGCATAAAAACATTGCATCCGTGTGAAACCAGGAGCCAGTCGCTAGTAAAATCATATAATGTTGTTAAATTTACCTAAAAAGTATACTTAAGTAAAATTATGTTTGTGGTTGAGAAATTCAGTCTTCTCCTACTAAATTATTTTTAAAATTGTGGGTACGACAATATAATTATGATGTTGGTTTTTCCAAAGGAAGAACTTCTTAAAAGAAGTTCCCAAGGGGCAATTGTTTAAACCTTCATCAGAAATACAAATATTTTAAAAGTATGATTTCCATAGGGATTATTCTTTTGCTAACAGTAAAATCTGAACGTGAAATAATTTCTAAAAGTTTTAAAAAATGATTCAAGTTTAACCACTGAAGCGTTTAATGTGATTAATCCTTTTACATTTAAAATACCATTTGCCCTTACTAATATTATACATGTGAATGTGAGTTTGTTTGTTACGCTTTCACGCAAAAACTACTAAACCGATCACCATGAAATTTTGTATACACATTGTCTGAGACACCAAAGAGGACATATTGTACCTATGTAACTTCTATAGGTATTATTTAACTTTCTATTGAAAGAATTTTTAAAGTCAGTCCAGTAGTTTTGGAGCCTATTCAGTTCAAACAAACAAACACATCTTTCCTCTTCATAATATTATTAGTATAGATATCAGGATTCTGTTAGTAGCGCTGTCCCGTACCTGAAAACTATCTGTAATGTGCCTCAGCAAATATTCCAGAAGCAGCAAATTCAGGTAATAATGAAAAATGAAATGTCAGTGTGTAGTCGGCCTTACGTGCAACTTTCCATAACAGAAGTTCGCAGTCGAGCATTGGCAATATCGTGTAAAGTACAGAGGCCCCAGGTTGCCCCAGGGGACCGATTTTGCCCTCGCATTCTACCGCGGCGGACAATTTTTATTGAGTGTTCGATTTGACCCACCAACAACGGCCAGATTATGTTTCCTTTGTGTTTTATGGAGTGAAAAAACGTTTTGTGGTCGCTAAAAATACAGCCTTAAAATTCCCCAAGTTATTAACTATAACTAAACTTCGACGGTAATACTTTGTAGTATACTTACTACAAGTATCCCAAATAAAATTCGGTGTTAGTTCAGAAACAAAATTAATTTAAGATTTTTTTTAACAAAATTCACAATAATATTGACGAACCCTTGGTCGAGTGGTTAAGGTTCTTTCTTTAAGGTGATACAAGTCAATTTTCCTCCATACAAACGTAGAATGATTATTACTCCGCTGTTTAATGTTAAATTTACAAAAGTAAGCATGATACCGATTATTATCTTGTCGTTAACTAGGTTCGTTTTCATACAAACTTAAAAAAAAAGTATTAATTTAAAAGATATGATCCTTGAAAAATCCATATTTTCACAGGTTTTGACGCCACTTTCAGGGTGAATAGGTCACTCTAGCTAGTGTGTAAAAACTCCAAAATAAATTGCATATAAATATTGATTAGTTATGCAAGAGTTCAAATAACTTTACACGAAATAGATAAGTATATGTAGTAGTTTTCCCAAAAAGAGTATAAAATGCCTAAGGGTCTGTTTATGATTTTTTTGGTATGAATCACTCGACTGCTCTTCCCCTGAATTGTGCTGTGTGAGACGGAATGAATTTTAGCTACACGCACCAATGAGTTCGAGCCGCCGACTAAATTGCACTTAACGTTTTGTCTCAGGGATTTAGGGTTCGATTCCTGGCAGGGCCAACTTTAAAAAATCATAAAAAAAAACACCGGGTTTCGTTGTCATTTGGGCAGCCCTCTGGGAGCTACTCAAACTACTCGTCATGTATAAAAGACCAACTGTGAAATAACTGTTGTTGGCTACTGTTGCCAGGTCTCAGTTTATGACCGCGCAACGCACTGCTTGCCACTATTAAACTAATAAACAGTAATATTTCTTTCAAACAAGTTCAAGGAGTTCACGACAATGTTGCATAGCCTAAACAAATTTTCCAGACGCGTGCGCTTGGAGATGAATTATGACAAAACCAAGGTAAAGCACAATTCATTTGTTAACCCAATGCAACAGTCAATGTCGAAGTTGTTCGAAAATACAATAACTTATTATTAAGTTACCTCAACTTGTCTATGCTAATATTATAAAGATAGAAAATTTGTATTTTTGTAATGAATAAACTGAAAAATTAATCAGCAAGTAAAAAGTTACGTGGGCGAAGTCGCGTGCAACAGCTATATAGTTCATAATAAAATACCAAATATAAAAATACTGTTAGTAACTGAATCTATATATATAATATACATGTCAATATTAATAATAAATCTGTAAATCTTGATCTGATGAAGCATCAAGTGCCTGGGAGACGTCCAACTCCTCAGCAACTTAGAGCTTATTTGGGCTCGAAGTTATAATTTTAACCATAGCATGTGAAATTCCACCTGTTCTACAATAAAATTTGTACTTACGTCTGCAAGCCTTCTTATGTGTGATGGGTTTGCTCGGATCGCGATAGTAACCTTCGCGGCAGTAGTGGCAGTGTCGCCCTGACGTGTAATGTCGGCATTTCAGGCAAACTCCTCCACTAGATCTGCCCGACAATCGATACAGCTCCATGTTGAAGCGACAACGTCTCGCGTGACCGTTACAACTGCATTCTGGAACAAGAAGAATTCATTTCATTAAAATACATACATACAGGTATTGTTTTATGCAATGGTAGCTCAAATTTCATACTGTATTTTAAAAATCTTAAAAAAATATCTAACATTATGGTGGGTGATACATATTATGATAGATGTCTGTTAAAGAAGCAGACACAATCAAGAAGTTAGGTGAACCCCGTAATATGATATACGGCGTGCAGTTACCGACCGGTTGCGGGCTGCGAGCCACGCCGGGGCATTAACACTAGTAACATATAGCACCATTAGCGAAACGCTGCGCGTCCAACCGGCAAATGTACACATTAATTTTGCAGTACAGTCGGCAACTAAATTACGAAGTTAAAAATTGTCATAACATATTAGGTACTCTTGTTACAATAGCATACTAGTTTCTTTCCCCGATTTTATCCGCACCCTTTGTAATATTGAAATAAATGATTTTTATTTTATTTTTTTACAATAAAATTAAATAAATAAATGTTTATTTGCACAAACACGTGTCTAGAGGATTTTACAGACAGGAGTTACTAACATTACAGTACCAGATGTTCTACTCGATAAGGGCAAGCAAATATTTTATATATATCTTTTTATATTCAAACAATCGACATTGTTTTCATTAAACAGTATTTATCGCCAAAACACTATGATTTGGTTACCAATTTTTTTTATTCGTTTGGTCTGAATATAAAAGTCATTCGAGACAGTTTTCAATTGTTATCGCGATCTTTAGTAATTCAACTTGGCTAGATATAGGTACCCTTGCAAGCCATTATATTGAATTTATGGTTGTAAATGAGCACTTTAGTTGCTGACTGTACCCTTAAACACGTGTTGCACGTTTTCTCTTACAAAATAGAATCTTAGCAAAATCAACTCTTGATCGCTCTTAAGGATTGCTAGTTGTAAGAAAGATGAGAATTTGAAATCTGTAATGTACCTAGGTACCTACTATATACTAGCTGAGCTAGCGAACTTCGTATCACCTCAGAAATAAAACCCTGTTCGCAAAAAATGTATGAGAAAATTATTTTTTTTTTGTGAATATTTCAGATGTATAAACTAACACGACTTTCTTTTATATGTATTTACACGAAAAAAAAAATACTAGTATAACTAGAATTTCGATTAAAAAGTCTTTTTGCATTTGATTAACCCAATTCTCGAGGAAGCTGGAAGCTAATATTACTACTTCGTTTTCATTTAGCGTTCATTCTCATATTTTATTCTTTTTACTCGGCTGCTAGGGGTCGTTGCGTGAAATTAAATAGCCTATAATCTTACTCGTGAATTGGACTATCAAATGCAGAAAGAAGCCTTTAAAACTGACTCCAGCCTTGATCTACTTGATGAAAGGCACTGCAGGTGCGCTGCATAACATAGTAGAATAAGAATAACGAATTAGGAAAGCATATGGAAATGGTCTTTTAATAATCTAACCATAAATTACGTCACAGGTTACAGTGGCCTTAAGCTTAAACGGGCTACCCAAGTGATGTCTAAGAAATCGTTCATAAAGCTAGCATGTCTGGTCTCACGTAAAAACGATTATATCTTGGTAAAATGTCATTATTTTAGTTATATACTTTTTGAGATTTTGTGACAAATCAATCAGTAAATCAGTGAGATAGTGAATGGTAGTCGCTGATGTGCACAGACAGACAAGTTGGTGTGAATTTGTTTACAAATTGTAAAGCCGTGACAGCGTCACGTCTGCAAGCAGCCTAATTTAGTTACCGTTTACTTTCCGGCACGTGCTCACGTGCTCACTCGTCGTCTGTACGTGATTGTACGCATCCGAAATTACTTTCTTGCCAACGCTACGAGAACGTGTCACATAATAAAAAAAGTGCTACCACTAACGAGAGGAAGTCCGTTTGTTTGTTTTGGCACTTTCTTTGCAACTTATTTTTAGGAACAGACATTATATTATGTACTGACATCAACTAATGATAACTAATGGTAATTTTGTGATAACTTAAATCATATGATTTAATTTTAAACCAGGAACGGGATGATCTAGATTTATCATAGTAAATATACACGATTATATATAGGTTACAGTTATATTATATCACTCAATATTATGTATAACTAGTTGGTAAGTATTTCTTATTTGCTGAACATTAATCATTTGCTACATTTTAACTCGCGAGTTGGGTCAGTCATATTTAATAGTCTCAAATGGCGTCCTCTGTTTCCGACTATGATAAATTGCATTTCACAACGCATTCACATTTGTGTAGATACATCTTATGCACGTTTTAAGTATAAAAAAAAAATATAACTTGACAACCTTCCAAAATGATGTAAGCGTCTATTTATTGTAATTAGCTCCAGATTTTTTTTACCTTTGCCATGGAAATTTGTAGTATATTAATACAAATAATTTGTACAATAACAATTTTCATATAAAAATATTTCCAATATAATATTTTTTTTCATTTTCAACGCGAACGAAGTCGCACGCACCAGCTAGTTTTGACTAAAATTTGCTTTTTCCAGTTTTCAGAGTTTTCCTACTTCACCACCAAGTGCGGTAAAAAAAATCCACCTGAATAAATTATAAAGTTCTGTAAGCCTGCATTCAGCATATAAACAATTATTGTTATTATTGTAGACACAAAAAAATCCCTTTATTCTTTTAAATTTCACACAAATTAAGTTTTGTTTCAAAGCAGTAAATATAAATTATAATTGGACATTGTTTATTCACCTGCGAATCATCTCAATGTGTTTAATAAACGTCTCATAACCGTTAACCTAAATATTTTTAACAATGAAACTAAGCAGAACACTACAAAGGAATAGTCTTAATTCTTTTAACACAGCGCCATCTTTAGAATAGGTATGGCCACATTAACAGCGGGGAGGAGAGGCGATTACTTTTGTTACTGCTCTTAATATTCTCTAGTATAAAAATAAGCCAATTAATAAATCGTACACAATAATGTTAATGACAATAACATGTTGGTTTGTTCTTAATTTTTAATATCCTAACTAACGAAAAACTAATAATAAACGTAAACAATAACATAAATGCGAAAATGAGTTTGTTTGTAAGCTTTAACGCCTTAACTACTTAACCAAACATCATGACATTTTGCATACACGATGTCAGGGGTAAAGAAAAGAACATAGGGTACCTTTCACCCAGAAAAATAATTGCTCCCGAGGGATCATTTAAGTAAAAAAATAAAATATTCAAAGCCTTACAAAAGGACCTACATTAGCAATAAAGGTTGAATAAATGTTTTAACATCTAATAAAAATAGTCGAGGACGGATTCGCGGGCAAATATTAGTATGATATAAGTATATAGTTTACCTATATATATATATATATAGTCCATAGACAAAATAATGGAGATATAATAGTGTGATTCATTCAACATTTCTCTTCCACTTTCTTATTCTTAGTTGTAAAGCGATTGGTACGAAATAAATCAAAAATCAATAATACAAAGAAACTAAAAAATATCAAACTCAAATAGCCGCTGCTTACGTACAGTTTCCGCTTACATTTCCGCTTTCTGTGTGGCCGTACGTTAAAGATGATGTTTCGGCAACAGATCACAGTGATGACAGTTTTATGTGGCGCGGGTGGTTGCGTGCGCGCTGGACAACGCCTCACATAAATACCACCATTCATTCTTCTCTTCTACGAGTATATATATACTTATTATACTTTGAAGATTTATGCGTTACTAAAGGCAAATAAAACAACAGAGAATACTTGTGGCTATAATCACAAAACAAGAATTAGATTAAGGGCATATTATTTAAAGTGTGATTCTAAGACACCTGAATAATAAAATAAAAAAATTACACATATTTAATTTCTTACCAGGGAAATTATTGACTTCGTCCGCGTTGAAAAAGTCATATAACGCTCGATGCATTGTTACTATAGACTTTAGCTAAGCGTTAGTAATATATTTTATCTTAGATGATCCCCTCGGGGACAGTACTTTTTTTCTGGGTGACAGGTACCCTATGTCCTTTCCGGTGTCCTAGACAACGTGTATGCAAAATTTCATGGTGATCGGTTCAGTAGTTTTTGCGTGAAAGCGTAACAAACAAACAAGCTCACATTTTCAATTTTAGTGAGGATTAATTGTTTGCTAAATGTCCAAAGCGCATTACCAAATATTATTTTTCATTTCTGTCTTCAAAATGTAAAGTAGTTATTGCAGTCATGTCATGAATTATTTATGAATTTATTTATTTTTATTGTAGAAAATAGACGAATTTTTGCAAGGCTGAACCTGTAATTCATATAACTTTATCTATACCGTACTATTATAATATTTAAAATTCTATTACCACTCTTTCAGAATTGTATATGAACGTATACGAAGTAAGTGCCTAAATAAGATTAATAATGGCTGAAACGCAAGCAGACAGACTCCGTCAAGCTTCGGAACTATTTTTTTTTTTGTGGAAAATAGACGAATTTTTGCAAGGCTGAACCTGTAATTCATATAACTTTATCTATACCGTACTATTATAATATTTAAAATTCTATTACCACTCTTTCAGAATTGTATATGAACGAATACGAAGTAAGTGCCTAAATAAGATTAATAATGGCTGAAACGCAAGCAGACAGACTCCGTCAAGCTTCGGAACTTTTTTTTTTTTGTGGAAAATAGACGAATTTTTGCAAGGCTGAACCTGTAATTCATATAACTTTATCTATACCGTACTATTATAATATTTAAAATTCTATTACCACTCTTTCAGAATTGTATATGAACGTATACGAAGTAAGTGCCTAAATAAGATTAATAATGGCTGAAACGCAAGCAGACAGACTCCGTCAAGCTTCGGAACTATTTTTTTTTTGTGGAAAATAGACGAATTTTTGCAAGGCTGAACCTGTAATTCATATAACTTTATCTATACCGTACTATTATAATATTTAAAATTCTATTACCACTCTTTCAGAAATGTATATGAACGAACGTATACGAAGTAAGTGCCTAAATAAGATTAATAATGACTGAAACGCAAGCAGACAGACTCCGTCAAGCTTCGGAAGGGAAACGGCAAATTGCCACACTTCACATAACGAGTTTATTAATTAAATTAATACTGGGACGGAATGGATGTATCAGCAGTTAATTGCCTCGGATGGAAGGTTGAGCACCCCTGACTTATCGGCGTCTCGAGCGAGACAATGCTAATTAATTTAGCTTGATATTTCACGGATTAACTGCTCCGTTTATTTAACGTTTTGTGCTCATAATTAAAACAATTACTTATAATATTAGTACTAAAACATTATTGTCAGTAAGTACTAATAAAATATTAAATATTCTACCTTTCGGCCACGATTTATTAACCAATGGCTTTATCTACATAAAATATCTATAGTAATATTATAAAAGGAGAAAACTTTTATGATTGTAATGAAAAAATACAAAAACTATCACCGAGTAATGACGAGCCAGTATCCAGTATTTGACGAGCCCGTTAGACGAATGGCAAGGGTGCTTGCCTAGCGTTTCAGGGGCCCCGGGTTCGATTCCCGGCGGGGTCAACTTTGGAAATTTTAATATAATTTTCAAAATTGACTCTGGTCTGGATTTGAAAAGTAGTGGTAGGGCACACTGCGTTTCGCAGTCAAATGGGCAGCTCGTCTGGCGGCAGTAACCACCACGTTACAGAATACCACCGTGAAATAGCAGCATTATGTGCTGTTGTGTTTCGGTGAGTGAGTAAGGGATGCCAGAGCCCCTCACTCCATCCCTCCCTTAATCCTTGTATGGTCGGCAGCGCACTTGTAGCACTTATGGCGTTGCTTGTGTTATAGGCGACGGTAGCCATCACCTACCATCAAGTGGACCGTCAGCCTGTCTGTCGACCTTAACATAGAAATAAAAAGTAACAAAGGCTATATTTTATAAAATTACCTACGCGGACGAAGTCGCGAGCAACAACTAGTCTATACTAGTATTATAAAGATTTGATTGTTTGTTTTAGGCTCCGACACTATTAGACCGATTTGAAAAATTGTTTCAAGTTACGCGGACGAAATCGCGCCCAACAGCTAGTATTCAATATTTTGCAAGATACATAACAAAATAAAAATAAAAAGTCAATAACCATTTCTATCTTCAAACTTTAAACTACCTTGAAGCCTCTTCAAGCCTTTGAATATGTAGTTGTTATTCTTGAACCGAAAAGAGTATTTTACGGATTGGACCTTTTGAAATTTAATTAAAAGCAAAGCAAATTGAAATACGTCTCCCTGATTGGTTGCTATCATAAACGAGCGGATCCTCATTGGTGAATCATTTTTCACCCGTCGCGTCGGCGACATTGATTGACAAATGAGATTGCATTCGAATTATGATTGATTTTTAAAACGTTTGCCCTTCGCTAATCAATTTTGCCCCACGAAAAACAAGTTAACAGAAATTAGATGCGATATTATAGCGAATTCTAAGCTCGACATTTAAAAAAAATGGTGCAATGATGTACTTACTTACGTGTTTAAGACTTTCTTGAATTATTTTTATTCATGTTGCAAATGTCGGCAGTCTTAACTCTGATGCTCGCTTTGACGCTCTGTCTCAAGGGTATATTATACCGGGTTCGAATCCATGCAAGGCTAACTTTAAAAATGAACTTTGTATAATTGACTCTGGTCTGATTCTGAAGTAGTGGCAGGGCATAATGCGTTTTGCAGTGATTTAGACAGCTCGTCTTGCGGCTGTAATAATTGAAGACGTGAGTGGATGAAGGTGATATTATGTCGCATTATTCCAATTTAGAATAAATCGAGGTTAAAGTTATGCACTAAATTTTTGAGATAAGTCGCCACGGAACTGTTTTTTGTACTAAATTATGATGAAAAGTTGTGTAAACTGCCTAAAATATTGATGGTATGATAGCCAGTAAACACTAGTATTAATTTAATTTAAAAAAAAGTGAACATAGCTCTCTCGTCCATTAACAAATGTAAACTTTTCTATACTCTGCTTTTTAAAATTAACTATACATAACACCTTTTTATATTCCAAAATTTTCTTAAATCGACGATCTTAAGGTCTCTAAACATTCGTATGGATAAAAACGAAAAAACCCAAAAATGCGACATAACGCCTTCATCCACTCACGTCTTGAATTATGTATGAATGTATGTATGTAATGCATGTTCCGCCATAACTCTGATTTTCATGAAACTTGCTAGATAAACATTTAGACGTACGGGACACAGGATACACACCAGCTATAATAGTCTATACTTATATTATGAAGAGGAAAGATTGCTTATTTGAATTGAATAGACTCCGAAACTACTGGACCGATTTGAAAAATTCTTTCACCTATGGAAAGCTACGTTTACTGGGAGTAACATAGGCTATATTTTATAAAGTTACACGGACGAAGTCGCGTGCAACAGCTAGTCTTCTTAAATAAATTAAGAGACGGCACATTATTTCTGCCAACACTATACTGAAGTAGGTCATATTTTTTCACGTCAAATGAAGTGCAATCGAGGGTTTTACACTTCAATAATTAACAGTGCATCGGCTATAAATCAAGTGACTAATCTTAACTGAATGACTAACATTGGATCGGTTGTTCTAAGGCACAGTAATTACGATAGAGCCAGAAGGTAACTTCCACATTTTCGTAGTAATTTAAAAACTTACATCAATTTGGTAAGTATACGGATTTTTTATTTAATTAACAATGTTTGTCAAAGAAATTTCATTATTAAGTACGGTTGAAATTATTGATTGAAGCTACATATGTAAACGGTGTTATTTTTTCAGATTTTTCAAAGCCGGCGTATTTTTCAAAGAAATATATATGCAGTTTTGTTTTTTTTTTTAAATAAAGGAATGTTTTGTCTGAGTTTTTATCTCCAGTTTTCAGAGTACTTACTTTGTCTCTAAAATATTCCTCCACCTTTACATATACATTTAAATTTTAAAAGCTTTCTCATTTTTTTTTTATTTTTTCAACATTTTTTTTTTAATAAAATTCGGCAAGCGAGTTTACAATCTTTTTGTACATTTGATGGTAAGTTGTTACAAGTGAATTGCAGATCATGATAAAAACAAATGATATGGGATGGTGGAATGGACACTGGTACCCCTTAATCATGCATTGAAACACATAACAGGTACTACACTATCGTCTACACCACGGAGAATGTGCGTCCATCCTATGGGATCTGATCCGGCCAGAGCCGTTCCACTTGCGGAACACGAGGCGCGGGCGGGGGTTTCATCCCTTCGTGGTTGATGTTCCCCGGTCACGCACGAAGCGTTATAGTTCCACCTTCCTTGTCCGAACTGCTAAGGAGTGGAACTCATTTCCTGCGTCCGTGTTTCTCCAAAATTACAACCTCGGGGTCTTCAAGTCTAGGGTAAATGGGCACTTACTAGGTAAGCGTGGTCCATCTTTGGCCGCATCTGCACCTAACATCAAGTGAGATCGCGGCCAAGCGCTGCCTTGTTTACATAACAAAAAAAAAAAGGTACTTATTATTTGTTAATTTTAATATGGTTATAAATGTTACAATCCTTATCTTGTCGAAATCTCCCTTTTTTGGGACCAACCGCTCTGAAACTTCCTTTATAATGAGCACTGCCAAGAGTGCCAAGGTTTGGAACTCCCTGCCCACGTCTGTGTTTCTGAGCTCATATAATTTTCACGGCTAGATGCTGGCCTAGGAATTACTGAATATTTTCAGTAACTTTAGTTCATCTACTGCACGTCTTTCTATGACATGTGTACCCGCAGCGGTACGCCCATATATCTTCGTTTGGCAAACCGCCAACCGCGTTTAGAGCACGTTTGCACTACTGTACTGGCGTTGTGTTACTTGTGTACAAACCACTATTTGTGTAATTAGTTGATGATTTATTACATATTTAACGTTTCACCAGACTACAATCGACTGCTTGTCTTAAATTTATTTTGAAAACATTTATTAATTCTATAAACGGTTAACATTTACAGTTTGTAGAGTATATTTTCTATTTATAAGGAAACTAATACAGAAAAATACGAATTCTAAATGAATTCCTACGCCTAATAAATAATTAAGCAGTTTGTCAATGGTAACTGATACTTTTAAGTAGTAAAATAATCGATGATTCGAGACTAAAATTTTTAGTCAACCAATAACTAATCTTTTAGATCCTAGCTCGGTAATATTTCAAAGTAATCCAGTGTTCTACTCATGAAATATTAATTTGTTAGAGTAATAGTCCATATAAAGAGCAGCCAATGCATTCCTTGTAAAGGAGACGCTTTGGTCATAAGCGGTAGCGGAGAGGTTAGCGATACGAGTTATTTTTCATTTTTATTTAATAAATGACTCTGTGAGTATGTATGCAAATTGCAAATAATTTCGGACATTTGCAGTTTTGAATAATCTAACATTAAATTTTTACACTTATTATTGGATAAATTATTTGGCATTTAAACAATGAGTTCATACTTTGATAACTGTCAGCTTGATGTCATTAGAGAGTAAGTTGGCAGAATATCTAACATTTCAGTAGTATAGATGTTCTCGGGACAAAAAGAGATAAAAGTCCTTAGAACCAACCATATAAAGTAGGAATATTTTCTTTCTGGAATCGGAATTATATCAGAAAAGTTCTCAATAATTTTCAAGAAACCTCGCGGTTATACACATGTAGTTCCTATCTTGTACTTTATCGCGTTTTACAAGTCACTGTGCGTCCACCCGACTCGACTTCGCCACCGAAGGAGCTCAATTGAAGAATGTTTTATTCATGGTGTCCATGTTTATGGTCGGCACAACTCCTCGGGGGGACAACTCGTCAGAATTGGCGATACGTGTGGACATATACTAACCCTTTCAAACTTCGTGTATCATGTTTAGTTGGAATTTGCACTTTCAATGTAACTTTATGTAACAAATAAAGTTGGTTGAAATAATATTTTTAAAAGATACATTTTTACAAGAAACTAGCTGCTGCCCGCGACTTCTCCCGCGTAGGTTGTGAATTACATACTAAAACCTTCCTCAAGAACCACTCTATCCATTGCTGAAAACAGTATGAAAATAGGGGCAGTAGTTTTTTAGTTTATCGCGAACAGACAGATAGACAGACGCGGCGGAGTTCTTTGTTTATAATATGTAAGAAATTAAATGTTTAAAAATTAATTAATTTTGTTATAAAGTTTTATAACAAGACTGCTTGTTTCTTTTTCAACGCAGACGAAGTCGCGGGCACCAGCTAGTATATAAGTAACTGTATTATTTTTAATATAATAATTATTTTTTACTGTCGAGCTTTCGCTTATTTTGAATTTTTTATTTCGATTCCGTAACGTGTCGGAAAGTGTGTTTAAAGATTTGAATTGATTCAAAGTTGCCTCTTTGTAAGAACATCGTTATAATCAAATTACGCCGTAAAATGAAAATGCGTTGCTGTAATGTCGCAAACAAAAGTTGTTTTACCAATTAAATATATATTAATTAAAATTAAACTTGACATTATTTAATTAATTAATAAAGTAAGTAAAAGTAGCAAATAATGATCTAAAATCAAGACGGTTTTCTCTTTTGCAAATTATAACAATATTTTTATCATCAATCAATATCAATAATAATATATTCAATAATTCTCATCAATACTAATAATAAATCTCTAAGTGCAGTAACTCTAAGTATGTATGTATGTATGTTCCTCCATAACTCATAAACGAATTAACTGATTTTCATGAAACTTGGTAGATACACATTTAGACGTGACACAGGATACATAGGCTACTTTTTTTTCAACGCGGACGAAGTCGCAGGCACCAGCTAGTTTCTTTATAATCAACCGACTTCCAAAAAAGGAGAAGGTTCTCAATCCGTAATAGTATTTTATAAATTATTTAAATTCTTAATATATTACAAAGATTTTACCCATAATGACATTAAACTTGTAATGACGTACAAATTGTTGATGGCAATTGGTATTGATGGTTGACTATTGTATAGTTAATAAACACGATGTGTGAGTTGACTAAGGCTGTCAGGTTGAGGTTCAGAGGTGAACAACTTTCCAAACTAAACATACTTTCCAACTAAATCCTAACTAATATTATAAATACAAATTTAAGTTTGTTTGTTACGCTTTCACGCTACTCATCATCATGAAACTAATCATCATGAAATTTTGTACAATTTTTCAGGAATACAGAAAATTACATAGGGTACAAAAAAATCATGGACTGATCATCATCAAATAAAGATTAAATAAATGTAGTTTAGAAATCTAACGAAATCGCGGACAAAATCTAGTTTAAAAAATATTTCAACGAAATATTCAAACTGTTAACACTTTTGTTGATAGATGTACTAAAGACCAGTCGCAGCATCACCTCCGTTTAATAATTTCGCAGCGTGTGGATTGCACCTACACATTGCTGGATATTGCGAATTTTGAAAAGTGCGATTATCAGCGATTATTGCCAAACCAACACGTGTTATAATTAAATTATGAATGCTTGTGTATTTCAATAAAAATGTTACCACACAGCTACCGTGCCCTTTATGAGTTTACAATGACCGCATTCGCAAGCAAGAGCGTAAAATATTTATATGGAAAATTGTCATTTTGACAGTGACAGTTGAAAGTTTTTCATATAATTTTTTTACGCTCTCGCTAGCGAGTGCGGTCATTGTAACTCATGGTAGAGGTACTGGAGAGGACAAATTTCTGGAGTAGATTCACATTTTTAGTGGCATTGTAAGAAATTGCAATATTTTAATATAGGTACACAAATACACTACATACTGAGATACAATCCACTTCCCCTCTATGTGGCAGACATTTGTTTTTTGTTTTTTTGAGAAAACACTCTATGTGTGTAGAAAAAAATCATATCTCGCAAAATTTTAGTATTACTGAAAAAATAAATTATTAGGAATAATTTATTAGGAAGGCAACAATACAGGATGTCGTTAATATTGAACACCAATTAATTGAAAAAATATTGTACACCAAGCAATTACTGCAATTAAATGTAAATTACTGCAAAAACAACCCCTATCATCTTTTTTATTTTTTACTATATCGAAGGATTTTGATCTGTATTTGTGTATTAAAATAGTTGGAATTTATTTACCTAGAATATCGCTAGACCATGATGGGATACTCATAGTAGGTATTTTGAATTGGCAAAAACCGTAATAATACATAGACGCGGCTCTTCAGTTCGCCCTCTGCCACTGTCTACTAAAAGTACTTAGTTGGTCCCTTTTAAATTTCCCTAAGTCTTTTAAATAAACAAGCAATTATCTATAACAGTTTGCTTTTCGTATTAAAATAATTGCTTGCTTTGAACACCGCGACCGTATTTCAATTTTAAATCATGTTCCAAATGTATCCGCCGCTGAAAACTTCAAAGAAATTGGGTTTTTTTTAATAACACGTTTATAGCAATATTCATTTGACATTTTATTTGAGGGAAGTAATATATATGTATATACGAGGAAGTTTTTAACCGCACAAGGAGGGAAAGTATTCTAAATAGCAATTTAGATTTTTTTAAAAGAATTTTGAATTTTTAAAATTTTGAAACTTACTATTCCCGGAAACAGAATCGGGTATAATCCGAAAAAATGGCAAACCGAAATATAAATGCTCTTTTATTGCCACTAACAATCTGGTTTATCAAGCATAAGGATGAAATTTATATTAAACATGGTATTAAACAAAAAAGAAATATGAAAAACTAGCCAACCGCGAACTCCGCCATGATTCCGTTTTAGGCGTACTTTTCATGTGGCGCTTTGGTAGTACTTCGATGTGAAATATTTTACATACATTTTTAAGTTTAATTAAGAAGTATTTTAATCGTCGCACTGAAATGTTAACTAAAACAGACGATGGGTAAACCTACGCCAGCCAATATACAAGAGATTCGATATCGAAGCTGGTCTTTTGAAAATGCGGCGAGGATTTTTTTCAAGTTGAACGTTCGAAAATGAAATTGTATCGGAATTAAGATGCGCTCTCACGTTCGGAAACCGAGTCACGGCGCGCTTCGTTAGTCCGTGTACACACAGTCTACGCCAACAAGACACGTACAGACAGCAAGTGAAGATAATTGTATCCCAGAGATCAATTGACGGATATATTCTCTTTGTCTTGCTAACAGATTATTCCCTCGTGTGTTTTAGTCTTAAATCAATTACTTGCAATTGTTTTAATAAAATACTTGAGTTAATAGACAAATCGCCGGTCCGGCGAATCGTCATGTTTTATTTTATTTATTATTTTTATAGACCTCTCGCGAGTTATATTAATTCGATGCCTCTTGCCCGCTATTATAAATAATGCATATTATAATGCAGATTTGCTTCTAAAAGTAGACAAACATTTTGAAGCTTTCGTAGCCGACTGTATTTCTCGTTGTGTGGACTCTAAGACAAATAAAACTCTCTCACGAAATCGGAAAGGAAAGGATTTGAATTTGTTCTATGTATTAAGAGTAATTGTACCAATATGTATCGAGTGGTAAATTATTGAAAACACAAATCAAATAAACTCAGATTTCTAAAAGCGCAATTTGACTGTAGCGAACATGCAGTAAACCTGTAAATTATAGTATTTATTTATCTCATCATTATTATAATTTGTATTTTGGTAAGGATAGGTACTGTTACGTAGTCATTATTTTCGATCGTATCCTTCAAAGCCTTTAAAAACCTTATTTTATTGAAGCAACAAATGCATGGTTAATAGACCACAATGTATCAATATGCAGTGTTGTAATTAGACACTTCCGAGAGCCTTTTTAGGGCAAATACGTACCTATAAATGAATTTCTATCCACAGACACGACACACCGATTAGACTATTCTGCAGCGGTTTTGGATACCAGTGCTATACTGAGCCTAGAAGGTGCAAGGTGTCCATTCTTACGATACTATTTAAGGAATGGAGTATCACGTTTGCTGTGTTAAAACGTGTACGCTTTCCAACGCATTTTACGTGCACATTTTAAACTCGGGTGTAACACCATAAACCGTTACTATTTAGGTGGCTGCGCGCGCGCAACATAAAGCTGTGTGTTTATTTGTGTGCACCTCGCGCCGGCAGCGACGCGAACGGCGCGTGGGCAGGTGCAGATAACATCGACGAGAAAAGCGTTTACTTAACATTTTATAACATTTTAATCTGACTGTCACGTTTCGTTGGACGCTGACATTTCAAATTAGTATATTAGAAAATCGAGAGCAAATTATATTAAAGTATTTCTCTCTGACTCTCACGTCTACAATACTAATGCTTCGAGACAGCATAAAGACACGTCCAGATTAAGTATAACTTTGTTGTACAATATAACACGTCCACATTATTTAACATTGCTGTATAACATCACAACATGAAATAAGACAGTACATATTAAAATAACAGTTGAGTGCGATATAACAATATTTTATAACATATTTACAATTATTGTCTCGGTCGCTTCATGAGAATGTTAGATAACATTTTGGCATCTATTAATAACATGTTATATAACTACGCTTTATAACATAATTATATTATTATATAATCTTAGACTCACCTTAAGATTTTAAAAGTTCAGTCTCTTATTTATATGTATTGTGGACCTTATTTGATCTTTCAAATATATTTAATTATTGTGATTATCAAGTAGTTTAGTTAATTAGACAAAAACATGCTTTTGAGGAAATATTAATTTTAAACTTTTTTTTATAGAAAATTAGAAACAAACAAACAAATAAACATACAAACTTTACCTCTTTATAATATTAATATAATGTAATAAAATTACGCGAACGAAGTCACTTGCAAAAGCCAGTAGGCATAATTACATAACTATAAACGGTGTACATAGGTTCTTTTAAAAGACTAATTTGACTGCGACTGTACCTGGCCAGTACATTGTCACTTGTAATCGCGAGAGTACAGCCGAGAGAGCAGGTGAACCCGGAGGTTTACGAGATCGTAAAGTATGCAGGCACTACTCAAAATAGAAATTAAGGATGGGTAAGCGACATAGACATAGTCTCGCGACCAATGAAGTTACGTGATACAACAATCACTATGTGTTGCTGTTATGTGATTTCAATGAATGCGTTTTACCACTTTTCTGTAGGTAAGTTTTAACTGCTAAATTAAAGTTTCGATAAAACTTCTCGGTTACTTAAGTACTATTTTTTGACATCCCAACTTTAATTATAAACACACATATTTAAAATTATAATATTACTGCATACATATAGTTGCCTGTTTTTGCAAAAGTACACTAGACAGGATAATATGTCAGCTATTTTCATCAAAATTATTGAAACGTGAAATGAAACGCGCATTCTCTGTTAATTTTAGTGAAAAGCGCGATTAGATGTGCATAAAATAAATTCTATTGAATAGAAGATAATTTTGCTGCAACTCGATGCACAGTCAACTATACCACCAGTAGTGGTAGTGATTATTGAAATGAAAACGTCATTAGGCGCGTTGGGCATTTTTGAGATGGGAAAAAACCATTGAGCTCGCGACATTGTCTTGTAATTTAAAATAATTTTAAAAAAATCTGAGATGGGAAAAAACCATTGAACTCGCGACAGTGTCATGTAATTTAAAATAATTTAAAAAAAATCCGAGATGGGAAAAAACCATTGAACTCACTCACCGAAACAAACAACACACATACTGGTCTTTTACGGTGGTCTACTAAAATTTGACACGAAACCTTTCAATTTAAAAGCATACGGTTTTCGTAAGCTTGCTCTATGTGTAACTTTTTTGTTTGTAAACCGATTGGAATGAAACAAACACTAAATGTTTCGAGAAGCGGGATATTTATTTAAATTAAATTGTAAAAAAATAAAATTAAGAAAATACGTGAATAAATGTGTATAATAATTATTCAGTTTAAGATTGCATAATTTTAATTATAATATACAATTTTTCAGTCAATTTCAACATTTTCCTAAGCAAAATGGTTGAGATATTGTTGAAATAGCCTCGGAAAATGTTGAATTTTCTTGGGAAAGTGTAGAAATTTACCGAAAAATTATATATATTACCAAATCTTTAATTTCTTTTTTAGTTAGTTCCCTACTGTTTGATGTTTATATTGTGTAGAGAGAAGTATTCAAAGCAATCAATTCGTTTCACCAGTCTCGTGATGATTCGCTGACCGAATCTGTTATAATGATGCGATTGTGGTAGCGATGATTTTGCAATTAAAGCCATATACTGCAGAATGGTTTAAACATTTTCATTACTTACACTTAGCCTTATATTTAGCTAAGAGCAAAATGAATATTTACTAAAAGATTATTTGATAGATTTGACAATGAGGCATACCTCAAAAATCCCTGAGAAAACTCCCATGAGAAAACGATTTGAAGTCGGTTTTTTTTTTTAAAAAAAAGAGTTATATTAAGCTTTAAAATCAAATTTCACAATGTCGATATGAGTGAGATATTTAATTTTAAAAGTAAATAATTATGTCTACATCGATTGCGTTATTTATAAAGCGAATGGTACACAAAAAAAAAAACCGCCGCAAAAACAGAAAAGAAAAGAAAAAACTCAAAATTACTTAGGTAAAATAATAAGATTATTTTATGCTTTTCAGTTTTTTCGGCAGTTTTATTTTTTGTTAAAAAGTTTATTTTATATTTTTTTGTGGCTATAATCTAATATTTACTACATGCTTAATTTTTAATTTTCCCACCCTTAGGGTAGGAATATTTTTTCCAAATTTATACGAGACCAACTTCGAGGTATACCTTATCCATTAAAAAAAGAATTATCAAAATCGGACTACTCTGTAAAAAGTTATGCGTGGTTATACGCTACAATCGGTGAGTGAACAATCAATCATCTCCTGTTTTCCTACCCTTAGGATTGGATTTATTTTTCCAAATTAAAATGGGACCCCTTTTGGGGTGCACCCTTTCAAATGAAAAAAGAATTATCAAAATCGGACCACCCTGTCAAAAGTTATGCGTGATCATACATAAAAAAAAAACCAAAAAAAATATATACGCGTGGAATTGAGAACCTCCTCTGTTTTTGTTTTTTCGTTTTCGTCGGTTGAAAATAAGGGTGAATATGGCGACATCTATTCTGCGATACCAACAAAATATGGCATATCAAACCTCGTAGTGAATACGTCTGTTTATATATATTATTCCGTAAGCGAATTCGTGTATAGCGGATTCGTCGAGTGAGATAGCAATTTCATTGGGCATATCTGTTGTTCTACAAATTGAGTTAGCTAAGAGAAACGCACTCTATTGTCAGCTATTGTTTCGATGTGTACTAAAACACAGATAACGAAACATGTTAGAACAGTAAAGTAGGTTCAATTTTCATGTCAAAAACATTAATTTGAGAATTCATTCTTTTGTTTGCACTTATGAATATGTAGATAATATTTATTAAGGCCTGTATCAACATAGATCTTATCATAATCATTATCATAAGCCTGTATTACTCCGCTACTGGATTTTTATGTTTGGTACCTCAGAACTTTCGAATGGATGAAACGATTTTGATGACTTTTATTTGAATTCTGGTGGTTCCCGTGTGGTCCCATTTCAATTTGATCCAGTTCTGACAATGGCATCCATGAAAACACTGTTTGAAGTGTGTTCCAATTCACTATGTGAATAAACCAGGATGCTTTAATTACAATATTATAAAATGAGATACTATACCGTTTTATTTGGACACTTGTCATTGTTAACTCGTACTACTGTACCTGAAACAGAGAGGTAATAAATGTTAGCTGTTTGGTTATGATAACGTCCAACTAAATTAATATATTGTATAATAGTAATATCTACAAACGTATGCTGAGCTTGAACTTTGAAGCTATTGAGAGGTAATGGGTCCTTATGATGACGCCTAAGCATTTATGCCACTACGGGTATAATAATATGTATGTGATACAATTATTGATATTTAGGATAAGTTTGTAGCCTTTTAATATCATAAACCTAATTTAATATTATATACAAAAGAAGTAATTTTTAATTTTCACGCCAAAAGATTTTTTGATCCTTTGAATTTTGCATTTAATCTATACTAATATTATAAAGAGGGAAGATTCGATTGTTTGTTTGTTTGTATAGAATAGGCTCCGAAACTACTGGACCGATTTGAAAAATTATTTTACCATTAGAAGCCGACATTATCCGTGATGAACGTAGGCTACTTTTTACCGCGGGAAAATGCTTTTTCCTACGGGAAATTTAAAATAAAAGTAAATACTAGTGGCTTGACCCGGGAGATAGCGCCATCTATCCAAAATACGGTAGATGGCGTTTTATACTTTTCTACGCGGACGAAGTTGCGAGCACCAGCTAGTATAATAAGTATAATAATAATAATATAATAAGTATAATAATAATAAATAAGTATAGATATAGCTTGCAACTTTCTTCACTTATATTTGTAAAGTATCTTGCGATTGACGTGTAATTATAATTGTCCTAGTGAGTTTATAATATGACGGTTTTTATGATATTCCTGCGACATATTAAGTATATATCAAGAATCATGAACGCGTCAGTCCGTGTGTGCCAGTAAGAAAAACCGCACATCTTTTATATGCACCGCTTTTATGTCCTGCTTTATAGTTGAACTCAATTAGTCGTGTTTATGAGTTAACAGTTTATTTTGGACGACCACACGCGCTGACAACCTTATTTCAAATACTGGTTGTAAATGCAAATTTTTTCAAAGAAAAATCCCTACAAACTTATACTAAGAATAGCTGTGCACGCGACTTCGTCCACGTAGAAGAGTATAAAACGCCATCTACCGTATTTTGGGTAGATGGCGCTACCTCCCGGGCCAAGACGTTAGTATTTACTTTTATTTTAGATTTCCCGTAAGAATGAAGCATTTTTCCGCTGTAAAAAGTATCCTATGTTCATCACGGATAATGTCAGCTTCTAATGGTAAAAGAATTTTTCAAATCGGTCCAGTAGTTTCGGAGCCTATTCTATACAAACAAACAAACAAATCTTTCCTCTTTATATATTAGTATAGATAGCCTATGTTACTCGCTGATAGGTAATATAGCTTTCCAACTGTGAAAGAAAATTTCAAATGTATACAAACAATCAAATCTTTGTACCTAAATTAGTATAGATAATAAAGCTGAACAGTTTGTTTGAATGCTCTATGGCACTAACAATCGTTTAACATTAAAAAAATAGACCTTTAGAGCTGTTTAGAGCCAAGGTGTGTGACAATCACAGAATAGTTAAGTGGTGACAATGCTGTGCTGTAGGCTGCAGTGTTGTTAAGGTGGGGACTAACTCTCGGATACGAAGTGGAATGATTCAGGTTTAGCTTACCAAGAAAAGCTTCGCAATTTTTCGCTCGAATAAATAATCTGGAATGACGTCATTTTTATAATTTATATGTCAGTTGTCATAACATTGGCGACCGTTTCACTGTTCGTTCATAAAGAGCGGAAACGACTTGTAAGAAATCGTAAGACACGTGTATTAATGTTATTTTACAAGATTCGCGATGCTTTTCTTTTTTGAAGCTTTTCAGAATTGCGATGGTTTATTTTGAAATTACAAAATAAATCATGAAGTTTTTCATAAGACATTTTAAAATGTTATACATATATTAAGTAATGTACTCGACATACATTCATACTTGCCGTGGAATAGTAAGAAATTACTTTCAGATACGAAATTATCTTGTACCGAAAATATCACAATAATGAAATGGAAGTGAGCTTTTTTTAAATGAAAACTACTTTAGACGCGTTGGGCGTGTTTGAGATGGGGAAAAACTATTGAACTCGTGACACTGTTACCGTAACCGACACCTCTGTATAATATATTTTCTGACGATTCAAAAAATAAACACGTAGATAACTGTTCACATCCTAGGAAGCCACACAATGGCTTGTGAAGATGTGAAGAATGCCTCTATCAAAAAAGTACTAAAGTTTCTCAACGTGGTAGGTATAGGTAGAGAGCTTTAGTTTACGTGGCGATCACAATATTTCAGAAATGGACGAAGTGATACTGGTTCTCTAGCAGACAGAAATAGCCACTAAGCGTATAATAATATTCCGGGATTCTCATTTTGGCTTTCGGAGGGGGAGACGAGGTAAATTGAAATAATAATAATAATAATAATAATAATAATAGTAGTAGTAGTTCAAGTTATTACTTCTGTCGGCACTCCCGGAGTGCCACTGTTTTTTTTTAACTTCTCACAAGAGATTATCAAACTTCCAGCGGATTAAATAAAATGGAACCCACCTTGAGAGTAAGTAAGAGCTTATTGCAACATGATTTGCCATTTTCTCGAAATCAACAAATTATAGGTTACGTCAGTCGTGAGATATGGGTCTTATACATAATAGCTTACTACATAACTTAAACTTAATAAATTTTATAAAGATTTCTTAACACTACTTCAGGTATCATGCAATTATCATGTCATTGGATACTGTGATGTTTGTTGAAAGTGCATTTACAAAATGCATAAAAGAGTTACTTCAAAACTTGCCTTTTCCCGCGAATTTGTCTGCGCCCTTTTTCTTGAATGTTAAAATATTTATTCAATTTATTACTCATATATATATTTTTCTCAAGCGTCGAATTTTTTATTATAATTTTTAAGTAATACCTCGGAATCTGTACTTCCTTGTATCCCTGAAAATGTGTATTAAATATATGTTAAGGCGTGAAAGCATAACAAACAAAGAAACAAGAAGAAATCTCACTTTAGCATTTATAATATTACTTAAACTTAAAATGCTATTTTATTTTACTTATATATCTTAACTAATATTAAAAATCAGGTGTTTTTTATTATCTTTATGAACTTATTTAATAATGTCACGAAGTAAAACACTAATGACGCAAGTAAACCCGAGGCGGGAGCTTGTATCTACTACATCTCTATTACAGATTTCAATTAACTACATTTATCCCGGGGCGTCGATGTATTTCAATTCGCTAGATTCACGCACGAGGCAGTAGGGTAGGGTCGAAGTGTAAGCGGGTTAATTAAATATAATAACAATGGTAATGTATTTTTGCAATGTGACTGTTACTGTATTACGAGTATAAATCTGTATAATATGTGATTGAAAAATTATACAGTGTACGGATTTGTACTTGTAATATGTACGTACTTGTCATAATTGTATTCTATTTTCTAGAGCGAAATAATAACAAAAAATATTTGTTTTCTAATGCATTGAATATTATATTTAGATTTTCGTACTGATCCCTCTAGAACAGTACTTTTTTCTGGGTTAAAGGTACTAATGGTCATTTTCTTTATACAATATGTATGCAAGATTATGATGGTGGGTTCAGTAGTGTGAAAATACAACTTAAAGTTTGTATTTCATTTAAAAACTACTGATCGGATTTTTTTGTATAACAAAACAACAAAACAGCAACAAAAACAACAACAAATATAACAGGCTATTGTTTATAAAGACACCCGGACGAAGTCACAAGAAAAAGTTCGTATAGTTCGTGTAGCGAATAAAGACTTCTCGGCAAATGTGCGCAGAACTCTATTTTTGGTCTTTGAGGGGGCAGAGGAAAGTGAAGGGCGGGTACGCATCTGTGTGCCGACACGTTATTGGTAGACTTAGTCGCTCTTCTTCTCCCGCACTTCGTTCGCGCGTCTCGAGTCTCTTAGGTACTGTTGCGTATCGTTGTTTTATCGTATTAGTAAATACGTCATGGTGAATAAATGCCTAAAAAAAACGTTGTCCTTCGACATTGCACGATGATTTTATGGAAGGAATATCAACACTGCCTGTAATGTTAAGTTAGTGAGGTGAAAAATTACGAAATAACAAAAAAAATGTAATTTTCCTTAGCAATTTTGTGCGCAATTGTACACATGCGCCGATTCCCCCACAAGTGTCGCCTTCAAACCGTAATATAATAATTCACCTATAATCATTAATTTCAACATGAATTATGAGAGAACAAACTAGGTATGTATTATTAAATATTTCCAATAGAAGAAATTCCATAAAGTTACAAGTATAAATATTAACAAAAAAAAAATCGACGTCAAACCGATATAAAAGTAATATTATTTGTTATTGATCGCGTATAGTGGAGACATACCTCAAGCATGAAGCTTGCGGTACGCCCGAAGGCGGGTTTACGTGCGATTATCATGTAATTAGCTAGGTATTAACTATGTGTTGTGTTCGCCCGATATTATTTACTACATTTAATAAATAGGGCTTATTTTAGATTACCTGTTTTGTGTTTATTTGCTTACACAAGCACAGCAGTGTTTATTGTGTCTATGTCATGAATACACATCACTATTATTCCCACCATTGGGAAACGGTTTCTCCACTGTATGAAGAAGTATGACGTTAGACCAGTAATGATTGATGAACTACACAATACTACATAAATGTCGCCGAACATAGAAAATGAGATACCCAATGGAAGATAAGCGATGTTTGGCTTGTGCTGAGTTTTGTGCATATTTAAGATTATTTATGCATGCATTATTATTTTATTATTTATTTATTTTACAAGGCCCCAATGAGGCAGGCATCTTAATAAAACACAGTTCCAAGTAATGAGCTCAAGGCGGATGCCGCCGCATATATAGGAAGCTCAACATGCACCAATAAAAGCTACAAGCTACATCCTATGTACCTACACATACTACCTAAATCTAAATATATCTCCTAAATCTATAAAGTGAGAATTAATAATTGAAATATATATAGTATTATTTTATTGTTACATTACATGTCACGTCCATCAAATAAAAAATAATCGAATAAAATTAAAATGTCAGGTGTCGGAACCACGGACGAGGAACATGCAGAACTCATGTACCTCGTCCTCCAGAACTTATTGTTAGAACAAAACATGCAGAACTCACAGTTTCATTTGCAATAGGTAACATTGTGTAAAGGTCATTGTAACCCCTTGCGGTAGAAGGCAGGGGGGGGGGGGTTTCAAACAGCCTATCAAATAAATTACGTAACCCTTGTGATGGGAGGCAGAGCGCGGTGGTGGCACGTTGCGTGAAATGACTTGTCATTTGTGAATGATGACAGGTACGAGCTATTATATGAAGGGATAAACATAGACACCTAAGTTCCTGATGTTATACTTGTTACATTATTATTGTATACTAGCTGGCGTCTGCGACTTCGTCAGCGTTGAAAAAGAAAAAAGTGCATAGATAGCCTATCCTGTGTCACGTACAGTCGGCCGCATAAGTCGATTAACACACTCAAAAGTGCAAAACGACTGAACACTCAACTTACTTACTGAAGCTTTTTACGATCGTTTGTACGTGAAGTTTATTTTGTTCTCTAGTCGTGACAACTCTTATGCGGCCGACTGTACGTCTGATGTTTATATACCAAGTTTCATGAAAATCATAATTCGTTTAAGAGTTATGGAGGAATATACATACAATACACTCACAAATTTTTTATTAGTATTGATTATTTAATATACGTTCTTAATTATTAATTTCTGAATATTTACTGTTATAAAAAAATAATCAATAAATATATATTTTATGGTGTAGTCTAGTCTAAAAATAATTCGTCAATTATTTATTTAGTGTTTGCAAATTTTATCACAAAGTTAATGGTAGATTATACATATTTTAAGAAATCATAAATATGTATATAATAACACTAAGAAACCATTATTATTAAATCTTGTGCTTTTATACCTAATGTTTTTTTATGTAATCAAAAATTTTTTTTTTTTATGTTTTTATGTACTTCTAAAGAAGTTGTTATATTTTTTGCAAAATGATTTTCGTGAATTTGACAAAACAAAATAACACATTCATGTGACTATTACACGTATGGTACACCATCATATTATTATGATACTTAGTAAACTCTACTATTACTTATGTTAATTTTGCCAAAACCATTTTCATTGTTGAATAAAAAAAATGAGTGCAAAAAATAAATCACGAAAATTGTGTTCACGGGTGATACGGAAACAGAAAAGTGTTTCAATCAGCAGGAAGTGCAAAATCCACTGAATAAAATTGAGACGACAAATGGTATAAAATATTCAAATCTGGTAGCGCGTTCAGGCTGTCGTCATTACCGGCGCGCGTCTGCAATAATTTTCAAAATAACCGCTGAATTACGCGCATTCCGAATTCGTAATCGGTGCACCGAGGTGAGAACTCAAAGGGAGAGGGACTACTGGAGGGGGTTCTCCCTTCGGAACAGGGTTGTCAACTTGTCAGAAACAAAACTGGTACAAATATGAACTAAGATATCACTTATTTATTACTAGCTAGCGCCCGCGACTTCGTCCGCGTTGAAAAAGAAAAAAATGGCCTACCATGGGTCCTGTACGTCTAACTACGCCAGGCGTTAGTTTTTTTATTTTATTATTCTTGATCCCTCGGGAACAGTACCTACTTTTTTTCTGGATGAAAAGTACCCTATGTCCTTTCCCAGGCTCTAGACTACCTGTATACCAAATTTCATTTAAATCGGTTCAGTAGTTTTGACGTGAAAGCGAGACAGACAGACAGACAGATAGAGTTACTTTCGTATTTATAATATTAGTAAAGATAAGGAAGGAAGTAAGGATTTTATTATTAAAAAAATGGTTTCTTTTTTAAAATCTAAAAGAATTTTGCCAACCCTAGTTGGGTTGAGCAATGATTGCATTCGCCCGCGGTTACTGTAGAATTAAGGGGCACTTTATGAACCTCCGAAGACGGGAGGGTTAAGGGTATTAAGATATTATTTTTGTCTGCATCGTTTTGCGCAATTTCCAAAGACGGATGTTACAAAAATGATTCCGCCGAAAGACGGTCTCAAGTAAACGGTCAACGTTTTACAAAAATTGGAACGCCATTAAATTTCGCTACAGACAAGTGAACTGTGAAATGCAATTACAAGTCGAATAGATTTTTATTTACTTGGAAGAAAATCTCTACATAAGTATAAATTGAAATGACTTTCAGTGTCTATTTCTTACTAAGGTTTTAATTATTATATGTATAGCATTAAAAAAACAAACAGATAATTCTATACGGTTTTTAATATCAATACTAATAATAAATCTGTAAGAGTTGGTCATGGAGTAAGTAACTTTGTTTTCAGAGATATCGTGTTTATAGGCTCTGTACATGATACTGAAACTAAATTGACCATTTTTAGATTTTTTTCTGTATGTACCCTCCATAACTCTTTTAATGAAACTTGGTAGATAAACATTTAGACGTACGGGACACAGGATTGGCTATTATTTTCTTTTTTAACGCGGACGAAATCGCAGGCACCAGCTAGTATATGTATAATAAAAGTTAGGTAAAATTGGAAGCATGTCGCTCAAGCATATAAATTAATATTGACACAAAGTAATGACTTTTTTGTTGGCTTAATAATAATTAGACCTTGTTTTAGTATTTTCATAATAATATTTATCTTATAAGGTATAAAAAAGTAGCTTCCTGTATGCTTAGATCTTTTAAACTATCAACAGATATATATACGAAATTTCATGATAATAATAATGGGTTGAGTGAAAAAGATAACAGACAGACAGAGTTACTTTCACATTTATAACATTATAGTATAGATGCAGTGGTAATTCCGTAATAAAACTTGAATAAACAATCTAAATTCATGTGTTGTTAGATAAACAACACATTGTTTCAATGGTGTGTTTCTAGTTCACGTATTAATTGGACCCTCAACCCTCAACGCAACCCTCTTCACCCATCGAGGGTTTAACCGAATTTAATACCCTCGCATCGAATTATTTGCCTGGAACACGATACACTCAACGGATTATAATTAATTATTTAATTTATCAATTAGAAGACTTAATACGTTCCTGAAAATTGATCGCTTGAAATAATACTAGTCAGTATTATACATTGAAATTGTTTCAAGATTCTACATTGAAATTGTTTCAAGATTCTACATTGAAATTGTTTCAAGATTCTACATTGAAATTGTTTCAAGAGGAAACTATAATATTCTTACCATTTCTGAGTAAAGTACTATCCAATCCTAAGTACAAGTGTAGCTCTATTTTGATAAGGGCCTCTTTCACCTTCTCTTAGTAAAGTGGCAAGTAGGCTAACCGCCATTTAAAGTCACCGGTAAGAAAGCATACGAGTTTCACCATCTTCGAGGAGCATTACTCAAGATAATTTCAATGAAATTGAAACAAGATACTTGTGAAATTTACTCGCCAATTAGCTTTACTTGAAAAATTTTGACGAGCCCGTTGGACGAGTGGCAAGGGTGCTTGCCTAACGTTTCAGGGGCTCCGGGTTCGATTCCCGGCGGGGTCAACTTTGGAAATTTTAATATAATTTTCAAAATTGACTCTGGTCTGGATTTGAAAGTAGTGGCAGGGCACACTGCGTTTCACAGTCATTTGGGCAGCCCGTCTGGCGGCAGTAACCACCACCTTACAGAATACCACCGTGAAATAACAGCATTATGTGCTGTTGTGTTTCGGTGAGTGAGTAAGGGATGCCAGAGCCCATTACCCCATCCCTCCCTTATCACTTATCCTTAATCCTTGTATGGTCGGCAGTGCACTTGTAGCACTTATGGCGTTGCTTGTGTTATAGGCGACGGTAGCCACCTACCATCAAGTGGACCGTGAGCCTGTCTGTCGACCTTAACATAAAAATAAAGTAACTAATCAACATTTTAATCAACAATCAACAGCTGGTGAAAGAGGCCCTTAACATAATAAATTAATCAATGGCGCTACTCGCAAGATGTCGTGCCATTGCATTACTGTTTTATGTATTTTTCTTATTACTGTTTTTTTTTTTCCTTTTTTTGTCTTTGTTACGTTACTAAGTTACAAATAAATGTTTGATTTATTGAAAATACCATACCTCATGAGTGAACCTAATGGGATAATATTTACAGCGGTGCCCTACAACCCCCTTACAGAAGCTGTATGAAAATAATGAAAATCAACCGTAAAATAACAGCATGTGTGCTGTTTATGAGACTAAAGGCTCAGTTACACAAGGAGATCTCACCTCTTCCTAATCCCTTATCTAAAGTTGCTAAAGGATGCTATGGTCGGCTTTTTTTTAACATCAATTTTAATGTAACAAAGCTACTAAGATAATATTTTAAAATATTAAAATCCACCAAGCTTTAAAATATTTAATGCGACATTAACTTTCAATTTCACCTTCGCTCAAAGTGAATTACAGTCCTGCCTGTACGGTCCACCATAAAAATAAAACCGAATCGGAAAGCAATAAAGAAAAATTAATCTCGGCGCACCGTAAAATGACGATTTTTGTGCGAATTATTCGATAAAGCGCATTAAGCTCTCAACCCGAGTGGGGAACGACGACGCAATATCGATTTAAATACAAAAATCGATTGATCAATGTACCCTCCGTATCAGCGAGTATTATTCACTGTGACATTAATCTTGATAAAGTGAGGTACTGCGCACACGCATATTATGCGCTAAGGCCCCTGTACACACACCTCATTATTTTCCCTTTCCAATTAGAATTAAGATCTGCTCGTATGTGTAACTGCATATATTTCTTTGTTTTTTTTTTTATGACTTTTTTTATAGTGGCTGACGGTCCACTAACTTGATGGTATGGATACCCCTCGCCTATAACACAAGCAACGCCACAAGTTTTGCAAGTGCGCTTCCGACCATAGAGGGATTTGGGGATAGGGATAAGAAAATAGGCTCTGCCATCTCTTACTCGAATCATTGAAACACAACAGCACACTTGCGGTTACTTCACGGCTACCCAATTGACTGCGTAACGCAGTTTGTCTTGCCATTTTACTTTTCAAATCAGGACAAAAGCCAACTTTGAAAAGTTCAAGTTAATTTCACGTATTTGTGTAATTTAATTACTAAAATATGTCCAATTAATTATTTAATTATATTAATTAAAAAGTCAAGTAATGTCATAAGACGTTACATATCATATAAGTATAGAAAATAAATAATAATATAAAAAATAATATTATTTGAAATGTAATTTTTGTTAATAAATAAAAAAAAATTGAAATCACATTTAATTTCTTATCATCTCAATTGTTACTGCAACAATATGTTAAGATGATGTTAAGAGACTATACGCAGCGGGCATACAGCGCCCTGCGTGTTCAGTATAATAATATTTTCAGGATGCTGTTGCGGTTACCGCGTTTTTGCAGTGCATCCACTATGTTTGCTATGGCATCTACTGATGATTTCTATGCCATCAGACGCAAACGGATTGCCTCAATGTTACACAGAGTGCGCGCTAGCAGTAACGGCATTCTGAGAGTGTTATGTAGCAAGTGCGACTGTCCCATATTATCTTTTTGGGTCAAATTAGTTATAGGGATTATTAAATAAGATAATGTGTAATAATTTTATTTCTAATGTGTATTGTACTTACTAACATAGTTTTAAGTTAATATTGTTACTAACCATGATGGATCTGTGTAATCTGAATATGAATAAATTATTATTATTATTAATATTATAGTCTGGTTTCTTTTTTCTCTTTTTTAGGAGCTCATAATTTATATTTTTGATTTATATTTAGATTATTTTTTTAATTTTTGAATGATTATTACATGCAAACTTTCATGATGATTCACTTTCGCATTTATACTATCAAATACGTCAGTCTGAATTCTTCTTAACATTGCTTTATCCAAATACGATGCAATTTCTGAATTGCTAATTTTAATTTTTCACGAAAACAGATAATACATCATAAAATCCGCATTTAAATTTATTTAATCCTCTATAGCCCGATATAACTTTGTTGGCTTGTTTTGTAAGTAAGATATAAACTCACATAATATTTTATCGTAACGTAACTGAATAAGACGTAATGAATCTTGTTTTATTTACGGCTTGCATAAACGCGTCCAAATGCTATTTCCATTTTATAATTTATTGATTTTGGCCGCATAACGTATGACCTATCGCGACGACAATTCAATTATAAACTATTCAATTACTCTTACCAAATAAGTTCTTAGAAATATTTGAAATTCTACTTACGGAAGCAATCAGAAAACCGATAATTTACAAACGGGACAGATTTCGCGACAATGTAAGAACGTCTAGTAATTATGAGACAGTGTCATGTATTGACTGTGACGTGACATATGTACAGTCGGCCGCAAAAGTCGATTAACACATTCAAAAGTGTTAAACAACTGAACACTCAACGCGCCATAAGTCGTTGTTACGACTAGAGAACAAAATAAACTTCACGTACAAACGATCTTAAAAAGCTTCAGTAAGTAAAGTTGAGTGTTCGGTTGTTTTGAACTTTTGAATGTGTTAATCAACTTATGAGGCCGACTGTACCGGCTGCTTCATAAATAATATGGTTAATGATGGGAAGAAAAACGTAAAATAGAAAGAAGAAGAATGTCATGGTTGTATAAAATCGAAGACTGGACCGATATTAAAACCGCGGACCTTCAATAATAAATAATAAGTCAGTAGTTCGACGACAATTTTTTTTATGTTAAGGTCGACAGACAGGCTGACGGTCCACTTAATGGTAGGTGGCTACCGTCGCCTATAACACAAGCAACGCCATAAGTGCTACAAGTGCACTGCCGACCATACAAGGATTAAGGATAAGTGATAAGGGAGGGATGGGGTAATGGCCTCTGGCATCCCTTACTCACTCACCGAAACACAACAGCACATAATGCTGTTATTTCACGGTGGTATTCCGTAAGGTGGTGGTTACTGCCGCCAGACGGGCTGCCCAAATGACTGCGAAACGCAGTGTGCCCTACCACTACTAAATTTTGGCTTTTAGTATTAGTATTACAAGTGCCTCGAATACAGGGTATCCGGTAATGACTAGAAACCCTGGAACTAGTCTTGACTTTAATAAAAGTAGCACGGTTTTAATGATTTTTGCATATAGTTTTTGGATCTGCTTTTCCGAGGAATCATCTAAATCATAAAAATTACATAATTAAAGACATCGTAAAATAACATAATAGCTGTCGACCATTATTTAAAGAATTAAGAATTCTTTCACTCCCGTCTTTGTATATAAGAGAGATGTGTGTGTTTGTTAAGAAATATGAATCTCATTTCATGCACAGCGCAGATATTCTACCACAGAGAGCAAGGCGGCATAATTTTTTGATAGTCCCGAAAATGAAATTGGAAACTTGTAGGCGGAATTCCTATTATTCCTGTATTAAGACATACAATAAATTACCCAGTGCACTCAGGGAATTGCCGGGAATTTTGTTTAAAAAAAGATTAACCAAGTGGCTGTTGGACAAATGCTTTTATAATATTAAGGAATATTTTGACATTTAATTAATTAAAATTGAATGTGACATATTTTTATTAATAATATTTTACATGTAAATTATGAATTTTACACGCCAGACGTGGCAGTGCATGCGGTGACATATTAAATCCAATAAGAACTGGTCTACATTTACCCATGTTACTAGTAAATAAATTATTTTTGATTTGATTTGATTTGATTTGATTTGATTGATTAATATTTTTCTGATTAATACGAGCAATAAAGATTGAATAAACTATTCAACACCTAAGAAAAGGAGTGCGGACTTAAGTCGCGGGCAAAAGCTAGCAACTTATAATGATAAGCGAACTAGTGTCGTGCAAAAGCTGGTAATTTTTATTCACTTATTTCCATCCTTCGTGAATGCCTGTCTCGTGAGTGTCTGACTTCATTGTAGCCCCATTGCAAAGGACACGCTAATTTGTAGTAGCTACAGGCAAAAAGTATTCTCATGTAATTTTTTTATCATGAAATAAAAGCTCGTCTCGCTCGAGGCGAAAGTTGTTACGATAGGGGATCGTTAAAATATAAACACAACACATATCTATAATCTCGTGTGAAATTGTTAAGGACCGAGGTAGGTGAGGTAGCTGCGAGCAAACAAAAGCTACGTTCACATCAACTTTATTGATCGCATTTATTATTTCACTTTTGTTTTATTGTCGTTTATTAAAAAATTATCGAAATAATATATCTTTAAAAGAATAGTGTCGTTTTTTAAAAAAAGAATTTACTGTCTTAAAAAACGAATTCACTCTCGCTTCTAAAACTGTCGTTTTTAATCCTTTAGCCGCCGGAGTCGGATTTATCCGACAATTATTTTCGTGTTCATTTCTTCAGAGCCACTATATATATTACGACAAATTCCTCTACTGGTATGTTTATTTTTAAATCATTGTGTTGCTTTCCTTTTAAAAAAAATGAGTCAAGCGCCTAGGGTCACGACTACTCCTACAAAACCAACCGGTTAATATGGAGGGTTAAAAAGGAAAACAACTTAAAAAAAAAACTGTAAACTGAAACTGTCAAAAAACTAAACTGTCGCTTAAACTTAAACTTAACTTAACTTGTCTTTTTAAACTGTCCCTTTAAAAAGAACTTGCTTTCCTATAATTTTCCTGTATGACCGTCCAGAAGCGTCTACTCAAAGCTCTTTTAGGTCGTCTGCCCTGCTCTTAACCTTTCATTTTATCCGGCAAGTTATATCAATGACTTTCATCTATAACTGATTCTCCTTACTTCTGATTTGATCTCGTAATGTTACCCCAAGAGCCTTCCTAAGCCCAAGCCCCATAGCTTTTTCCTTAGCTCGTTGAGCTTACGAGGCCTAAGTTATAGAGACGACGTTTCACGCCAAATGGCATCATTCTACTCAAAAAGTTTTAAATCTGCTTACCAACAAAGTACCGTACATCAATAGTGTTTTTTTTTTTTAATTTTGACTATACTAGTCCATATTATCCATATAATACTTAACTATAATAATATAACAAAATTGTGTAACATTATGTTGACAGAAATGTCTTTATGGGGCTTCTAAACGGGCCATGTTTTGCTGCAATTTGCAATTGTTTAGAAGGCCCTTTAGAAAAACGACTTTATACATATAAATAACCTGCTTCTTATAAAACTTGGTCGTATTTTACATTAATACAAATGAGAGAACCTGGTATGAAATACAACAAGGCATCATTACGTAAAGGATAAGACATCAAAGTAACAAAGAAAAAGAATTGCAACAAAACATAATATGTAATGATGTAGCAATATTTCCACTTTAATTCTGTCATGTGCTTTCGCGACCGCTTCAAAGTGCGTGAGATATAGATCTGACAGCGTTGTGACAGCAACGACCCCACGTTTCCCGCCAAAAACAACCGCCATCTTTTGACGCTTTTTCTTCGTTCAAAATCTTTATACATTGATGTTGCTTTAGATTCTTATCAATGAAGCATGTACACACTTCTCCGAATTATATTGTTCGAACTATCTGTGCTCCGCGGTTCCACCTGTCGATTAATTTGAAAGAAACCAAATTTTCTTTCTCATCGCTCGTTTTCGCTTTTTTCTTTTTGCTCGCCTCCCAAGAGTCGAAGTGTGATGTTAAATATTTTATAAATCTTTCACATCATTCAAGTAATTATTGTAATTTTAGAAATACATTTAGCTTGTTTTTTATTCAATGCGTCTCATATTTCTTCTTCGCTTGCTAAGCCATTACGAGCCGCCATGTTTCTCGTGGTAAAAAGAAATGCTTAAATAAATAAATCACTCGTGGAATATGCAAATTGGATGTACAACAAACAGTAAAATATAAAGTACAAATTACTGCACGTCATTTTTTCCAACTCGACTAATAAGTGGGTAATAAATAAAAGGGGCGCGAAATGAGCTCATTAATCGGCGTGCGCGGGCGCGGCTCGTAATTCGAACTGTCATCTTTAAGTGGCGCTGAGGTCGGGAGGCGCTACGTTCCAATTTTGAATTTTTTTAAATAGTGATAAACGGCGCGAAAGACTTGTCATTCGGCCAGTGACCGTGCGCACACAGAATTAGGTTATGCTCAGTAATTTCGTGCCGTGATCTCGTTTTTCCTTTTAATTTCGTGCGGCTAAATTACAGATAAAAGAATCGCAGCGCCGCGCGATACTAGAGACGGAAGAATAATATTCGTGGGGCGCAATTGCGCTGAGCGCAACTCAGGGCGCATTTGGCCACCAGTTCCACGTTGTGGAGTAAACATTATCCAAATCACATGTAAAGTTAAGCAATCAAATTTTTAGCTTTTAAATATAATTGCAAGTCGAGAGCACAAAACCTAAGCAATGAATGAGTAAGCTATGTATGCACAGGGGCTCTAGCCAAGAGCACAGTGCAAACGGGAGCGTTGCGTATATTTACGAAACGATAGAAAATAAAGCCCGGTGATTGGTTGTTGTAACGCCCACATAAAATTTTGACCAATCACCGGGCTTTATTTTCTATCGTTTCGTAAATATACGCAACGCTCCCGTTTGTATGATGCTCTTGGCTACGGCCCCTGGTCTGAATAAACACGCTGGATTTTTATGGAAAATGTTGTCCACGCCGTCTCTAGTAGAGGGCGACTCTGCGATTCTTTGCTCTGTGGGCTGAATGAAGCGTGACAGTTTCGTTCAGAGAACGAGGCTCGTCGGGTTGAAGTGGCAAGCGGTGGCGTACCAAATCCTCCATCCGTTACGAATGGTATGTCACACTTAAAAACAATGACGAATCGTATGAGATACAATTATGTGCTTGTTTTTTATAGTGGTTCTATCTTGGTATTTAAATAAGATTCTAATGAAAAAAGCGTACCTACACATTGGATTGGAATTACAATGACCAAATATTCAAAATAAAAAAAATATAGGAGCACACATTTCACACACAAGAGAAATGCTATGAAATGTCTTTTAAAAAGTTTTAAATTAAATTCATAAATTAATTTAATTAATTAATTTTGTTGATTTAATTCATTTAAAATAATTTTGAAAATAACTACATATAAACCTATAAACCAACTACTGAATTATATAATTTTATAGACTACAGTGCGTCCTATTTCTCATCTAACTATAAGTTAATTATAATAAACTATTCGAATTCTTTTTTTTGTAAACATCAAAATGTCAATAAATAATACGTGCGTTAGTTTCTCAAAAACTCAAGAATGGCTAGATCAATTTTAATTTGGTTATCCTTTTTAAAGAAAGAGATAAACAATGAAGGTTTGTATATATATATATATATACAATATATAAATCCTATAATATCCTATAATAAATCCTACAGGTTTGTATATATAAATTCTATAATACAAAAACACTAGTTAGACATTTTGACAAAAATAAGGTTTTTGGTTTGATATTTTCAAATTAAGCCACAGCCTAAATCTTCGCAAATAAAAAAAAAACATGTCGGTCGTTGAACTTCATGTCTGAAGCTAAGCTAGCTTAGTGAAAACTAAGCTTCACAAAATTACATTACATTACATGACAGTGTCGCGAGTTCAATTGTTTTTTCCCATCTCAAAAATTCCCAACGCACCTAAAGAAGTTTTCACTTAATTCACTTGGGAGTTTCATAAAGGTGAAATATCAAAGGCCAATTTGAATTCTATTTTTACAAGACTATTTAATACTTATTTATAAATACTTGGGAGCAAAAATTATCTACTACATTTCAGTGTGTGGGTGTCACTTGATATATTAAGAGGCCATTTTGTAAGAGGCTTGCACTTCGGTAGATTAAAGATTGCGCACTGATGGATGGAAGTGAGAGACCGTATAGAATGAGTAACTTATTCTCATAATAAACTGTTCCTAGCATTTTATTAATATTCTTGCCAAGAGATTTCTCAGAATAAAATGTTAATTTATCGTGGAATAAAAAAAAAAGAAATTGATGGTGCCTTAAGAGGGAAGTATAGCTTTGCGATAGGTATTTAGGAAAACACATGCTATCGCTTGTGCGCTCTAGCCCCGAGGCAGTCGTGCGATAGAGAGCGTTGCAGCTTCCGACTGACAATAGTACATTTTTTGATGAAATTTCATTTCGGGAGAAAACAGTTTCCACTAACTAAATCTTAACAAATCACTTTGATTTTCATGTCGATCGTTTCAGCATAATATATTCCAGGTTTATAGCTTTCGCTATTTTTAAAAAATTTGATTGTTTTTATAAAACAAATGATTTAATTCGACAAAGTTTTAATCACACAAATTAAGTTATTTGAGGTTAAATAAGTTTGAATCTATTGAAAATTTTGAAACCAGGAAAACTTAGTCTTTCACTGTGTCAATAACATGCAAAAAAATCATGGAGATTGGAAAATATTTAGAAGTGGAAAAACGTTTTCTCTTTTTGTATGGACGAGTGCGTGCTATTCTTCCCTCTTAAGTATGGTAAAACGGTAATTTTATGGTCTGTCTGCTATTCATATATAGGTACTCTATCTATACTAATAACATAAAGAAAGATGATTTGTATTTATGAAAATTCTTTCACTGTATAGAAAGCTGCGCTATCAGCGAGTAATACAGTCCTTATTTTATTGTCATTAATATTCAATACTAATAATAAATCTGTAAGTGTAGGTATTGTATGTATATGTATGTTCCTCCATAACTCTTAAACGAATTAACTGATTTTCATGAGAAACTTGGTAGATAAACATTTAAAACGTACTGGACACAAGATAGACAATTTTTTTTTCTTTTTAACGAGGAACGAAGTCGCGGGCGCCACCTAGTCTATACTAATATTATAAAGAGGAAAAATTTGTTTGTTTGTTTGTTTGTATAGAATAGGCTCCGAAACTACTGGACCAATTTGAAAAATTCTTTTACCATTAGAAGCCGACATTATCCGTGATGAACTTAGGATACTTTTTACCGCGGGAAAATGCTTCATTCCTATGGAAATCTAAAATAAAAGTAAATACTAGCGGCTTGGCCCGGGAGATAGCGCCATCTATCCAAAATACGGTAGATGGCGTTTTATACTTTTCTACGCGGACGAAGTCGCGATCACAATATTCTATAAAGTTACGCGGGCGTTGTCGCGTGCCACAGCTAGTGTTTTTATATTTTTCAATAGGTATATCGTGTTTTTTATATTCATTATTCTAGGAGATTATTTACGAAAATAATCCTATAAATGGATGTTAAAATACGTACGTGGATTGTTGAAATAACCATTCGAACACAGAAGCTTTATATATCTTTACAAATATTTAAGTAAAAAAGAAATCAAAAAAACAGTCCAGTTTTAATGTTGTATACACAAATATTTGATTGCGATATATATATAATTATTATGCTGCCGCAATTTCATTCGAAGTATTAATTTAATGTAAATATAACCAACGGTCAAAGGATTCACTTCATTTTACATCCTTGTTTCTACAAAACATGTTCGGAAATGATGAAGGATGTAATTTATTTATTATTCACGAAAGCTCTCTCAGCCGTAATTGGAATATTTTGCCAAACGATATTATGAGTGAAACCGATGAATATAATATTTCAATTGAACATGTTACAAAGGAAGAGTATTTGAACATTGATTGAATAGACCAACTGCTAGGCACACGATGACCAAAACACAAAAGCACACATGCTTTTATTTCACGGTGGTCTTCTCTATGGTGGTGTTCAAATTAAAAGAGCCAATTATGAAAAGTCAATTTCCAATGTTTCCTTTGGGTACAATTTTAAATTGTACTAAGTCTTTTCGACTTAAAATGTATGAAATTTAATTTATTCAAATCGTGGGCACACACCACAGGTGCTAACACCACTGTGGCAAACACCACGGACCCTTATAACAAGTAGGTAATTATTTAGCGACTTGATGTTTAGTCCAAATACTTTTATCGTCCGACAGATTCTGGCGAAATTAATTGTTGAACTACAAACTACAAATTGTAGTCTGAACTACAATTAATTCCAACTATAGGATGTGCGGACATAAGACGACGACCTCTCTTCGCGAATGCGTTCATGTCACCGAATGAATCTGAATGAATGAGCATCTCTTTTTGCAAAGTCACAGAACACTTTTTACTATACTTTCCGTCTTAATCAATCAACTTCAGTCGACATAAATAGCAGAGGCTAACAATATATTTATCATTTATTTATATCAATTAAAAAAAGGCCAAATAGGGGTTAACTTGATGGTAGATGGCTACCGTTACCGTCACGTCTTAACGTCGCGTAACACATTAGCTGCCAACCTTGTTATATAGAAATTGGAATGGAATATTGGAATGGGCTCTGGCAAAGTGGCAACCCATACTCACTCATCGAATTAAGTATAATAGTGTGCACACATGCTGAACAGTTCGATGCTTAAAATCTAAAGAGCCACAATACAAAATTACACTTTTTTACAGGAGATCTAATCGAAAAAAATTAAATTCAATTTTGACTATTTTTTCTTATTAGATATATATCAAATATATGCATATTATACATCGTTAGAAGCGTATTTTTAAGTTTAATTTAATATTAAATGTTTTAAGTACATACTTTTATAATAAACTTAATACTAGAAGAGATATAAAAGCATATAAGTTACTTTTGAATATTCAAAATTTTGAATTATAAAAAAATGATCAAAATAAGTCAAAGATCAAAAACAACCATAAGCCTTTTTGCAACATACAATATGAACGATTGTGATTGTATTTATGCAATAAAACATTTTTGGATTTTTTTGTTTTATGGCCCTTTAGTTTTTAAGCAGCACCGAGTTAATTAGTACTGCCGATACAATCAAATAAGAATAAGAATTTTTTTTGTTCAAAACTATAGGTACATAGAGAAAAACTCGAGAACCTATGCATCCATATTTAAAGCACCTTATACGTTGCTATATATTGATTTAAAATATAGGTAAGTATAAAACGCGCTATCCTCAATCTAGACGTTTTCACCCGCTGGCTATCTTACCAGAATATAAGAGAGTTATTCTTTACGTTGTTCATGAATATTTAAAACAGTTTAAGGTTGACTCGGAGAACAAATTAAAGCAGGTCTTTAATAATAATTAATCCAGTTAAATGTAATATTATTTACACCCATAGTTTTCCATAGTTGAAGTGAGATAGTTAAAGCCTTCTAATTACGTTCGATCTCTGTATATGTAAACTCATATATGTATAATATATGTAACACACTATCACATCTGTATCACTAGAGAGCTATACAACTATAGTAAAATAAAAACAATATGTACTAGATTAATCTACAATATTAAAGTGATTATCAAAGGCAAGACGATTCTTATGTCATAATATTCTGTCGAATTACAACTACTTCATCAGATTTGTAGAAAGTTGCAGATATAGTAATACTAGATTGTTACAGTGTATGAGTAACTATGACAATAGTTACTCGTATGTACTTACTCGTATGTATGTATCTAGTAAAATCGTTAGGATACAATTACGAATCGAAATATTTATATGATTTAATCAATAAAAGTTTTTAACCATCTTACTGTATGCCATCCCACTAGCTAATCATTAAAATGATAATGTTAAGTTTATAAATCATTACAATAACATGTATAATAAACAAAATGTTAACCATCATAATTTAGCAATATTACTGAAAGTTATATTACTATAATAGAAAAAATTGTAGAGAAGCAAATGTATCTATCAAATTGCTTACAGAATACCCTGACTGATAATTTGGTCGGAGCAAAGACCCCGCGGCTAAAATGCACAGCAAACAACACAACCCCGTGATTGCTGGTTGAGATGATATGGCCGCATGAGTTACCGGCGACTCGGTAAAACTTCAACTTTATATATCAACCGCTTGTAGAGTACGGGTCCTAGCATGGAGCCCGGGGGCATGCTAAGGAAATTTCACATTAAAATATAATCTACGCGCTCGACTTTTAATGTAATGACTGAAATGGGAAGAAACAATTTAAAATAAAACGAGTGTAACATATTCAAGAAATACCTGTTAAGATTTAGTTTTATTTTAATGTTTTATTTTAATTAATGAGTATCAATGGAATCAAAAGTTTGTGCGTAAAATTAAAAAAGGTTGCCTGTTTGTGCTGGCCGTCATTGTCAAGGAAATTTTGAGAGGATGCGCTAAATTTAAATTAAAAACGAAGAAAAAAGCAATGAGAAAAATATATAATTATTCCATAGTACCTATAAACAGACAATCATTTAAACATAGAAAAATATAGGTGTAATATAAAAACATATATTAAACTGTCACTTTAAGTTAAAATAAAATGAGCTTACAATGGAGATTTTTCTTGGCAATAACAAATGTAATTTCAAAGGAACAGGATACGAGTTGATAACTTAAGCTTTGAAACACGGAAAATTACAGAATAGAAAATAACTAGAGATTCCGAACAGACATCCCTTCGGGCGATTCTATATCTAGTTACGGTAAAAGCATTAGCCCTTTGTGTGCGATGGAAAATATTCCGAGGCATTTTTAGAATGGATCTTTTATGATGAGATAAAATGTTTATTTACAGGTCTACACTTTACGATAAACGGAAATTAGGAATGAAAAATGATTGTGCTTTTGTTGTGTAGAAATTAAAAAAAAAAAGGCTTGCAAGACATTGAAAAGTCATTCTACTGTTCGCTTTTATTTTGTATAAAGATTTTAATTTTAACAATGCACCATGAAAATCACGCAAGCACCACAAAATAAAATAGATGATTCCCAAGAGAGATAATTATTATGGCAATTTCATTATCTTCGTAGTATGTGCTTACGCTTTTTTAGTAGTAAGTCAACCTCGTATTAAACCAACATTGTATTTATAGATTTATGTTTTATATATTTATATGTAATTATATATTTATGTTTGCTTGTATTTACAGATCACGGTGACCACTTACCATCCAGTGATTATAGATAATGGTCTCATTAGGCTGCCTATGCCTTGGCTACATTTTTTTATTTTTCAGTCTTTGTTTTAAATTTTTTTACAATATTGCTACGAGGATTATTGCTTTATTGAATGTTGGTCTATATCTACGTCTAATATCTACGTCTAGTAATAATGTATTTATATTTATTGTTATTACAATGAAATATAACCCAATGTGAGTAATACGACTTCAAGTCTTCTTCAACTCAAGGCACGTAAATATTACATTGAACCTTTGTTAAATAAGTATCTATTCTAAAATTCATTTCCGTACTTGAGTCTCCTTTCATTTCATATTATAATACATCGTTCTCATGTAAATCGTTGACTTTTGCATTTACACGACTTGCATCCCTTCTTTGATGGACATGCGTATTGCATCTGCATCCGATGCCGCGCCGTGTGAGTTCTTAAAATTATTGTCAATAAATACTAGGCCCTATTTATTGACAGTTAAAGACTAGTTAATTAATACATAATATTGTCAATAAACACTTGAGGCAATCATTTTTTTTCTTATCTACATAATACATTTGTAACAGTAAAGTATTTACAAGATGTCCTATTTCTTAGTATTGTATTGAAATATTGATTGTGACCATCGAAATAATTTATCTTTGCAAGCAATTTTGACAATTTTTTTTTTTCTAAAATGTTCTAAATCACCGAAGCAATATTTTGAAAAAGGCCAATAAATTGGTGTATTTCCTATGAAAGGGTCTAGTCTGTAAGATTCTAGGGCTATAGTCTCAATGAGTTGTTTAGCAAATAGGTTTATATAGTAGAGCCAAAATATATTAGTATGATTGTGGATCAAGTAAATCTGAGTATACCTAAACAGTCTCAATATTTTAATTAATCTTTTCAACAAGTCACTTTTATCTTTATTTATGTGTGTTGTAGTATTACCAGTACCAGACTTATAAAGTGCATAATTGTCACAAATAAATAAACAGAGATTCTTTGCAACGTTTATCGTTTGGACAGAATAAGATCTATTTTATATATTAATTCAAAAAACAGACACACACATTTGGACTATTGGATCTCATTTTTGGATTAGAACCTGTGTAATAGTAGTTCAGATAAAGAAATGTTATCCAATAAGCACAAAGCATTCAAAAACTGTGGTGATATATGTTTAGTGTGAACTAAATGCGTATACTTTATTGGTATGACCTTATTGGCCTAGTCCTATAGTCATTATCTTTAAAATAAGTAACAATTTTGGAATGAAAAAAAATAATCTAAGTACTTACCAAAACAAATCCAAAGAACCAGACAATTTTGCAAAGATTTGGCCGCAATTAAAAAAACAATTTGGTAGACTAATTACAGCTTAATGACTTCGGTAGATTGAAACAATTTCGCGGAAGTAGATAATTTCTTAAAAGATTTCACCAACATTTTCCATCTCAATTAATAAAATATCTTTTTATTAGATAATAAGTAAAAATATATGTGTATAGAATTTCACTTCTATAATCAATTATTGTTTATTGTGCTATATTCTAATTAATATGAGAGGTTCCAATAGATAATAACCTTTAAAACTAAATATAGTAAAGTTCATATTGGCTTGCTTCTTCTAATAAGAGCTGTTGCGTCTAATTCTAAGGCGTCGTAAAAATGGATAATGTTGAAGCAAAGCCTGCAACACACATTTTCAATTAGTGAGTTGAAACATCAATAAGCTTCCTATGGACATACGAATAAGAAAAAGACTTACTTATAATGCTAATGGAAAACGTCAATATTGTGGAACCACTTGAAACTTTAAAACTAATGAAAAACACTTTAGTTAAAGTTAAGTTTGCAAAAAATATATATTTAATATCAAGAATCTGTTGCTCGCGACTTCGCCCGCGTAACTTTATAAAATACTAGCTGGTGCTCGCGACTTCGTCCGCGTAGAAAAGTATAAAACGCCATCTACCGTATTTTGATAGATGGCGCTATCTCCCGGGCCAAGCCGCTAAGTATTTACTTTTATTTTAGATTTCCCGTAGAAATGAAGCGTTTTCCCGCGCTAAAAAGTATCCTAAGTTCATCACGGATAATGTCGGCTTCTAATGGTAAAATATTTTTTCAAATAGTTCCATTAGTTTTTAACATGGACAAGCAAACATTATTATCAGTGCGACCTTTAGATAGTGTTCGAGACCTACAGCGACATCTATTAGCGGACTGAGGCAACGCGTGTGTCTTCTACCCCCCACGAATCTTTTGACCATATATGTACCCCCTTTTTTTACCTCACATAATAAATATAATTTTGTATTCGAAACATTCATTTTGATTCGCATTCGATTCGCATTGTAAATTTACAACAATTATATACGTCGTTTACCAAGTCTAATTTTTTATTTCGAATCATCACCCAAGAAGTCAAAAGTCGACCAGGCTCCAACAGATAGATAAAAATAATAGAAAAAATTATCTTCAAAGCATCTCTTGTTGAATTAACTACGTATAGACCAATTCTCTTTCACATAAAAGGAAGAAATAAGCAACGCGATGCGAGACATGAATCTTAAAATAGTATAAAACGACTCGACAATGGAGACAGGCGAATAGGACTCGATTTCATTGCAAATATTCGTCCACTTTGATGAGACGACAACCGTATCCTTTTTAAAAGTTACTCAACAGTCAGATGAGGCTTTTTTGTCGTCAAAGATTAAAAATGTGCATGTTGCACTTGGTCAGATCGAACATCTATCTTGAGAGCTTTCTAAAATACTAGCTTGTGTCGGTGATTTCGTCCGCGTCCCTATATCTTAGGTGTTAATACAATTATTCATTACTAGCTGTGCCTGCGACTTCGTCCGCGTGAAATAGTGACTTTGGGTAGCATTTTTAATTATTTAAGCTTTTTATTTTACAAATTAAACACATTTTAGTGAATACTTATTAACTCTAAAATAACTAAAAAGAACATTCTAAAGCCGACAATAGTCGTATGTCATCCGTGACACTAATCATCTTTCAAAACCCCGAGCGCAAAGAGTTTTCAAGCATACAAATGACGATACTTCCATACAAACTTTTATCTCCTTTTTCAACCCTTTACAACTCTTTTTCCGCATTAAAAAGTAGCCTATGTCCTTTCTGAGGTTCTAGACTACATGTTTACCAAATTTCGTTTAAATCGGTTCAGTAGTTTTGACGTGAAAGCGGGACAGACAGACAGAGTTACTTTCGCATTTATAATATTAGTATAGATTTATCATAATATAGAAGTATTATCACAAATAAATTGTTTTGAACTGAAAAAAGCTCTAAGTGTTATAACCGGTAATTAACTTTCACTGTCCATCATCTGTAAACAGCCATTAGCTTTTTTGGTCTTGTCTATTATCAATTTTATCGATGATCTTTGACACGCCTCCTGCGCAGCGTCGCCATAACGAGAGATAAAAAAGGATCCATCCGATACTGGGTACCGTTGTATCATTATGCAAGGACACTCGGGTTGAAACAATATACTTAAAATAAAATAAAAATAAAAATAAAAAAGCCCTTTATTCCTTGTATTTTGTTTACAATTTTTTTTTTTTTACTTATTTCTAATAGGTTAATTTTCACGAGTTAGTTAACTAATTAAATTGTTTATAAATAATTTTTCTCCACTGCAAGGACCTCAGGTTGAGTAAAGGCCTCCTCCAAAGATGCCCACGTTTCTCTATTTTTTGCTACCTCTCTCCAGTTTGAGCCGGCCGTTTTTGTAATCTCGTCTTCCCATCGTGTTAGTGGTCTGCCTCTATTTCTTTTTCCTAGTGGACCCTTCCATACCGTTGCTTTTACGGTCCATCGTTGATCCAAAAGCCTCGCTACGTGGCCTGCCCACTTCCACTTTAGTTTTTGTGCGTAGGTCAAGGCATTTATGCATTTTGTTACGGATCTTATTTTTGCATGTCTAATTTTTTCAATTTTTTTAACTTTGAGCATGCTTCGCTCCATTCCCCGCTGATTTGTGTGATTTTTGTGATTTTGTGCTTGGCTTTAGCTGTAAATTTCCAGGTCTGACATCCATAGGTCAAACACGGTAAGAGGCAAGAGTTCATGATCTTAGTTTTCATACTTATTGGTAAGTTGCTCTTAAATACTTCTTTTAGACTCCAGTATTTGTTCCACGTTTGATGTACTCTCCTGTCTATTTCTGTTTCGTTGTTATATTTGCCAAAGCTGAGAGTTTTTCCCAAGTATATGTACTTATCCGTGTATTCTAGTGGTTTTTCATTAACTTTTATTGGTATTTCACGACTATTCGTCATTACCATAGTCTTTGTGAGATTGATTTCTAGCCCTACTTTTGTGCTTGTCATTTGTAAGGATTTGACCATGAACTGCAGCTGTGTGCCTGTCTCCGATAAAATCACTATATCATCTGCGAACCTTAGATGATTTAGGAAAGCGCCATCTATATAAATTCCCATTTTGCTCCAGTTCAGCTTGTTGATGATGACTTCTAGAATAGCTATAAATATTTTTGGTGACAGAGGGTCACCCTGCCTTACTCCCCTTTTAATGGGGAAACTTGGACCTAGGGTTTCTAGCTTTATTCTTCCCTTATTGTTTCTGTATATGCTTTTAATAGCCTCTATATACCCTTCATTGACTCCTTGTTCTTTCAGGCTTTCCCATATGCTTTCGTGCGTTACCGTGTCAAATGCTTTCTGGTAGTCAATAAATGCTAGGTACAGTGGTCTCTGTTGTTCCTGATATTTCTCCATAATTAGCTCCAGGGTGTGGATATGATCAATTGTAGAGAACCCTTTCCTAAAACCTGCCTGTTCAACTGGTTGTCTGGCTTCTATTACAGGACTGATTCTGGCATTAATAATGGCGGAAAATAGTTTGTATATGCTTGGTAATAAACTTATCGGCCTATAGTTCCCAACGTCTTTTGGGTCTCCTTTTTTGTAGATAAGAATAATGTTGGATTCGGACCACTGTATAGGTGTTACAGATGTATGTAGTATCAGATTGAATAGCTCTGCTAGCGGTGTGGCCAGAATGCCTTGTGCTGACTTCAATGCTTCATTTGTGAATTGTGATGTTATCTGATCCGGGCGATTTTTCAAATTTTAATCTGTTTATTGCTTTCATTATTTCGATTTCATCTATTGCTTTAATATTCTTTTTGCTGCTTTGCCTAGTATTATTGTTTTGGGTTGTGGTTTTTGAAGTCACGTCGCTATATAAACTTTTGTAAAAATCCGTTGCTGTAGTTATAATATCTGTGCGTTTGTTTAGGTGTTTGTCTTTCTTTTTCAGTCCTTCTATCCAAGTTTTGTTTGTTCTGAGATCTTTGTATGGTTTTCTTGTACTTCCGGTTAGGTTTAAATGTCTTTCCAAGGTATCTTGCCTATATTTTGCATAGTCGTTCTTTATATATTTATTGACTAACTTGTAGAGGGCAGCTAGTTCGTTTCTCATTGACCGAGTTTTATTTTTTGTTCTCTGTAGTTCCTTCCTTCTTTGTAGTAAAGCTATTGTTCGTTCTGACAGTATCTTATGTCGTTTTTGTTCATCTCCTTTCAATCGGGCTTGTTTCATACTACAGCTGATAGCCTTTATTATTCTGTCGTAATATGTTTGTACCGTGATGTTCTTCTGTCGAACCTGTGGATCTGATAGTAATTTTGACAAGGTTTGTTTATAATTTCTTTTTTCTTCTTCACTCTTTAATTGGTTTACTTGTTTGCTTACGTATTTAACTCTACTTTTCTTTTGGTTATTTAGTAGCTTTACTGTTGCTCTGATTATCCTGTGGTCCGATGGGTAGTTTAGATTCATAGTACCAATATCCTGGAATATTCTTGGTTGATTGGACAATATATAGTCTATTTCATTTTTATATTCGCCGCATGGAGATCTCCATATCCATCTTCTGTTTTGCTTCTTTTTAAAACAAGTATTTATTATTGTGAGTTTGTGTTGTAATGCGAAATCTATAAGTCTCTGTCTTCTGACGTTTCTTTTACCGTAGCCGAATTTTTTCATGATCAAGTGTTCTTCTTTCTTGGGGACTCTGATCTTTGCATTAAAGTCTCCCATTAGTATTACGATATTGTGTGTGGCTTCTAAGGCTTGATCAACTGTTTTATAAAATTCGTCCATTTCGTAATCGCCTCTGTTGGTGCATATACTTGTATGATGGTGATTTTATAGCCTTGAATATTGATATTTAGCACTGCAACACGTTCAGACAACCCAGTGAAGCTCTCTATGCAGTTTTTATGGGTTATGTTTATTATAAAACCCACCCCGTACTTTCCTGGGGTGCTGCCTATATAGCATAGTATGAAGTTCTTATGTTCTTCTATGTTGGTACCCAATCGTCTCATTTCTGATATACCTATTATGTCGTAATTGATTTCTTTTAATGATTCTTCCAGTTCCAATAAGCGGTCATATGACGACAAGGACCTAACATTATATGTGGCAATCCGTATATGGTCGTTTTTATCGAGAATATTTATGCTGGATTTTACTGTTTGAGATATTGAGTTGATATTTAGAGGGTAGTGGTCGCCTTTCCCCACGGTGACCAGCCGTCTTGGGGTGGATGTTGTCGTTGTTTCGTTGGGTAAATAGTTTTTGTTGGTTAGTTTGGGTTTTCTGTTATCGATGTCTATTGGTCGTTTTGTTGATAGTGACAATGATGCGGATCTACCACGTGCTACGTAGTCCAGCATGTTTGTTTTGCTGATCTTCCTTGGAGCCGACGTGGATGTGTAGTTCGATAATTTGTCTGGAGAAACAGTGTTATCTCTTTTCCTCTTGTCCCTTTTGTCTTCCTTCGGGTCTTTAGTGACTAGTTTATCTTTGACAAAATAACAGATTTTACCCTTTGCCCGTTCTTCTTTTAGCTGCGGCAGGAACTGCTTTCTCTTCTCCAGGGTTTCCCTGCTAAGATCTTCTTTAATATATAGAAACAATATACTTACTCGGCTTAAAATGTTGTGTTGGTTTGTGTATTAATCAAAAACTCGAAAACGGATTGACTTGAAATTTTTACACCATATGCAATGTCTGGAAGAGTTGTGAAGATATGATATTCAAAAAGGTAAGGCAAGGTGCAAAAAGAATTTTTCAAAAAAGTCAAAAACAAAAAAAAGTTATGGCCGAAATAGTGAAACAAAAATCATTTTTTTCCGAATTTTTGATTTTGGCGCTCGATATTGTGGATTTTTTGATATTTTGGATATCAAAAATTTGAAAAAAAATTCCTCTGGACAATTTAGTCGGCTACAATTTGAGCCTAAAATAAAGACGATCGGGTTAAGGGTTTGCCCTACTGTAGGTTAACCTTTTTGAAAGAAGTCAACAAGTCAGGACAACATATTTTTTCGAATTCCGTAGATTCATTTCCAATGTGCTCGATGGTCGTGTGATGCACGAAATCTGTGAATTTTTTATCTTTAAAATGCATCAAAAAAAATTAATAAACAAGCTTAAATTTTTCTTTAAAATGCTGAATATTTAAGAAGTGTATGTTACAAAGTCCCATCTGAAGACAGTCGGGGTTGTAATGGGATTCTTTCAAAACTAATCTCGAGGATTGTCGGCGATTCACACGAGATAGGAGTTTAAATTACACACTTACATGACACGACAATTTGTTAGCGGCAACATAGTGCCTGAGAGGCATGTGCCCATGCTATGCCACTGTGGTACAGGACTCTTTTCTTACTGGATAAGAATACCAACATTATTAAATAGTTAGGTATTTATAATACTAGCGGGCGCCCGCGACTTCGTCCGCGTTGAAAAATAATAAAGTAGCTTATCCTCTCTTTTCAGTTAATTCGTTTAAGAGTTGTGTAGGAATATACAATACAGAAAACAAATCTAATAATCGTCAATTTAGTTTCAGTATCACGTATAGAGCCTATAATTAATTCTTGGACCAAAAGCATTATAGAGAGAAATAACTCTCTATGAATAAAAGAAAGTAAAAAAATAATAATAATAACAAAAGAAAAAAAATACATTAATTTTTCTTAATCATCAATACTAATAATAAATCTGTAAGTGTAGGTATTGTATGTATGTATGTATGTATGTATGTATGTATGTATGTATGTATGTATGTATGTTCCTCCATAACTCTTAAACGAATTAACTGATTTTCATGAAACTTGGTACATAAACATTTAGACATACAGGACACAGGATAGCCTACTTTTTTCTTTTTCAACACGGACGAAGTCGCGGGCGCCAGCTAGTACATAATATAATATTTAGCATAAAGTCTTCATTCCTAGTCTACGTTTGTGCTGCAGTTTTCAAAATATAATTTTGTGGTGCATTATTAAAAAAAAAAGCAAATTAAAAAAAAAATGTTTAAGAAGCCAAACAAAATATGATTATAAATATAAAAAGTGAGACCTATCTAGTCCAGCAGTACTTACCCCTGCGGAAGTATCCACCCGAATCCATCGAAGGCCGCTATCTAATTAGTGGGGAGGGCTTTAATTGAATGTTATTGAATTAGGATCACGCCCGGACTATAAATCTATACATTAATTATTAAAATTCCAAAACAAAACAGTTAACACGTTTGTACCTCAATTCAAAAAGGCGATTTTTTTTATGTTAAGGTCGACAGACAGGCTGACGGTCCACTTGATGGTAGGTGGCTACCGTCGCCTATAACACAAGCAACGCCATAAGTGCTACAAGTGCGCTGCCGACCATACAAGGATTAAGGATAAGGGATAAGGTAGGGATGGGGTAATGGACACTGGCATCCCTTACTCACTCACCGAAACACAACAGCATATAATTCTGTTATTTCACGGTGGTATTCTGTAAGGTGGTGGTTACTGCCGCCAGACGGGCTGCCCAAATGATTGCAAAACGCAGTGTGCCCTACAAGTACTAAATTTAAAAAAATTAAAGAAATGAAAATTAAAAAAAAAAAGAAACATTATGAACACGGACGAAGTCAGTCAGTATATTATAAAAGTTAGTTCGAAATATATCTTTGCGATGACGGTTAACCAATTATTGTAACATAAAAGATTTATAAATAAAATTGTTGAATAAAAGGCGAAAATATTCAAACCAATGCAATCAAAACAGATAGCACAGTGACCACTTTTATTTGTTTTAAATCGTTTATAGCGGCTTCTGTTATAACAGGCGACTGTTTTCCGGTTTGATTGAATTTTGTGGCCAAACTTTTTGTATGGCCACCAATTTTCCATAGCTCTTGCTCTCAATGGGAAAAGTTGAATTATTCAACCATTATTGCTTTTCACGGCATGAAAAGAACCATATTCAATATTCCGTTTGTAAATTAAAATATAAATAACAATGGAACATTTTATTTTGTTAGTCAATTGACAATTAAAAATATTTATATTGTTATAAAAAAACACAGCAAGTTTTTAGTAGTGGACTTCTGAGTTAATGGACTACTCGCCCAAATTTATCTCGCCCATTAAATGGGCGAGTTACCATGTTTTATTGATCATGTTGATACATTACGCTAGTGGGCGAGTTGTCTATCTATTAGTCTATTGAAATAATAGTTAAAAACATGATAACTCGCCCATTTAATGGGCGAGATAAATTCGGGCGAATAGTCCATTAACTTACTGAATGTACGCTAAGCATATGAAAAAATAGGCCTCTTTTTCTCTTCACGAATTTCAAGTAGATCTCTGAATGACGCACATAGAATTAAAAGCAGGCAATGCGTGGAATGAGCGGAATTTTAACGCGTTGCAGTCAAACATTAATCATGTTACCGTGCAAATTTATTATCGGCTAAATCTGTTAATGTCATGTTGAGTTTTATTCGATGCGTGTGTGACTTCCAGTTCAATTCAAACACGTACAATAGGGCTACGAAATTGTCTGGTCATCTCATATTGTCATATTTTCTATCTATTTTAGTTGTCTGACAAATTTGGTGACACATGTTATGTTATGTCTAAAGTCTAAATATCGAAATTATGTCTATTTTTAATTAAATTAAGGGCATTTGGAAAGTTCATTTGCAAAGTTAGACCGCCAAAGGGCTCGTCATTCAGCAAGGACCATTAAACAGTAGATATAAATGTAAAAATGTACATAATCTACTGTGACAAGAGTTTACATTTTATTATAAATTATCTACGAGAAAATAGAATAAAAATTTATGGAATTCCAGCAGTAGGTTATCGTACACAGTCGGGTGACATGTTGACAATAATCAAAAGCCGATAATTAATTAACGTCACTTTTTTTCGAGTGAAATAAAAACGTATTTCTCAGCGACCTGAGTGTCATTGAGTGGACATTCGACCTGTCACTAACATTACGAATACACGTCCGAGGGGAAACCAGCCCGAGTGGTGTGGTATAATTTAGAAGAGGTAGCGATTCCATAAAAACCAATTTAACATTAAATTTAAACCGATTGTTTAAATTTAAAGTTAATTAATTTAAAGTTAATAAATTTCAAGTTTATTAATTGCAGATTTTATGCTAAATGAAGAGTTTGATAAAATCTCACTAAGATGAGATAGAAACAATGCTTATCAAAAATATGACAATGAAAAAAAAAACCTATGTAATTGGATAAGAAAATCTAAATTAACATTTTTAAAATAATAAACTCTTTTCAACCGATTTCAAACTGTTTTCTCATATATGCCATTGTCAGAACTGGACCAAATTGCAATGGGACCACACGGGAAGCACCAGCTTCGAAATTATAAAAAGAATCATCAAAATCGTTGAAACCAGACTAAACATTTTAAAAAATACAGTCGAATTGAGAACCTCCTCCAACTTTTTGAAAGTCTGTTGAAATTGGAGTACTCTTGAGCACACACATTTTCATAGAGTTTTCTTCTATTTTTGAAATAGGGGCGGGCTTAGACTACATATTATATATACATTTTGCTTAAAGAAAATTAAACTACAGATTTGCTAAGCGCAAAATACATATGTTAATTATCTTTTACAAAAATTTGAATTCGTTGGACTGATGTTTCTTTGAAAGCATATATGTGGCTACCGTCAGCTAATGATAATGCGCTGCCTACCTCTTTACTTTTGAAGTATAATTCTATGTTCCTAGTAACTAGATGATATCTCTTGTGACTTAGGCCAGAGAGTGTCGCGGCGTTGACAGGGTGACAAATTAATGCAAGTAACATGCGCGTGCCCGGCGTTACTTCAGATTATAGAACAAGAAATAATTCCCATCGAATATATTACGGTAGATCCGACGACAAGTGGTCAAACAACTAGCGGACGGACGGCGAATTTAACTTAATTAAATGGAGTTCCCTCCCTCTGTGACAACTTTTCAAATGTTTTAACAAACACACTCAGCTTTATTAAAGTTACATAGTTGGTAGACTGTCTTCTAATTGTGTGCTTTTTGAAATACTAGCTGGTGCTCGCGACTTCGTCCGCGTAGAAAAGTATAAAACGCCATCTACCGTATTTTGGATAGTGGCGCTATCTCCCGGGCCAAGCCGCTAGTATTTACTTTTATTTTAGATTTCCCGTAGGAATGAAGCATCCCGCGGTAAAAAGTAGCCTATGTTCATCACGGATAATGTCGGCTTCTAATGGTAAAAGATTTTTTCAAATCGGTCCAGTAGTTTCGGAGCCTATTCTATACAAACAAACAAACAAACAATGAAATCTTTCCTCTTTATAATATTAGTATAGATGTATAAACTAGCGACTCACCCCGACTTCTCGTGGATGCAATTTTTTTGATGCAAATAACAAAACCTTTTTAGTTTATCGCTCTTTCAAATACCTAACGAAAACCCTTTCAAAATCCATAGAGTAGTCTAGAAGAAGTTAGCTAGGAAACAGACAAAGGCGAATATTATCTACTTTATTGTATACTTAATAGTATTGATATTAAATCATATAGATAACTCGTCATCTTCTCAAGTTTACTTTTGGTAGGTGAACAACAACTGAAATTTATGAGGATTCCGTATCACTATTATAATCTATACTAATATTATAAAGAGGAAATATTTGATTGTTTGATTGTTCCGCAACTAGTGGACCGATTTGAAAAATTCTTTTACCATTAGAAGCCGACATTATCCGTGATGAACATAGGCTACTTTTTACCGCGGGAAAATTCTTCATTCTTACGGGAAATCTAAAATAAAAGTAAATAGCGCTTGGCGCTAGCGGCTTGGCCCGGGATACACTTGACAGCGCCATCTATCCAGAATCAGTGAAGCGACTAACATGACAACTGCTTGGTGATATTTTTAGCGATCCATTCCACGGTAGATGGCTTTTTATAGTTTTCAACGCGGACGAAGTCGCGAGCACCAGCTAGTTTATGGCTCATTGTATGGTATATAGTCTATTACTGTGAAATAATAGGAAATGTAGCCAAAGTGTAATGAGATCTTATATTTCCAACTCTTTTTTTTTTATATAAAAAAAGTCTAGTCCATTCTAGTCTAGTTGGTTGGCGACGGTAGCCACCTACCATCAATTTAAATAGACCTGTTTAAAATTAAAATTTTAAAATTTTTATATTTGAAAAATCTTTTTTTAAAAAGAAATTCAAACCTCTTGTTAAAATTTATAAAAATAATTTCTAAACGAATTTAGCAAGACGCACTAAATATAATAATTATTATGATATCCTGTTAGTTTTACAAAGCCTCGGTCGCTCGTAAGGGGCAACTAAAGATAAGGTTTCGCGTAATTACTTCGCTAAATTACACGGAAATGATAAACGACATTGTAATTTTGTATGTTTCTTTTGGCATCTCTTTGTTGAGTTTTTATTAAAAACAAATCCTCCAATTTTCCTCCTTCTTCTTGAAACTTGTTTCATTTATGTAAGAATAAAAAAAGAAGAGATTAATGTATATCACAATGAACATGAATGAATTATTTATTACAATCTAAGATATATTTTATGTAAAGGTGATCAAACAGGTTGACTGTTCACATGATGGTAAGTTGCTACCGTCACATGATGGTACCGCTATAAAGGATTTTTCAAGTAAAAACTCCGTGAGATTAAATTTTATTTTTCAAATAGATTAAACATAATTATTTTATAAGTTTCAATTTAACGGTGAATTTAAATTCAATGATTTAATTAGTTTTTAACGATTTAATTACCCAGGTTAGTTTAAATTTTTCGAATTCATGAGTTTAGATTTTTTAACTATTTTTTTTTTTTTTTTTATGTCAATGTCGACAGACAGGCTGACGGTCCACTTGATGGTAGGTGGCTACCGTCGCCTATAACACAAGCAACGCCATAAGTGCTACAAGTGCGCTGCCTACCATAGAAGGATTAAGGATAAGTGATAAGGGAGGGATGGGGTAATGGGCTCTGGCATCCCTTACTCACTCACCGAAACACAACAGCACATATGCTGTTATTTCACGGTGGTATTCCGTAAGGTGGTGGTTACTGCCGCCAGACGGGCTGCCCAAATGGCTGCGAAACGCAGTGTGCCCTACCACTACTTAATGAATTTGAATTTAACAATGTAATGAGATTACATTTGTTTATTTATTGAGCTTAAATTAAATAATTTAACAACATTGAATTTATCCCCAGTGCGAGGTCAGACCGGTAGCTAGTTGTAATTAAAAATTTTAAAAAAAATTTAACAATTTAACAATGGTAACAATATTTTTCAAATAAATAAGCTTATTTTCTTTAGGGATTACAAAGAAAATCGCTGTTCTAATCTATCGTAATATCAAGAAGTAAGGATAAAACAGATAGCAATGTAACCACAGAAAAATTTAAAGATATTATGATTGGAAAATATAGGAAAGAGTTTTCAAAATAATGTTTAAATATAGGTAAAAAAGTAATTGATAGAAATAAATATTAATAATGTTAATTGATTATGAATATTCATGTATTGTAAAATTGTAAAGAATGCATAGCGAATACAGGCTGCGGCATGTGCCGGAGTTTTTTTTAATGAAAATAAAAATCTATACTAATATCTATACTTATTAGTATTATAAATGCGAAAGTAACTCTGTCTGTCTGTCTGTCTCGCTTTCACGCAAAAACTACTGAACCGATCACCATGAAATTTTGCATACACGTTGTCTGGGACACCAGAAAGGACATAGGGTACCTTTCATCCAGAAAAAAAGGACTAAGTATTCTCGAGGGATCATATAAAAACATAAATAATTGGCCGCTACTGTCGCATGGCGGCGCCATCGTCGTCACAGCGATATAAGATGACATGAGATCATGAGATGACATTACAAGAGATTTTGGTATTGCAATATTCGTGAAAGTCCAGAGAAGGTTTAAACGGTGACAACATAAATAAATAAGTAACGGAAAATGCTAAAGACGACAACAATTTTCCAATACAAAATATTCCTAGCTGTGAAACATTATTGATGTCTTTTTTCTAAAATTGTCACTTATATTTATAGGTGCGTTCAGAATTTTCTTGTAGTTCGAGGTCCGATCTCTGGCCGATTTTTATGTAATTTTTTTCGGTAGGTAAGTGATAGTTGCAACAACGTTTGCCCGGGTCAAGCTAGCATAAATTTCTTCTTCAACGCGGACGAAGTCGCGGGCACCCACTAGTATTGTATATATCAAGAACTAGAGAAAACGATGCACACACACAATTAAATCATAAAACTACTAGTTTGACATAAGCGGTGAACACAAACAGATTAGTCGCGCGATAAATCGAGCGGGAATCCGAGATAAATTGCTGCGATAAGGCGACAGTTTCGTGTGGACCGCCTTTACAAAGAAAAAAATATATATTTTTTCTATTTCTTTTTCATTGGTCATTTAATTTGATAGTTTGTCACTGCGTGTTTATTGCTGTATAGGTTTTATTTGTACACTATTAGTGTCAAGTCGTTTAAGATAAGGCACCTTTTTTAGAGCGAGATGGAATTGTCTCTTTTTTTGAAAGATATGAAAACGTTAGATGTTTATAAAGTAGGTAATACACAAGTAATAAATTCCAAAGATTTGTTAGTTTACGTCTGTCATTTATGTGTGTTTACATTTAATCGTGATAGATTATGGAGAAAGTCGGCGGTTAGGTGGCGATTGGCACAGACCTTTGATCGCATAGCGGCGTTCACACATCAAAGCGGCGATGTATTTATAAAATCGATTGATAGATACAGCGACGCAATGGACTTACATTCTATCCGCGTTCCGAATTCGGGGAATAACACGAATTGTTTAAAAACAGAGTGCGCCTGCTTGGAAGTATATTTCTAAAAAGGTTAGATCATTTTTTCGTCTACCTATTTGATACAAAATTTAACTAACGGATCGTTATAAAACTGGCCCTCGAATGGGAGCATTAAGTTTTTTTAAATGCAAGGAGTTCGCTTCGGTACTGCAATATTTGGCGTTAAAAAAATGGCTCTTTCACCATCTGTCAAGTAGGCTAACTGTCATTTAAAGCCACCGCTAACCGGGAATTTAATTTGTACGGTAAAAATCCAAAACATTTAAAAGAAAATAAAAAAAAAAAATCGCCTATTGAAGGATGTACAACCGAGTTGCATAATTCAATAAAACATAAAATTATTTCCAAAAGTAACTAATCAACACTTTACTTGTAGTTGGTGAAAGAGGCCCTGAAACAATGTTAGACTTTAGTAGTAAAAAACTGCATCGCAGCGTCACGAGGCTGACGCAAACCTCGAATGTAAATAAAAAAACCGCAAAGTAGAATTTAAGCAGTACATTCAAATTTATCAATGTGAAAAATCGTTATTTAATGCACCGATTTTTTTTTTTCACTCACCCCGGTTGCATGTCATCAATCACCGCTTGAAAACGAAATCTCAAAAAAAAAATGGCGCGCGAAATTTGAGCCCTGTTTTTTTTTCTTCATTTTCACAGACACGGGCTATCTGGTTTTGCGTCTGTTTCGTTCTGAATTTAATGCACGTGAAACTTGATATTGGCGAAATTGTTAAATGAAGTGTGCATTAAAGTTCTTAAATGTGTTTATAAATATTAAAAAAGTGGCAAATCCTTTTTAAAGGTTAACCGCAAATGTTTTATGAAAGTATTATATGGTTAACGAAGTATTATTTTTGTACAGTTCGTCAGAGTCAAAGAGGTTTTGACCATCCAATTAAGGATTTCACTGATTTTACTTATTTGTGTAGCATTTTTGGTCCAGACAATAAAATTTGCCAATTTATAATACACTATTTTATATCAGTAAGCGATGGCACACCTATTACTTAACTTATTTATTTATTTATTTATCATTTTATGAGGCCTCCAACGAGGCAGGCATCTAACAAAATCGTCGTCATCTAAGTCAAGTAACACTTGGCGAAGCATAGCTTGCAGCAATGAAAGTTCTGTTAAGTTACATCAAATATATTACACCTGCAGTTAAATGAGAGAAACAAAATTGAAGATAAATTAATTATCAAAGTCTATAAGATATATAATTAAGCAGTCTATAGATATAGTGTCACATTGCAATGTAAAATTAGTGATAATATTAAAAACGTTCAATAATACTAAATAAAATCAAATAAAAGGCGAGCCTCTCATTAGAACGACTGACTTCAAGTCAATAAAAGCTCACAAAAAATCTATTTAGAACCAATTGCACGATTGTCATACAAAAAAAAACTAAATTGTTGTGTAACAAATTGTAAATTACACAAATACGGAAATAGCCATAATAAAATTTTGAATAATAGGCACTCTATGTCTATACTTCCCAACTCTATAGTGTCTGTGACGGATATCCTGAAACTTTGCTGCAAAATGTCGCAGCTTCGCAACCATATGTCGTTACTGCACGAATTCACCGCAAGCAAGTTTAGTGGCCCGTGGGATTTAGTTATTCGTGAATTAAATCTCCATTTATTAAAATTTATATATTACCGTGTATTATATTAGCTTTGAAAAGATTGTGTATACAGAGCAAAATAATAAGAATAAATATTTATAATTACCTATTTATTTTGCTGCTATAAAAAATGGATGCTTAATGCTCTTGTGATATTTTAATGGAAAAATAATTTTATTAGGAAAGGAAAAGTAATGTAAAGGACGTATAGAAATCATTGAGAATTATTATTTTATTAATTTATCTTTAAATCATAATAATATCTCTGAGTAAAGTGCAAGTAAGCTAACCGCCATTTAAAATCAGCGGTAAGAAAGCGTACGAGTTTCACCAACTTCGAGTAGCATTACTCAAGGGTATAATTTCAATGAAATTGACACAAGATACTCGTAACATTAACTCGCCAATAAGCTTTATTTGAAAGGTTACTAATCGACACTTTACTTGTAGTTGGTAAAAGAGGTCCTAAAACGAATTAACTGATAAATTTGGACGAGTAGTCCATTATTAAATCGATAGACGAGTTGTAGTTCAAGCTAAACAACAGTAAGAAAACACGTATAAATAAAAAAATATGTGTATGTGTGATTCCAAATTAATAGAAAGTCAAAATTAAAAGTCATGACCTCACAGGGACGCCCAATTCTTTTTTTTTTTACATAAACCCCTTACAGGTCGTCGTTGGCCCCTGGGATCGATATGAACCACACTTTGTGTATCTATGATGTAGGTTAAAAACAGTAGAAACCAAAGATTTTAGTAGGTAAGTTTGACAGTTGCCAGGCCTTACATATGCTAGCCAAACATGGACTTTCACTAATAAAGTAAGAAATAAAGTTAAAACCTGCCAACCTGCTATGGAGAGAAGCATACTAAAGCTACGAAAGATACAGAAAATTAACAGCAAGGTTATTAGAAATCAAACTAATATTATAGATGCTCTGAAACAGTCTTTAAGTCTTAAATGGCAGTGGACAGACATATTTCGCGATACCAGGACCGAAGGTGGACATTGCAGGCAACAAAATGGCCAGGCCCGACAGGAAAACGACTTAGAGGCAGACCAAGGAAACGGTGGATGGACGACATTGTTGCGTTCGCTGGAAGTGACTGGATGCAGTTGGCTAAAGACAAAGAGAAATGGAGAGGGCTGGAGGAGGCTTTTACCCAGAAGAGGTCCATGGTTTAATAAAAGAAAAATAAATCTTGTATTTGTAATTTGTTAGTTGTAGGCTATGGAAATAAAAAAGCTTTATTATTATTATAAGTTTGACATTACTTCTACTGTACCTACATTAACCCCATTCCATGAGCCGGACAAGCACATACCATAGACTAGAGTGATGTCAAAATTATTTATAGCAAATTAAGAGGCGCAGAGTGTCAGCACACGAGTGTCCAGTGATAATTTATCTAATTTATTGTAACCGCTCGGTGCGGATTTAGCTCATACAATTAGGAGAGTGGCGGGATGCACTCAGACGGTCTCCTAAAGTGGGTGAATGGACGAACAATACTCTGGAAGTTGTTCCAGATAGACTAATTTAATAATAATCATGAACTGAACGCACTGCACTCACTTCGTCTGTTTTGTACTGTTAAGAATTCTCGCTCTTTTACTAGCTACACGCTTCCGGCTTCGCCCGGGTTCAAAATAAAAACTGTCCCACCTTTTATGTTGGACGAAATTACACACAGTTACGGAGTTTTATCAAAATCGGTTTAGTAGTTTAGGGGACAAAGTGACAAGTAATTTTTATATATTATAAGGATAAGGATGCTCAATAAATGTTTCTGCCAATGTTAATTATTTTATGAATATTTATTCATTAATTTTATTAATAATTCATAATAATAATAATAAGCCTAATAATAATAATATTTAAATCATGAATGCATTGACAATAACATAAATTAATAATAATGATCAAGGTAAATAAATAAATAAATAAATAATTCATTTAATTTATTTTTATGATTAATTTAATTTAATAATTAATTATAATTAACAAAACTTAATTCCCAATGCAATTAATTAAACTGTCAATAGAAAGAAAAACAAATCAAATAAACAAATAATTAAAAATATACTTACTAAATATACACTTTTTAAATAATTATTAAAACTCAAAATAAATAAAACACGAAACAGCAAATTATCTTCAAGTGGCAATTGATTTTTACTTAAAAACTAGCTGGCGCCTGCGACTTCGTCCGCGTTGAAAAAGAAAACAGTAACCTATCCTGTGTCCTGTACGTCTAAATATTTATCTACCAAGTTTCATTAAAATCGGTTAATTCGTTTAACAGTTATGGAGAAACATACATTACATACAATACCTACACTTACAGATTTATTATTAGTATTTATAATACCTAGTCTTTACCTCTGCATTTCTTCGTATTTCGCGGTAATTAAATTGTTAAGCGCCTCTTTCACAAACGTCAAGTCAAGTCATTTAAAGTCACCGGTAACCTGGGATAATGGAGCTGTAGCACTACCATGAGTTTATGACTATCGAAATCGCTAGCGAGAGATGAACGAGAACGTAAAATATTTGTATGAAAAATTGTACAGCGCCTCTAGCGGTCACTCAAAGAACTAAAACCTGTAACATGAGTTGCATAAGTAAAAAACCTATCGAATGTAGTCGCTAGCGACCATTACTGACTAACGTTTAACTTGACATTTCTATACAAAATCGGTACCATGAGTTACAAATTTGACTGATGCTCTCGAGAAATACCGTAACATTAGTAGTAAAATCATTCACTAGCACATTGAAGGGTGAAAAGTTCGTTATCGACAGAAGTAAACTAACGTAAGATTTCGATAGCAAGTCATGGTAGTGCTACTGGTATACCTTTGTTTGTACGGTAAACGTCCCAAACATAGAATAGAAAATATTTAAAAAAAAAATCGATGGATGCATTAAACCGAGTGAATAATTCAATAAAACAGAAAATGATTTCTAAAAGTAACTAACACTTCACTCGTAGTTGGTGAAAGAGGCGCTAAGTCTCTTTAATTGTAACTCCATCTTGTTAGATCGGATGCATATAACGCGGTATAAAGACAAGTAGGCAGCTAAAGCTCTTAATGTTATCATTAAGCTCTCAACGTATGCCCACGCAAATGGCTATCAAATGAATATTTAATCTAGCTCTGAAACGAACTTGACCAACAATTTCTTTGTGTCAATTGCATTCACATAACTGGGAATTCTTAAAATAAATATCTCAAGTTATAAAATATAATAATAATCCCTTTTCGGATGGATCCATCTTTGTTTCTCGTGTTCCGAGTGTTTCTTCGCTAACTTCTCCGAAACCACCGAATGGAAATCTAGTAATGTTTGTGTAATATAATTTGGAGAAAAAACTCGAAAACGTGCGAGGCCGGAGACTCGTAACTAGTTCCAAAAACATACATTATCTCTAATCACCCATTTAATTTATCTCTCAGCCGATTAATAAGATACAAAGAATTTCCACCCTGAAACAGATCTACTCGAGTTGATAATAAAACAAAATGTTATAGACATCCCGGGCCGTACTAAAACATAATGAAATTGATGTATAAAATTAGCTTGGGACGCAGCGAGGCGTATTTCGCTGCGTGTTTACGACCGCGGCTAGTTTATTGGGTGCTAATGACACGTCACATGCGCAGGCGCATTCCCACTGCGTACATTACGTATAGACAGATAGACAGTGAAAACGTTCGTCCCGAAATGCGGTGCACGTTAATCAAAAACCTTCGTTTGGGAGTCACAGCAAAAGACTGAAATAAATTGTAATTTTAATTCTTAAAGACATCACGTTATGGTTGTCAATTGTTTACTATTGTTTATCTACTAACTATTGAAGAACTTTAGTCAATATTTATAGTACTTGTGACTTTAAAATACAGTCGAACTACTGGACCGATTTGAAAAATTCTTTTGGGAAGCTAATATATTATCAGCGAGTAACATAATATGATATATTTTATAAAGTGACGCGGACGACGTCTCGTGCCACAGCTAGTATTAAATATATGGGCAATAATTTAAATAATTTTTCATATTTTTAGATGATCCCTCGGGAATAGTTTTTTTTTTTCTATTATATTTATGCAAAATTCATGCATACACAAATTTTTGTGTATGTATGCAAAATTTCATGACGATCGGTCGAGTGGCTAAGTCGTGAAATCGTAACAAACTCACTTACGCATTTACAGTATTACTTAGTTAGGATAAACTATTGTTCTGTATACTCTTGTTAAGTTTTACTACTCGAGCAAAGTCGTCGACAACACGTGCCCTTCTATAAAGGTACTTTCCATTACAAATAATTGCAGTACCACTTAGTTTACACCAATACTTTTGGATCACGATTATCGTAAATTGGGACACGTTTCGTTTTCGAAAATTATATGTGGCCTGTTGCGTTGCGTGGCAGTGACACAGTACCAACACGCTTGAAACTCAATAGCCTTCGTCGTCGACAGATTTAGTGGCTGCTGGTCTAAAGGATATAACAATAAACTTTCCCAAGAGAAACTACGGAATCGTTTCGAAAAAGTGTACGAGGCGTCTCATGATTAGTCATCCTTTAATTTATGGCTTGCTTCATTGAGATTCGTAATTACAATATATACTTTTATCACTATAAATGCGAAAGTTGGTGAGGATGCAATTTTTTCAATATAAAAACTGGATGATACTTTACAGAAATGTAGATAATACAAAGAATAATAATTTAAAAAAGATACCCCGATGTAGTCAGAGGCAAATGCTAGTAATATCAGAAATTAACGAATCATGTTTGTTACGTTTTCACGCAAAAACTACAGAATCAATACAGGTCATAATATATTGAATCCTATGATACAAGCGCAGCCCCGTATCAATTACTCTAATGTATAACAATTACTGTGTAAAATAGAAATAAAAAGTAAAAATTAATATAGTTAAAAATTTACCAATACCGCAGAAAAATCTCAGGTTATATAATACGTACATAATTCCAGTCATGTAACCAACCTGAAACAAAAGACAAAACAATTGGTTTTTTTTTAATTCATTAGAATTTTAATCACTAGAATTTTTAGAAATTCTGTTGGGTGTGAAGTCAAGTAAGACTATAGTTAATATCAGTATATATTATTTATGTTCCTTTTATCCTGTAAGAGTCGTCATCGAATTAACGTCCTCTCTGAAGTGACTCTTGCTCGATGATAGTTCAAAGAATCAAGACCTTCGTTCGTACTTGAAGCATTTAGAATAATGAAGCATGTAACCAAATAAAGAATTGTATTTTTAACATAAAAAAAAACTTGCTTTTTCAGATATTTCCTTCATTACTTTTAAAACTGTACATTTCTTTACGAACTTTGAAAAATATCGGAATTTCTTACGTCAAACGTCGACTTTTACACGTGTAGAATAAGAAAAAATCAAGAGACCACGTCTTATTCTGAGTGACAGCTGTCAAAATAACAAACCAATGTACCATTTAAATAAGGACGTAAAGCATTGAAGTAAGCGGAATCACTTTTAGCAAAAAATATATATTTATTTTTCTTTTTTACAATCAATATACAATCTATAAAGTAAAGAAAGCTGACGGTCCACTTAATGGTAGGTGGATACTTAGTACACATAGAATACATAGGACACATAGGATACATAGGACACATAGGATACATAGGATACATAGGATATATAGGATACATAGGATACATAGGATACATAGGATACCTAGGATACATAGGATACATAGGATACATAGGATACATAGGATACATAGGATTACAAAGGATTAAAGATAAGGGATTGGGGAGGGATCTGGCATCCATTTGTACAAACATTAAAAATGTACTAAGTATTTCCATTTGCTCGTCTCTCTCGCATCTAGAATTGTGTAAATAATATGAGTGATGATTTCATTTTGAGACGCGCATTCTTGTCACTTGTACCACAAAAAAACTTATGGTACCATGCCACTGACTGACGTTGGTTCGCAACCAATACAAAAAGACGTGTGTCTGTCTGTTATTTCGACATCACTGCGAAAAGAAACATATGTAACGAAATACTATGATATCTGAATAACACTTTACAGAGATTTTGTTTAAAAGATAAGGAATCTACATTAACTTTAAGCGAGTTCTATTAAGAAACACGGATATTTTTTTAATACTTTAAGTCCATATTAGCCTTACTTGCTTAATAAATTTGAAAAATGTATTTTAAATGTTGATCTTCGAAACGGCCGAACTGATTTTGACGAGACTTGCATTGGCAAGTAGAAAACGGTATGAAGAGTGTCCTGGCCACTTTTACCTATATCACTCTCAGCAATAATAAAACAGTAGAGTATTTAAGAGTCATTAAGCATTTTATTTTTCATTCAATTCACATTCGCCAGTCACCGTAACCTATGGACCTTCGCAACACAAGAAGAGTATCAATAGCCTTCTTGAACCCCTTCAGACAGTACGTCAAGTTCCACAGCTAACGAGGTCAACAGTTCTTGTAATTTTTTGTGACACTCGTTGTTTTTCAGCTGTATTTCTATACCTATACTAATATTATAAAGAAAAGATTTGTATTTTTGTATGTATATAATGAATAAACTAAAAAAAAAAACTAAAAACCAACGAGTAACATAGTAAGACTATATTTTGCCTTCGATGAACAAATGACTTCGAAACGCAGTGTCTTTAACTATTTGTCTGACTGACAATATTTAAAAAAAGTTAGGCATAAAGTCATACAGTAAAATGTTTTCGAAAAAACAAGTCTAGGTCCCAATTGTCTGTAAATAATTGTTCCATTTATAAACGCAATTACAAGACCGAAACAAAATTACTCTCCCATAAAATTACTCTCAAAAAAAGTGCACCAGCGCGAACCGCATCCGACTCGGCTCACAAACAAAACAATGGGTTATTAAGGGTTTTTGCCAATGCAATAATAATGTCGACGATCATTACGACGACACAGAGCGACCGGCCGACCGGAAAGTGAACCGAATCAGTACAGTCAGACAGAACAATAAACGGTCTTATTAGTATTTTTCAAAGATAAAATTATAAGCCCCGCAAATTGCTACTGAGCCTGGCCGCCATTTTGGTGACGTAATCTCGTAACACACTCAGTACCGTTAGCAACAATAGCCGGCGATTTTTAGTTGCATATGACGTCACGTAGATGTTGTTGTGACAAAGCATTAGCAATTTGCGAGACTCATCGATGCTCACAGATTGTGTTGGCCTTAGTTTTCTCTAGGTTTAGGTACTTAAGTAGGCTCTGCCGTCCCTTATTCTGTCACCGAAATACACTTTTACTTGCAGTTATTCAATGGTGCTCTTCTGTGAGAAGGTTGTTTTCTGCCACAAGAAGAACCACTTAATTTATGGTGGTGTAACAGAATGTGCCTTGCCATTTCTATCCAGACCCAAATCAGAGCTAACGTTGAAAGTTCGTTTATAAAATTAGCCCTACAGGGAATCAAACCTGGGGCTCCTGAGTCAGTACGCTAGAACTATTCGACCAAGGTACTACTAGTTCTGTGAATAGAAATAAATATCTCCTCACATTCCACACAACACCATCTAGGTCCACACTAAGCAACTAATGTATTATGTATTATGGATACCAGACAGTTGATACATATTATAAATACAAACTTCCATGACTCAGGTGCAAAGGTAAATGTTAACACATAAACATTTGACCGGGATTCGAACTCGCGACCGTTTGGTTAACCGCTAATGTTACTAGTCACTAGACTTAACGTGTCGTCTAATATTAATATAAAATTGTCAAGTAGCAACATAAGTATTTATTGTTGTTTTTGCTGTCCGTATTGTTAGACATCGAAGGCGCGGCGGCAGTCGAGCCTGTGTCATTACATTCAGAACAAGAATCTCCGACAATGATACACCAAGAGATATCTAAATTGATATTTTAACTGCCTCATGTCCGTCGTCATTTTAGTTAACAAAAAATAATAACAATCGTCAGTAACTTCAATATTTATGGAATCAAATTGAAAAATTCCATTGTCTTAATTATGTGTTTGGCCTCTATTCACTCCTAGAAATTCTTTAGCAGCATAAAAGTTTAAGAGAATTATTCCGCAGATATATTATATTTACATTCAACTAAATTTCATATGAAATCAAAGAAAGTATGGTGCCATACCAATTTGATATGGTCATTATGGTATAATTATGTAGAGGTACGACGTTTGGCTTATACGTTTTGAATTATTGTTTTAAAACCATGAGACTATTGAGCAAAAAAATATATGTTCTCTTCACAAACAAACGGATTATTATCTGTGCGACTTGGAATAAATTATAAACGCATCCGTCATTTGAACATTCATATGAATAAAAGCAGATAAATATCGCTTCAAGCCAGTTAACCCACGAAATTTAGACTGGATACGGGTATTTCAAATAGCTCTAGCTAACAGCTCGTTTAGCTGACGATGACTCCACCAAATGGTTAATGTTATTTTAACAAGGTATATTTTCAATCTATTATCTGAAGTTATGTTATCTGATCAACGAATGATTTGAGGATTATGACCTTAACTTAGAAAATGCTTTGATTCAATAAGCTTTAAGAAAAGCCTTGGCTTTGTTACTAGTGTTCTTCCAATGCCTATTATATGAACACAGCCCTGTCAATGAATATGAATGTATATGATATACATTGTATATAAGAATTATTGACTTGGAAGGTTTTATTATAATACTTTTGAAGATTCATTTATTTTGAAGTTTTCCTTCTTTTATCGAGTTCAATAAGGTACAAAGGGATATTTCTTGTCTGATATACGTCGTAGATTCAATGCGTCAATCGAATTTGAACCTTTTTAAATCCCCGGATTCCGCGAATCACCGATAAAATTGGCTGCTCTTTACAATACAATTGGGGTGGTTTTGTGTGAGAATTTTTGTATTCAAATATTTTGTGGATTTTATTGTCAAACGGGTTTTCGTTTAGTATAGGCTTCTTTAAAATGCGATTTAAAATTCGACCTTAACAATTCATTATTATCATTAAACCTGTTAATAAATGATAATCATATTTTTAAAGACTGAGAAATTGTATGGCCTTCAAAATAAGCATGTTTTATGAGTTAACCTTTCACACTTAGACCAGATACAATTTTATTTGAAAAGTTGGCCCTGTCGTGAATCAACAGTGCTCTAAGCTCTAAGGCCTTAAGCACCATAGCCACTCGCCCAAAGGGCTCGTCAATTACTTTTCTGCCTAGAAAGTAGCATGCTGTCTTCCTTGTCATAAATGGGTTGTTGTGTCTCAATGAGTAACGACGAGCCCCTTGATAGAGTGATTATGATGACACAAGTCGGCGGCTGGAACTCATCGGTGCGTGTAGCTAAAATTCATTCTGTCTCACACAGCACAATGCGCGGGAAGAGCAGTCGACTGAGATAAAAAAAATCATAAACAGACCCTTGGGCGTATACTCTTTTTGACAAAACTACTGCATATATCTATTTCGTGTAAAGTTATTTGAATTCTTGAAAAACTAACCAATGTTTGCAGGCAAAGTATTTTGGAGTTTTTGTACAATAGAGTGACATATTCACCCTCAAAGTTGCATTAAAACTTATGTTAAAATATGAAATTTTCAAGGATCATTATCTTTTAAATTAATACTTTTTTTTAAAGTTTGTATGCCAAGGAACCTAGTTAACGACAAGATAAATCGGTATCATGCTTACTTTTGTAAATTAAACATAAAACAGAGGAGTAATAATCATTCTACGTTTGTATAGAGGAGAGCTGACTTTTGTATCACCTTAAGATTTGATTCCCTACTGGGCCAATTTAAGAAATGAACTTATTTTTTATGTTAAAGTCGCAAGACAGGCTGACAGTCCGATTGTTGGTAGATGTCTACCGTCGCCAATTACACAAGCAACGCCATAGGGATAAATCATAGGGATTTATGTTCATAAATTTTATGTTAAAAAATTTATACACTTCACTTTTGGGCATTTTATCTTCTATTAGAAGTAAATTAGGTTTCGGCTACATTTTATTATGTTAGCCCGAAGTGGATTTAGCAATTAAGAAGATTGTTCCTCTATTAGATGTAAATTACATAGGTTTCGGCTACATTGGACTATGTTAGCCCGAAGTGGATTTAGCAAACTCTCAAATTCCCGAACTAAGTTGGACCCTGTATCTCGGGAGTGCTAATTAAACTTAAATAAGTTAAAAATATTTATACAAATCGGTGGAAACATGTTAACTGTGCACTCGGCGAGTAACTAAACTAACTAGCGCTTACAACGTATTTTGATTCATTGCAAACACTTGATATTTGTACAGCTAATGGCTTCGCAGAAATTAACAGCGAGTAGGTGCGTGCAAATTTTACTGCATCTTGGCGTCTTGCATCTAAACATTCACTCATACTCAACAGCTGAGTATGAGTATATCTGTATGTTTGTATGTCGTGAAAATTGCGAAATGACGGCTTACAGTTAAATTCATTCATATTTATATCCACCTGTTAGAAACTCGAATGTTTGTAAGCATAATATAACACATTGTATATTGTTACTCTTTCAACCAACAACTACTGACCAGATTTTGATGAAACTTTACAGTAATAGACTGAATAACACGGAGGCTATATCTTCTATTTATAAACTGTTTATCAACCGACTTCCAAAAAGGAGGAGGCTCTCAATTCGGCAGTATATATCCTATATTTATTTATTTATATTCGTTACCTTATAACTTATAAGTCTATTAAAAAGAGTTATTAGTAGTAAGTATACTATAATAAACAGTTAAATTGTTGCCCAAATACACTACTAAACAATATACGAAATATACATACAAAATTGGTCCTATCTCTTTAAAATATTAGCATAGATATGGAAATGGAAATGTCCAAAATGCAACATTGTTACGTAAAATGGAATTAAGTTGCAAAATTAAGTCACGTAAGTTAGTGCCCTCACAACAATAAATTTAATAGTCTAACAAGATGTGGAAAGTGAATACAAACGTACGATTTTACGAGCCTTTGTACTAAAACATCACAATTTGTTTGTTTGTCCGTCGCGAGTCGGACCGAATGCACCGAGCCATGTGGATGCAGGTATGTTTAATTTTAAAGCAACTGTTTAACATACAAATTAACTGTAGTTCAGTATTTAATCAATTTATGTCTTGCTGTTTTGTATTTGTGCAAATGATCACAATTCACTACTCCGTTTAGCACTAGCTTGTGTTGGCGGATTCTTCCGCGTTTTAATACTTACGCTTTGATGGAAAAAGAAAATGTCAGTCGTTGGAAAACTTTTAACTCATTAAAACTGCTTGGTTGTTATTATGTACTAATTTTTTTTTATAAATAATTACTATTATCACACCTTATCAACAGCCTACCTTCAGATCTATGTAACAATATATCAATTAAAAATATTAAATCTAAGTTAAAGCAATAATTTTTAAATTTTTAATCTAATGATAACACGAGACTAAACCTCAGTGGTTTTTAGTATTATCATTTTACATGTTATTTTATATATTAGCCCTTAAAATTTTAAATAAATAAATAAATAAATAAATTATTACTATTATTACTAGCTGTTGCCCGCGACTTCGTCTGCGTTAAAAAAGACAAAAAATAGCCTATCACGTGTCCCGTACTTCTAAATATTTATCTACCAAGTTTCATGAAAATCGGTTAATTCGTTTAAGAGTTATGGAGGAACATACATACATACATACAGAAAAAAATTGTAAAAATGGTCAATTTAGTTTCAGTATCATGTATAGAGCCTATATACACGATATTTCTGAAAACAAAGTGAATTACTCCATGACTGACCCCTACAGATTTATTATTAGTATTTATGAGTCTAAAAAAAGGAAGAATTTTCATTGATTGTGTCTATATTTACACAGTACGTAGGGATAAATGAACAGGGAATTTCCATATAATAACCAAAGAAAAATATTCCAATTATTCGAACGCAGTTAATATGTGATTACTTTGTAAATTATGCCATTGGCAACACAACAACTGCAGTACACGTGCGGAGTGCAATAACACGTCAACAAACATACAGACAGACCAATATTTATACACTGCTACAACATTAAATACAATCCTTAAACAAACATGCATTAAACATAACGTGTTAGCAATTAGATGATAAGACTCACTTCGTGTAGGTTTAATTATTCACAAACACTAAATTCACAAAATAGACTTCAAAAGAAGTAAAGACAGTTAGTAAGTAAATACAAAATTGATTTACTGCAATATTTTTACTAATAATTTCTTATGATACTTTCATTAATTTTGTCAATTGGTCAAGTGGTTATGGTGCTTCAAATTTGACTCTGAAGTTATGGAGGAACATACATACATACACTTACAGATTTATCATTAGTATTAATGTTTGATTATGGAGGAGGGAAGAGGGGTCTATGTCCAGCAGTGGACTCTGGGCTTAGATAATTATGATGAAGTATATTTTATACTAGCTGGTGCTCGCGACTTCGTCCGCGTAGAAAAGTATAAAACGCCATCTACCGTATTTTGTATAGATGGCGCTATCTCCCGGGCCAAGCCGCTAGTATTTACTTTTATTTTAGATTTCCTGTAGAAATGAAGCATTTTCCCGCGGTAAAAAGTATCCTATGTTCATCAGGGATAATGTCAGCTTCTAATGGTAAAAGAATTTTTCAAATCGGTCCAGTAGTTTCGGAGCTTATTCTATACAAACAAACAAACAATCAAATTTTTCCTCTTTGTAATAATATTATATATTATATTATATATTTTATAAAAACCAAAACTGCATTAGTAATTTCCTGTCGCAAAAAACTTTTCTCCCGAAGAAGTGTAACTCGTATATAATATGTAATATCACAATTAAATAACTTTTGGTTTAAATTATATTGAGTCGTCGTACCAAAATGCAAAAAAATGTTCCCCGAACTGGTAGGTATAATAAATAATATGTTCGAGCACAATGTAAAATTTAACGCTTAAACTGTATCCATTAACTTAATCCTAAACAAACCGCTTATGCTTCCTTACAAACGAGGACAATAATGGTGTTGCCCACAGCAAAAACAATATTTGCCACCGACCAAATAGAGCGCGATTTAAAACGAATTACTCTAGACGTTTAGGACCTCTTTGAATCGAAACGCAATTTTGGGCAACTTTTATGAATGGTCGGTCGTGTTCTTATTTTGAAAAATAAAATAGTTCTTTTTGTTGCCACGATGTCTGCCGTAAATCGTCATCCATTGAGAAGCGCGCGACGAGACGAACGAACCTAAAAAAAAATGGTTGACATTCCAAGATGGCGCGCTAACTACCTGACTGTTATATTAAGCGTTATATGACAAAATTGTTACCAATTTTATGGGTTTAGGAAGAAAGCAGCAATTCGGTGGGAATGAGCGGTCGGAAATGTCAATTGGGCTGTTTATTGTACTCGTAAAACGGTTTATTCTTTGTTTTATTACATTAGAACACAAATATAAATCACGTTATATAATGTCCCCTTTCTACTTGTCCGACTTGTCCCCATTTATATTCGAATATTTATACCTTACACAAGATTTTTATTTGATTCATTTCATTCAATATAGGTACACATAATTACAAGAGTACACAATACTATGTAGTAAAGTAAAAGCAATCACTCTTCTATAAAATATCAATGTGAGACAAAAGCAGGTATGCTGTTACTTCACATTGTTTTAAACTCTATTTAGCACTGCTTTAAATGCAGCTTATTTAAGAATAAAAAATACGCTACCAACTTTAATATAAATGTCTGATGTTATACGATATTTGATGAATTACACGTAGAAATATCACTGTTATTAGACAGTAGATTTCTAGTTAGAACACAGAAAAAGCGAGAGAAAACAAAAGAATTCATTCTATATTCGTATGTCTGGAACAAACAACCACATTTATCTTTGGTAACTGCAAATAGGTTTTGCAAAATTACACGTCAATAAATACAATTACATATGGAGGAGGCGTATGTCCAGCAGTGGACGTCCTGTGGCTGTGATGATAAACTATAATACAAAAGTCATCAAAGCAGATACATAAAAAGGCGCTAAATTCTTCTATTACAAGATGTCTTGACATTTAACATCACACACAGCCCATAAAACAGACACGTTTATAAGTATTAAAAATATTAATTTACCACGCTGTTGCAATGGGGGGTTCTGTTCAATAATAGTCTTTATTGCTTTTGTAAATTGGCGACACACGGCCGCAGCGAATGACCAGCCGTAAATTCTAGAATGAATGAGCTCCTTTTGATACGCAGTTATTAGCATTTTATTGGTTTGTCAAGGAGACGAGACCAATCAAGATCTCGTATCAATAAAATAACAAAGAATCTATTATTAAATTGAAGATTGCTTAACAGTTAAGTACATTCCTTTTTTAAACGGTCCACAGTGTAAAGACGAGACCACACACCATATTTTGTAAAAAAAAAACTGAAATTTAAATATTTTAATTTTGACTACCATTGCGATTTTTCTTTAGTTAAGTACCTACTACAAGTACTAAAAATTACCTAGAACTACATCATACCACATTTCATCACATCACATCAATTACCCACATCACATTACAGGTCACTATAAAATTTTTCAAATATGAAAAATTGTCATTTTCGGAAGTTGTCGTTTTCGGAAATTGTCTATTGTGGAAAAGTCGTTTTAGGAAGTTGTCGTTGTCGCGCTTAAGGATTTAAATATTTATTGCAATGTTTAACATAAGGTGTAACATATGTAATAATAATTTATTTGTAAACGCCCTAATTGCTACAGAATGTGCTATGTGCCTTATCAGATTATCACCACTCATATTCTGAGACAAGCAAATTATTAATATAAATATTTTACTATAAAGTTATAGTTTATGTATGACTATAACTTATTTAACTTTGATAGAAGATTTTTAATTCCCATTTAGGTACAATTATATCGCTTTTTAAACGATCTCAAAAAATATATACTTATTTAAAGAAGGCGAGAGAATTTTCTGCCAATTTAATAGTATTCAGTTTTTCTCATGCGGTATAAAAAAAGTGGTAATAAGCCATAGTATAAGAATATTTAATGTAATTATGTAATCTACGCTATGAGTGAGTGTAATCGCGCTGACTAAATTTCATTAATTGCGAGCAGCTCATCGCGTGGGCGCTCCCAACCAACAGATATTAATGATCTGGAGCGTGTAATGTGCGAAATGGAACGTAAAACATTACATGCCTCTTAATTAATTAACTGTTAATTAATTTTACAACGACGAAACATTAATTGGACGTCATGAGGTCGAGATTGTTTTTGAATGAGCTTGCGCTGCCTTCTTTGGAGTTGTACGAGTATATATCTTTTTTTGTTCTCTTAACTGCCTGTCGAGTTGAATGAAATTAAAAAAAATATGCAGGTGCATATATATATTTCAGTTCAGTTGATCTTATAAATACTAAGGACACTACTTTTGACTCTTAATTTTCATAAGTAGGTACTGTATTGGGGGATTGTAATATAGTCTAATAGTGTAATTAGGGAAGTTAAAATATTAGCCTATGACTATTTATGCTAGTCTATACTAAACATTATAAAGAGATAAGATTTGTATTTTTGTACGTTTATAATTAACAAACTCAACAACTACTGATTTAAAAATTAAACTTTGACCTTTGGACCAAATTATTGGGACTACTTTTTTTAAAGTTAAATAGTTCTATAGTAAAGTCGGGGTAGGAAAACCTTCGTCAGTTTTCAAATTCGTTCCTTTATGAAAATCGTAGACTCTTAGTACTTTATGAAACTAAACCACTAAACAGACAACCGACAGACGTTTGAAATGAAATTTTAGCATGACTGACATTTGCCCTGGTGCAAGCAAATTTCGACTTTAAGGTGACGAACCTTTTCTTACGCCGACTGTACATTATACTGTAGCGAATGTTAGTGATATTCTAACGCCTACCTAGTTATCCATCCCAAAATTGGTATTAAAAAATATTATAATATACATAAACCGTAAATCCCGTAACGAGGGTTAGAGCTATTACGTTACATTATTAAATTGGTCCACTTTAATAATGTAACGTAATAGCAGGTCCACTTGTACACCGACGGCAGCAAGCAAGCTGGATGCCGGGGGGGTCGGCGCTGCCCTTATAGCATACCGAAAGAATAAAATCATACGCTCCTCACGTTTCAAACTCCATCACAGCTGCTCGGTCTTTCAAGCTGAGCTTTTTGCCATTCTTAAAGCATGCGAATTTCTCTCCTCCTCCAAAACAACCTCCGCTCATATTTTCACTGACTCCCTTTCCTCCATCTCAGCTCTTGAAGACCGTTCCAACCAACACCCCCTAGTATCTTCAATCCACAGAATCCTTCACAACATCCACTCCAGTGGCCGCTCGGTCTCCTTCTCCTGGGTCAGGGGTCACTCGGGCATACCTGGTAATGAACGAGCGGACCTTGAGGCTGGAAGAGCGGCCACTGCACACAGAGCATTCGATTACACCTCCTTCCCCATCTCGCACACCAAACACCTCACCCGCCTCCGGATGCGCGAACTGTGGCAGTGCGGATACGCCAGCGATCCCCGGGGCGCGCATACCAAAGCAATGCTTCCTCTTCTCACCGACATCGTCACTCTTTTTAAACACGTCCCAATCTCTTTCTATCTTACCCAAGCCCTCACTGGTCATGCCTACACCAAACAATACCTACACCGATTCAAAATAATCAATGACGATAAATGCCCTTGCGACAACCACACCACCCAAACAGTCGAACACCTCCTCCAACACTGTCCTAGATTCGCCGTCCAGCGTCTTGACCATATCATTATTTGCAATGACCGAAATCTCCCCCCCTACAACCTCGCACAACTCCTCAACGACCATGATGCCACCAAATCCTTCTGCAAACTATGTGTACATATCTTCAGCCATTTAAAAAAATTCAACAACCCTCCAACAACGCCACCATCCCAACAATAATAATAAACCATATCATCTCAATAGCGTCTCCATCAAGATATTCGTTTTTGTATTCACCTTATATATAATTATTAATATATCTTATATTATTATATTATACATGTACATAAAAACATTCTATGTAAGATAGGATTAAGATTGGACTTATTACGTACTAGCATTTAGTTAGTATATAAGACCCAACAAGGGTCCATTGCTTAGAATTAAGTCTAGAAATAAGATAAGCCCCATTCATGGGGATAGGGTTAAGTTTTCTCGCAGGCGTCGGGGGGAGGCAATGTATCAAATCGCATAAATTCCCTCGTCCCTGCAGTGTCTCAGTTATTAACACCTAAGCTTAGCACATTTATTCCTTGCACTGTTCTTTATTCTCTAATATACTCCCCGCAGGGGCGGTTACCCTCTGCGGGAAATCCAAAAAAAAAAAAAAAAAAAATTATTAAATTGTTCCAAAATTAGGTCGAGGTTATAATCAAAAATTTAAAAGGTTACCTTAATAAATTGCTTCTCTCATTATTTTCTAAAACTTGTTTATTACTCGTATAATGGAGATAACGAAAAAAATAATTATTTACTCTTTGTTACATATCTTATATTTAATTTTTTTGTTTTATTTTTTTATTATTATTTTATTCTTATAGTAACAAATTAAGTATAAGCTCGTCTTGCGGCAGTATAATAATGACATTATTAAGATGTTTTACAGTTAGTTTAAATCATAGTCAATGTTTAACACAAGCTTTTTCGATAAACTTACAAAATTGTGCTCAATTATCGTATACATAAGGTGGATATTGTCTCAACAAGTACGTACTTTAAAAAGAGCACTTCTTCATTAACTTTATCGTTTCTGAAGACGAGGGAGGTCCCTATACGTATTAAATCATAAGTACAATTGGCGAGAGTACAAAAGAATACTTTTGACCCACTGCCGCGGAGGAAGCTCATAAATTAATGAAATAAATTACTTAAGCGCAATTAAATTTATGACCGTCAGTGTAGGACCTTCCACATTGGTCGCAAGCCCCTCTCTTATACGGAAATCTTAACTTAATTAAGTTATTGGGCCCATTGTGGCGGGCCCAGAATTTTATAGTGGTTATTACGAAGCTTGTTATAGCGACATTAGGCAAATAAACATACTCGAATTATTGTTGGAAAATTACATACATATACTTATTGCTTTTTAGTTAATTGGATTAGATTGGATGATTGTAAAATTTTACTTTAATAGGGAATTTCAGTAAATTACAGCAGAAGCCGGACATCATTAATAATGACCCGATCTGGATAAATACTAAACATTTTCATTTTTACTTTCATATATTTCATGATGATCGGTTGAGACTTGAGTTAAGGCGTGATAGCGTAACAAACAAACTTCATTTCGCATTATTTATAATATTATTTAGGATTATTTTATATATCTAATATAAATTTCATTTCGAATTTATAATATTATATTACTTAGGATCGTATCTGTGTAAGTTATATTTTTTATGTAAGTAATTTTTACATGAAACTATGAAAAATTTTATAATTGTGAAAGGATTTTTTTACAATAAACTAGTTTCTGCCCGCGGCTTCTCCCTCCTTGAAATTTGATAGAACGAAAATCGTTTACTTTATAAAATAACCATATTATTTTGAACAGTAAAAAGTAATAGCAAAATACTCAGTAAGATAGGTCAATTTGTATTGTTATCTTCGCGTATTACATTACTCTTCATTGTGTGATAATAAATAGTAATTTAGCTTTGTCTGTCTGGCTGTAAGTGTGTGTCTTTGGTAGTGTTATGCGTGTAACCGTACACCCTGCATGCATATAGCGACTTCAAGCAAAAAGGTTGCATTACTGCAATACTCTTTCTCTATGCATAGCTGCGTTTGAACAAAAAATAAATTATGACCAGTCACTTCGTAAATAATATTAATGATTTCCTTTTAAAACTCGCGTTAACTATACAATACACTGTGTGCAGTTAAACAAAAGGGATTTTAGTGGGAGGTTCAGAATTTTTTTCGCTGTGATTTCTGAAGGAAATATTAGATATTATAGATTAATATAGGAAATAGATAAATTTTAGATACGATAAGTGAGTTTTTATGTTTCTTACGTTTTCACGCCGTAACTACTCAACCGATCGTCATGAAATTTTGCGTACAGAAAAGGACCTAATAAAAGTACATTTTATTCAGAAGGATTTACATTTTATCATCAAATATTAAAATTAAAATTCAATGCCTGACAAAAATGTATTTTTATTTATTTATTTATTTAATAGCTAACCTTACAGCATTTAATATTTAACAAATATATAAAACAGATTATATTTTTATATAGCCTATTACAAGGTTAATCAATAAATCAATCAATCATCATCAATACTAATAATAAATCTGTAAATTGTATGTATGTATGTATGTTCCTCCATAACTCTAAAACGAATTGACTGATTTTTATGAATTTTGGTAGATAAACAATTAGACGTATGGGACACAGGATAGGATACTTTTTCTTTTTCAACGCGGACGAAGTCGCCGGCGCTAGCTAGTTATAAAATAAAATAAAAAATTGTCCAGCTAACTTATTCTATAGATTTCATTCTTCATTTCATACACTTTAGTTAGAGAAATATTTACCTAATGTACGTGGTTTTTAATGACAACCAATTTTACGAGGAACAAAATCTTTACAAGTACAGAGCAATTGCGGATTCATAGTTGTTTCAAAGTTAAACGAGCATTTGTATAAAACAATGGCAAGGACTTCGCAGTTAAGTACAATTTTGTGTGGAAATGCTCTTTCTGTCTGCCGAGTACAATTGCTTTCTATAAAGATAAGCCAGCCAAAAGATAGATTAAGATAAAATGCAGAGGGATTTTCCTTTTCTCTGTGTTGTTTAATTTAAAAACATCATTCTACTCCTGAATAAACAAATGTATGTATATTATTTTTTAAGACGGTTGGTGCTTTGCTGTAGATCTCCCAGATTTTAAAACCGTGAAGTTTTTGGAAAATGGAAAAATGTAGTCTATCCTGTGTCCTGTACGTCTAAATGTTTATCTACCAAGTTTCATGAAAATCTTAATGAAAAGTTTAAGAATTATGGAGGAACATACATACATAGAATAGCTACACTTACAGATCTATTATTAGTATTATTATTATACTAGCTGGTGCTCGCGACTTCGTCCGCGTTGAAAAGTATAAAACGCCATCTACCGTGGAATATCACCAAGCAGTTGTCATGTTAGTCGTTTCACCCATCGAAATCATATATCTCTGCGAGGTTTCACCTGATTTGGATAGATGGCGCTATCTTCCGAGCCAAATTTACTTTTATTTTAGATTTCCCGTAGAAATGAAGCATTTTCCCACGGTAAAAAGTATCCTATGTTCATCAAGGATAATGTCGGCTTCTAATGGTAAAAGAATTTTTCAAATCTGTCCAGTAGTTTCGGAGCCTATTCTATACAAACAAACAATCAAATCTTTCCTCTTTATAATATTAGTATAGATAGATAGATAATTATAAGAAACCATCAGGCGATGAGAAGTGCTTCTAAAGACGTTTTTCTTTACAATCTACCTGATTACTTTGTTTTATTATAAACAATATGTTATATATATGATGTTGAGTTTAACAACCGTACAGTAAGCAAGTGTCCATTACAATATGTGACAAAGAGACCGGCGCGAAGCCTTTGTTTCCATGCCTTGTTGTTTTCTTTTGTGAGTGAATAACAATTGTGAAAGAAAACTCATTTTGCTAACACTTGTTTTAATAATAATAATAATTTATTTCCTCAACAATTTACAAATAGTTTAGATTTGATTTTGACCCCTACACTAAGCTTAGCTTGTACCGTAGGGTCCGTGGTGTTTGCCCACAGTGGTGTTAGCACCTGTGGTGTTTGCCCACGATTTGAATAAATTAAATTTCATACTTTTTTTGTGCTTTTTAGGGGTCAATTGGTAATTGACAAATACAAAGCCTCGTGCAGGTAATGTGTGTTAGTTCTGCAAGTAGGTGTGGAGTATGTATGTAATATATGTCGTTACTTATGTACATGTAAGTATAATATAATAATATAGAGAGTTATCTCTGTCTCAGGGATCCTGGGTTCGATTACCGGCAGGGTCCACTTTGAAAATGAACTTTTCAAAGTTTTCTCCTTCAAAATCAGTGGCATCTTTCAAACTCTGTGTTTCGCAGTCATTTAGGCATCCCGTCTGCTAACAGTAAGGGGGTGGCCTTTACAGAAGATCACCATGAAATAGTAGCATCTGTTCTGTTGTGTTTCAGTGTTCTTATAGGAGACGGTAGCCATTTTCCATCTTTGACATAAATAAAATTAATTAAATAAATGATTGAACATCAAGATCTATTTACTATTGTCACATTTTTACTATACCGGGGAAGGAAGAAGAGATTGCTACTTACAATACAAGCAATCTCCCCTTCTTCCCCGGATAGTATAATGTCATACAGTAAAGTAATACATTAATAAAATACTTAGGTACTTATACGTAAATCCGAAATTAATTAAAACATGTCACAGATTGCTTAGCCCCTCTATCGTATGAAGCGAATTAAATAAACACGGCGACGGATCATGCAAATATTGCAAGAGAATTGACATGGTACAACTAGCTTACTGCTACAGACGTGGCCGTTAACCGAACAGTTAGACCTCCCCTGCCTCCTGCATGTTTACCGGAGAATAGGAGTTTAGGGGCGGAGAGGTAGTTGTGTGGGGCTCTATCTATACTTGTCGTCCGCGGTGGGCCAGTAATGAAATGTCTGGATCAGTGGACGCCGCGGGCCGATGTAGCATATAATATACAGTCGCGTACACAAGTTAATTAATTGACATATGTAGGCTGTGACACGATTTATAGTTTTACAACGAAACGTTGTTTTCTGAACAAAAAAATATTCAATTATTCCAATATTATTAAAAAAATATTTATTTGCAAAATTTCTTTAAAACTTCAGTCGAACTTAAAACAATGGGTGCTGCAAGTGCACTAAAATAAAGATATAAGATATAGGTTTTAGTAGGAAATAAGAAATTTATATTCCTTACTCACTGACAGAAACATAACCGCACACATGCTGTCTTTGGATAGTTTTTTGTAAGTATTTAGTTACTCCCGTCCCGCCTGAAGCCTGTCCAATTTATGACGCCTCGTACTACAAACAGATAAATCAGGTCTTGCTTTATCATATGTGAAAGATACTTTTTAGTTGTATGTTTAATAAACACATACATTTGATTAACTTTTTTCCCCTTATATTTACAATATATACATCAAAAACATTATCACATATGCCAGTGAGACCAGGACTATACTATACCCACAATGATCTATCACGTGTGTTCGCGACTTCGTCCGCGTAGAAAAGTATAAAACGCCATCTACCGTATTTTGGATAGATGGCGCTATCTCCCGGGCCAAGCAACTAGTATTTACTTTTATTTTAGATTTCCCGTAGGAATGAAGCATTTTCCCGCGGTAAAATGTAGCCTATGTTCATCACGGCTAATGTCGGCTTCTAATGGTAACAGAATTTTTCAAATCGGTCCAGTAGTTTCGGAGCCTATTCTATACAAACAAACAAACAATCAAATTTTTCCTCTTTATAATATTAGTATAGATTAATTTACATGGAACACTTAAAGTTTAGTTCTCAAGAAAATAATAGATGTCGCTAGCGGTGGCAGCAACAGCTAGTTAACAATATCACATTAACACCGTTTGTGCCGAGTGTACCTTTATGTTTGCTGTGATCAAAGCTCAAAGCTCAAATTCATTTAAGTTCCTCGCCCCGTTTGTTAACGCCATCCTTCTATAGGGTTACGATACATGAGACTGTTTCGATATTAGAGGGTTGTTCAGAACGTAGAGGTACGTGCACTTAGAACTTGATACACTCACGTGCTGCTAGATTAATGTGATCATAGCAAGTATTGATTCCATATATTCAGATGTAAGTGCATAGTTATATAAAATATAATTTATAATAGTGACTGGGATGAAGTTTGCAACGCGTAACTTAAGGCGAGGTCTCATCTTAGATTTTTAGTTTAAATGGACGAAATATTTCATACCTACCTTTGGAATTACTAACTTTGTAAGTAAGAATTTACTTGTGTGTTTGTCTGCTTTGTGTCTTGATAAGATAATGGACATTATTTAAATAGTGTGGAATATTCCTATATATATTGAGAAACAAGCCTTTATTTTATTCTAATTATTACTAACCTCATTATAATTATGTATTTTATGTTTCTAAATAAGTAGTTGTATGAGCTAAAAATGAATATTTTCGTAAAAACAGTTGACAGTGCAAGGTTGCGTAAGAATTATTATTTCTTACGCAAAACTTTGCGGTAAAACTTTCAAATTGCAACCCTTATAATTCATAAGAAGTCTATCAAGTTACAAAGTTTAAACTTGTCAATCGATACATATACAACGAGGGGTGCAGAATCAATACTCTATGCATAATACACAATACCTACTGCACAGAGAATCATTCAATGTACATTTAGGTCATTCATATTTCCATTCATTCACGTAAAGCGACACGGTTGTCCAGTGGCAACGCGTCGTCATGTGACGCGTCGCCCTTAGTTCATTCACTATATAACTGTCATTATTACATTTTTCAAAGAAATTAATTTCAATGTAAAATAGAAATAATTAAAGATTTTTTCTACTATTTCAGTTAACAATATATATAAAATTATAAAATGGTCATTAGTATTGATGATATATATTGATAATTGGTATTTTTCCAAATATAATAGATTCTCGTGGCGCTTAGATTAAGGACGTGTTTGCGAAATGAATAGGCGAAATGAGAAATGTATAGGCTGAGTGAGGGAGCGATCACTGATATTTCTTTAGAAATGTTTTGTGTAGACTAAATAAACCCTTATTGTCACCCATTAAGATTCATGCATAATATCAAAACATGTGAATATTTTGACGGGACTTTTTAATTTTTTGTGAGGCAATTTCTAATATTTTTAGAATTTTTTTTTTACCAATGTTGAGTTGATTATGTCTGCTATCCTTCAGTATTTTTAAACAAACAAAATTTGGAACATAAAAACATAAAAATGATCCTAAACACGACCACTTTTCGTAAATTTTGTGTGAAGAGGCGATCAGAAATTGTATTTATAGTACTAAAAATCATATTTTTTTTAAATATTTTTATAGTATTTGCAGATAACGAAGTAATCTAACTGTGCCACCTGTTAGTTTTATTTGATTTGGTTTCATTTGGTCGCAAAATCTACCGAAAAACAACTAAGTTTTGTCAGATTCGTAAACACGTCCTTAACTTATCATATGCTGCCCATGAACGATGTGCCTTCTCAAATCCAATACATGGTTGAAGTTTAGTGTTGTGTCATCGTCCCATGAGTTATTTGCTTTCTTTCGTCCTCGCTTTCTTCGCCAATAATTTTTTTTATGGTAAGTCGCAACTGCCGTCTATAACACAAACAACGCCATAGGTGCTGCAAGTGCGCAGTGCAGTGATTATAGTAGGCTTAAGCATAAGGATAGGAATATATGGAATGTTGTAAAAATCAAAGAAGAAAACATTTAAAAATTAAAAATAATATGTGTCAATTGTCATGATGATCTGTCAAACTGCGTTGTGGTTGAGCGATTAGGTAGGAATTATGAATGTTTTTACGTAGACTTTTAAACATTTCCATATAATTATTCATTACAACAATGTCCCATCATGATTCATCTGAAAATAACCTGTTGCGGATCCTATCATAAAATGAAGAATGAGGTAAGAGTGCCTCATGCCTCATTGCCTTACCTCACTTAGCACAACTGTCCCATCACTTAAACAAACGCACAACGATCAGTCAATAGCTCGCCATAATTCATCTCTGCTTATCTGTAATTTATTCAAGTCCAAATAGGCTCCATACATTTCGGAGGTCGCTTATTTCGTATAAAAATATTTTTTTATTCTTTTATTACCGACCTGTTATGTAGGAGTAATGTCCTTTTAAAGGCTCTCTTAAAGCTCGCAGTAGGTGAAACCCTTTTTGGACAATCCTTGACCAGATTAACCGTAATGAATACAAACTACAGTATAACTACTAACCAAAATGGGTTAAAATTAGTCTTATTTTATTCGGCAACTGGTTTGCGTTGTTCATTTTCTTTTACTCAATTAATTTGTGTAGGTACGCTTACGAATTTAAAAACCATGATTTCTTACTGAATTGTTAACGGTTCAGTATTTATTTATAAATATAACATAAATATATGTAGATAGATTTTTTATAAAATGTGTAATACTAAAAAAATGTGTAGGTAAGTATATTCGATTTCTTCTATTATATTGCGACATAAAGGTATATTTATATATGTCGTGAGCAGATCGTAGAATTGGGCAGATCCTAAAGCATGAAATTTTAAAAAAATCTATCACCAAAAGTCAAGTCAGAGCGAAGCAAAGCGAGGAGGAGGGTGATATTATGTTTACATGGAAACAAATTTGGGGAGCCGAGCGAAGCGGAGCGGAATGAGGCGACCCTCTCAGTTTTAACAGAAATATGATCTGCCCAGGAATATCATGATATGCCCAATTCTACGATGCGCCGACGACATATATAAAAACAACAAGTGTGTTTGACAGTTTTGCAACGACACTGTTTAAACACAAATTGGTTTCGTCGGAGCGTTTTAAACGATACAAATCGTTGTTTTATTAAACGCGTCTGACTACAAAGTTATGTCACTCTACTGGACTAAACTAATGGATCTGATACTGAGACATTCTCTATTTAATGCATACATCCTTACTAATAATATTACAAATGTGAATGTGAGTTTGTTTGTTACGCTTTCACGCAAAAACTACTGAAACGATCACCATGAAATTTTGCATACAAGGACATTTTGAAAGGACATAGGGTACCTTTCATCGTTCAACGCGGACGAAGTCGCGGGCACCAGCTAGTAAATGCATAAATTTAATCTAATATTTGCGAGTACGGCAATAGGAAATAGACAAAATTAGACTACTACAAAAATATATAATAGATCGACCTGTTTGTTAAAAACATGTATAAAATCCTCATCCTAATATAATGTTATAAATGCAAAAGTTTGTATGTTTAAATGTTTGTTACTAGAACAAGAATATTTTTATGTTTTAAAAGCAACAATTTGTGAGGAATTTGGATATGAATTTTTAAATTGTCAAAAATCATAGAAACATTGGATTATGCGACTATTTACTAAGGCTCGTTCACTTTTGTTTATAAAGGACCCATTTAATTACTAAAAAGTTAATGCAATCATTAACTGAGATATCTAGACACGTTACCATTCGATGAGGTCGTTGGTTAAATGGAACTATTAAAACGGAATCCTATTCGGAAGTCGTTTAACTAACTTTTATCATTTTATCTATAAGATAACAAATTTAAGTGGATTATATTGTCGTTTGAAATAGATTAAATAGTCAATGTGTACCTATTAATTTAATTCAAGTTAATTGACGAATTTTTGATGGTGTGACGGTCCACTTGAATGCATAAAACAACGAACAATGAATAAAACGAAGTCCTCCGCCGCATCTGTCTGTCTATTCGCGAAAAACTCAAAAACTACTGCACCGATTTTCATGCTGTTTTTACCAATAGATAGAGCGGTTCTCGGGGAAGGTTTTAGTATATATAATTTACAAAGTTACGCGGACGAAGTCCCGAGCAGCAGCTACTTTTATATATAAGAAACATTTTCATCAATCAATATACTTATAATAAATCTGTAGGAGTCGGTTATGGAGTTAGTTGATAAGTATTTGAGTTGCTAAGTCATTTGCTTGTTAAGTATATGTATAAGATTTATGCAATAAATATTTTTCATGTATAAAAAAAAAATTACTTTGTTTAATTCACAAATTATTCAGTTTAAAGCATTGTTATAAGGGTATTAGAGCTGACAAGATAGGCAAATGCTGTATTGAATGATTTTTGGGCTATTATAACACTATGGGCTATTATGGGCTTCTTATTGCTTATTCAGCTACTATTCAGCTATTATGTTGCTACTATACAGCTTAAAGCAATTTATTTTGTGCCCAAATTGCATTGAATAACGGCTGTATAAATGCATTTATTCAAAGAATATTCAGCCATTCTGTGTTGCTTGGGTACTTTTTATCTTTTTTAACGCGGACGAAGTCGCGGGCATGGCTAGTTAATAATAAATTTGATCAATGTATGCAGTTGGAGGTTTAAGTTCGGATTTTAAAATGTAATTTAATTATTATTGGAACGCGGACTTTAATGTTGCGTATTACTTGGTCGAAGTTAAATTGACTCTGAAACGGGAGGTAATGAATTGGTCATTGTTCATTGAAACAGTCGGGTTTGTGAACTCGCTACAATGGAGTGGAAAGTTGGCTGGACCAAGAACTGCGTCGCTGGCGGGTTCAGGAATTCAACGCTGGAATTTATGCACATTCATTTTTTTAAACATACTAGCTGGCGCATGTTGCTACCATCTGTTACCATTAACAATGTATTAGAATTACGTCAGATCTAAGGCAGTAATGATATATTATACGAATTCACGAGTGCATCTATATTATATGTAATACTAGCTGGTGCCCGCGACTTCGTCCGCGTTGAAAAAGGAAAAAGTAGCTTATCCTGTGTCCTGTACGTGTAAATGTTTAACTAATACAGGGTTTCATGAAAATCAGTTAATTCGTTTAAGAGTTAACAGTTAACAGTAATATTTACAGCACACCATGTTCAGTTTACAGACAATATTCTCTTTTGTTCTTTTATTTTGTATGGTTTGGTTCTTTGTTTTCTTTTTATTAGTTTTTATTACTTAGGAAAATGAAAATTTTGTAAAAAAAAAAAAAAAAACAGAAAATGTCTTGTGTTCGTTTTTAATGCATGTTGAGTTAGCCTATAACTGCAGTATACAATATTGTAAAAGATGTTTAAATGTGAATAAGTGTATGGATTGTTGTATATTGTGTTGGCTTCCTAATAAATAAAATAAAATAAAATATCAATATCATATAGAAAATATTAAAATATATACATTTTTACAAATACTTATTAGAATTTATTTAGTTATGAAGGAACATACAGTAAAAAATTCTAAAAATCGTCAATTTAGTTTCAATATCATGTACACGTTACTTATTCATTGACCAACCCTTACAGATTATTAGTATTGATATTTATATTATTAATACAGATAAAATTTAAGAGTGAAGTTGATATTAACTTAGCACTCTATATTCGCGATTAAACTCTCGTTTTCCAGTGGTACTGCGTTGTTTAAGAGCCCAATTTTGGGCTCTTAAACAACACAGTACCAAAATACAACATAAAAATTTAATAAAAAATGTACGCGGACGAAGTCGTGTACCACTTCGTATACCAGCCTTTTTAATTATTTCTAATTCTTAGTACATGATGAAAGCGTTTTTAATAGGTTCTTTAAAAACATTTGGGTTATCAATCAATATATTGACATACTAGCTGGTGCCCGCGACTTCGTAAATAAATAAATAAAAGAAATAATAATTTATCATCGCGACTTCGTATAAAAATGATAAATTAAAAAGTATAAAGGCAATTACAGCACTTGACAACTTGTTGCTATAACACATTGGCCAGGCGTTAGTTACACTTTTATATTTTAGATAATCCCACGGGAACATTACTTTTTTCTTGGATGAAAGGTATCCTATGTCCTTTCTGATGTCCCAGACAATGTGTATGCAAAATTTCATGGTGATCGGTTTAGTAGTTTTGGCGGGAAAGCGAGACAGACAGACAGAGTTACTTTCGCATTTATAATATTAGTAAGGATTATGTATGTTCCTCCATAACTCTTAAACGAATCAACCGATTTTCATGAAACTTGGTAGATAAACATTTAGACGTACGAGACTTTTTTCTTTTTCAACGCGGACGAAGACGCGGGCGCCAGCTAGTTAAATAAATCTCTCTTGTTATAGTTATTGGTGAACTTAAAGCACCTTCCGACCATCAAACACTACAAGTATGTGAACACATTACCGACCTGCCTATTAAATGCACCCAACAAACGTGAACTGACGATAATTCTAACTGATCCCATCATCAAACTATTAAAACTCATCTTTCGTGACTAGATCGGACAAATTATGCATTTCGGCGGTGGTGCAAGTTAAACACTTTTGACCTTAATCACTTGATTTTTCTTTTTCAAATATGTATTATGAAAATATGACGACAAGACAGTGAAACCTGCACAACCCTAGAAAGGCTGAATAAACGCCGTCGATTAACAGATAAATGGTAAATGATAAATGGTAAAGCAAAACTGCATAGATATCGATATTCACTATGAATATTCACGCGATGAAGAAATACTTGCCTAGTTAATGCTGCTGAAAAAACAGCAAAACACCAGAAAAGAGTTCCATAGAAAGATAGATTTCCAGTAAATGTATATATATTATATGAATGTATATATATTATAGATAGTAGATTATATGAAATGTAAGTATGGGCAATTACTTAGAAGTAAATAAGGACGCTTAGCGCCTCTTTCACCAACGTCAAGTAAAGTATTGATTAATTACTTTTAGAAATAATTTTCTGTTTTATTGAATTATGCACTCGGTTTAGTGCATCCATCGATAGCCAATTTTTTATTATTATTTTCTATTCAATGTTTGGGACGTTTACCGTACAAACAAAAGTATATCAGCTCCATTATCCCCAGTTACCGGTGACTTTAAATGGCAACTTGACGTTTGTGAAGCTCCAAAGGCATTTGCAATTATTTTATCATGACTAACTTACTGGTATATTTTTGTTACTAATTAATTTATTGGATTTTTTGTGTCAAATGTGATAATATTTGCATTGTAAGAACTTGGCAAATAAATAGTTTGAAATTGAATTTTCCTCGTGCCGTGTAGTAAACCTGACATTTAATAAAAATAAATATACATATGTATATATTTTTATGTACTTAAGTACAAGGCAAGTTTTGTTACAGTTTTGGCAAATTGTTTTCACATAGGTAGGTACACTAAAAGTTTATAATGAGATGTCAAAAGAATTACAAAACTTAATAAGTTGTCGCTTGTCGCCTATAAATTATAACTAGCATTAGTTGAGTGCAGCCCGAGGCTGTATCACACCTCCGCCTCGTTTGGTCATTCCTCTGATCCGAGTGGAATTATCGAGACGCCATTACCCGTCATCTTTTAAATATATGTTAATTCACGCAACTTTTAATTAGAAATCATCTATGTTACATAGATTCTTGCACAGTACAGCATTTTAAATATTACAGTTTATTATTTAATGCACAAATTCAGCAATTGTACAAAAGCGTAAAATGATAGTTCGACGAGCCCTTGGTCTAGTGGTTAATGTGCTTGCTGTCTCAGGGATCCGGTTTTCGATTCGCAGGGCCAAATAGGAAATGATCTTTTCATAGTTGGCTAGATCTGTCCCTAGCCAAGAGAAAACCAATGCAAACGGTCCCTTTGCGTACTTACAAAACGAAAGAAATGAAGCCCGATGATTGGTTGTAGTAACGCCCACATAAAATTTTTACCAATCACAAAGCTTTCTCCCAGCGTAGCGTTAACCTGAGCGTAGCGTTTACGACTGTACGTATGCTCTTGGCTAGAGCCCCTGGCAAGTAACTAAAGCTACTGGTCGGCAACGCATTTGCAGCACTTGTGGCTTTAATTGTGTTATAGGCGACGGTATTTTTTTAATGTTGGGAAATCCTCTTGGATACCCGGCAGTGTAGGGGACACTGCGGGGTTGTGCCGGATTCGTACCGACTAAAACCCAACGACTTTCTAGCGCGAACGTTAATGGGCGGGGTTTTTATTTACCCCTTGTATAAGCAACGGACCTTGTTTTGCTGATTAAATATTTACATTATTTAAAACCATTATTTTATTATTATTATTATTTTTATAAATTATCCAGTTATTTTTTTATTCAGTGATGTGCGGGGGTTGCGAGGACGTTATTTATGACACGATATCGGTGCTCCGCTACGGCTATCTCCTGTGAAAACCTGCCATCTGAAGTGGAGGTACGCCGGCCATCTCGGGGGACCGCCCTACTATTTCCGGTGCAACGGTAACCCCTACTACCAAATGATCAGCCTGTCTATCGACTTTAACATGAAAATATTGTGGTTACACAATAACTTGGTAAAGAGACGAGACAAAATCATAATCGCATTCCACGGCCTCCGGCTTGCGGGTAGAATTATAATTGCCTCCACTCTAACCTCCGCGTGTAATAAATCTTTCGCCGAGATGAAGATTAGGCGGTATAAAATAAAAATAAACAGTGTTAGGAACGCAACGCGTTGATAGTATGACAAATTAATCGGAACGTCGACGCTTTGTAATACCGTTTCAAAATAGAACGTCTGGCCCAAAAGATGGTTGCGCGACGGCCGTATTTTCAAAAATAGAATTCTCTAAAATTTGTGACGATGGATGTCATATGTCGCGAAAGCCGTAGTAAAAGCTTAAAAGGCTATAAATCCATTTTGTTAACAAAGAAACTACATACAAACCGCTTAAACAAGTTGATAGCAATATTACATGTTGGAAAGACGCCACAGTTAAGGGCAAACATATTTCATCAATCTATATCAATACAAAAGCCTTTCTAAGTGATATTCTTCTTGAAATTTGACATAATTTGACATACATTGTAATTTCTTTGTTTGTAACTAATTTTATTTTTGCACACTGGACCCTGATGTAGAACGATGAATGTTAATGTTAAGTGTGCTAGGCTGTTGCTGTTTTACCAAATAAATAAATAAATAAATAAATAAATAAATAAATAAATAAATATATCAAAGAGTTAAAGTAGCGTACGCGAAAAAAATCTAATTTCAAACCTTTATTTTCACCTTCTTTGACAAAAAACGTGATAACTCGGCAAATATAAATAAGATATTCATATATTCTATACATAAACAATCCTCAGTAATCCCTCTTTCCACATATGCAAACAGGAATACTATTCGTTCACAGCTTTCCGAGATTAGCGCACACAAACTTACAGATATTTACTATGTAGTGATTCTATTTCTACTACGAAATAATAATTGAAAATATTAATTGAATCAATTCGTCATAGTCTTCCGACGTCCGTTGAATACATTTAAAAGGAAAATTATCTTCGACTGCTTTCTCTACAAAGACACATTGCTTTATTGTCCGCAGTAATGACAAGAAACATTATCGGCTAATACTTGTTCGTAATTTATATGTTACGTGGGTGGTGTTGCTGTGGCGTGGTTTCGAGGGAATTCGGTTCCCAAGACAAAAGCACAGATAACTAATTCGATTACGAATTATGGTGATAAAGATAAATAATTCTTCGTTTAAATTAATCCTTATATATAACGGTTTACACCGGGAATAACTTTTTTAGACGTAGCGTTGACACATACAATAGCGAATTTGTGGATGTGGATGTATTCCGTGGAAATTTGAGTAAATATAGGATTCAAATACGTAATAGGCTTTTGATGGTAACTTGAATGTATTTATTGTGTTTTTCATTTAAATTTTATATTTTGTATTGTATGTATGTGTAGGATTTTATTTCAGTGCTGTACCTGTGTTTCTATTTTGTTTAATATTTATTTTTATGGAACTCCTAGTCTTAAAAATATTTATGTATATTGTAAAAAATATTTAAATATTGACTGAATTATTGGGGAATCAATTTCAGCTTCAGCTTCCTTCATGTTTCTTACAGAGTACAACCCTGAACTAACAGCACGTATGCTGTCTAAAAACGACAACGAAGTTCGAAAGAATAAAATTTACGAGATGTATCAATTTCAGAGTCAATATTAATATATATCAAAATCAATATAATAATCAAATTCAGTATCAATATATAGGTATGTCGCTAAATCAGCGACATACCTATATATTACTCTGAAATTCTATTTAGCACACAAACTAATTTATGTGTGGCAAACTATGTTTTATTTTATCGCGAGATAAATGTATCACACCTCTATATTAAGGGATAAACAATAAACAAGTTGGAACAGCGAACAATACGGTTACTATCTTAAAAGCAATAAGATAAAGAAAAGAAGTTATCTTTGCGATCAATAAGTTTTATAGGCGCCGACCAAAGTAACAAGCATGCTGGCGAACTTAACAGACTAACTTATAAACAGTATGTAAACTCATTTTTCAACCAATAGGTTTGAATCGAAGTAGTGGTAGGGCATTTGGGCAGCCCGTCTGGCGGCAGTAACCATCATCTTACAGAATACCACCGTGAAATAGCAGCATTATGTGCTGTTGTGTTTAAACTTGTCTGGTAAATTTAAACTTATAATGACGATCAAAAGAGTTTCTTGTAGAAACCTAATTGATAAATAAATATTTTGATTTTGATTTTGATTTTGATGTTTCGGTGAGTGAGTAAGGGATGCCAGAGCCCATTACCCCATCCCTCCCTTATCACTTATCCTTAATCCTTGTATGGTCGGCAGCGCACTTGTAGCACTTATGGCGTTGCTTGTGTTATAGGCGACAGTGGCCACCTCCCATCAAGTGGACTGTCAGCCTGTCTGTCGACCTTAACATTAAAAAAAATTAAAAAAAAAAAAAAAAAAAATGAGGTTCTCAATTCGACTGTATCTCTATTTGTATGTTTGATACGGGATTACTCCGCCAATTATGAATTGAATTTGATTATTCTTTTTTGTTCGATGGTTTTTTTTTTAATGTTTGATAGGTTTGTGGTGTAAAAACAAGTCCAAAAATTTGGTTCGGCCAAATTTGCTCTTAGAATTTTTGGATAATTGGAATAATTGAAAGACGCCACGCAGCAAGATACGAATGCGTAATAAAGTTGTACGGTACTGTCTTTTAATGTGATGTTCCATTTGTATAGTGTCAGCGTTTACGAACTTCGTGTATTTACACTCGTCGTAAACTCGCCCGAATGCAGACTCACAACTGCCTTGGTCACAGATTTTTGATTAATATATGAACCATCACAGGTGAATTAGTCGCTCATAAATTTTACGCAATGAAGCAATTTCCAAACGAGGTAAAAGTTATTCCGTCAAAACTGACCAACGCATAAAATCAAAATGGTTAGAGACCTTGGGGAACATATTAGGCGATTAAAAGAAATGATGAATATTTGCGAATGCCACCCAACCCCAACGTATAAAATTATTTTTACAGGTGATTCCTTATTGCTAAATTTCTGTCAACCCCAAAATGATATTTCATACTTGACTTCCTATTAACCCCTAAAAGTTATCCATACAAAATTTAGATCCAGTTTATGACAGGTGAGTGATTTCTACTTTACATTATTTAATAGCTTTTGAATAAGAGATGGCTGAATCCAGTTGTTTCATTTGCCCAAGGTAAGTGAAAGTCAAGTAAGTCCTGAATAACTTCGTTATATATATTATATCTCTTTTGTGTACGCTGGCTGGCTAAGAGATGGAGGTCGTATATATCTAGAAAAGTTCACAGTTACGGAAATAATATAATAGACCAGTATTGTAATCTAAATTTGTGACATAAATCACTTCATAGTATTGTTGATACAGTTTACTTTAAAAAAACGAGACAGAGATTCATGTTGAGTATTAAAACACAAATAAACAGAAGAACGAGTGCAATTTATTTGAACAGTTCTTTAAATTAATTAAATTACAATTTAACAATTATGTTAAAAAGTGCATTGGCCTTCGATTAATTACTATTATACCCTGAAGATCGCCATTCTTGCTGACAGGTCGCCTCACTCACTTCTAACAATAACTTAACAATTCGTCCAAAGAGCAGGGCTTTTCGCAGCATTCAGCTGCGACCCCTCCTTGCCTCTTTCCACGAACTCCACCATATAAGGTCTTAACTTCCCGATGAGCGAGCCAGGGCCAGCCGTAGTCGTAATCTGGGATTGAATTAGGTCCTGATCTTTTAATCAGGTATTCATTGGCGCAAACCAAAGCCAGTGTGGAAGACAATCTTCTTCCGCAGTAGAACTGAGGTGAATCTGATCTCACTGACATGATGCCGACGATTACCAGAAGAATAAGTATACTGATCTTCATTGTTAGTCTATGTGTTGCTCTGTTGGAAGGTGAGATAGAATGTGTTTATTACCGTGAAATTTTACCCCTTTTATATCAATCTTTGAATACTAATTAATTTAGGACGTAATAAGCGACATGTGCGTTGGACTATGTGGGCCGACGACGAGACATGACCTTATTGAGATGTCAACTTTAGTTAGTTATTTTAAACCGTTCTCTTAGTCCACCGAACAATCGTTTTATGTGGGTTAATATATGTATTTTATATTAATTTGGCAATGAAATTGTTTGATTCATTCTGGATGTTTGTGAAAATTATTATTCAAAATTAAACTATCAATTAACCTACACCGCTTGTAAAATTTATTATGATCCATATTGCAGTATTTTTGAGACATTACTTACTGCACTATAGTATTGAACTCTCTTTATCCCACAATAAGAAGCATGAAGATAGCAATCCCCTTCATGCCAGTGTTTTTAAAATGCTATAAAAAAAAACTGAAATCATCCAGCATGTTCTTTCTGCATAGCAACCCTTGGTTAAGGCCAAATGTCTTACAATATAATAAACCATAGAGTAAAATTAAATAGTACTTAAAATCATTGTTCAATTAAATCTATACTGTATCCATCGAAATAATATATCTTTGCAAGCAACTGTATTCCAATCTGCCGATAATAATTCAAATATTTATAATTATGCAAATCAGAATCTCAAATTCACTACTTACTATCAATAATTATATCTAAAAAAAATTAAAATCTGATACTACTTTAAGTATTTAATAGCTTAAAATAAATATGACTTATTTTTTTTATATACTTAAAGAAATTCCCATACATTTTCAATATTCATATTAGAATTCTCCATCCCTGAGTTAACAATTCAATATGTCACTCAGGATTTACGTATGGCCTACTTTAAATAAGTTAACGTGAAAAACAAAATTCAGGTTCAATTAGGAGTAGGTAGGTGAATCTTTCTAGACATCTCATTGAATATTAATGACTTAGGTTTAACTATAAAATGGTACGTAAACTCCACTGAGTCACATTCAAACGTTGGAGTTCGAAAAGGATACGTCTACGATGAAGATCCAAATGTTGGCAGTTTTCATTCTACTGAGCGCTACTACTTTCGTTAGGACCGAGGATCCTAAGGTCTATTGTGGTAGAAATATACCTATGGCTTTGTCGTATGCGTGCAATAACGGCTTTATTTTGAAGAGGTCGGATTCGTTTAATGCAATTCCCGAATATGGATACAAATGGCCCTGGTTATCGTCGAGCAATGCGAGAGCTCTAAACGGTATCAGAGGGAAGAGGAATGGAGTCGCTGCGGAATGTTGTGACAAGCCTTGCACTATGGACGAACTACTCAACTACTGCTACTGATCGGACTACCTGGGACCTGGACTACCTTCGACTAAAGAGACAAGTGAGGGCTATTTGATATTCCACCATGCGGTGCTAACGGACTTAAAAATATATGTAAGAAAACCTGTTAAAAAGTTTGATCTAGTTAAAATTAGATATATATGCAAAAATGTTGTACTTTAACTTTGTTCTCACCGAACTATTTAATGTTATTTTATACAGAGTTAATGTTATTAAATAAAAATAATATGTTATTATTTTCTTGATGTTATGTGAATTTATTTATAAATATATTTAAATTTATATCACGCTTTTTTTAATTATTAATTTTTAGTATACTTACAATTTTATTTATTACTAACTGTTGTCTGCTACTTAGGCCGCGTAACTTATATATACTAAAATATATACTAAAACCTTCCTCGAAAACCTCTCTATCCATTGGTGAAAACAGCATGAAAATCGGTTCAGTAGTTTTTGAGTTTTTCGCGAATACAGACAGACAGACGCGGCGGAGAACTTTTGTAATATGCTTATTATAATAAATTATTATGAAACTATAAAAAAAGGGACTTGTTACTTAGTAATTGTCTTTAATTAATAGTCGGCGGATAATCGTGGATATGTTATGGGGTATGTATCGAAATAATATTTCGAAAATTCGCTAAAATGACAAATATATGAAGGAAATTTTTGGTGAGAGTGAGACAAAGAAACACAGTGGTTAAACCACTTTTGAAAACTTATAAGATTTTAGTATTAAATATCTTATATAAAGAGTATTATTGTGATAAAGAGATCCTACGATGTCATTTCATATGTTTAAGAATAAAAATGAAATAATTTTATTATTAGAAAGCTTTGACCAACGTTATGCTGAAATGTATAAAAAAATGTAAATGTATTTTATGTACAAAAACATACAAAAATATTAAACGAATTTCAAACATTGCAAGTTTAATTTCTTAATATACTATTTTTTATTAGTATAACAAGGTATTTTAATATTTTTATTTTTAACCTATGAAATTTACATTATATTCACTAGCCACCCGGAATACAAATTTCCTGGAAAAATTGCGTTATTTTTTTTTTCTTAGACTTCAAAGAATATTTAAAAAAAGAATTATTAATTCAACCCAATTACCGATTCCTTAAAAACCCACATAACCTCTGATTCCTCTGAAATACACTATCATACACTATTTTAGCGTAGATTTCAACATAATTATGGTCCGTAAGCCAGGCACTAATTTCGTCAATGATTTCCTCTCAGTCCATAATTTGTAAAATGCCTGAGAAAGTGGTATCATGATGCGTTGTGAACGTCAGCTGCGGCTCCGATGGTGGGTTGAGCAGTGGTAGCCCGTTACACTTTCAGAGCATCAGCTGACAAGCATTCCACCAAGATATAGCCAGCTGACTTTTTTATTTATTAACAGTAATACATAAACTATCATCTGATAAATTTTCTATTGGGAGGTAATCACTGAACACGTATATATTCGTGTGACCTGCAGACGCATAATCCACCATTTTATAAATAGCTGACAATTTTGTTTCTTCAAAATATTAGGCTAACTATAATTTTATGAATTTTTAATCGGAAATAAATGATTAATTTTTTTTTTATTATGTGCGTGGGCGGCTAACCCTCTACTGCTCAACCCACCATCGGAGCCGCAGCTGACGTTCACAACGCTTCATGATACAACTCTCTCAGTCATTTTACGAGTTATCGACTGGGAGGAAATTGGTCATGAAAATCTGTCGCTGGCTCATGGACCAATATTTCGTGTGTAATAAAATATACAAACTATTTCAGAAGAGATCTTTAAAATGATATAACAGAATATACGATCGGACAGTCAACATTACAACGGCGTAATGTCTTTAAAACTGTTGCTGAACGACGAATTTGTATGCGTAAATAGGAGTGTGGACCAGTTGGCGAGCAATAGAGCCTTCATATAAATTACTGGGACCCCTGCTGCTATAATGTTGGTACAAGTACTGAAGGGGGAAACTTCATACATAAAAATTACTTCTTATTATGCACTACTATTTTCACACGCAAGTTAATACATATCCGGTTATAATGGTTAATATGGTTTAATTTTACTATCTTCTAAATGTTATTTCTGTGTTCCACTATGTAGTTTTCAATACTATTTTACACTAGTATATATTAATATTATATGCAGTATTTCATATTAAACAACTCTATGAATTTATTTTTGGATTTATTTTAGTAAATTATTTAATTAAAAAGAAGAAGTTACAAAACACCTATAAATCATAAATTTGGGTTTCCTACATATTTTGGAAATTGTTCACATTTCCTATTATATCGTATACAATGACGGATTACATAAATACTTTTCCGTTAAATCTAACTGATACCGCGTCTGAAAAACTTAAAACACATAACTAGCGACCCGCTACCGGCTTCACCCGGGATTTTATATACAAAATCCCTATTGCATTAGTCAAAACTGTATTAAAATTGGATAATACATATAATACTTTCAAAAAAATATTACTCGTGTATAACGTACACGTGTTCACTAACAGCCACATACCATTTTTTTTCTTCTTAGATTACCTTTAGATAAAGCGATTAATGATTAATTACAATTATCTAAAGAATTATTGAAACTGACAAATGTGTCGTAGAAATTATTATTGTGTAGGCAGTATTGATACGAAACCTTCATGGCTGCGGTAATTTTTTCTACATTTACTAATTATTTATTATTTTACAATAAAAGAATCGTCACGAATTCACATTACAATGTTAAAAGTAAAACCACAGATGTGTTAAAATTTTAAACAACAACACACTCTTTGTTGTAGTTAATAGAATTCAAAATAGTTCACTGAAGTTTCAACACTTGTGCTATATTTTGTTAATTTAATTAATGTAATACTCATTGTAATTAATTATCCATTTAGTTTAAAGGCTTAGGCCGAGCACGCCTTCGTGAGGCAATCAGATATAACTTCCTAATGATTGGTTAACTAACACAGTACCTAATACTCGTAATATGTTTTTAAAAAATATTTAACAAATCCAATTGTAGCTCTAAGGCTTCACTACATCTATACTAATATTATAAAGAGGAAAGATTTAATTGTTTGTTTGTTTGTATAGAGTAGGCTCCGAAACTACTGGACCGATTTGAAAAATTCTTTTACCATTAGAAGCCGACATTATCTGTGTTGAACATAGGATACTTTTTATCGCGGGAAAATGCTTCATTTCTACGGGAAATCTAAAATCTAAAAAGTAAATGCTAGCGGCTTGGCCCGGAAGATAGCGCCATCTATCCAAAATACGGTAGATGGCGTTTTACACTTTTCTACGCGGACGAAGTCGCGAGCACCAGCTAGTAGTAAAATAAAACAAAGTCGCTTCCCACTGTCTGTCTGTCCATATATGTATGCTTAGATCTTTAAAACTACGCAACGTATTTAGATGCGTTTTTTTTATAGATAGATTGATTCAAGAGGAATGTTTTTAGTATATAATTTACAAAGTTATGCATATCACTAAAATATATAGTATAAAATACTTAGTCTTTTTTTTCTCTACCTGTCTGTATGTATCTCAAAAAGTTATTCGTGTTTGCATTGATGGAAAAGAAGGATTTCTGGAGATATCATAACAGCTTCCAAGAGACGAATTATTTGTCCCACAACAGTTTTGCATAATTTTGCTTATATATACATAGTAATCATTGGACTCATAAAATCTTTCCAAGTGTATTTATTAATGGCCATAATGCCAACGTGTAACATGTGGAACAACACAGGTTTGCATGGAAATCAGGATTATCCTTTCACCAGATAATACTATGCGTGTGTCTGTGTACCAATAGAACGATCCAGACTTCAACCGCTTATTTCTCTAAACAAAATCGTTTCTAAGTAAATTTGCGCCCACAACATCCTACACGTAAATTTTACATAACTGCCTCTTAACTGAACACAAATCTAGAAGTTTTACTGCTAATATAGAAATAAGAGTAACCATTTAGTTGCACACTAGTTCAGGTTATGCAAACCCATTAGCGTCATTATCGTCGGTAATTTTTTTTTTTTTTTATTTTATTTTTTTGCCAGATTAAAGATAGTTTTTTTTAGTTATTCTACTAAATAATAAAAAGATAATTATATGTTATCTTTTTTTAATGACGATGACCTAAATAGCACCTCTACAAAGATTTAATATTAGGCGAGCAGATATAAACTTACCAAGTGATGATTACAAAACGTACCTGAAAAATGAGATGTCATTAATTAGAAGTTAATTAAAAAATGAGATGTCTATTTAAAAAATTAATTCAAAAACATAACATCAAGATGGTATAGTATGGACGACACGTTTGGCTAGTAACTCAATTTTTTTTTTTACGAGGAGAAATCCTTTTATTGGATAATCCTTTTTATCCTTTTATAGGGGTATGTGGGGGTCAGCCGGTGCACCGCGCTATGTTAGTCATAGCGGGCCCGGCCACTACCCACTAAAACTCCCCGGTGCCTCCTTGCCCTTTGTGCGGGGGTGGACCGGACTCTGCCGAGGCAACAACTCCGATCCACCCCCAGGGCGGCCTAGCCATTACTGGCTAGGCTGACGCCGATGGGGGATTGCCCGGAGACACCGGAGCAATCCCCAGACGGCGGAACCTTGTGCAGGCACACACAGCTAGCCAGCTGTGCGGTGGCTAGTAACCCTAGCTGGTAACCAACGGTCGCATGTGCGAATCCCGCTAGATTAACTAATGTGGTTCTGTGTGGAATGCGTGAAAATATTTATTTGTTTTATCAATCAATATTTTTAAGATTGCCTGCATATAGATTACCAAAAAAATATAACTTGTAATTGTTAAAACTAATATGCAAAAATATTTAAAGCACTAAGTAAATATTGTATTTTTCCCACTCCCAGATTAAACTAAATGTAGATATCCCGTGAGACAATAAGTTAAACGAAAATGTCTTCCTGGAAATCAGTTACAACAATCTTGTTTCGCGCCGGATAACAACAGCCACATATTTACTTACCTGTAGGAATCTGTACTAAATAATGGGACTCTCGACTTGAAATTCCTTTCGCAAAATAATGGTAGATAGAACCTTTGAATTGAAAATTAATATAACTATATATAGTTTTCATTTTATGGAAAACTAGCGATGCGCCCAAATGTTTCGCGCGGATGCATTTTTTATTTCTGCAAATTATATACAAACCATAGGTGAAAACCTATGAGCGGTGTAGAAGAAGTTAGAGGAGATACAGATAGATATTTTATTTTATCGGGAATAATATTTTTTTTTCTTAAGGAAAAAAAAATAGTTAATTAATTATATTAATTTAGTTAATTATATTAATTAATAATAACAATGAGAATTTACGCCTATAATGTATGGTCAAGGGAAAGGGACCATTCCATCCATTCCATTCGTTTAGATTTGAAATAGTATTAATTACTGATTGACATTGAATTACAAAGAAGATTATTTTCAAAATTAGTGTAGGCCTAGCTTGTCGTTTTAATTATATTATTATGTATTTGTCTATTTTCAATTCAAGTTTTCAATAGTCGTGGGTGAGAAGCCCTCTTAAATATAATATAAGTATGTACAAAAATAGTGGAATTATTTTCAATAACTTTTTCTTTTTCAATGCGGACGAAGTCGCGGGCGCCAGTGTTAAATACCTAGTTTAATAAAATTTATTCCACGATTCTTGAAACGATTGATATTACAATTCTAAGCTTTTTATATAGAAATGAACGTTTTGAAGTAGGTTCGCTAGTAAGAGCGTGGGTCGTGAGATGTTTTCGCATCAATATGTAACAAACACACGTTCACGTCGCTGTGAGCCAGTTTGTCTGTCCGTCTACGGACTACGGAACTCGAGAGCAATCTTGTTACTGTGGAAGCAGATCCAGTATGCAATTTTTAAGCTGTTCAGTTGCTGAATTTCATCAAAAAATATTCTGATTCTTTTATATTAACGTCAGCATGGTTGATCGTCGCATCCACTGGGTGGTAGGTGGCTACTGTCACGTATTAACACAAGAATATTGTTTTAAAAAAAGGAATAAATAAATGTGCAAGATTTTATTACTAGGCTAAACAAATTAATAGTAACAATATGGTTTTGAGTTACTTAAACATAAGGCAATGAAATGCACGAACCAACAGACTGTTAATATAATGTGTTTTACAGTAGTATTATCGATTGCATAAGATTTATAGTACAAACAACGTCGTAAGGTTTTCTCTTCCTGTAATAAACATAATACGGATTGCACAATAAACAAGCAACGCCGACGGACGGGGCTAGTGCGTTTACTAAACGCTTATTGATTCATTTACATTATTTAATCTGAACTCATTATACTAGTAGAGCGTGCAACAGAGTAATCAAATTCATTCATTAAGGACATTTTCTGTATCAGGTGTTCCACAAGGCTCCATTATGGGTCCGTTTCTCTTCCTTATTTACATCCAGGCTTGTTAAGTAAGAGTAAACCTACACTGTAAAGTAAATTGTGCAATTTACTGAATATTAATGTTTCATTTTACAAGAATATAATGAAATATACAAATTCAATTTATATGCTTTGTACACTTTAGTATGTTGAAACCAAATATAATATGTAGATATTATGTCCAAGATTACCTCACAATATAATTTGCTCGCTGCAAAATTTATTTTGCTTATCAGTTATTTTATACCTAGCTGTGCTCCGTCGTATAATTTAAATTGATATGAATATGCACGTTTCAGGTATCCTCGTTAAATTAAGGTAAGGGTTCTATTACCTTCCTCAAGACTCGAACTATCTACTGCTACTTCCGGAGATTAGTTCTGTTCAGAAATTAGTATCGTTCATACAAAAACACAAGCACCTGTGCTTTATTGTAATTACATTTTACTGGAAGATTAAATTGTGAACAGCAATTAAAAGAAAAATTAATGGCGTATTACCTATATATAGAATCTGATTTCTTTCATATTAAGTTTCATCGACAAGCTCTGTTAAGAAGGTCTTTATGGTCACCAATCAATACATAAACGCAAACGTATGGTACAATCGCCTATATCTCCACACTTGCGTCGTAAAGAACGTAAAGGTTCCGACAAAACTAGTCATCGTAAACCATAAAGTATCAAACACGCTGTGTCTCCTAACAGCGTATGACAGCTCACATTTCCATACACTGTTTCAATACCTGTTCTGCTTGGCTGTTAACATCCAACTATCGTATTAATTTCACAGCATTTAACGCAGATAAAATTGTAATAAGCCAGGCGAAGAGTTTAATGAGTTTCCATTTAATTTCTCATAATATTATTTCACATTTTAACGCTACTAACGCACGCAACGATTTTTGTCTTATGCGTTTTTTAACGCGTTTTTTTATATTAATTATTTTTTTTTAATTCTCGTAGAAAGTCGGAAATATCGATTATATTTTTATATGAAACCGACAGGGCAACGACTGTCGGGTCAGCTAGTAAGATATAAAAAAAGCTGGTTGGGAGCCATTTAATTCATTACATGATATAAAATACATGAACTGATAATGATCTTCCATTAGAATATTTGCGGTTACAGCTTCATCTTACAGTCTATTGCACACAGCTTTACGGGCTAAGGCGTATAGTAACATCTATAAAATTATTGATGGACTAAAGTTATCACTTCCGTTATAGTGTTTATAGTGTCTATAGACAACTATTCACTGAAGTATGAACGCGAATCATAACTAACTGGCTGCTACACAGTATTCCTTCGCCTAAATATTAAGGATTTAACCACTAGATAGTTCTATCATAGGAAATTATTTTAAAGCACGCTCGTAAAATTTTAGAATTTTCAAAAATATATTTAAAAAAATATATCTGGACTTACTAAGAAATATCTAATCACCTCAAGTAGCCACCCACTGGTTTCTGCTTTTCAAGAAAAAGTAATTTGTACGAAATTAAAAGAGAAATTTGAATTGAAGCCTCTAATTTCAAATAAAATCCTAGTTGGAGTTGAAAATAGTAATAAATTCAAATTGGAAATTATAAGAACACACAGACAACAAATAAATAAGTCTAATATGTTAATTTTTTAAATATTATTACGATTTACATACAAATTATAGCAAATTTTAAGTTAATAATACAAGTTTATAAATTAATTAATTTTATTATTTTTCTATATTTATGTTTTAATTTTTTTTGCGAATATTTTACGAATTGCGAAAACCCTGTGGTAATGCAATTAATACTGGAGATATTGTACGCATACTTATTATAAGTACGAGTATATATGTTGTTTACTTAATCTAAACTAAGTAAGTTATCTACAATGTATTTTATGTCTGATAAAATGATGATAGTCTATGGTTACACAATACACACTGATACACAGTATACAAGGATTATACGATAAGCTGTTTTTTAGGAGAGCTTTTTTCATCGAGCATTTTTATTGTGAAGATGGAAGGCAGCTGATATTTGATAGTTGACGACAGCTACTGTTGCTTTTATACAATGAAATCATTTAAATTTGATAAAAAAAAGATAAAATAGTCCAGGAATATTTCAGGAATTCGAAAATTTCTTTCACCCATCGATATTATTCTAGAAACTTATATCAAAAATTCCCCTAGGGATCTCAACTTGGAAGTAATTTTCTTGGACCTACTTTTGGTACCTACCTTCACTATGCACTCCTCCCATTAGCTTTCTAATCTTTTTTGACCTATTTCCTTATATTTTCGGCCTTAATAGAATTGATAATTATACCTACTTCTGGAACTGACGGATAATAGATCGATGTGGGTTGATACTTGTCTAAATTAAGTGCATTATCAGTTATACACCATTTTTTAACGTTTTGAAAACCTTACCTTGTCAATAATGTAGCCAAACGGTCTCAGGGAGCTGACAGTACTTACAACAACTTCTTCGAGCTTAATTAAAAACGTCAACGTCACGAACACGAACCAGCCACCGATTAATTTGTAACTTAATGAAGATTAAACAACTTCAGCTTAAACGCTCTACCATTTTAATAAAAATCAGCAACTGATATCAATATAAACCAATTAACTTGTAAAACTTTGAGTTTAAACAGAACATTTAACATTTGTAGATATAGGCGAATAATTGGCAGTCAGTAATCATCAAAAATGTCAACTAGGTACAACTGGGTAAGAACAACTCCTATAAAGAAGCGGACAAAAAAAACACGTCAGTCGTTGGACTGCACGTCAGAAGTAAAAACTAAGCTTCACAAAATTACATTACATTACATGACAGTGTTGCGAATTCAATGATTTTATTCCATCTTAAAAATGCCCAACGCGCCTAAAGAAGTTTTCACTTCAAAAGTACTACTGGATTCAGCAGAATTTGGCACACTTCGTCATATCTTTTCATCACCTATCCCCCAATGCCTTAAGAAGGAGACGATGGCTCTATAACCAATTTCAGAATGTTTTTTCTAAAAATCACAAGTCGGTAAACGAGATATGAAGATTACAATGTGTTTCTCTGAAAGAAATGATCCGATCCGAATGCGGAGATCCGTCGAAGAACCAAGATGGTCGACATAGCGCTAAGAATCATATAGCCCTAAGAATACCAACTAGATTTCGTCTGACATGGGTTAGAGACCTTGTATAGCGAGTAGAGTAACATTCTAAGTGTCTTGCAGCGTTGGATTAGACATGTCTTGTAGTATATAGACCACCGAGCAATTGCTGACTGGGCCAAACACTTCAAGAGAGCTGATATTGAAGGGTGAAGGACCGAATGTGGTTGTACTCAATTAAAAAGCCCAAGAAAACCTATGTTCAGTAAATGCAGTAAACACGCCTTACGATATTAAACTAATGATAATATTAAATTAAATAAAAGAAAACAAAAAGCTATATTTAATCAAAAGAATTACTGCTTTGATGTAATAAGAATAAATAAGATTATTATCTAATGGAACAATTCAAATGTCCCAACACGTTCTCCATCGGATAGAGCCATAAATATCCCAACGTTTATTGCTGAAACTTTATCGCACCTGTACTTGGATAACAGATTAACCTGTACTTTATTACTTTGGAGGCGATTTCACGATTTATACAAACGGAAAACATCTACAGAACTTTCGATTGGATTGTCTGCATTGGTAATATGCAGTAAGAATATTACCTAGGAGTAAATTTTAAACAACATTCTATATCGAATACCTTTTAAAAGAGATCACTAGAATGATTTGGTGTTTTTTACCAGCATAGAAATGAGTTGTGTTCCGATGAGTTTTTCCACTTCGTTCCTACCGTGGATTTTCATGAGTACTGCTCGTCACAGATGCGGATTTCATCTGCATTCGTCAATGTATTCGTTGCGGAAAAACCTGTGGAAACTGTGGAAAATACCGTCGGAGGTGTTTCCATCAGGCTGCAACATTGGACTCTTTAAACTTGCTGTAAATTAATCACATTTCACCTCATGTTATTGTTTGTGTTAGATGATTGTAGCCACCTACTACCAAGTGGTCTATAAACCTGTTTAATAAATTCATTCTTCTAACTCATTATTAGTATTATCATTATCTAACTCATTATTAAACCAATTAGTAGGTAACGTGGATTATTGATATTGATTTGTATAAACCAACGACCTCATACAATTTTTATTGTATATATTGTATATAGTATACTAGTTTTATAACTAACTGTTGCCTTCGCCCGCGTAACTTTTTTTATAAAATAAAGCCTATGTTACTCACTCAAAATGTAGCTTTCAATAGGTGAAAGAATTTTCACAAATAGGTATTTTTACAGTAGTTTTTGAGTTTATTGATTACATACAAATCTTCACTCTTTATAAATTAGTATAGATATAGATAGATATGCAATACATATTGAGATATACATCATCAATACTAATAATAAATGTGTAAGAGTTGGTCATGGAGTAAGTAACTTTGTTTTCAGAGATATCGTGTATATAGGCTCTATACATGATAATGAAACTAAATTGACCATTTTTACAATTTTTTTCTGTTTGTATTGTATGTATGTTCCACCATAACTCTTAAACGAATAAACTGATTTTTATGAAACTTGGTAGATAAACATTTAGACGTACAGGACACAGGATAAGCTACTTTTTCCTTTTTCAACGCGGACGAAGTCGCGGGCACCAGCTAGTATTACATATAATATAGATGCACTCGTGAATTCGTATAATATATCATTACTGCCTTAGATCTGACGTAATTCTAATACATTGTTAATGGTAACAGATGGTAGCAACATGGGAACACTTTTCATTCTAAATTAGCAATGGGAATTATGTCAACAAAGGCCATTTGCACCCCGGCAAACATAAGCTTCGAATTCACTCAAATTCTATTATACTCCGTTGCGGGTATTTGTCTAAAAATTCTATAAGTATTCACGTGAAGGTACACGTAATTTGATGTATGAATGCAGTTAATTACGACATTTATTTATTGTATCGGTTTCATAGATTTAGGGTCCCATTCGCCCCCGTTTTTATTAGCTATACGCGCCCTAAACCTCCCGGTTTCACGGGGGTGAGTTTGTGAGGGATGTTGATTTATTTTCTTTGCGATTCGTATGACGAAAACGTTTTGGTTTTTTGTTGTCAATGAAAATTTTCAAGCAGTGCCCAAAATATACGCTCATTATTATCAGGAAAAAAATCGAAAGCTTTTAATGAACTTACAGTATAAAAATACAATATTAAAAATAAAATAGGTCTACCATTAAGTAGAAGTCTGTCTGTCTATTGACCTGAACATAATAAAAATTATAAACTAACGTAAGGAGTTGCTAAGGAGTTAGGCATCCTGCAGACTACTTGACACTTCAGCATCAAGTTAAGGTTGAAATGGAATTATCACCGAAGGTAACAAGATACCAAATGTCACATCAATCGACCCTGTAGAATTTAGAGAAATCCATAAACTAGGGCTGATAGTATAGCCTTTAAACGCCTGAACAGATCTAGGTCAGAACGATCCCGATTTTGATACGATTTTCAAGGAAAAAGCCGGATCAAAATCGCTTGAGCCGATTGCGAGCTACTATTCAACAAACTGACACACACGTCAATTATTTTTAAATTTATTTTTATAGTTTTCACCTGTATAGAGATATCATTGTTACTAGTGTTAAGAGAGTCACTTTTTTAATAGCCACTTCACATGGTCAAACCATGGATTTTCTATAGGTAAGTAAGTAGTGCATTTGCAGAGTAATCTTGAATGTAGCGTCGTTTTCATTTAAAAGTGGATCTGTCAAGAGGACATTAATTTGTTTAATAAATCAGTTCGTCAGATCCGAGTGGAGGATGGCTGGTGTCATTAGTCAAACAGATCGTCCGGGATTCAATACCGGGATTGGTCCAACTACAAATGAACCACTATGACGGTGATGGATGATGAACGCGTCTTCACTGAGGACGAGCGGCGTTTGCTTATTTAATATTGAACATTACCTTAGCTACATTACTTATAAATTGTCTGTAGGGAAACAGGAGCGTTAAGTATATTACTAGCTTTCGTCCACGACTTCGTTCGCATCCTTTTTTTAAGTTTTAAAAGTTTTTCTTCCAAATTGGTCAAGTTTGAAGGGACGAAATAGTGGGCAATGGTAAAAAAATCTTTTATAGAGATTAACGAAGGCATATGGCACGCGTGCGAAATCGAAATCAGAGGGGATCGCTTTATTTGTCAACATATCAGTATCACATAAAATATTTTATGGAATAACATCTATATTAAACTAGCTTGACCTGGTGCTGCAGCATCAAATAGTCTGCGGGATACCCAACTCCTCAACTACACAGCAGATATTTTAATCTGACACTCCCAATATTAACCCAAACACGCTATGGGTTAATAAAATATCAGGAGTCCGTTTGTAACTTTTAATTATAGCTTAAAAAAATATTATAAAAAAATAGAAGAAATTTTTTTCCCATCAAAATTATTATGGTTGAATTTCGACTAATGGGCCAAAATTAAAAATATAATTTTTATATAAGTATAGTAGGGAAAGAAGAGAAATCCCCAGTAGGCACGAATCAGTAAAATGGCGTCTATATTAATAAATTTGTCACAGCACACATTCCGTCTACTTTCCTCTTTCAATTCATGCTTCTATATATTATTAAAATGTTTATTTAATCTACACTCGGTCGCCTTAAGGGCACGTCGTCCGTTTGACGTCGCGCTCACGCATGCCTAGCCCGGATTATCACTCAACTCACAAAGCGGAAGCCCCCAAACAAATGACTGCCCCTTAATGAACTACGACCTTCCGACTTTCAATCGTATTCCCAAAGCGATAAGGTCTCAAATGTTCACGTTTAATGTCACATGTATGAGCTTCCAGTGTTGTGTACATCCTTTATTCGTTCAAAAGTGAAACTTCTGTGGAAAGGGTGAGGGTTTATTTTTGAATAATAAGTGCTTTTCACCAGTTGGTAGAAGGTGACGCGTGTCTACGCATAATATCATTGGCACACACTCTTATTGGTGATGATATGTCAACTTTGAGGTCTCAAACGACAGTGAACCGTGTGTGGTTGTAATAAAGGGGAAATTCCCTTAAAATTAAGCTCTTGAGAATGTTTTCTTTGGTCGTAAAGTTTAAAAGTTCCTTCACGGTGTGAACTTGAAAAAAGTGGGTTTGGTGTACGAACACCACACAAATAACGGTTTAGGAACGAAATGGATTTCCAAAATTCAATATTTTTAAAGTAGAATCTCAAAAATCAAGAGAAACGTGACTTTTTTTGACATAATTTTGACATAGAATAATTATTTCTAAAATAGCTTCAGTCTGTTTTACCTATGTGTTAAACCACGACGTCTATCTATTTGGGAAATTTCATCAAATCTATTTAGCGACCTTGCGAAATTTCATTTAGTAATCAAAATTCGCAATATTCACAAGGTAGTGCTAACAATCAATCACCCCACCTTCCCCTACAATATACATATATTTATTAAGAATTCATATGTATCCTAAAAACTGTAATTCCCTTGAATATTTTAAAGTAGGCCGACAAGTCATTACAATAGAGTGCATTTAATTTTCCATTTAAATACAAAAGCTTTGCAGATTTGTAAGCTATCTGCAATTCATAACCGCATTTACTTATGAACTAGTTTAAACAATGAAAAACGGCTGTTTCGCAAATAGAAAAGTCTGGAGAATTTAAAGCAATTGACAATAAATCGTGAAGATTCATTTTAAGTGATTTAAGTTGCGGAGTGACTTTTCTTTTTAATTTTATTTGCTGTCCAAATGATTTTACATAATATATCTAAAATCATTTGACCATAGTAGGCGATATGTGTTCTAGATATTTTCGGTACTAACCCGTTAATTTTGTGTCATAGTAGATTTGAGTGTTCGACTCATTATGTTAAGCTCTAGACAAAAATCAAATGTAGTCAGATTGTGTTCTAGACAGTCCAAGACCAACCCTTTAAAGCCTTTTTTTTCGAACATATTGAAACAATACTTTATTCAGTTAATTAAGCATTGATATATTTGAAGTTATTACCCAGTTTTTTTAATTAAAAGCCAAATAATTTCTCTCTCTCTCTCTCTCTCTCTCTCTCTAAGTTTTCTTCTCTAAGCTCAAGCTTATACAGGATTTTTTACCTACCAGTAGCGATAGGTTCATTTGATTTTAAGCGAAAAGGATGAGCCTTTTATCTAAAATTATATTTTTCGACCATCACAGATTATAGAAAGCAGGATTTTATTATGTTTGTTTAATTAATTATGTTATGTCCACAGTAATAGTGATTTTTAATATTATATGCGTAAAGTAGGTACTTAATTTAAACAAAACGGAGAACATTATAAATTAAATTCAAAACAAAAATGTAATCTTTCATTAAAGATAAATTCAAAGCAGTTGCAAGTCTTCAAAAAGCTCTTCAATAAGTAAAATCTGTATTTGATGCGCCCTCGATTATTTAATATCTTTTTAAAACAACCAATCTTACTTTTTTAACTTAATCCCCTTACTTTTTTAAAGATAAATAGAACCTAAAGCTTTCCGTGTCCAGATATAAAAGATATTTGTTTCTAATAAGTTTTCTTTGCTTTTATATGTTATTTTTAAAATTATAACAATTTAAATTAATATCATTGTGGTAGCCAAAAAAAAAATACCAACAGTACTAAATTTTAAATACATTCATTCACATAGAACCAGTCATGAATTACATCAAAAATGGTCATTCTATAACTTCTTTCGCTGTCATAAAAGACGTCATAAATCAAATTGTACGTTATAAAATGTCATAAATTGTAACATAAACGGGACGGTTAGCTGAAAATAAACACAGACCGTTATTATTTTAGTGTCGATGTATTTACGGCTGATATTTGAACTGACGTTTCCACTTGTTAACTCGTTTGACGTAAATGCTTCATTGCCACCGATCGTTATACTGCTTCCTGCATCTTTTTTTGAGTTAACAGAAACTTTCGATGTAAAATAATGTTTTGTTTCAGTGAGTATGTAACTGAAGACAAAGCCCAGTTCTCTATACCCTCGTTATCGCTAATCTTTATTACCCTACTGAGATCGGCAACGAAATTACATGTTACGAACAACCGTAACATCGTACCTTTGCACTATTTGTTTATATAGATTATGACATATCAGAGTTATAGATAATAATATTATATCAGTATTATAAGCGAACCATTCAAGTGGACTCTCAGATACAGTACCTTTACATAAAAGAGAGAAGTATTTTTGGTGGCGTCATGATCCCTTCCAGGGAATGGGAATATCTTTCTCTCCCTACTTTCCAGAGTCCAAGATGTGTTTCCGTCGAATTAATATGTTATTTTGTTTCTGATTACTGCGTTGTCCTATTGACTACCTTTTATTTTGTAAAGACGATACCTACACTGATGTGACTTTCCACAAAATTGAAGCGTAAAAGTCATTCCGACCTCACCACAATTACCTACTTATACAAAATGTTGCAGACCAAAATAACATGACCCATCAACCTGTGATGTGACGTATTTTTTTCTTTTTACATCACAGTTACGGCGGTTCGTAAAAGCTGGTCACATTACATGTAATTGACTAATCGCGTGATCAAACAAATAAGGCAGCAACGATTTCGAGCCACAAAATGATTATTTGTTTTGAACATTAACTTGTAAAGAGTGGGCTCAATTCCGGTTATGATTTATGTATCTCAGTTTAAGAGGCTTTTTTTCAATTATTCTGTTGAAATTTACTATTAATGAAAATATTTTTGAAGTCATAATTTCCTTTGGCACGTTAGGCTAAAACATCGGAGTATAACGAAAGTTGAATGCGTTGATGTCAACAGAAAATAACTCTGACATATACATGAGATTCAAGAAAATTCTATTTCTTTTTAAGTAATCATTAATTCATATCATTCATTACACGTGGACGTACAAAAAAATGTTTGTATTTCCAGTCATTTACACTGTTCGGACTTCGCTCGGACACAGAGCAGACTTACGACAAAAAAGAATACTTTGACCTTCTACTTAACAAAGAATATGAATCCAACCTGCAGTCCACCACAAGCACAATAGTAAATTACAGTAAATCACACATTATTACCGTCTAAGTGGGCGGTCAAATTGTGACAAACATCAATTACACAGGCACATTAACGAATACACGTCAAAATACACAAACATTCACTGCTACACGATTTTTTATCTTATTACCATCGTCGTAAAGTACGAGAACTAAGCGAGAAAGCCTACAATAGCATATTGTTAAACACAAAAGGACAAACTGACAGATTTTATGTTAAGGAGTGACAGTTATGCGAACAAGGAGTGACTTACGACTTCCTCGGTTCTTGTATAATTGATTTTCTCTTATGTAACTAATACTATACTGCTTTGACAGTTAAAATTAGATTTGATTAAGTCATGTAGTTTATTAAACATAATGACAAAATAAGCTGCATTCTTTTATCATTAAATTGGACACCTGAGATCAACAGCTTTCAAGTAAATTGTTAATTAAGTTTTAGGCTTTGGTTTTTGTAGCTGTAGACGGTGTCGTTTGTACTAAAATTTATGTTGATATTCCCTTATTTGATATTTCCCCTAAACTACCAAACGGATTTTGTGTTTACTAACACGGTTTTAGCTAATGGAAAGAACGTTATATTTGGAAGGTTTGTGTAAATAATTTGCAGAAAGTAAGTGCATCCGAGTGGGCGGATCGATAAAAAATAAAGTCGCTCTCTACCTCTGTCTTTTTATGTATGCGGAATGTGTATATAATTTTCAAAATAAAATTTCACAAACCATCCTCGTTTATCATTTTTTTTCATAATAGTTTTATAGAAGAAGTTAATAGAGAAACAGTCCAGACAGTGACTTAAATTTATAATGTAAATAATATAAAATACAAGTGCAGTTAATTCTTCTCCGTTATATAAGTTTTTTATGCCCAAAATGCATGTCCAATTAAAGTTGACCCGTCACCTTTGTTTTACAAACGAATGAATTCGCGGAAGGAACAAGTGTCTTGCAAAAGTGAAAAGCGACTCAACAATGAGCGGCAGTGACAGGTGTAAGAGATAATCTCTGTCAGTTAAATGTGCAGTAGATAACTATCTGACGATTAACCGGTCCGTGTCCAAGTGAGATAGTGTTCGTATTTAGATCGAGACCGGGATGTTTCGCGGTTGCGTAATGTAAACACCAAATCGTGGGCAACAGCTTATTAATTTAATCACTATATTGTTTTTAAGATATTCTACTCAAAATAAATGAAATATCAAAACAGGATTAGCCTAAGTAATATTTTAAATGCTAAAATGAGATTGTATGTTTATTACGCCTTAACTACTTGTCAGATATACAGGAATAGATCTTTTATCCACAAAAAAGTACAATTCCCGAATATTACCTAAAATATTTAAAAAAATGGCGGTAATATGCTGCCAAACACATGCTGCAAGTACGCTGCCGAGTGTAATCGGTGGCAATATCGGGGGCACTAATGGGGTGTTCCCTAGATCGCTCCCTTGATTACAGGCGGTCTAGTGACCGATCCAGGGGTCCTACCCACCACTGTCCAGATATTGTCAACGATTTTAGGAGTTGATATGGAAATGAGCTTTGGCATCTCTTACTCACTCATTTAAGCACATCAGCACACATGCTGTTATTTTACGCTGGACTTCTGTAAGAGATCCCTACTAAGTATTTGATCTTCAATTAACATTAACTTGATATATGATTTTTTACATAAATTATGTTGGCCGTGGGTTAACCCTTTGTTTTATGTCCAATGAGTATAAATCGAGTCATGATGCAATCTGGCCTCATTGAGGTGGACACTCTTGAGTGAACACCGTGACCTTTCCGACCCAATTCATCATTTGCTTTTCATCGCCATTTGTTGCATTCATGCAAGTCATTCAGATGACTTCAGTTTCTTTACATTTAATTTCGCCACCAAATGTACTTTGTAACCGCACTAATGATCATTATTTTTATTTTAATATATTTACAGTCGAATTGTAAGTGTTGTACAAATTCGTCTTAATCATTAACACTAATATAAAGAGAATTTTTTTGTATGTTTGTTTGTAATGGACAAATTCTTTCTATATTATCAGCGAATAACTAAGGCTGTATTTAATTTATAAAGAGTGGTAATTCAGGCAATAAATTCTAATTGTTAAAGGAGACATTTTAATTATGATGTGTAAGCTAATGCCTGTTTGAACTGTAGCAAGTTAGTTTGCAATAGTTTTGCTTACGAAGCCAAATTTATCCGAACCTGTCCTGTTTTCTAACTTACACGCTTACACCTTTGTTAAGTTATGTAAGTTATTTATCCTCGCAGCCGTTGTAAATGTTGGTTACGTTTGCCAAATTGCTCTAAATTTTGTTGGCGTGTGCCAACTTGACTATCTGTCACGAGTTAACTTAAAATGCGCACGTTAGATATGATATATGAGGACACCATACATATTTAAGGAACTACACTTCGAAAACGGTGTACTTACTGGTACTAAATAAAGATAGTTTTTTACCACAATTAACCCATTTTAAATAGTCTGCTTTGAGTAAATAATATTGATTTGCTTTTATTTTTGTAATCCAGAAAAATATTTTTTAGAAATGTGTTTTTTAAAATCTTATTGCCTAGTAACAGAGGCTAAATTTTATAAAATTATACGCGGGTGAAGTCGCGTGCAACAGATAGTGTTATAGTATTAAATAAAGTGACAAAGGAAAGATAATAAAATGTGCGCAAACGACTATTTAAAAAAACAATTTCCTGTTTTTTAGAAAAAAAATATTAAATAGTTACCACATTTAATATTAATATTTTTATATGTGCCACTTACAATAGTTTTATTTGAAATTAAAACAAATATTTGTAATCGCATCTTCCGAGAGCTTTCGCTAGCATCGTTTAAAATAATTTGATTAAATAAGCATTAATTATTCCGAACATTAAAAATTTAAAACGTCATATAAACACGACTTGATAATAATTATATTTGTGGTAGTTTGAATTTTAATTTAAAAAAAAAAGTGACACGTCAATCTTGTCATCAAGATGATTCTGAGATCTGGTGTCAATGACATGATTACATATTCTTATCTCTTAGCGATATCATTATCATTTGACTAACAGTAACTGTGCAATGCCTTGAGATAGTGTAATTACATCTTCGTCTTTTACTACGTACATGACAGCCTATAGTTTCCGCTGTCGCTGCCAAATATAATAGTCAACATACTCTCAGTGACATAGTTCACTAAAGAGAGTTGAGCGTGTGCCAACTAGACCCCATTAACGGATAACTCAGATAAACAAAAGCCATAAATATAGAGCTATCGCTCTTTTTAGGAATGTTATTAGTAGGGTTATGTCACGATCGCCATTTTGCTCTTAATATTGGTATTCCTTATTAGTGAAAAAATGTTTAAACACCAACTAAAAAATGTTATTTTGCTTTGAACATTAAATGGGCATAAGATATATTGGTCCATGAGCCAGCAACAGATTTTCATGACCAATTTCTTCCCAGTCGATAACTTGTAAAATGACTGAGAGAGTTGTATCATGAAGCGTTGTGAACGTCAGCTGCGGCTCCGATGGTGAGTTCAGCAGTAGAGTGGTAGCCCACGCACATAATAAAAAAAAAATTAATCATTTATTTCCGATTAAAAATTCATCAAATTATAGTTAGCCTAATATTTTGAAGAAACAAAATTGTCAGCTATTTATAAAATGGTGGATATTGCGTCTGCAGGTCACACGAATATACGTGTTCAGTGATTACCTCCCAATAGAAAATTTATCAGATGATAGTTTATGTATTACTGTTAATAAATAAAAAAGTCAGCTGGCTATTATCTTGGTGGAATGCTTGTCAGCTGATGCTCTGAAAGTGTAACGGGCTACCACTGCTCAACCCACCATCGGAGCCGCAGCTGACGTTCACAACGCATCATGATACAACTCTCTCAGGCATTTTACAAATTATGGACTGAGAGGAAATCATTGACGAAATTAGTGCCTGGCTTACGGACCATATATTTTTCAATAAAAACTAGTATAGGTATTTGAACTATCTAATGCCACGAAGTGAAAAATGACAGAAATTATACTATATAAATATTTGAAATTCAAAATTGATTATTTATTTAAAAAAAATGCCAACAATAACAAGTCTTGGACACAGATGTTAAGTAGTAATCTTTGTAGTAAAGATTCCCTAATTAATAATTTTTTGATTATAGTTCTTTTTACATACATGGTTGGTTGAGTAGTTAAGGCGTGTAAAGGTAACAGACTTCACATTTATAATATTAGTATGGACTAATGTAACGCAGAAAATGTCGCTTCATTTAAAAATACTATTACAATAATGAACAATCTCTTTCATATTATGAAAAATTCTTGTCCAAGGCATTGCTATACAAATTACTTGCTAGATTTTGCTAGCAACATATTTTTCACTTTCAATAAGTAATTAATACTAATAATAAATCTGTATTGTAGGTATTCTATGTACGTATGTTCATCCACAACTCTGAAATGAATGAACTGATTTTCATAAAACTTTGGTATATAAACATTTAGACGTACATCAGGACACAGCATTTTCAACGCGGACGAAGTCGCCGACGCCAGCTAGTACAACATATCATATAACTATTGCCTACCACAACTGTAGAATGTGTATAATATTTGTAAACATTCTGTTACTAAACAAGAAAATACAAGAAATAACATTTGTCGACAAAAAGGTCACGCAAGAGAATGCGCTGTGGAAGCAACCCCTTTGTAAACTGCACCCCTCCCCTGCATGTCACTGAAGTAAGGAGATCAAAACAAGCATTGGAAGTTGGAAGTTGCACTTTTTGTACTTTGCGGCTGCACGCTTCAGCGGTTAGCTTTTCTTTTTTTTGTTCTACTGAAGGCTTGGATGGAAGCCAGAAAAATCTTAGAGCAAGCTTTTGCAAGAAACGTTTGAATTTATCATTTTCCTGTATGGAATAGCTCAATAAATAATAATTAATTATCTTGCGGTGTCAAATTAAAATTACTTTATGGGAGCGACTTTTAATCTTTAAGTTAAAAGTTAATCTTTTTTTATGCTTTCACATGTTAATCTTTTTATATTTTATAATCTATTAGTTACAGTATAATCTTTTGGCCATTTTTAATCCTCTCCAAATTTTCAATTTTCAATATTTGCCAATAAATCAATACTCTTTCACACACATTCTCGTTTCACGTAATAAGTCCAAATTCACAAACCAAATTAGATCTTATAGCAATCTCTAAACATAGTTCCGGTACGGAATTATATTTTGATGAAGGCATAGATCCACTAGTGGGCGTTTAGGAGCTCCAACGAATTGAAATATAAATCTATGTTCATTACGGTTTTGTTGTCTATTTGATGCGAGATAATGTTGTTTTATTACTTAATCTTAACTTTTAAACCGCTGATGTGTTGTTTATAGTTGTTCAGGAGATTTATTTTATTGCCAGATGTAAAAAGTGTGACATAACAACATTCCAACTATATGTAAAGTTTCACAATAACGAGACGAACTTAAAGTCGCTTTGTTGTAACTTTCATCCTTGGGATGCTGTGATTCGATAACATAATATTTTTCCAACCAAAGAAGCCTTCCTTGCCTAGCCATTTATCAAGTATGCATTACCTCCACTTCGCTATAAATGCTCTTCCCTACGTTATTATCCATTTTCAGATAATGCTAAGAGATTCTTTTGTGTTTCATTCATATAAGATTTCTTCGTAGTTACGAGTTCTCGAATGGAGTCCACGAGTTGGAAGACGCAACATAGGATGTCCAGCAACCATCAGATGAACTCATATATAGAAACTCTATTATATAGAACTTTTTCGTACACCGCCTGAACTGAGTCTGGAAGACAGCTCCATCAACCAGGCTAATTGTGGGAAGCATTGGAAGGCGCATTTCAATCTATTTTTAAAGGCTTTGAGGGTGCACAAAGACCAAGATAATATAAGCATATAAGCTGGTTTGCTCATAAACTAAATCAGGCCAGAGGGTTCCAATGTGTACTTTTGCCTTTCAAAGGGACCCAAAAAAAGATAACATATCGGTTTTGTAAACAAACTAAATTATTCGGGGGCAAAAACTATCTGTTTTTGATAGCCCTTTAAGTCGTCGATTCAATCAATCATAACGTAGTTTTTTTTTTAGGTTGGTGGCATCAAGCCGACGACGGTTACTTGATGGCAGGCTACCGCATTGAGTGGGCCTCGTCTGGCAGGGGAAGCAGGTAGCATGTTAACTTAACGTTCCCTAACCCCGCCCATACACGACGCGAGGAAACACCGCGAGTTTTCAGTGTTTAGAAGTCCCACATACCCAACCGATCGCCCCATGGTCGGTGGGGATCTGGTTCGCAAGTTTTCCCACCCAAAAAAAAAGGAACTACCATTGCCTTTTTTTTAATTGTGTATTAAAAAATGCTGTTCACAAACAAAAAGCCTGTCCCGCACAATTATCCTAAACCACTTGCCGTATCACACAATGCTGAACTAACAAACTGTACGATAATAGGGGTGCGCCTACGCACGCCAACCTATGATTTGTGGCCGAGACGATACTGCATTAACATACATTTACAAACTGCTCAACCGACGATAGCTCAAGGATGTTACATTTATTAATAATATGTATTATCCTATTTAGGAAACGGTCATCGTCCCCTTAACCAATAAAATGCCTTAAGTATTTTGAAAACTTAATTTATTTTCCAATAAGATATTTTTATGACTAGGAGCTACTCGCTGTGTTTACACCGCATGTCTTGTAGAAGAATACAACTAATTGTGGAAGAATTTACTAGAAGTCCAAGCAAAATTTCTGTGGTAACTCTATATTACAAATTAATCTTGACAAACAAAAAAAGTAATAAGGCCAAAGAGGCTAAGACAAAGAGGCTCAAGCTTGACTTAACGATCTAATATACATATAAATTTAGTGTTGGAAACTATAATTTGTAAAAAAATGACATATTAAATGTCTGAGATTATATGACTTTTTCAAAGTGAACCAGTTAAAAGTTGCACTAAATGTTTTTGAAAACAGTAAATCTCATTTAATTTGCATTCAATAATAATGTAAGCAATTAGTTGATTAGAAATTCTTTTAAACTAGCGACCCGTTTCTGCCTTCGCTTGGAATGCAATTTTTCTATATGCAAACCTTCCCAGTTTATTCCTCTTTCCATTAGTGAAAACCGAATTAAAATCGGTGAAGAACTTTTCTAGTTTTTAAGCGAACACAAATAAACTTATTATCTTTATAAATAAAACAATGGAATAGAAACAAAACATCTGGTCAAAAAAGGTGAACCAGTAAACGAGAAAATATATATATCCATTTCCACTAAAAATGACTGATACAGAAAATTGCAGCATATCGTTAATACGTATTATTTATAACTGTCATAACTATCACTTAATTAATTTTAACGACAAAACTATAAAATCGAACGGGGATAATTACTGTAACATTTTATGTTATTTACACCCGTCGTAAATTTATACCATAACAACCACTTTTACTCAACGGTTAAATTAAATTTCCCGTGTCTATGCACTGTAAAAAATTTCCACATCAACTTTAATAAAGGACCAAAGAAATCTCTTAAATAATTCCGCACTTTAAAACTCATTAGAGAACAATGAACAAAGCGAAGTCGTTGCTAAGTTAAAAGCAAACTGGAACTACTAAAATAATTTACTACTGTTTGAACACAAAACAATACAAAGCGACTAAAATAAATCGCCAACATAAACAAAGCCATAAAGTGGACGTACCTTTGCATTCGTTCGCGTCTTTGGAAGTTGCTCGTCCCCAGGGTCTGTCGAAGTGGAAAGGCTTGCATCTCTCGCAGTCTCTGCCTGCCGTGTTATGTCTGCAGTCACAGGCGAGTTGTTGGATACCGCCTGTGCCAGATGTATCACCGTCCTTCATTGGTATGCAACGTGACGCATGACCGTTGCATTTGCAACGACCCCCAACCGCGAAATCTGCCACAGCGTAGTGCTGAGTTCCACCCGCGGCCTGCTTCTTAGCATCGACCTCTTCGCCCTCGACAACCATGTGCAAACGATTGAAAACAACCCTAACATCTGTCGCCGTAACCCAATCCTGTAGTACAGGCGAAACATCAAAATTCGCGGAACTAGGACGACCCTCCAAAGTGCTAAATGCCAGTCTGGACCCGCCAATGTTTTCTCCAGCCAATCTATGAGAGTCCGAACACCTGGCTTCCTGTTCGTTCGCCGCTGTAACGGTGGCTTTGTTAGGCCTTCCGTAAACTCGCCTACACTGGCTGGAGTAAAACTGAAAAGGTTGCCAGGTCAATCCATAATCCGCGCTCTTGTAAATGGCCACGGAATCCGGTCGCGCCGCTTTAGGACAAAACTGTAGACTTACGTACGTGAGCTCGTATTTTTTTCCGAGAGATAATGTCAGAGATACGTTATCGGGTGGCGAGTCGTAGTTGGCGGGTTGAAGAGCGCCGGATCTCCAGCAAGTTACGTCGTGAGGGTTGTTCAAATCGGTCAAAAAAGTGGGTGGATGCCGTCTATCGGATCTGGCTGCATCGCAAACTCGACATGCGTTCTCTGGATTCTGGTCTCCTGGGGGATCGCAAAGTCGTTCGGGGCCGCGTCTACCGCAGACGGAAGAAGCGAGGACTGGGTTCCCGAAGGCTGCGTTGACGAAATCGGGGATGCAGCGTCTAGAGCGCCCTTCCTCGTAGCAAGGGTCGGGCGGGGAGGCCGCTAGGGCTAGAGCCGCGGTGGCTAGGAGGGCCACTACGCGGGCGGGCATAGTCACACACAATCACACTTCACTCGCGTAAAGTTTAGGTCGGAAGGCAGAACACAACACGTGCTTCGACGACCGTAGTCGCCGGTATACTGGCGGCCGGCGGTCGGCGGGGCGCGGAGCTTTTAGGGCGAGAGAAGAGCTTTTGTGATCGCACGTATTGTGCGACTGCGTTTCTAGTGAAAGTTCCCATTATTTTATTTTGTTTTTCTTCGCCTGCGTGAAATTGAGATTGGGTAATTATCGGTCTTAAATTAAAAACTTATAGTGTATTAATGTTTTGATTGCATTGCTTTCTAGTTCAACTTGACGAACGCGATAACATCTCGCCGTTATTTCATTGTGAAACCTTTTGTAAATATTTCTAATCTAACTGTAAATTTTAATATGAATAGTTTGATAAGAATTCATATTGTATAAGCAATATTTTTCTCTATTTTATTACTACTAATTTTATTATTTAAATATTTAGAATAGAATTTCAGCCTGTACAGTGTAGGCTTAAATAATAATATTGAACATAAATTAACAGGCAGACAGTATTTTGTTTTATAAAAGCCTAGTCTAAGTAGTGATGAATTGTGCCCCATTATGAACAATCCGTATCGCCAGACGGTTGCTTTTATTTGGAACGATTCAAAGAATGCGAAGTACTCCACGCATCCATCACGTACCTGAGACTAATTCATATTTACTGCCACTGTAACCCCTTCAGTCTCGGCGAGTCGAGACTGGGAAGCCTCAATCGACTCCTTGCACACAAATACACTTTGTGAACATCAGGCAATTAATTTTCTAATGATGACGAGATTTTACTGCAATGATTTTGATGGATATTTTTACAATCCTCTACCTGTAAATTTTTTAAAGGATTATTTTTTTCTGTATCATTATCATATTTATTTATTTATTTTATTTATTTGAAAAGTCTTATCAACTTAAGACATACTTATCACAATATACAACACTCACAGAAAGAAACATCCCAGGGATGAATTTAAATTATTTGAGATGAATTAACTAGGTATATTAAATTACATATAATCAACTAACTTCGTCTGCGTTCTGGATGAAAAGCACCCTATGTCCTTTCTGGTGTCCCAGACAACGTGTATGCAAAATTTCACGGTGATCGGTTCAGTAGTATTTGCGTGAAAGCGAGACAGACAGACAGACAGAGTTACTTTCTCATTTATAATATTATATATAGTATGGAAGTATGGATGTCCCGCATATAATAGTTACCATTAATTTAGAGTGAGATAAGCATAGTTTTAATCTTGATTTTTAATTAGCGTAGCTTTTAACCGGCTTTTGTGTCCGCTTCCCCTCTTTTCTTTTCATAATCCGCTTCTTCCAATTACATGCCAAATGCAAACAGGTAGCGGACATGAAAACATTTCGCTTTCATTCAAAATAGCATGAGCAAAATAGCTTTCATTCATTTTTGTGTGTCAAATTCATAATTATTATTTCATTTTATTTCATTACAGCTGGTGCCCGCGACTTCGTACGCGATGATAAATTAAAAATATAAAAGCAATTACAACGCTTGATGACTTGTTGCTATAACACATTGGCAAGGCGTTAGTTACAGTTTTATTTTTTAGATAATCCCTAGGGAACATTACATTTTTCTTGGATGAAAAGTATCCTATGTCCTTTCTGGTGTCCCAGACAAAGGGTATGCAAAATTTCATGGTGATCGGTTCAGTAGTTTTGGCGTGAAAGCGAGACAGACAGACAGAGTTACTTTCGCATTTATAATATTAGGAAGGATTGTTAACAAAAAAACAACGGAACGGTAGTAATTCTAGATCTATGAAAAAAAATCTAATTTAGAATTCATTGTTGTGTGTCAAATTCATAATTATTTCATTTTATTTCTTTATTGTTAACAAAAAAAACTGTATTAATTTAGATAAAAAAATTAAAAAAAAAGCAAAATAAAATAAATTACAGGTTATATTTTAAAATTCGCATTTTTCATATAAGTTTCTGGAATACGTACCTAATTGAGAATTTGTAGAATCGCTTTATTGAAAAAAAATTTCTGTAAAAACATGAATTTTTGTTAATTAAAATATAGAATTATTATTCGATGATTACGCACTAGATTAATTTTCTAGGTCTTTTGTAAATAAACCCTTTAATAAAGATGATGTTCAAAAGGTCCGCATCGAAAAATAATATTGAAGCTAATAGCAAGAAAAAGTGGAATATCCTGTGTCTTGTACGTCTAAATGTTTATGTACCAAGTTTCATGAAAATCGCTTAATTCGTTTGGTAATTTTAAAAACAATTTAAATTAAAATCGATTTGTCAATTTTTTATTGATATATTTAAATAGATGCACGCTTGAGAAAGTTTCTCTTTCAGGAAAAATTCACATAGACTTAAGTATATTTGTTACATAAAAATTCTCTGTTCAACAAATTCCATCCGATAATGAGTTTTCCGCAACGATTAATACGAAACAATTAACCGAACCTTTGTTATCCTTATCCCGCTTTATTTACCACAGAAATTGAATAAATGTTTTTAAATGTTTTATCATAATTTCTGCATGTCAAAACAACATGTGCCACACAGACTAAATTCAGCAAAACGCCTTCGGCTAAGTACAGTGCTGCACAGAAGCGGTTAAAAAATTTAATTTTTTGAATATAAATTAAATATACATTTAATTAAATTAAGTAGAAATAGACATTAATTAATATTCTCTAAATAAAAATGGACATAAAACTATCATTTTTGAAAATTATCGCTGATAAGTTTGACAGTCTTTTGATATTTTTCCCTAACTGGTCAAAGATTTTGACGAGCTCTTTGGTCACGTCACGTTACGACCTTTGCGTCTACGCTCTCTTTCAGGAAGCCCGGGTTTGATTCCCGGCAGGGCCATCTTTGGAATTGAACTTTCCGTAATTGGTTCTGGATCTAACAAGTAGTGGAAGGCACTCTGCGTTTCGCAGTTATTTCGGCAGCCCGTCTTATTTATTTATTTATTTAATAGAGTATACAGCCTCATCATAATAGAGTATACATACTATGGTTAAGCAAGGACTAACCTCAGACCGAACACATTTTTTACCAAAATAACCGCAACCTAATATACTATGAATTAAGGTGCAATATTGCGCAAAAAATTTTTGTAGTTCTTCGGAGATAACCGAACAGATTTAAAATTTGAAGGTTTTTCTTAAATATTTTGTAAAATATGAAAAAATAAATAAAAGTAGCCGATTCAAACTTTAGTGTAAAACGTAATTTTAATTAATATGCCTAAAAACAAAGTAGTTGTCACTGAAAATTTTTAGTACTGTTAACAGTAAGTTTTTTTTAGCAGTATTTTACTAATTTTTTTTCTCAGAAAATTGATTTTTTTTTATAAATCTGCCCGATTCAAACTTTTTTCCATATAGTCTATTATGCACTGTATTTTTATCTAACTTGTGATTTTACTCTAAGAAGTCAAACTGGGCGACGAAAATAACGCTTTTCAGCTAAGTCCTCGCCTTAAAAGAGTAATAAGGCCTGGCAATTGATAGCAATATTGTCAGTGAGTGTACAAGGTACCAGGGTGTACGGAAGATGTAATTACACCCTTATCTCCGCCCGACACCGGTTCGTAATTAGTCACTTCCGGTATGTCTTACAACATATAGGTAAGTATATGTTATTGTATGGACATTTATGCTCCAGAAGCGAGCTTTTCGTACTACATAATATCTCTAAAGTGGATACAGAGAATGCTCAGAAATAAGTTTAAATAAATCCAAAAGATAATATATGTTTACTAATTTTATAAGCTAGAAACGAGGAGAGTTTTTGCATTGTGAAGATAGTGATATTGTGAAAAAAAAATAATAGAAATATACTTTGTTACACTATAGTATAAGTAGGCCTTAGTGCATAATTTTCTATTGATTAATTATTTCAATTGTATTGTAGATAGTTGCTGTGCATAGTTTGGTAACTTAATGTAAGTAAGTTATGGTTTAATTAGATACCTCCTATTCTACTTATTTTATGTTGGTTTCTGTTCTGCAAATTATATACACATACATTCATCGTACATCTTTCTTTGAAATAGTAAAAATCGTATGAAAATCCGTTGAGTGATTTTGAAGAAGTTAGCGGAGAACTCCTCTGTCTGTTTCTCCGCTATATAATACTAGCTGCTGCCCGCGAGTTCGCCCGCTTAACTTTGTAAATTGAAGACGTGAGTGGGTGAAGGTGATATGTCGCATTATTCCAATTTCGAATAAATCGAGGTCAAAGTTTTACACTGAATTTTTGAAATAAGTCGCCACTGAACTGTTTTTTGTACTAAATTATGATGATAAGTTGAGTAAACAACCTAAAATATTAATGGTATGATAGCCAGAAAACACTTGTATTAATTTAATTAAATAAAGTGAACATTGCTCTCTTGTCCATTAACAAATGTAAACTTTTCTGCACTCTTTGCTTTTTAAAATTAACTGTACATAACACCTTTTTCAACTTTTTATATTCCAAAAATGTCTTAAGCCCAAAAATGCGACATTACGCCTTCATCCACTCACGTCTTGAATTATATACTTAAAACCTTCCTCGAGAACCACTCTATCCATTGGTGAAAACAGCATGAAAATCGGTACAGTAGTTTATGAGTTTATCGCAAACAGACACACAGACATACGCGACGGAAGACTTTGTTTTATAATATGTAAGGATTGGAAATTCCAAGACTCAGAAAACAGATATATATATAATTAAATATAGATATAGATATTGCTAGTATGTCCGTAGTGTGCTACTAATATGACATGTTATGACTTCTCTCAAACCCATTCCGCGTTCCACGCCTTTTTCATACTCGTCTCTCCGATCAGTATGAAGAGCACGTGTTCAGTTCGATGTAAAAACCATTAAATAAACTCAAGTCAACGTTAGATAAATTCTTTCTCATTACAAATCAATGCATATTAAATTCTGTGAAACGTTTTTGTTTTATAGGTACTACACTTTTGCACGAGGCTTCGAGGAAAGTGAGATGGCTTTAATGATAGCATATCTGCTTCTTAAGAATCCAAGCTATACCAATACCAATAGACGGTTACCTTCTTCTTGGCCGAACCACCCGGAATAAAAGTTATACTTAAATGAGAAAGTTTGTAGCAATGGCCAAGGTCATGTCACGCAACAACATACTGAACTCTTTCACGCAACAATATACTGAACGAATCTTCAATACCTACTAATAATAAATCTGTAGGGGTCGGTCATCAAGTAATTTACTTTGTTTTCAGAAATATCGTGTATATAGGCTCTATACGTGATACTGAAACTAAATTGACGATTTTTAGATTTTTTTTTTCTGTATGTATGTATGTTCCTCCATCACTCTTAAACGAATTAACTGATTTTCATGAAACTTGGTATAGGTCGTGCTGCGAATAAAGACTTCTCGGCAAATGTGCGCAGAATCCTATTTTTAGGTCTTTGAGGGGGCAGAGGAAAGTGAGGGGGCGGTACGCGTCGTTGTGCCGACACGTTATTGGTAGACTCAGTCGCTCTTCCCCTCCCGCACTTCGTTCGCGCATCTCGAGTCCCGCCTTCAAAACCTTAATATAATAATTCACCTATAGATAAACATTTATAAGTACGGGACACGTGATAGGCTACTTTTTATCTTTTTTAACGCGGACGAAGTCGCGGGCAACAGCTAGTTTTTAATAAAAATTTACAATAATATGGTTTATAATGTTAGAGGAACGCATAGGCCATAACGCACACGAAGGCCGATAAATTTGAAATTTTGTGAGAATCTGAGACTCTTTCGCGCAAAATCACGGTGAACTGAACTTTATTTACAGTGATATATAATATTATTAGGCTATAATTTTAGAAGATATGCGAACCAAGTCACGGAATAAGATTAAATAAAGCTAAACTGAACAGGGCTTAATACAAACAGAATGCAATGTAAAATGTCAAGTGACATCCATATTATTACCAAGTGCTTAGCGGTCGCAAAAAAAATATACTAATGCGAATATAAGTCAAGTGCAAGTACTGTGTGTATTATATCGAGGCGTAGTCTGTACGAGTCTCGGCGTTGATAAGTAATTGTTGACTAAAAGTGGGCAAAGACAAACGTTTTTGCGACACCGACGCGCCGCGAGCCGCTACCAGCGCGAGCGCTTCTAGCCATAAATGCATCATGTTGCACAGAGTACTTAATCAACACAGAAGAGACAATATTTTTTATATTTTATAAAAAAATAATATAAAGAGAGACGGTGAATATTGTATGTTTGATTATACTGGGTGGGTAATCTTCGGTACCACTGCACCTCTTTGAAAAAAAAAGCTTTCATTATTTGAAAGGTACGTTATATTATGTAGGTACAAGCTTTAGCCCGCGACTTCATCAGCGTTGAAAAATGCAAAAATATATATTAACACCGGCGAAAATAATATGACATCTTTATCGCTGTGACGAGAAAACCTTCTTGAATCTCTGCACACTATTTATGTTTCATTACTCTGTGCCATATCTCGCGGAGGACCATACAGAGGTAATGGCAGCGATTAGTGGCTATTCAAGTGTGTTTTTGTGGTGGACAATCTGTCAGTAAGATAACGTACTCTCTTGCTATCCACCGTACCGTATGGCGCAAGACTCGCAGACAAAAATATACCATATGGCGAAGAAAATAAAGCGTACTGTATTCTGATAGTGTTTTCTCTACAGTTGAGCTTAGACAGCGTCCGCATTCCCTTCCTAAAGAGTGACGAGTTATTATGTTATTCCGCTTGCTAAGTCAATTTAAAGGTTCTGGGTAAAAGTATTATATCTTCTGGACCTAGAAATTCCTAAAAAAATTTACTTCCCACCTATGTTATATAATTTAGTTTTCAATAAATTATCATTGCCTCCTATTGTTATTAAGTTATCAAATGCCTACTAAGTTAAAGAAGCATAATGAGAGAAAATATCAATAAGTGCTCACTGTAAACATAGGTGTAATATGAAATAGCGAGGACCGTCTGTCCGTCTGTCTCCACTTAGCTCGGTAATGAACACAAAGCGACTCTAACGAGGAGACACATACCTACGCGAACAACCATAGAACGTAACACAGCTCAATGGAGATGACAATTTGCTAGTCTTTTGTACTACACATAATAGGATGACAATTGCTCAATAGGGAAGACACTTATGTACAACTCATGTATATAAAATATACTCGGCTCCTGGGCTCAGGTCCCATGACCCCAGGAGTGACCCAAACACAAAATACAGTTATTTTTTGTCTAAACTATGAGACATTTAGTTTATCCAAATATCAGCTCATGTTAGTCTGATAGATGAATTCTAACAAACTGATCCTCCTGAACAGATACACCAATGATGGACATGTACATGACCATTATAGAAAGCACAACATTAAAGAGAGATAATCACAATTTTTCGCAGTAACACTTGATAACACTTGACAAAAAATTACAGATATATCGGATCAAAGAAGTATCTGGGAGATAGGATCAAGCTGTGCAGTTACGTTCTGTGTGCGAAGTGCTAAGTCAACCATGTTGCAAGTAACGACCAACGACCACTCGCTCGCTGACACTCAACGTGTGTATTTGCCTTCATTTGTTTTTCCCGTTTTCTTCCCTGAATTGGTAAATGGTTAATTAGGTTAGTGTCAGATTTCGTTATGAGTTATTCGCGTTCAGTTCTATAAAAGAATTTGGGTATGTAGTGGAATCAGAACCATCATCGGCTGATAAGCGTCCCCAGCTAGAAGTAGGTCACCACACACGGTCCTCCGTCTTCCGCATCCATCCATTCACTGCTCCAAGACTAATCTACCCAAGTCTACGCTGATTTTAAGGTATTTTAATTAGATTTCAATCCCTTTAAAGTGTGTACCATGACAGCAAAAAGATATTATGATGTATGGTATGATATAATTATGATGAGTATTTTATTCATAATAACTTGAGATGAGAGACAGGCTTGCCGTCCATTTGCCACACCGGAGTGTATACAAGATGAAAATGGGGATATCTATAAAAGCTGAAGAGTTTGTTTGTTTATTTGGTTGGTTGTACGTGCTAATCTCAGGAACTACTGGTTCGAATTGAAAAATTATTTTTGTGTTGAATAGTCCATTTATCGAGGAAGGCTAGGCTAGAGAGAACGCGTACGAAGTCACGGGCACCAGTTAGTATATAATATAGAAGTTAATAAACAAAGTAATACACGAGTTGCCTAATTTATTGCTACAGAAGCCAAGGTGTTCTGCCACTACTATTTTATTCATAGTAGTTTATTCATACTATTTGTAGTGATGCAAGAAGCAAGATACTTAATCATCGCTTTCTGCCTGTATGAAATCTAAAATTTAAATATAATCTATTAGTGTCAGAAAACCAGGAAATAAAATATCACTAGAGCGATGATATATGAATGCTTTCAGCTTGAAAGATTTCTATATATATCTTCTAAAGACACGCAGACAAAGTCGCTAGCGAGAACTAGTCATCTTGTAAAATGTAAGAAATGCAATGATCGCCGTATCCACGTGTGAAACGGTACAATCAAATGTTAGCACTCATCAAGTCATCACACACACATTTGGCAGGTCTACCAACATTGAATAATTGGCTATTAGGCCGATGTGTTCTTTCGTGTGAACACCGGCGTCGAGTCGTTGGCAACACTCCAATCAGGTGGACTACTGAAATACGTGCCCGTTCCAAGTTTGTAGATATTCAAAATTTTAATTTATTTCCCTACACTTTTACAGATCTTGATTCTTAAAAAAATATTTAAATTATATACTCATCGCTTGCTTGTAGCATGCACCACGGGCCCTAGCCAAGAGCAAACCAATGCAAACGATAGAAATAAAGCCCAGTGATTTTATTTTACAACAACCAATCACCGGGCTTTATTTCTATAGTTTCATAAATACGAAACCTCCCGTTTGCATTGGTTTGCTCTTGGCTAGGGCCCCAGTTACCTATTCGATATTGCTACCAGTAAATTTTTGGAAAGAAAGTATACAGTTCTTGATTACGGCCTTAAAATCAAGCAGTGACCTCCCAGTGAGAGGTCATTCTGCCTGCCGCTATCCGATATACAAATTCTAACCCTACAGGTCTAGTGTGACGTGCCTTGGAAGGTTAAAAACCTTTGCCCAAGATCAAAACCTAAAGATAAACAAATGGTTTAAAAGATAGAGAAACAGATAGAGACGGAAAGAACTACATTTTATAATATGTATAGCATGTATAGATATAATTTTTCCGTACCTCTATGCATGTCACAGGACTTGGATGTCTAAAAGACTCCAATATTGCTTATTTTAATTTAGATTTCAACTAAGTATTGGATCTAAAAAGTGGCCTGTGATCGGTATAAAAAACGTTTCCTGATCCACTAACTGCAGGCAAGCGACATTCGGGCTGCTGCTTCCGCAAAAATATTCAAAACAGGAAGGGTATTAACAGCTCCAATGAAAGATAACGTGTTGTTAAATTAAAGTACCACGTAATGAGTATGTTTATGTTTGTTTGCGTTGACGCAACAAAACGATCAGTGTCCATGTGCTGTGAAGAAACAGCTCTCGCTCTGCTCCGGCCAATGACTGACATGTCAACTGGCTATTATTAAACGCACACGCACTGTCCATCGTTACTAGAACTGGACCAAAATAGATGCAACACTTTTTATTGTCCACACAACTGTTGTTTCTGTTATGTTTCTATTGAAAATCTCATGTGCGTTTTTTTAATAAAATGTTAACTTGATGGATGAATGACGGTTTAAATGGAGGCTGCCATAAGTGCTGAAGACCTCATTTACCTAAATACAGGATAAGGAATTAGTATCGCATAGGAAATAGGCTCTGGTGTCTAGAAATAGGATTTCCATATGTCTCTCCTAGAACTCCAGACCTAAAAATAGTTTTATGTTTCATATAGAAATCAAAAATATAGCATACAGTAACAGTATATCAAAAATACAGAAACTTTCCAGTAATATAATTTAAACACCATCATAATAACACATAAGTATATAATTTATAAAGGTACGAATAAAAAAAAAAATTAATGATATAAAAAACTCATACAATAAGCAATTATGATTTACAAAATAACTAAAAGAATAAATTATACTTATGAATCAATGGTCCTGCATTGTATTATATAAGAAAATGTTTCTATCATAAACATTCAATTTTTATGGGTCGTAAAATTGCCCTGATCCCGCCAATCTCTCAAGTTCACCCTCCGTCGTCTGTTTGCTCACAAAACTACCTAACAATAACAAGAGAAGATCACCGATAGGTATTTGCGACACACTCTTCCGACGACGGCCCTACTATGTATAATCTTTGAGTTGACTCATTGACTCCCGACTCACGAGTCACAGTTCATGAGTCGAAAGACTCCTCGCAATTTACAAACACCATTATTTATGTCTCTAACGTAAAAAAGGAGGATGATATTAAAACACTCGTCTTATTTTATCTCAAAATAATGACTATTAAAAGAAATCACGAGACATACAAGTTTGAATATAGCTAAGATATTTTCTTGTGGTAAGGAACCTAAAAGCTTTCTTCATTCAGTCAAAACAACATCAAAATTTGTTACATATTTCAGAAGTAATTGATGATTAGGATTTTCATATTTTTCAGGAACAAAGTTATATCATCATATTATACAAAGTTATAATCATTACGAACCTTCATTGTATGGTTTGTATGGTTTGTATGGTTTTTTTAGATCCACACACCACGATTTATAACTCTGTAGGTTGTTTTTTACTTCCTTTCCTTCAATATTTAAAAATGCTACTACATACAGGATGTTCTACACATTCCTCAGACCAAGAGTTAGACAGACTTCGAGAATGTGACGCGAATTAAGATAAAATAATTAAGGAATTAACTAGAACACTGATTTTAAATAGTAGCTTATTAAAATCATAATTAAAAAATACAAAAAATAAAATAAAAATAAAATGATTCACTTCATGAGATACTCAATTACTCATTCGCTCTTTCTTGAACCTTCTATTTTTAAAAAGCTATTTCAAACAAATTCCTTCCGAATTTCAAGTGTTGTAAACTAAAAAGTTTTGGTATTATTACGTCTATTAAACGATTAATTGCTTGAATAGTCCTTTTATTTTTTTCTCAATGGAAAAGATGTCGTATGCCTAACGCTTTTGAGTTAAAATTCGTACGCTTCGTAGGCAAAGTTTTCTTTTCAAATTGGTGCAAGATCCCTGTGAAAAAGGTGGGATCAGTAAAAATGAGATAATAAAAACAGACCACCCTTTGTCTAGTAACTAAGAAAACAATGGTATCCCTATTTCCCTACCCTACTAATATAAATATTTATAAATGTGAAAGCAATTCTGTCTGTTCGGGTCACTAGTTTTCAATTAAAAGAACTAAGTTAGTAAACGTGATATTTTTAATATGTTTTAATGGATTTGTAAAGAAAATCCAAGCACAAAATTTAACACCTACAAACTTAATGAGACGGTGTCCGATCAATGACAGCGTAAGTATCATTCGCGAACCTTCAAAGGTACCGGCAAGGGCCGTGAAACCAAACCTCAAAGTATCCAGCCAATTCTATAACCTCTCTTATTAACGTAGTCACAGAACACATAATCATTTGACAGTTCATAAATCGTCCGCAACACAGTCCGTGGTACGTCAACACTCAACCATCAACTGTCAAATCAGTGATCAGTCGACACTTGAAATGCTTGACTCGATGACCCCATGACGATTTATATCCTCAGGAATCCCTCAACAATGTTATACGGTTAACATTTTATACGTGGGATGTCTCAATATTAATCCTACCTTTGAATAGAAATGCTTAGATTTGTTTGGTACGCTTTGACGCCTTTTTTTTTTTCAATAAAATGAGTGATCATCATATAATTTTCCATACACGTTATCAGGGATGCAGTTTCGCATTCGTAATACTAATTAAAAATATATAAATAGTTATTAAAGCTTTTACATAAATATGTATGTAGATAAATCAGTGACAAATAAATATTTGCCAATTATTATTAAAGCCATAATTTTATAGATAGTAAATAAATACTACTATTAATCAGGGTGCATATAGCTGTTAAGGCATTCTCTGATATAGTTAGGCCCGGCGCCCATTATCGGCATTGGCAAGGAAAAGCATCCTTCGGCATCCCTAAATGCAAGCGCACACTGTCGGAAACTATGCCTTGGCATACTGCAACGTCCTTAGAGATGCCACGTCTCTTCGCGTTCTCTTCAGGGTAAGATTACCCGAGTATTGCCTCGGCGTACCGAAGGATGCTGAAGCATCCCGAAGCATCATCAAGGCTGCCGACGCGGTATTTTGTCACTACGATCAATATTACTATTTGCCACCTAATCCTCAGTCGTGTCGATGACTATTGTGAGCGCCGACCCTTATTGTCGAAGTAGAAGTTCATCTATGTATTTAGGAAAGCGTTAAGAAACAAGTGAGTTAATGTTAGCAATAGAGTTAAGTATAGTTGTCCCGAGTGACACGGTAAATCGACAGGAAAGCGCAGATTAGTAGCGGCATGCGCACGCGTGTTCATTTCGTCTTTTTGTCACTGCAGGATTTGCGCGAGCCGTGTTTTATTAGTGCTAAATTTATTTTTAGCACTATGTAGTCTAAATAAACATTAATATTTATATCGAGAAGTGTCACGAGAAGACTTAGTTAAAACAAATCCGCTGCGAACAAAATGTGACATTGAACTCTTATTTGATTTATTTTTTTAACATTTTTTCATTCATAGATCTAGTATTAGATAGGTTTGTCGGACAAATGCAAGTTAAATCCTTTTTATATAGGAAAAGATAACATATACCTAAATGAAAAATAAAGCTCCTGAAACTCGTGAATGTTATTGAAATATTGAAAAAAAATTAAAACCTATAGCATTTAGTTAGTACAATTAAGATATTTATGATTAGTTACATTAAAATATTTAAAAAAAATGTAGTATTAAAAATAATAGTGTTCAATTTTTATCAATATTTATGTGAATGCCATATTATATCATTTTAGTTTTATAAACTACGGTTTTACAGCTGAAACATTTATAAACTTTAATGAAAATATAACATTTTTTTTCATTAATGTTTCATGGAAATTCGTTCTGCAGTTTTTACAGTTTTTACGTGCATATAAGAGTATCAAACACCAATTGAACTTTAGTTATGAAATATATTAAAAATAATTTTCCACAAACTAAAGAATTTGTGTTTACATTAACAGATAATTGAAACGTAAACAACACAATATAATTATCTCAAATTTAGTCGAGAAAACTACTCATAAAATACATAAACTCGTCTACTAACAAAATTATAAGACGTTATGTTTATTTATTGCATAATAAAAACGACGCGAAGTCTGTCCGTTTGTCTATGGATCGTGTTAGATAACTCTCTCGGGAGACTCTTATCGTGGAGAGTTGTAAATTTTATGGCCACTAAAACCAACTCAAATAGAAGTGGTCGAATAAAATGGACGACTGTCTTATATTATATAAATATGTAGATTACAATATTATGATAATATTAATTGTTATGTTGCTTACGACGACTGGGCAACGGATTTCGCTTCATTACATTTTTTTTTTATATTAATCCATCAATTTATGTGCCTCTACATTACTGAAAGTCAACATTCAATTTCTTACATTTCTTCTTCACTTTCACAAGTCGAAACAATAATTGTTCCACGTTTTTAATGCCTCTCTGATGTTCGCAGCCATGACAACCTTTTTTTTCTTACTTTAAGGACCTAGTGCTTCTAGTCTAGTCTGTAAGGAGCTACTGTGCCAGACGTGATGCACAAATGACTGCGAAATGCAATATAATCCGAATCAAACTTAATGGCGGCTCCAAACATAGTTCTAACTTCCGAGCCGTCATGTTTGAATTGAAACAGACTATACCACTGCCTAAATAATGATAATACTTCTCACATTTTATATCAAGTGATCATTTAATTATGAGTATCATCGTCATTGTCATCATCTCAGCCGTAGGACGTTCACTGCTGGACATAGGCCTCCCCAAAATTTTCCAATAATGATAAGTATACTACTTATTAAATGATCACTTGATTGATAAATGATCTTATTTAATTGTCAAAAGTAAATTATTAAATTATTAAAGGTTTTAAAAATAATTCAAAGTTGTTTAGTCTGCGTCATAAATTTGAAAAAAGATCCATTTTAAATCCTTGAACAGACAAGGAATGTTCAATTCGAACGCGAAATTGTTGGGGTGGTGCCCTTTAGCACTGTTAATTAAATATTTTGAATACGTACTGGTGTTATTAACTGGGGGGTGAACGAGTTGCGGGAATGGGGTGATACGGTATTAGTATTGTTTCAATGGCTCATTTGTTTTCACTCGTAAATCGAGAACAGACGAGATAATATTACACAAGCAGTGTGTTTAAAAAAACTTACCCCAAAAAATAGTAGCGAGCTCTCTTTATTTATTTCACGCCAGAGTGGAATTTATCCGAAGATTCTTTTCGTGTCAATTTCGTCAAATTTCTCTACTTGTATAATGTTTCTGTTTTAAATAATTGGGTTGCTTTTAAAAAAAAAATACGAGTCAAACTCAAAACCAAATGGTTTAATAAGGGTTCTTACCTAAATGCAATTAAACAGACCGAAGGAACAATATAATATACGTCGCCTTAACTTCTATATCTCAATAATATTTTATTAGGTAATTATACATTAATTAAGGTATATTATGAAGTCACTGTTCGGTTGTTTACCTATAATTTGCGTCGGGTCTAAAGGTGCGCCGCATATCGTTCGCAGCTAGAATAGAATCGAACCAATCTACATGCGAAATATAAACAAATTGCTGTTTACGGCTTTATTTATGCGAGCAGACAGCATAAATGCTCGCTATAAACTCATGGATGCATAAATAAATTGTTAACTAAAGGAGAAAGCGAAAGTAAAACCGTTTCCGGTTACTAAACTTATCTCCTACGCAGGATAGTACTATTAGGAAATGTATCATTGGGGATTAGGAAATCTCTTCCGAGGTTTTTTCCCCTATTAATAATAGTAATGAATAAAACTGTCTATAGGCAGAGAGTCTCAAGCATGCTGGCTGCATTACCTCGTTATATAGCAAGGCTAATTTGTTGGCCAATGTAATAGCCAGAGAGCCGGTTAGCATTATTATCATCAATCAATACTAATAATAAATCTGTAAGTGTAGGTATTGTATGTATGTATGTATGTATGTTCCTCCATAACTCTGATTTTCATGAAACTTGGTAGATAAACATTTAGACGTTCAGGACACACGATAGGCTCCTTTTTTCAACGCGGACGAACTCGCGGGCACCAGCTACTTTACTAATAATAAATGTGTAAGGGTTGGTCATGGAGTAAATTACTTTATTTTCAGATATATAGTGTTTATAGGCTCTATACATAATACTGAAACTAAATTGACAATATTTTTAACTTTTTTCAGTATGTATGTATGTATCTTCTCAGGATCGTCATCTTGGCTTTTTTCCGAAACCCTGGTAAATTTAAATTTATAATGACGATCAAAAGAGTTTCTTGTAGAAACCTAATTGATAAATAAATATTTTGATTTTTGATTTTGATTTATGTTCCTCCATAACTCTTAAACGAAACAACTAATTTTCATGAAACTTTTCAAATCTTTTCAAAGTTCGAGTGAATAGGCATCTTCTGGGTGAGCTCGCTCCATCTTAGGCCTCTCCCTTGCTACCAAGCTGGTTGTTGGCCAAGAGCAAACCCATCTCTAATAAAAAAAAAATAAAAAAACTTGGTAGATAAACATTTAGACGTACAGGACACACGATAGGCTCCTTTTTTTCAACGCGGACGAAGTCGCAGGCGCCAGCTAGTTATTAATATTTAAAAAACGGAAGGCAAACAGAGGCACAATTTTGAGCATACTAGAGTTGGATCCATTGGGCTGTTACAGCAAAGTGGTATAGTTACGTAAGATAATAAATTTACTACTTTACCGTGTACAGAACAGACTGGTTGGTAATATAATAATGAAATACCGTGTAAGTGATGCAACCGCGGTGCACTTAGCTCTTAGACAATAGACGAACCAAGTCAGAGGTTACGAATCGCATCTGAAGTTAATTTTCACTGAAAGGCAATTAAATCGGTCGATGGTAAGTATATTCCTTGCGTATTTTTTATTTTATTTTTTAACTAGCTGGCCCCCCATACATACATACATACATACATACATACATACATACATACATACATACATACATACATACTAATACATACAATGAAATTGTAATTATTAGTTAGTTGACACAAGATAATGCTTTACTTATAGTTGATGAAAGAGGCCCTTTATTCGTATTAATTATTGATTTACTTGGGCGATTATTTATTTGTACAGCATCGATGTTATATTATAACTCTTTTTACCAAAAAAACCGACTTCCAACCGGTCATTCTCATTGATGCCATTATCAGAACTGGACCAAATTTAAATGGGACCACACGGGAAGCACCAGCTTTCAAATAAAAAAAGAATCATCAAAATCGTTTCACCCTGTCGAAAGTTCTGAGGTAACAAACATTTAAAAAAAATACATTCGAATTGAGAACCTCCTACTTTTTTGGAAGTCGATTGAAAAGAGGCACCTACTGTATTTCTTACTAGTTATTCCTCATAAAATCTGCATTCCTGACTGGTTAAAGCAAAAAATTGTCTAAGTATTATAAGAGACTGAAACTTAGTCGTATGCAATTAGCACCATATACTTTTAGTTCCTTTATTTTATGAAATTTGAAGTCTAGACTGTATTGTAGCAACGCCTGTCGTAGTACTCTGATCACGTACGAGTTAATGCAGTGAGCGAGTCTGAGCGAGACCACCCTCAGCTGAAAGTCCGTGCCGTCTTTGCCATCCGCCCATTCACCATTCACTACTGCCAATACACTCAATATTGCCACTCTGATCACATTTGCACAAAGTATTTCGTATTCAAGCAAACAGAATATCAGTATAATAGAATCTCTATCGTTTCTTTTCATATCACTTGTATTTTCAATTGAATTTTTCAATCTTAAACAAAGTTTCACTCTTATTAACGTTTTTCATGTCAATGGTCCATTGTTCACCTGTCACTACTTGCCAGATAGAAGCATGAAACCAGTTACCTTGCCCGGCTATAAAACCCGGGATCTTGGAGCCAAAAAGTTAAAAAAAAGCGTCTTGACTACTCGACCAAAGAAAGGGCTGTGTAAATGAAGTTAAATAGATCTGAGTTGAACATTTTATAAAAGAAACTCTTCTACTCTCCTAATTCCTACCCAATTATTGATAATGTCAGTAGACTGGTACTAATGCCAATCATGTGTAATATTGTTTTATCCATTCTATATCACTTACAGTCGATCGAAATCACCAACACGGGTACGGATGCGGCAATATCTATCTATTCTATATTATGTTATGAATTATGCATGTCGCGTTCAACAGAACAAAAGATAAGATGGCCATCATTCTGTCATTTGAGAGGTACGCGATCCTTTCCGCACCATTCTTTTGAATAAATCTATCGGTACTGTCTATCTCGTCTCGTTCCATTTATGCTAAGTAAGTACTTACAGTGTGTTAGATAGGTACATTATGTTAGTCATCTGCAATGCATATAATAAAATTCTTTCCTTTGTCAAAATCGTAGACTGAGCACCTTTTGAAACTAAAGCACTAAGCAGGCAAATGACAGACGTTTGAAGTGAAATTTTGGCATGACTGACAATAATTAAGGTCATGTCATGGTCATGTCGACTTTAAGGTGACGAACCTTTTCTTACCCCGACTGTACCTGTGCGTTTGTACACGCTAATCTCAGAAACGGCTTAACGGACTTAGATGAAATTTGGCACACAGATAGTTATTACCCGGATAAACATACAGAATAATATTGTTAGCCTAGAAAAATGTTAGGTTACTGTGAGATTTTCAAAAAACGAACTATATATACAACGCGTACGAAGTTGCTTTCACAGCTAGTAAAAAAATTACTTCACTAAATAAACTCCACAACAAAATCCATTCAGACATCAATTCCATACTACTTATAGATACACCATAACTACCTGTTAATCCATGTAATAAACTATCTGTATGCCAAATTTTATCCAAAACAGTTCAGCCGTTTTTGAGCTAACATCCAAAAGTACAAACTTTCGCATTTATAAGATTCTTACAAATTATGATTTATTGATCCTTGACAAGTTTATTTCTCTTTTGTTTCGAACACCAGCTGAGTTCATAGAGTAGTTGGTGTCAGCCTCAGTAACAGAGTTTAATTCTCGATACATTATCGGAGTGCCGTAACACGAAGGCTTCGTTGCCGGAACTACAACAGTTTGAATTTCCTGCCGTCACTCACAGCCGCTCTCTTCAAATTCAAAATTATTCATATTAACGGTAATTTTTAATTATTAATTTGTACCGCTTTTAATTAATTTAAATTTAATTAATTATCAATACTAATAATAAATCTGTAGGGGTCGGTCATGGAGTTATTTACTTTGTTTTCAGAAATATCGTGCATATAGGCTCTATACATGATACTGAAACTAAATTGACCATTTTTACAATTTTTTTCTGTATGTATGTATGTATGTTCCTCCATAACTCTTAAACGAATTAACCGATTTTCATGAAACTTGGTATTTAAACATTTAGAAGTACGGGACACATGATAGGCTACTTTTTTAACGCGGACGTAGTCGCGGGCAACAGCCTAGTAAGATATAATATAAGTATAAAAATGAAGTCTTCTTTTTTTATTGCACATGACTAAAGTTCAGTCTCTTCAATAGTCAAATCTTTTGTATTTAACACCAGTACTGTATACAGATAATATGAGGAAGATCTAGAAAATAAAACGTTAGTCGTAGGACTGCACGTCAGAAGTGAAAACGAAGCTTTACAAAAACATTACGTTACATTACATTCATTACCTAACAGGTCGCGAGTTCAATGGTTTTTTCCATCTCAAAAATAGTCCTTTTTTTTAATGATTTTAAATTAATATGAGCTACATCAATGGTTACATTACATGACAGTGTTGCGAGTTCAATGGTTTTTTCCATCTCAAAAATAGTCCCCTTTTTTTAATGATTTTAAATTAATATGAGCTACATCAATGGTTACATTACATGACAGTGTCGCGAGTTCAATGGTTTTTTCCATCTCAAAAATAGTCCTTTTTTTTAATGATTTTAAATTAATATGAGCTACATCAATGGTTACATTACATGACAGTGTTGCGAGTTCAATGGTTTTTTCCATCTCAAAAATAGTCCCCTTTTTTTAATGATTTTAAATTAATATGAGCTACATCAATGGTTACATTACATGACAGTGTCGCGAGTTCAATGGTTTTTTCCATCTCAAAAATAGTCCCTTTTTTTTAATGATTTTAAATTAATATGAGCTACATCAATGGTTACATTACATTACATTACATGACAGTGTCGCGAGTTCAATGGTTTTTTTCCATCTCAGAAATAGTCCTTTTTTTTAATGATTTTAAATTAATATGAGCTACATCAATGGTTACATTACATTACATTACATTACATGACAGTATCGCGAGTTCAATGGTTTTTTTCCATCTCAAAAATAGTCCTTTTTTAAATGATTTTAAATTAATATGAGCTACATCAATGGACATCATTAGTCATTACATTACATGACAGTGTCGCGAGTTCAATGATTTTATCCCATCTCAAGAATGCCCAATGCGTAAAGAAGTTTTCACTTAAAAAACTCTATAGTTTTTTAACTTTTCAATGAATGCAATCCAAGTAGTTATAAAATTTTGCTTTTAGATTCCCTAGTTTTGCTCTCACATAAATAAGAAAGTTACTTAAGTTATATTATGTTGAAAATGCGTATAAAAGCACAATACCACTATTGCGGGGTGCAATAGTTCAAGAAAATAAAACGTATTGCGCATTCAACCATGAATCACTTCGGGCACAAGTACAACCGCAAAACAACATACCTCACTTACAGGAAAGGCCAACCGGCAGAATAGGCTAACTCCAATAAATAAATAATATTAATTTATCTATACAAATTATATACCTTCCTCATTTATCGATATTTTCATTAGTGAAAACCGTATTAAAATCTGATGGTAAAGAATATTGTCGTAAAAATTTTAAGATGAAAAGGGATCTTATCATAATTTGGATCGTAAAGGATAATATTAGCAGAAACTAACTTTGTCTATGCAAGTTATTTGATTTGTTTTTATTTAATTTTTTCATGGCGAATTCGTAGTACATACTAATATAGAACTTTCAGTTTGTGAGCCCTTAACTTATAGAGTTAACTTAACTTAACTTAACTTAACTTATAGAGCAAACCCATCTCTAAAAAGAAATAGAGCAAGAGCAAAAAAAGTTCTTCAGATATATTGTAAAACAATGTCAAAACTTTTCGAAGCTTTTTTTTAAACTTAAAATTTAGAGACTGACTTCTATTTACGTGTTTTCAATTGAAGTCCTATTAATAATTTTCTACTGCAACAATATTGTAAGCAATTCAAAGAACTGTACTAATTAATCAATAGCATTACTTCACACCTTTTGAATATTTCTTATATATGTTTTGTCTCAAATCACGAGCGACAGCGGGCGTGTCGTAACAAATATAGATTTTTTTATCATTTGTTAATTATTTAGTTAAAAAAATATTAGATATTTAACACGATATGAAGGTGACAAAAACATCATTTATTTATTTATTTATCAATTGCAACATCATCATAGCAACAAAGATTTTTGTAAATTTATAAGTTACATACTTCGTTAACGAATTGTCGGTTAATTAATTTAATTATCACTTGAATTATTTAATTAATTTTAAACGCAATTATACACGAGTTAACAATTTTATTATTTTATTTGCATATTAAATCCTATTTCCATAGTTAATTGTAATTTTATATTTTGAATAGTATCCTGAGTTTCTTTCGGGGTTTCTTCTCAGGATTGTCATCTTGGCTTTTTTTTCGAAACCCTGGTAAATTTAAATTTATAATGACCATCATAAGAGTTTCTTGGAGAAACCTAATTGATAAATAAATATTTTGATTTGATTTTAATTTCAGACTAATTAGACCATAAGTGAGCAGCGTATTCATATTTAAATTCGCTTCAGGCTATCACATGGAGCTTAAGATTAAGCCATCAGTCTATGAAGTGTAGACTTACCGCGTAGAAATAGACGTCAGCTTCTCATTCGTCATTCATTGCATACACAAACAGAAATGTGGATCGATTCTATTATTGTATCAGCCATAGACTTATTTGGCGACTGTTATTTTGGTTTTAATAAATAAAATTAAAAAAAAAGTATGTCACATAAAAAAATAAGTCGGTTGAAAAAAATTTATTTTATTTTCATTGTTACTCTATTTAACTTGTGTCATATGAAAAACAACTTTTATTTTACCATAGATGATTCGATTGATTGCGTTATTTTTTCTAAAAAAATATTTATTTTAGTTTTAAAAGGTTGTCAGACAGGCTAGACAGACACTTGATGGTATTATTTACTTAACGGTTTATTTATTTTTGGTTAATATGGTTTAGTTATTTTTGATGGTTCTACATTTAATCTCTATACCTAATATAAAAAATTCTTGTCACATGTTTGAGGCCAATGAACTCTTAAACTACTCAACCGATTTTGATAAAACTTCGTAACTATGTGTAATTTGGTCCAACTTAAAATATAATATAGTATTTATTTTGAAACCGGGCGAAGCCGGGAGCGTGTAGCCAGTTTTATAATATAATCTGTGCACACGAAATTGGTGGAACGTTTTGAAGTGAAGCGATTGATTGAACTGTGCCACAGAAGCCAACTGAACTTTATAGAGCTTGTCCGTGTCTAAACGTGTTGTAATATAATGCACCGAATGCGATGACGTTGCACTCACAGACCACCCGGCATTGGCGTTTCAATGTTTCTCTTACTTTATTTTTTTAATTAAAAAAAATATAGCTCAAGATAATTGAGCATAGAACCTCCTCTGCCGCTGGCCAGGTTGTTGTCTCTAGTCTTTATTTTATTTTATTTTATTAGGGAATAGAAACAATTACAGTGTAATTTTATTTTGAACCCATGCGAAGATACTCGTATATGGTGTAATAATTACACCAACTATACTAATTACTATCTTTTTTGACCAAATTACACATACTTAGTTATGAAATTGTATCAATCACATAGAGTTCACCCCGGAGACACAACCTAACACATAATTTTTATATAAAGATAATGTAAAAGTTAAATTAGTTAATTTTAAATTAATTTAAAACTCAATTTGTTCAAGGGAAACCTTTAAAATACAAATATGTCACGGTGAAGTTCTAAACAAAATTGATTCAACCCCTGGGCTGACACGATGCAAACAAACATAGCTCATTATAACTATCCCTTAGTGGGGAGTTGGGTGGTCGGTGCAGGGGGTTTAAATCCCTGAAAAATGTCAGCCATATTTTACGGAGAAGTCTCATAGCCGAAGGCGAAGGGACTAAACTGGATTAAACAAGTTCAGATCTAATTTACATTCTCTTCTTTACAATTGGGGACAACGAAAACGTGTAGACAAATTGACTGCAATTGCAAAAATCTGTAAGTGTAGGTATTGTGTGTATGTATGTTCCTCCATAATTCTTAAATGAATTAACTGACTTTCAAAAAACTTGGTAAATAAATATTTAGATACTTATAATAAATCTGTAGGAGTCGGTTATGGAGTTAGTTGATAAGTATTTGAGTTGCTAAGCCATTTGCTTGTTAAGTATATGTATAAGATTTATGCAATAAATATTTTTCATGTAAAAAAAAAAAAAAAATTACTTTGTTTTCAGAAATATCGTGTTTATAGGCTCTATACATGATACTGAAATTAGATTGACGAATTTTAGAAATTTTTTCTGTATGTATGTATGTTCCTCCATAACTCCTAAACGAATTAACTGATTTTCATGAAACTTGGTAGATAAACATTTACACGTACGGGGCACAGGATAGGCTCATTTTTGTTTTTCAACGCGGACGAAGTCGGAGGCACCAGCTAGTCATTTATAAATATAAAGGATCTACATAGTAAGTTAATACATATAACCACTTGTAGAACACAGATAATTTTACAATAGCTGTTTTACGAGTATTCAAAATCTTATTCTAAATGTGATTGTGACAAAAAAATGTGATATTTGCCAAAATTCAAATATATATATCATCAAAAACACTCCCTTAATGAATACCGTGAAATGAAAGAATGTATGTGCCGTTGTGTTTTGGTGAGTCTCAATTTCTTATCCTTAATCCTATGATCGTAGCAAATCGGACTTTTCACTGACTGTGCCAATTGCCAATAATGCCAATTGCATTTTTTTTATGTTAAGGTCGACAGACAGACTGACGGTCCACTTGATGGTAGGTGGCTACTGTCGCCTATATAATCCGAAAATTGAAATACAACGTGACTATCGTCATATTTTTCTTGTCCGCAAGTGTACAAGTAAGAGATACATTTACAGTAAGTAACTTTGCACTCTCTTGTAATGAGTTTTTGCCGATCGAACTCTAAACGCATTTACTCTGTGATGAATTGAAAGTGAACTAGACGTGAGTGTCATTACTGCGAGTACCTTTAAAATTTTAAGGCAGAACTTTGTGAAAAAAAATTAACCAGTAGGTTGTTGCGTAATTGTTTGAAATCTCCACTTAATAAGTATGTTAGACCGAAGTGGCATCATAATATTATATTTGGCAGTAGCAATAACTTGGAAAAAATAAAGTTATGAGTTATAATTCTTATATATAATCATTATAATAAAAATAATTTCGTTGTGATCACGCCTTCATTCCACAAGCGACTTAGTTTGAATCTTTATTAAATTAACTCAAATATTTCTATTTGGGGATGGTTCCGTTAGCCCTATCTTAATCAGGGTCTTTATTTACCATTTTTTTTTCTTTTCATTATTATTACTAGTTTGTTTTATTTAGTTTTCTTACTGTTTCTCCGATTTTTATCATTATATTTAATTCTAAACCATTGTTATAGGTGTGTCTATTCATTTCCGATGCTGTAAATGAATATGGTGGACGTAAAAATGTGTCTAAAATCTGGATCCTCATTTGGCAGACCGCCTTAGATATCACGAGAAAACTGGCGTGAAATTGTTAGTTATTGGAGTAATAATTAACGGACATGGTTCCGCAAACAAATCTCATTTATACTCCCGCTGTTCCATAGTAAGAATTGTGCGGAAAAGTCGGCGAGATCGTTTCTCATTACCGTCTCGACGGAAACTAAGTTGGTTCAAGTTGGTGGCCGTAGCCACTGCGTTCGCGTAATTACTTTAACTGCCGTTTAATAAAACTTACTTCGTTGCTAGCGTGTTTCTTTTCGAGCCACATGATTGCTTCAGTAAGAAAACTTTTAGCCACAGGAATAAGGAAACAGACGAACTATTTTACAATCTCTTATTACTTTCAAGTTTACTTACCCAATCCAACTAATCCTTACTAATATTATAAACTAGCGGCTTGCTCCCGGCTTCGCCCGGGGTGCATGTTTTTTTACGTACTAACTTTCCTTGATTATCCCTCTATCTACATATGAGTGAAGACAGAATTAAAATCTACTACATACTAAGTAACGCGACTTTGTTCTGTTTTGATTAACGTCAAACGTTAGATAGAGTGGTTTGTATGGGGAAAGAAAATTTTTGTTTTTAATTTTTCCTCGCCTTTTTTTTACTTATTTTCTCTCCATTAACCTTCCTCAGGCTTCATCAAACACAACAAAAAGAAATCAGCCGTATCGGTCCAGCCGTTCTCGAGTTTTGCGCTTAGCAACACATTTAGTGATTCATTTTTATTTATATAGATTATAGATAGACGTGAATGTGAGTTTGTTTGTTGTTATTGCTATCACGCCAAAAACTACTGAACCGATCACCATAAAATTTTGCATACGAGTTGTCTGGGACACCAGAAAGGACATAGGGTAGGTACTTTTCATCGTTCAACGCGGACGAAGTCGCGGGCACCAGCACTAGCTGGTAACCTAACACAAGTTGTCAGGTATACAGAATGTTAAAAAACTACTGTCCCGAGGGATCATTTAAAATTTATAAAAATATTCAATACACATTGAATAATGAAGCGATCGAAGTCGCGAGCATCATCTAATTTATACTAATACAAGCTGGTGCCCACGACTTCGTCCGTGTTGAACGATGCAACGTATTCTATGTCCTTTATGGTGTCCCAGACAACTTGTATGCAAAATTTTATGGTGATCGGTTCAGTAGTTTTTACGTGAAAGTGTAATAAACAAACAAACTCACATTCACATTTATAAAATTAGTAAGGATTTTACTTACCAAGCAATAATAAGGCTATAAGTTACGCGGACGAAGTCGCGTGCATTAGCTAATTATTTTATATATTTTTTTATTTTTTATCAACAATTTGTTTTCATCAACAAAAGGTATCCTTTGTTGCATATTTTCTTATGTGGATTATTGATATGGTGTTTTTTTTACAACGAGGGATTTACGAGCGTCTACTAAAAAGAAATGTCGCGATTACGTCTCGCAAAATGGATTTAGTTGGTGAGTCGAGGAAGTACTGCAGTCCGCCGACGATTTGATGTTTTATTGCATTTTATTTCCATGTCGACGTCTCACCTCGCCTTGTAAATCCGCCACGACACTTACCAAGTATCGAACGACTTGCCGTTTAATGGATTTGTCATCGTTAACATATAATGAACACTGGCTATATGTATTATGTACACTAATACTTCCAACCCTATACCCAAGGCTAGTCATTAACGAAGACATTTATTACATAAACTAGCTGTTGCACGCGACTTCGTCCGCGTAAATTTATAAAATAAATAATACATTCGTGTCTGTGAAACCATGGAAATACACATACAAAATTTCAAGCCAATCGGTCAAGCCGTTTAGTAGTTGACATACCGACAGCAGCGCCACCTACCGGCGTCCAATTGTATTTTTAAATCATCCAGGAAATTATCGATAATTCAGGATTATGCACTCGGTTTACTACATCCTTCGATAGGCGATTTTTTTTTTAATTATTTACTTTTTAATTTTTGGAAATTTTACCGTACACACAGCTAAACTATTCCTGGTGATAGTAGGTGACTTTAAATGACGTTACCCTACTTGACAGACGGTGAAAGAGGCCCTAAGAAATATAAAATGAAAAAATAATACCTATTATTAGTATACATATATTCATAATAGTTATGTCAAATAAACAATAAGATATTAGAATAAAGCAACACTTGTTATCCTTATCCCTGAAATATTTATATAAACGTGCGTTCATTGAACCCACTTCAGAGTTCCGTGCCCAATCCCGGGGGTGTGCTAACCGTTTAACGAGCCGTTCCTGGCCCAGGTCGACTTCACTGTGGATATTCTTAATAAAATATTTACTTGCTTGCCCCAACTGATGAAGGCGGGATTAAATTCGTACGAAGGTTAGCGAGATTTTGGTACCAAATAAATCTGTCCGCTAATAACATTATATATAAAGATCAGGTAGTTGAGGCTTCGTTGGATTTTGAAAATTGCTGTACCATGATCGTAATAGAAAATAAAATAAGCCTTAATTTACTGATAAGTTACAGAAATTATTTCAAAAATTTATACCATGATGTGTGCTTCTAATGAAATATAATGAAAAAGAAAGAAAATTTTGAACTAGTTTCAAAAATGATCACAATATATATTAATTATTAAACTAGTTAAATTAGTTCTTAAACTATTAACAGAAGGGTCTTTAATTTTAATTGGAAAGAAATAATACGGATAAACAGACAGAAAATAACACAATGACTTTATTTATTTTATAAACATGTAGCAATAGACTATGAAAAATTTTCCTCCACAATTTCCTTCGCAAGTAATCAAAATTCGAACTAAAGTTGTTCATATCATAAGTTCATAAATAACACTGCAGATGCAGATTAATAGAAGTATAGTTCTTATTTATTAACCTCTTTGTTTTAATTGAAAAAAATAAAAGAGAGATAAGAAAATTTATTCATAGAACCCTTTGGATTTTTCAACTGTTTCGGCACTTTAAGTTCTCAGTAATTAAAAAGGCAATTAAAAACGGCATCAAAGCGGCCGTAATAATAACAATTAAGGAGAAGGCTTGCCCGTTGTTAAACCGGAGATAACACGGGGTCAGATTACGTAAATCTATGCAAATGTAGCCAGAAACGGCGCAGCGGAGCCAGTAATAGTAATGCAGGGTAATTTTCATTTCTAACGCTGGCAACCCCCAAATCATTTACGTCAAATAGTTGGTAATGTCAAACAATTATAAATCGCTATAAGTCGCTGCTAAGATGATGTAGTGTATGCATCTTTGGGATTTGTTCACTAATTCATACAGACAAGCACAGTCTCAAGCGTACCACGTGACTGGCGCCAGCAATCCACGTGGGATTAGATAAATATGCAGTCGCGTGACGGAAGTCTGTCGGAAGTGTGCGTGGTAAGCCAGGAGACGATAGTAAAGGCACTACAGTAGCACTACCATGAGTTCATGACGACCGAAATCGCTAGCGAGAGATGAGCGAGAACGTAAAATATTTGTATGAAAAATTGTATAGCGCCTCTAGCGGTCACTCAAAGAACTAAAACCGGTACCGTGAGTTACAAATTTGACTGATGCTCTCGAGAAATACCGTAACGTTAGTAGTTAAACCATTCACGTGCACATTGAAAGGTTCGTTATCGACAGAAGTAAACTAACGTAAGATTTCGATAGCAACTCATGGTAGTGCTACAGATATATTATTTATATCTGTAGTTCTGTTCTCTCTTTGCCCTTTTCCCGACATTTAAATGAAATACAAGAAACCTTTAATAAAAATTTGATTATTTATATGACAGCAATCTTTTCTTATAACAAACTAGCTGCTGCCCGCGACTTTTCTCGCGTAACTTTGTAAATTATGGTCGTGTGTGTGTTAAATGGTGTTAAACCTAGATCAAAATACTGAGTACCTTTTTATAACTTGTAACTCTTATTTTTCTAAGTTACTAAGTTACAAATAAATGTTTGATAGATTGATTGATTGTAAAACCTTCCTCGAGAACCAATCAATCCATTGGTGAAAACAGCTTGAAAATCGGTGCAGTAGTTTTTGAGTTTATTGCGAACAGACCAACAGACAGACAGCGGAGGACTTTGTTTTATAATATGTAAGGATTTTAATTTGAAGTATCTTGAATCCGATGATATTTCATTGCTTCAATCGTAACAAGTTAATTGCAAAAAGCTCAATGTATTTGAACTCAAATATTGACAGTTAATTTTAACCACCATTAGCTCACAGTCAGTGTTGCGGTTCTCAAAGTGTTTACAAATTCAGATGCCAAACTATACAGCAGAGAAGTTTTGTGAGCATACAAATCCACGACATTATCTGAGGACATACCTACAATCTGCGCGAGCTTCAAGCCAACTCCTGGAACGTGTCCATTCACATTCATCTACTAAACTCACACTCACTAACTCCTTTTTTCAGTATTTATCTTAAATTAAGGGTATTGTCCTATCGAATACAGACCTAAGCCAAAAAAGTGATAGATCAGCGAGTCTAGTAAAAAATATTTTATCGAGACGAGTTTGACTGACCAAGTCTAATGTGTAGCTAGAAATTAAGAAGTAATCAAAAGAGTGCGACTTTGTATTCAACAGTATGGGACTCATTTTGAGCATTTGATAAATTTTGTATTAAAAATGTTAAAATTCAGTCTTCCTTTTATTTCTGACACTATGTTATTTAGCAAAAAATAATCCTTATGATGAAGCCTTTCGATCGGTACGATAAAGCTACAGGGTAATTTTTTTTCTCGTGTAGCGGGTTCGATTCCCGGTTCAACCATGTAATTATTTAAAAATCTATGAATGCAGTTTAAATTGTTTTTTTAAATTAAAATCGTGTCTTCTTTCAGTAAAATGTTCCATCTACAATATTCAAGGTACTTTCCCTCCATGTGGCATAGTCGTGGGACGCCCTGTATAATCTAATAAGAACAAAAATTGACAAAAAATTATTAATTTTTTTCGATTAGCTCTCCTGTAAAAAAGTGTATGTTTTTAATTAGCAATATGCCTTCTCCTGTCGCAAGCTTAAGCTTTAAGCTCCTTGTAGGGGCATAACAATTTGGCAACGCAATAACTGGGTCACACGTATCGTGGCAGCCGTAGAGGAAAATGGCCACCTCGCTGGTTAATACGAGAACAATCCCTACAACATTTGTGCAAACATACGCTAAATAAAATCCTTTTATGCTCACTACAACAAATCTTCCGACATTTATTTCTCGTTGTCACTGCACTGAACATTTCTGAAATTTTCTATGCCTAACCTAAGCCTAAGCATATGTAGTGTTATTTGGAAGTTTATTTAAGCTTACGAGTCTTCTGAACTTAGTTTTGAAGTCATTAGTCAAGTTATTTATATTAAACTAGCTGTGTGCTCGCGACTTCGTCCGCGTAGAAAAGTATAAAACGCCATCTACCGTATTTTGGATAGATGGCGCTATCTCCCGGGCCAAGCCGCTGGTATTTACTTTTATTTTAGATTTCCCGTAGGAATGAAGCATTTTCCCGCGGTAAAAAGTATCCTATGTTCATCACGGATAATGTCTGCTTCTAATGGTAAAAGAATTTTTTAAATTGGTCTAATAGTTTCGGAGCCTATTCTATACAAACAAACAATAAAATCTTTCCTCTTTATAATATTAGTATAGAAGTATAGATATCAGATTTAATTAAAATTACATAATACTAGATATGTAACGCGGGTTCACATGCCCTGTAATTTGACAGCTTTAAAACTTTCCATATGAAAAAAACATTTACCGGCTTCACTTTACCTTCCACAAAGCTCTATTTTTAGTTCTTATTTTATCTGAGCTCAACAAAATAATAAATAAAACAAACTGTCTCACTTATTTATTTTATTACTAAAAAAATATTCAAGAATAACATCATAAATCATAATACATAATTCATAATCTAGATCTACCTATACAGTGAAAAAAAAAATACAGTGAAATATTACAAATGAATTAGGTAGTAGTTGTGTAAACAAGAAAATCTTTATTTTTAGGACAAAACCTTATTATTTTATCACTAAGTTACTAAAATTAAAATAATAATTACTAAAATACACTTGTTCAATTCTGATTTACGTTTTGGTAATTTTGGTTGTTATTGTAATGTAGAAATAAAAAAAATTGCAAAATGCATTTTTACCAGATTGCTTATTGAATGGATTTATATGACTATAGTATTTTTCTAACTTAATATTACAGAGAGAGAACAGACAGACAAAAAAACACATGGAACTCTCTTTATCATTGTAATAAAGTAACTAACGGATAATATTTTACTTACACTTTAGATATCATATCAAAAAAAACTAACATAGATTTGAAGTTTTTAAGTCAAGTCAGTCACTAAGTAATTTGTGTTGCTTTGGTTCATAAACATAAATATTTTTAAATGTCTTAACTTAATTAGGCATTACTTAATTTGAAAAAAATAAATAAATCAATAAAAATCTTCAATACCTTGAAAGTATTGGGTATTGGAAATATTTAGATTTTTTGATTTTTCAATATTAGGACAAAATAAAAAATTAATAAGAAATGTTAGATTTTCTTTCTTTTTTTTTTTCTTGCTTGCGTTTGTAACCGATAATGTAAAACGTGATTTTTTTTTAAAGAACATTTTAAAAAGTAACGATTAAAAAAAAATTTCATAGCCTAGTAAAAGCAAAAAAAAATCTTTACTCAATCTTCTATCTATATTATTTAAAATAGGATAAATAGGATGAAAAAAAATTAAAATTAAAATTAACTACTCAATTATAGTGTAAGAGAAAATTCAAAGCAATATACGAAGAGAGTAAATTAAAAATAAAAGAAGATAATAATACATCAAAGTTTATAAAGTATTTACACTGAGAATAGGTATTTATTTAAAAAAATTCCAACCGAGTTAAAGGGTTGAAAAAAAAATACAAGGGATAAGGGGGAGAGTTAAAAATAATATAAGGACTTACCTTAATTTATGTGGAAAAAATTTCAAAAAAAAATGTTACAAAAGTACAAAATTACATTTCGAGCCTTTATTTTTTTATTAATAAAATTTTTATTTTATTTTTCAATTGACAATCATTTATTATCATTCAATCAAAACATTCATCATTCGTTCCCCTTAAATTGTGGGTAAATAAAACAAAAAAATTAACATAATGTTGTGCAGTCATGTTTAAAAAATTTAAAAAAAAAGGCAAACAAACGGGTTCTGTGTTAAAAAATGAAATATTTTTTATCTCATTTATATATTGTGTTACAATAGGATAAAATTTTAGATCGTATACATTCAAAACTTAGTTCTCCTTCGTTCAACTAGATGGCGCAGTTGAAATAGTCGCCAAGGACTGAGTCGTGTTAATATTAATTAAAAATTGCCCTTAAATGTGTAGTTATTTAGCTTTTAAGGCGCTTAGTGCCAATCTGACGGCACTTTTCTAATAATTTTTTAATGGGTAAACCAAAAAGTTTTAAAAAAAAAATGTTAATCATAAAAGTTTAGACAACATTTTGCACTTTTTTCGTATCAATAAAACGGACTGCTACAACTATGGACTTTGCGTCACAAATGCCAAAGCGGCACTTGTCAAGTACGCCTAAAACTGAATCATGGCGGAGTCAATGGTAAAATGTAATGTTGTGACGACCAACTTCTACTATTCATTTTAAACTCCAATGTGTTGTTGTTGGTAAACAAACATTTCCTTTGAATGACAGATGACAGAGTTCCTAATAATATGTCACTTTTAAATCCTTACTAACATTATAAATGCGAAAGTAACTCTGTCCGTCTGTCTCGCTTTCACGCTAAAACTACTGAACCGATCACCATGAAATTTTGCATACACGTTGTCTGGAACACCAGAAAGGACATAGGATACCTTTCATCCAAGAAAAAAATAATGTTCCCGTGGGATTATCTAAAATATAAAACTGTAACTAATGCCTGGCCAATGTGTTATAGCAACAAGTTGTCAAGCGTTGTAATTGCTTTTTCATTTTTTATTTATCATCGCGTACGAAGTCGCGGGCACCAACTAGTGTTCCATAAAGTTCCTAGTGCATTGTGTGTAGTGGAATGCGAAATCCATAGTTGCAGTAGGTACATTGATGATTTAAAGCACGGCTGGTAATCTTCAAGGAAAAATCACTAGACATATAAATTTATTGGCCTGTGTTAATAGCAAAATAGAACATGACATTTGACCTTGACTCTCACCCTTTTAATAAGAGAGAGAAGCCATTTTGTTATGAAACATGATTGTTGTTTATTGTTGCGTAGATTAATTTCCGCATTTTTATAATCATTTATAAACAAAAATCTTTGGATACATACATACTAAGTATGTATTACAAGTGCTGTGTACCAGGATAATATACAATGTGCAAAAAAGGACTCGAAAAATGATTTTTTACGGAATAGAAAAAGTGAATTCGCCCATCTGCCACAACTCGTTTTGTGACTCCAAAGAAATCTTAACAGTATATCCATCGCTGTTTCAAGAATCGGAGAAGAGTGGCATCCCGTTCATCCCGTTGAACTCTTTGAAAAGTGGTAGTGTTTGTGTTCTTGTTCTACGTGCCTATAAATGTTTATCATTAATACAATAATGTTTTATGGTGTATTTCAATTCTAGTTTGTATTTAAATCGTATATTAGGTTCATGTTATGTTTGTGTATATCCTAAAAATAAATATGTACCCATTATTTACTGTGTTTTAATAATGTGATGATATCCATTTAAAAATAAATTCAGGAATCCTTATTAAAGCCCGTAAAAAAACAAAGGGGTGAGAGGGGCGGGGTAAGTCAAATGTCATGTTCTATCTTGCTATGACCAATCAGATGAGCTTGCCCATGTCCAAAGCATTTGTACTGCAGATGTCCGTCTGATACGTTAGTATCTACTATATAGTTTGTGATTTAAAGCTAAAAATAAATAAATTATCTCGTGTACACACTTTAAAAACAGGACATAGCATAAATTGTGTTAATCATAAACAATCAACATTTTCATTCAAAACATTCATGCAAACTACCAAACGCCATTGACGACTCGGAGCACCTATCGTATATATCGTAGTTATCCCTTCACAAAGTTAAAAGTTACACAAGTACAAAGTATATATATATAGTGGACGTGAAACTTGCACACCAACCAACACAGAGACTCAGTGGAGCCTCGTGCGATTGGAACTTCGGGGGGTGATGTGGGTTTCCAGGACCGCTTCCTCGAGCTGTTCCACCGTCATGTGGAGGCTCCTGCGGCGGCTTCGGGTCATCCGAGGTGTCTCCGATTGCTCCGTGCCCACCGCACTGGTCCGCTGCCTCCTATCGCGGACAAACATTATTTTTATAGCGTCTGCTGTTTATGTCGTCTAAAGTTAATCAATTTAATGCAGAAAGTATAGTATAAAGTACTCTGTGGCTTTACAAGATTAAGTACTCTGTGGCGTTACGATATTAAGTACTCTGAGACGTTACGATATCAAGTACTCTGTGAATTACATTAAGTACTCTGTGTCGTTACGATATTAAGTACTCTGTGGAGTTACGATAATAAGTACTCTTTGGCGTCACAACGTTAAGTACTCTGTGGCGTTACAATATTAAATACTCTGTGACCTACCAATATAATGTACTCTATGGAATTACGATATTAAGTACTCTGTGTTTACAACATGCTCTTCGGCATGACATTAAAAATTGTACCGACAAGTTTAAACGAAATCGAACGCGCGCGTCCGCTTGGCGTCCGCGAAGAGAGATCGTTGTCGTATGTCCACGCATCTAATGGTTGAAATTGTAGTTCTGATATACATCGGTCGGACATTAAATTTATTGTAAAATGTAAATGTGTTATAGTAGTTAATTATAACACAATTAAAGCCACAAGCGCTGCAAGTGCACTGCTGAGCATAGTAGAATTGAGGATAAGAAAGATAAAAAAGTCCCAATAACCTCTTAGTCTTCCGAGTGCTCTGTTGCTCTGGCGCGTTTTCCTCGTCCTGGGGGACGTTGGGGACATTGGGGACGGGTGGAGAGTTCTCCTTGTCGTCGTCCTTGAACAGGACCGCCTTGAAGGGGGTGTCGCGACGCACGAACTTGTTCACGTTCTTCAAAATGCTACGGGGGGGAGTCGGGCTCACTTCGTACGCCACCTGAGGCTCAGGGGTTTTCTGGGGGAAGATTTACATTATCAGACACCATCTTGGAACATTGTTTCTCAACATTAAAACGTTTTAAAGAACACAATACATAAATGTAGTTAAAATTTGATAGATCAAAATATCACAAGGACAACGAATATGTATAAAATATTCTAATCTGTTTATAAAAAAAAGTCACTCACTTCCAAGGGTTGAATGCCTTCAATCTCAATATTCTTGGAGATCAATGAAGCGCGAAGTATCGCATACGAAGCTTTATTCTGAAATAGGTATATGAGCTTTTATAGTTACACACAAAATCATAAAATAAAATACATCCTTTTTATATTAGAAAGGGTGGCAGGCAATCGACCATGTTTCACTTGATGGTAAGTGGCTAGCGTCTCCCGTGGACACAAGCGACGCCAAGGATACAACAACCCAGAAGGTTTAAACCTCAAATCGAGAAATTTAATTAAGCCTTAACATGAAAAAAATATTTCACACTAACTAAAACTAAACTGCCCACGTAAACTGATGTACATACCTTGGTGGCAGATTCGTTGGCGTTAATGGACAACACCGTCTTTAGGAGTGAGTGGGAGGTGGGGGGGCGCAGGGGGGAGTTGGCGGGGGTGGAGGGGGAGCGCACCGGTGACGTCACGCTGAAGAACCCCCCCTCAAACGTCTTCGCGTTGGGGGTTCGGTTGCCTTCGTTCTGCTCCCTCTTGGCCCTCTTGGCGGCTGAAAATCAAAGAGAAAACGCTCGTAATAGTCAAATCACAATTTCTAACAATTTCACTGTGGGAGTCCTACCTACTTTCTTTCATTATATTGTTTGATGGAACAATAAAGCGGGTTTTACCATTAAACAATTTTATATTTAAAAATAAAATGAAAAAAGAAGGTTCTTCCATTTTATATTTAAAAATAAAATGAAAAAACAAGGTTCTTCTTTGTTGGGATGCGGGATGCTAATAAAAATAAAATACATACGTTGTTGTTCCTCATTTTCAAATATATCTCTATTATTTTTTAAACCGAGTGACCGATCAAAATAGGATAAAAAGTGTCTGTCTCGCGAATTCGGTGTTTTTTCCTCATATAAAAAAGTGCTCAACGCTCCTTCACTTTGAAAAAAGAGAGTATTAATTACCCGCAATGACATCCTTCAATCTGCTGGTCACTCCGACGGGTTGGCCCAATCGCTTGACTTTTGACTTCTGCACCACCTTCTGCGGAATCTTCTCTTCTTCGCTCTGCCACCCACTCGCTTGCAACTTTTCCAGTCTCAGGAATCTCATGTCAACGTCGGACACCTACGAATAACGCACGAGAGAATTATATCTCTCTAATAAACCCTTTTTGAGAACGTTACAAACTCGAGTTGATGATGTATTCAATTTTTTTATTGAATATTGAACAGATTCAATATATGTTCATTGAATAGTCAATAATCAAGTCAAGTCTCAAGTCAAGTCAAGTCTCAAGTCAAGACAAGTCTCAAGTCAAGCCAAGTCTCAAGTCAAGTCAAGTCTCAAATCAAATCAAGTCTCAAGTCAAGTCATGTCAAGTCAAGTCAAGTCTCAAGTCAAGCCAAGTCTCAAGTCAAGTCAAGTCTCAAATCAAATCAAGTCTCAAGTCAAGTCAAGTCTCAAGTCAAGTCAAGTCTCAAGTCAAGTCTCAAGTCATGTCAAGTCTCAAGTCAAATCAAGTCTCAAGTCAAGTCAAGTCATTATTAAATAAAAACTAAATTCATTAAAAATGCGGAAAAAATATTGTGTTCGGCGGCAAAATTTTCATTTTTATTCTCTAGTTGAGTGCAATTAAGTTTATCCTGTTACAAGATTTTAATTTAATTTTTTTTTAGCTTTCTAATGACATAAAATAGAAAATGCTTTTTAGGTTTTACACTATGTACTTTTACAAAAAAAAAAAACTATTCGAATACAGTTAACACAGAGGGTGATATTTGAGTATGGGTTTATTTATACCTGCATGAAGACCATGTCCCAGAAGCCGTGGAGGTCGGCCGGGGTGACGAGGGCCGCGTGAGGGTCAGGGTTCGCGCAGCGCTCCACCAAAGACCCGAACTGCTGCAGCTTCTTCGCCATCAGCAGTCGCGCCTGACCGATCGCGGACAGCACCAACTCCTGCCCACCAACATTTTACAAATTAAGCCCCAGTGCCTCTAGCACGAGTTTATTATAATCAATCACCACACTCGCTAGGGCAACTATCCCTCCTCCGTAAGTGAAAACTGAATTAATACACAAGTTCTATACACACAAATTGTGTTAATCTTGCAATGCAACACAATAAAGTCTTTTTTCCCCATATGTCTCATTGAATATTAAATGAATGTGGACTTACATGAACATTTTCAGGCAATGTTTCCTTCTTGTCTATCTCCTCCCACTTTTCGCACATCTGTGTCATCCTTTTTATCTCAGAGTTCATTTGATTTCTAAAGAACTGAACCTCCTCCATGTTACTGGAATCCTCCTCAAAGAAACCTAAAAATTGGAAAAGCCCACAAATTGTTAACTGCATTGTTTCAATTTCTAATTTCAATGATAGATTCCACCCGTGTCTGTGTTCTAGTAAAATTCAATTGTTAAACAAAGAAGTCAATACCAAAACAAATACTACTGGATATAAATGACTAAAGAATAACAACAGTCACAAATTCACCAAGCATGAAAAAGATACCTTCACGTTCTGCTTGCTCTCTTTATCTAAATGTAGCAATTAAATTTGATTATTTTTGGGTTCAAATTCGAAAAAGTTAACAACAAAACTCTGTCTAGAGAAACAAATTACTCCATCTGGAAAGCCACAAAAAAACTAAAAGGGACTATGAAACAAATGGATAAAAATCAATGGATATTCCTATTCTTATCCAAAGAAGAAGAAACAAAATTACAAAAAAATTGGCTCAATGTTACCCTTACGGTATGGATTATGGTGCAAACAGAAAAAAAAGAGAAAAGAGAGTATAGAGCTACATCTTACCTTCCCTAATTTTCTTTTTCATCTCTACTCTCGCGTTCTCTTTCCCCCTCGACATAGTTACTCGGGGACTTATCGTAGTGTTCAGTCTATTGGGAGTTTGAGATTCCATCATTTTCGGTGAGCGGAGTCTTTCTTCAGAACTCGATTCACTTTTTGGCACTGCCGTCTTTGGTGTGACTACGTTGGCATGTTTGGGACTTTCATTTATTTTATCAATCTTGTTTAATTTTTGTTTCTTTACTGTCGTTTTGGAGTCTTTTTTGATTATTTTTTTCTCTATATCAGCCTTAACTCTCAGACCAGACGAGCGAATCTGAGGCGAGACAGCTTTGGATCTATGATTTTTTCTAACATTACCTAGAGCTGTGTCTATTTTATTTCTTGAGAGAACTGAATTTGTTTTTTCCATCGGTTTCACTGGTATGACAGGGTCAAATGTTATATTTATTTTCTTTTTCGTTTTCGGTACTGACGTGAGAACCGGACCTTTGGCCAACTTGATCTGCGGTTGAAATGTTGCATTTTTGGGAGCAAAAGATTGATTATTTCTTGTATTGGATTTAACTTCCTTCTGTTTTTGGATATTGTTTCTCGCACTCTGCGATCGTGTGACTATTCCTGATGTACTAGGTACTGGTTTGGCAGGTGGAGGTGGGGGTGGGACAAAAGCTAAAGAGTTGTGAGCCACACCAATTATGAAAGGTTTCTTTTTCTTTAATGCTTCTTCGCGTTTCGCTTGCGCCTTTTGCTCTTTCCATTTCTCCAGCTGTTGCTTTCTATGTAGCACTTTCAGTTCTGCTTCTGATGGTGGTTTCGGCGGTTCAACTTTTGGTAGCACTCGTCCTTTGTCAAATGTAGTTAACCGTGCACTCTTTCTCTGTTTTATACTCTTTTCGAGTCGTAATGCTATCTGTAACAAAAAAAAAATAAATGTAAGACAATTGTAAGATTTAAATGTAGCAAAAATTACATTTAAATCTTACAATATCATTCAAAATCTCAGAGAGGTTATTACACAAGTACTGCTTTATTAATTTATTTGCTAAACTGCTGGTGGGAAATAACAAACCCAAAATGCATTGTTAAAACATAAATACTTACTCCGTGAGCCGTGTTGCCAAATTTCTGTTGTTTTTGTTTATGTTTCATTCCTGCATGTTGGTTTAACAATGCATTGAAGTCGAAACTTTTTCTATCTGTAAAACAATGAATTAAAAGCTTAAGCTTAGTCCAAAGGTTGACAATATTTTGGAAATAAGTAGATATATTAACTTTGACGCCCTCCTGTTTTACATTTTATTTTATTGGATAAGTACTGTTGGTGTTATAGTAGAATTGATAAGATTATCAGTCTTAACAATTATTTACAGAAACCTTTATCACCATTAAATACAAATAACATACAAATTGTTCCGGTGCATTAGCAAGACGCTTCAGATTACCTATTTTAAATAATATTTAGCATTATTCTTATAGTGTTGTTTAACGAAAGCAGTCTAACATTTCTGCTGAGCATAAAGTAACCGATAAATATTTTTTGTAGCAGGAATTAGGCGTCTAAAAACCGTTTAACTAATCTTGTTTATAAACTTGACACCATATAATTTAGATGCTACGCCGAATTCCTCATTAAAATTACCAAAATATATTAACATACCCATACGACCTGAAAAAAAAACACTAAAAATAAAAATTCAGGAAACCTTCCAATTTCAATTCAAATTTTGGTGTTAGGAAGCAGGAAACCTTCATTCACAACAACCACAACAACGATTATAAAAATTTTAAAAAACTGTCAATAGTGTCAAGTCAACCAACCAACCAACTGTCAACAATGTCAACATACATAGAGAAAGACAAATTCAGCTTTTCAATCATAGAGTCTATAGTAAGAACATAGAGTAAGATTCAACCACAGAGAGTAGAGTAAAGTAAAGTAAATATATCACCATAGTTCCGTAATTTAAATACAATGATTTTTAAAAAATATTTTTATAATTATTATAGCGGTCTTCTTTGTAAATAGATATATAATTTTGATTTTCATCTCAAAAATTGCTGTTCCAAATTCAAAAGAAAAAAAAATTAAAAAGTTTCACTTGGACTGTTTTTGGATATCAAACATTATTTTTAATGGCAATTCAATTTCCTACATTCCATAGAGCACTTAGTTTAGCCAGTTCCGGCTGTCAGCTGATAGATTTTGCTTTGCACATTTGCTTGCTTTCCTTCCAAAAACCCATTTCGATTTTCGCAAAGAAAACGTCAGGCACCATTCAACATGGGCTTGAAATACGCGATCAAGAGCTAGTTTTAGCTGAAATATTGCTCTAATTGTAGTGTTATTGTTAATATAGTTTCTTTTTTACACGTACGTTGTATAACTCTTAAATTAGTCTAAAATGGATACGTTTATCATAGGATACCTCAGTTATGGCGTTTGTTGATCATTAAAAAATTTGGTTCGATTGTAATTTTCTTTATATTTAATGTCTGCTTTTCGTTTGTGATCGTCTATTTTGTTCGTGTTTACGTGTTTATCAAGAATGGTGAAGGAAAAACCTAATTCTATCCGTATATACGACGATGAGGGGTTTAGACGCCGTGCGGCTTGTATATGCGTACGTTCCGACGCCGAAACGGAGGTTAGTGACCATATTGTCTTCGTTTAAACCATTTCATTTGTTGACCTCCTGTGAAATTGTGTTGTCACAGTGTCAAGTGTTGTTTGTACGGTACAGGTGCTCCTGGTGACATCTTCTCGTCGTCCTGACAACTGGATAGTTCCTGGTGGCGGCGTGGAACCCGAAGAAGAACCCTCGGTGACAGCTATGAGAGAAGTCCTCGAGGAAGCTGGAGTTATCGGGAAACTTGGCCGATGTCTTGGTGTATTTGAGGTAAATGTCCTATTTATTTATGCAACTTGTGAATTTTTTTAACATAGCTATGTCAATTCAAACAAGTACTTCAGTATGGGTTCATATGTTTATTTTTTAACAATTAAAATCGGCTGGGTTAGCACACTAAATTAATTAATACATGCAGTTCATTCCGCAGTGGTGTTGCGGAATAGCTTCTTCCTTCCAAAGCATTAAAGATCGAAGAGCATCTACACTCTTTTCCCTATTCTTTTGTTTTGTAGACAATCTTTTATTGTCTCTTTATGTGTTACAAAGTTATGTAGAAATATTATGTTTGAGAGGAAATATTCTCAAATGATAAATAATCATTTATCACCTGACATTGTAATTTAAGAAAAGATAACTTACTTTTATAGGTTAATTGTTTTATTAATTAACATGACATCATTGGTTACGAAAACTAGAAGGTTGGAACTGTATATTGTACTTAAATTTCATAACTATTTCATGTATGTGTAAATTTACCAATTGTTATGTAATTTCTATTATAATTCAATTACGAACAAAACAATAATAAAAAGCCATAATTAAAACAAAGAGACTTCATTAATAATGTTTAAGAAAGGTTTCATTGTGGAAATTTATATTACTACTGGTTAATGCTTGCGACTTCGTATGCTGTGATAAATTAAAAATATAAAATCAATTGTAACACTTGACGCCTTGTTGCTATAACACATTGGCCAGGCGTTAGTTACAGTTTTATATTTTAGATAATCCCTCGGGAGCAGTACTTTTTTCCTGGATGAAAGGTACCCTATCTGGTGCCCTATCCTTTCTGGTGATGCAGACAATGTGTATGCAAAATTTCAAGGTGATCGGTTCAATAATTTTAATGTGAAAGTGTAACAAACAAACAAATTCACATTTATAATATTAGTAAGGATTAATTATGTTTCTAAATTTTTTAAATAAGTTAAAAATTTGGCCATTAATCAGTGGATCCTAATGGCTTTGTTTTCAATTACATAAATAATAGATAGTTGTCATTACTTCCACTATTGGTATTATTTTAGGTGATTTTTTAATATTTATGAGTGACAAATGGCCCTAATGCTGGTTTTAAATTAAATAAATAATATTTACTTTACACATCATTACAGTAATTACCATTTAAGTGACCATAAATTAGCACACCCCAAATATGCACAAGGATAGTAAAAATAATTTGTCAATATTTATGTAGGCAGTAAGTCAATATAATGCAAATGACAATATTTAATAATGTGCTAATTGCAAACATAATTTTGTTATTGTAAACTTTTCCTCTTCCATATTTAACACAATGACCTTCATTGAAAGTCATTAGTCTAAAGGCCTAATTAGTTGTTGCTATTATTAATCCAATATAAACTTAACAGCTAAAAGGAAGTTGCAAAAATAACTATTATTATTATTATACAACTATGAAACTACAATGTAACCGCAGAGAGCCAATTATCAAATACTTATTGCTACAGTTGTGCAAAGGTCATTCCTCCAAGTTACTTTATAACTTCCAGAGTATTATACATATTCTTATTACTCAATTAGTTAAATTTAGGCCATTTAAACAATTAATCAGTTAGACACTTGGAAAATGAAATAAGTATAGAGTCCAGTATAGCAATATTGAACTTCAGGAATTGGGAATCTTAGGAAATCGAGTTAGGTTTTGAAAGGAGTGCCATTTGTCATTGAACAGGCTACAAAAACATTTCATATCATGCAGACTTCAATTTTCTCTTTTAAAAGTTTGATTAATTCATGATAATTTATTAAAATGATCAATTTATATAATTTTTATATAATTGTGTCGCAGACGACACAGCCATAATGGCCACTGGTGATAATCACAAACAAGCAGTGGAAAAAGTTCAAGAAGCTGTGAACATCATCTTTGATTGGACAAAAAAATGGCGAGTCAAACTGAATGAGGCGAAATCTATTCACATAGATTTCACAAACAAGCCCCACAGTTATCATCCGGTATACGTTAACAATCATGCGATACCGTACGAGAATACAGCCAAATATTTAGGCATGACATTGGACGCTAAGCTTCGCTGGAAAGCTCACGTAAAAAAAAAACGCGACGAGTTAGAAATTCGCTATAGGAAAATGTACTGGCTATTAGGAAAGTATTCTTCGTTGTCAGTACATAATAAAATATTGTTGTATAAACAAGTTCTCGTGCCGGTGTGGACTTATGGGATACAGCTATGGGGCTGTACCAAACATAGCAACATTCTGATGATCCAACGATTTCAGAATAAAGTACTAAGATGCATTGTAAATGCACCCTGGTATATCCGCAACGACGACCTTCATAGGGATCTCAAGATAGACCCCGTGATTACAGTCATCCAGAAATATGCAGAGGCTCATCAAAAAAGACTTCATCATCATGTGAATGTCGAAGCTATTCAGCTTCTCGATATCACAAATATATTTAGACGTTTGAAAAGGACAAAACCTTTTGAACTAGTGTAGTGTTAAAACAGTGATATTCACAAAGATCACAATAACAAAGTGTCTTTTGAATTAGTGCAGTGACAAGCTAGTGATATGTAGTGAAGTTAGTGCTACTTGCAAAGAACACAATAGCAAAGTGTTCACCCCTTAATAGAGACAATAAGAATCGTGTTAATGGACATTATTCTTAGTAAATATTACAGCTAGTAGTTTAGGTTATATTAAAATTACTCATTAGTCTTAAGACTAGATTGTAATCTTATAAGGATGCACTTTTCCAAGTACACCCTTAAAAAACAAAAAAAAAAAAAAAAAAAAAAATAATTTTTGCTTGCTTCTCAAAATCAATAATTTAGTTTTTTCTGCATTTAAAAAAATAAAAATTCTCGCCCGTATCCTTCATACTGTAAAACGTTGGTGTGTACCTACACTAATAAAAAGACCGTCCATTAACTTGATGCTACACTTTTCCAGAATCGCGAGCACAAGCACCGGACTGAAGTATACGTGATGACCGTTACCCAGGAGCTGGCGGAGTGGGAGGACTCTCGGCTGATGGGTCGGAAGAGACAATGGTTCTCGATAGACGATGCGCTCGCTCAGCTGGCCCTGCACAAGCCCATCCAGCGACACTATCTGCAGCAGCTGCGTCGCTCCAAACAGAACAAGACGGATGATCCGGGCAGCTAAGTCTGTTATCCCACTTAGGTTAGGAAGGAGGCCCCCCGACACAACACCGAACTACCTTACAATCCGGCACCAAGGACCAACGATCACACTTTGCTTTAGCTACAAACGAAATTCAACTTTAAGCACATACTGTTGGGAATTATTTTATCGAGAACGAAACATGCTTATAGGTCTACATTGTGCGAGTGAGCTTTTTTATATTGTAACAATTTGTATTTTAACTAATGATTGTTTGTGAATGATTTATTATTAATAAAATGGAAAGTATAGTGTTGTAAGGTAGTTCATTGCACGGTCATTATCATATAAACGATCGTTGATACCTTCAAAAGGGCTTCAATATCGTAAGGTTTAAAAAAAAATGGAAACGCGTAACTCTAACACATCTCTTTTTTTTCTATTTTTACGTATATTTTTATACTACAATGGAATAAATGTTAATTTTATTTTGTTAGCATTAAAACGAAAAGACATAAAGCGACATTTTTTTTTATTTAATAAAGTCTTTTTTTAATTTTAAGTTTACATACCTTGATGAATTTGGAAAATAAATTTTGTAATGCTCTTCTCATGGAGGTTTTTTATGACTCAAACCCTTAAGTTTTTGTAAGAGGGGACTAAAGATGCTGTACCACTTCTTGGCAATGCGGGGTGAGGTGGGATGAGTGCACATGAGAGCGATATTATCTTATGATATCGATTTACAATATTTTAAAACATTTTTGACTATATTCGCGTAACTTTTATGTTAAAAGCTTTGTCTGCTCTAAATTACTTGAATTATTTGGAAATTTTAAAAATCAGTTTTGTGCGATATTGCGATATCTCGATATTTTAGCGATATATCCTCTTACAATATTTAAAAAAATTTTTGACGGTAATCGCGTAACTTTTATATTAAAAGCTTTGTCTGTTCTACTTTATTTGAAATATTTGGCCATTTTAAAATTTTTTTTTTATTAGATTTTTTTTTTATTTTTAAAAAAAATTTAAAAATCATAGTTTTATTGTCTCGAGATATGGCACGACCAATCTCTGGTTATTTTAGCTATATTTTCTTACTATATCGGTTTAGAATATTTTAAAACGCGAATTTTTATATTAAAAGCCTCGTCTGCTTTACTTCACTTGCCATTTTTAAAATCATAGTTTTGTTGTCTCGAGATATCGCATGACTAATCTCTGGATATTATCTCATGTGCGTCAAACATAAGACCGCCTCGCCTCGCACATACTTAGGGCGTGGTAAACGATAAAATATGAACTGAGAAATAACTATTTTGACTAAAGGCCACATTAACTCTTATGCTTTCTTAGTGATTTAGGAGTAAGGTGATGCGGCTGCTTTTTTAATTCAATAATAAAAAAAAAATTGCATTTTAAAAAGGAAAGGATACTATCTTTTTATGGGACAATAAACTTTTATGACGAACTAAGCCCTTTTCGAGGTTTACTTTACAATTGAGATGAAGATTTACATGCGCCTGCGCCTTTGAAATTTTTGTATAGATTTATTGTTAAATTGTATAAAAGAGATATTTTTGTTTGTATACACAAATTCGAAATAATAAAATTTAGTCATCACAAGTTTTAAGTACAGGTTATTTTCTTTTGTTGCCTTTTTTTTGGTTTTTGCCTTTTGTTAATAATTATCTGCTGGGGTTCTATTTAGTTAAATAATTTTATTTGCCAAAATTGTTTTTTTACGTTTTTTTACGTTTTTTGTACCTATCACAGAAATAATTTCATATAAAAAAAAACTGATTGTCTAATCTGTTTTATCAATATGAAACCTGTAAGACAAATATGTTATTAATTATGGAATCGTTAAACTCAATACAAAATTAAACTAGTACTTGGGGTCTGTTATTTTTTATTTATTTGTTTTTTGTCATTTTCATCAATGACATTGACAATGCCACTTTTTGTTGGGATAAAATCTAGACTAGATTGTGGCACTATAGTCTAATGATAGTGGCTATGTACACCCAGACACTGATAACATTATTGGGATAAGCGAAAAGTTGCACCCCAAGACCAAACTCTGCTCCGGGGTCGTCATTGGCATGAACACCGGTACATTTGACACTTGCTATTATAGACTTTGTGTTTGTATATGCTAAGTTTAGTGGGAATCCAAAAATCTGAAAAAAAGTATGTTTACATTAAACAAAAATAATTAAACTTCAAATCAAGTGAAAATGACTTCCATTCTTGGGACTGACTGGGTTACTATTTCGTATTACAGTAAAAGTTTATTTTCGCGGACCCGGTCGTTATTTTGGTAGGATTCTGTGTCCTTTGTTGCGCATACGCAACTTTTATAAAAAGATCTAAGTAAACCAACCCCTATTGTTACTAAATTATAAAGTTTGTTATTAAAAGACACCTGTCCTTTAATAACAAACTTAAGTGCTTCTTAAGCGCTTAATCGGAGTTCTTGAGAGACTTTCTAATTTTTTTTAAATGTTTTTATTGTATTTATTTTTTTAATCAAATTCTATAAAATAAAATTAGATAACCGTTGATTAAATATATAAAAAAAAAATTGAAAAAAATCGGGACAAACACGAATGTCGACAATAATCAAACAAATCGCTTAACTTGGGACTTATCTAAAAAGATTTATGAGATCCTAATCTAAAGACTTGTCACTTTGTTCTTACCCCGGCGCCAGACGCAGTCAAATGTTTGAACAAAGACTTTGAGCTACTTTGCTCACACATTTGGACACAATTTATGTTTGTTGTACCTGCCAGACATGCTTTGCAACACGTTCGCTTCACAGTATTCAAATAGATAACACACAAGATGGACGACGACTTTATGGACACAGTATATTATTTAAGTCTACAAATTAAGCTAAAAAGTCTCTCTATTTTTTTATTATTAAGCTAAAAAAGAGTTATTATGAAAATAACTCTTGGTACTTTGCGCAAGTGTAGCTGAGGCGCGCACTGTTTGAACTTTGAACGCTTTGATGTGCGCTCCAAAAACCGACACCGAATGGAAGAGTGCAAAGTTGCAAGTAAGTGTTCAAATAAGTGAACAAATGTTGTTGCTATGTCTGGCGCCGGCTTTAAACAAACCCATAATGAATTTCTCACCTTGTATGTAGCCATGAGTTGTTTAAACCTATGTGTAAACCCCGGCTTCGGTTCCGTCGAATTGAACGACCAATACTCCCAGTAGGGCAACATTTCACGCAACAGATTGCTGCAATATCTGAACACGAAAATAACTAATTTCAAGTTTAGTTATCTTAAAGTAAGCGACTTTGTTTTAAAATGTGACATACTTATGTCATATTATAAAACAAAGTCGCTTCCCGTCTGTCTGTCTTGCAAAACACCTTGCAAAAGTTTACTTATTATGAATGTCTCAGTTATATATTTTACTTGTCAGCGCGGACAAAGTCTATAAAATAGGTACCTATCTATTTTTTAAAAAAAGTAGGTATACCTATTCCAAATAGTTTTCATGTGTGGGCGCCACTTTTGTATTTTGGCTTTTATCTTTGTCTCCAAAATTTGTTGCAATCTCTCCACATCCGGTGGCGACGAATATATGCTCGGGTCGTTCGCGGAGGGTAGAATCGATACAAAAATGGTTTTGTCAAATACCTTCAAAAAAATTATCTAAATTAATTTGAAATAAGTATGTAAATCGTTGTTTTTCAAGGTAACACTGCATTCTTGCGACGGTCACCATCACCACTGGCAAACGTTTTTTTATTTTAAGTATATTTACTAAAATCTATGGCAACCTTATTGAAGCCTTCAATTCAAGCTTGGGACTAATAACTGAATCTATACTTATATTATAAAGAGAAATATTTGATTTTTTTTTAAAGTTTGTTTGCAGTGGATAAATTCAAAAAGTTAAATAGATTTTAAAAATTCTTTCACCTATAAAAAATGTGCTATCTATACTAATATTATAAAGAGGAAAGATTTGATTGTTTGTTTGTTTGTTTGTATAGAATAGGCTCCGAAACTACTGGACCTATTTTAAAAATTCTTTTACTATTAGAAGCCGACATTATTCGTGATGAACATAGGCTAGTTTTTACCGCGGGAAAATGCTTCATTCCTACGGGAAATCTAAAATAAAAGTAAATACTAGCGGCTTGGCCTGGGACCCATCTATCCAAAATACGGTAGATGGCGTTTTATACTTTTCTACGGGGACGAAGTCGCGAGCACCAGCTAGTATTTTATATACTTAAGGGTCTTTGCAACAAATTGATAATAAGTTTTAAAAATTATAATTACCGCTTGCCAATCGGACGACCTTGACAAATCGAATGACATACTCTGACATTCCACCGATGATTGCACGTTTAACCAAATCTGAAAAACAAATTTTTCATAGTCGTAAAATCAATAACAAATGCCACAAACATAGACATTTTTCAGTGCATCTTTACGTAGTAAGGGTAATTAATATAATTTGAAGTAACTCTTCCAACGAATTTTGGTATAGCGATGGGTGGAGGCGACGTAGGAAGCTTGTGATGTGAAAATTTATGGGAGTAAAATCAAAATTGTCACACGGAACGCGTTACGTTTTAGTTTCAGAGATATTGCGCCATCTGCACAATATCACCGAAACTAGAATATGTTACGTAATACTTACATCCTTGCGAACAGAGATGGCGTTGATATTAATTCGTTATAATTTTTGTTATGTATTTTTTATTATTTATAATCGTTCGTAAGAAGTTTTACTCCAGTCGTACGTTTGAGCTGACACAATTATTTTGTTGATGAAAGCTTGGACAAAAAAACATAGGCTACACGAAATAAATACTAGATTCTAAGTACCCAGACAAGATCGCGGACACTAGACTATATACTAGTGTAGTGTAGTGTGACACTCACATTTTCATTATCGAAAACATAATCGACGGAGTTGAGTGGACAGCTTACGTCTCTCATCTCGTATCTCTCCCCGTTCACTGCGTCGTGTACATACCAAACAACACCATCGTCTTTATTGAACACACTTTTACTTCTCAACTGATCGTCCACCAACACCATCCTGTGTGTTGCGAGATCATATTTTGTTAGGACATAAGTGCTGGGACCTCGGGGCAGACCTCTGCCGACGGCCACGTAACATTTGATACCCAAATACATGAAATAACTGCACAACAGTATCGTATGATCGAGTGGAGATCCGTAGAGAACTTTCAAAAGTTCCTGTAAATAAAAATTCTATAAATATAAAGGAAATTTATCGACATCAGTATTGTAAACTCCACAAAACAGCTCACCAATAAATAAAAAAACAGAAAGTGGGTACGTAAAGTAAAAAAAAAATACATTTAATATTTGGGTATAACATGTAGATGCTTATTGAAAGATGTAATGCTTATTTCGTCATCTTTAGCATTTTCAAATTTATTTTCCTTTTAAAATCATATTACTATAGGTATATTTTGGCTAAGTATTATTCTATTTCGTTATGGTATAGTTGAAAATAACCTTTCCACGATGGAACAAAAAAAAGGACTTATAAGTAACAGGTTAATTAAAAAACAGTGGAAATTGGGAACGAAACAGAAAACAGGAGTATATTAATGTAAAAAAAAACAAATCTACTTTCAAAACAGTAGGTCGGTAACACTGGTGGCCTAGCGTAGTGTGCTTTCTATAGTCGTTTACGCTAAGAGAAAACTTTGTGATTGGTCATAATTTTTCTTTTGACGTTACAATAACCAATCACCAAGTTTTCTCTTAGCGTAGCGTAAACGACTGTAGAAAGCACACTTCGCTACGGTCTTATCTACTTACCAGACCCGATAAAGTAACGACATGAGTTTCCGTAACTTCGTATGTCGGTATCAGGGAAACATATCTCGAGCAAGCGCTCATCACTTTCAACTGTGTCTCTGTTCCTCTGCTCTCCTCGTAGACGCTGTATATCGATTCCTTCTCTATTTCCTTCTGATCCTCTTCATTCATTGAACTCCCCCTTTCCACGTCCCTATCTTTGTTTGTCAGAGTATTCTTTGAACTGTTCCTTGAAGATGAACTTTTAGATAGTCCCGAACTTTTGGATAGGGCAGATTCTGATCGCATCTTTCGACTTTTGGGAAACAAATTTGCGGCCGGCATAATTATTGGCTGGAGAAATTGGGTGACGCATCTATTCTTTCCAGAACTATCGATGAATGTCAAAGAGATATTTCTCGATGGAAACTCGTTAGTTTGTTCGGTGACAATTTGATTTAAGTGTTTGATCAGACAGTCGTCTTCTGGATCGCTCGGCACTGGCTGATTGTAGCCTTGCGATCCGCCTAAATTACTTAAACTTGTTGTTATTCGTAAGGCTAGAAATGAAGATTCCTTCTTCAACAATTGGGTCACTTGGGGTATTAAAGATTGACTTTTATCTGGGGACACGTTTTCGTAGCCCAATACCAGAGGCGGGGTGGTTATTTTGAATGTACCTCGAACCTGAAAATATTTAAGCCTCAAGTATTTATTGTAAATTTTCTTAGATAGTAGGTTAAATGGTAAAATGGCATTTTACCGTCCCCATTGTAAGTACCGTATGCAATGGCACTTGTAAAGTTCCCAGCCATTTATTGTAATATCTATAGTGAACAGTCTTGCTGAGGGACTGTTCGTCATCAGGATATGCATCGTTGATATTGACTTTACATTCGTCAAATATGTTAATGTCGATTGTGGACAATGGCTCCAACCTGCGGAAAGTATTTGTTCTAGCAATTTTAAACTTTATTTTATTTGGATAGGAACTTACTTACAGACTGACAGTCCACTTTATTGTGTATGGATACCGTCGCCTATATAACACAAAAAAAACGTCACAGGTGTTGCAAGTCTTCTATAAGTTTGTCCTGTCCACCTGTCCCTACTAAGATTAAATATTTATTTAAAATGCATTACTTCGTATCAATTTTAACAGTTTGATTCCATGTGGGATGACATCCAATTGCCGTGGCGGTGTGGACAGCATTTTTGTGGTAAGATATTTTTATGTAAGGTCTCAGAGGATGCACCTTGATACCTGTGAATAATTTTCAGAAAACATTGAAAAGTTGGTAGGCAAACGAAAAATCGAGCAAACAGACAACAATAGTCAACCCAAAGTAAACTTACCAGCGATTTCCTCCTCGCACTCATCATCTTCAGTAATAAAAACTCTCCGATCAACCAAATTGAACGCTCTGAATATTGTGATCCGAATTTCTTGATCGTGCGCCAACGACTGATGAAGCATCTGATGCTTAGTGCTGCTTGATAGAGTAGCTAAAGTTGCCACACTCGAATGTATTGTGAACAAACTCCTTCAAATATAAAACGACACCATTTACTTATACCTACTGAATACTAGTGGCCTGCTCCCGACTTCGCCTATAAAAACTATCCTATCTTTTAAGTTAAATAAATAAATATCTTCGCACATTCCACACAGCACCATCTGGTTCCAAAGTAATGCTTGTTTATGGATTATGGTATTATGGATACCAGACAGTTGATATAATAGTTGATTTTTTGTAAATACATACGTCATACATATTATAAATACAATACATCCATGACTCAGGTACAAAGGTAAAATGTTAACACATAAAACATTTGCCCCTAGCGGGATTCGAACCCGCAACCGTTTGTTGTCACTAGACCAAACGTGTCGTCAAAGTTGGACCAAACTACTCATAGTTGCGAAGTTTTATCAGTATAGTTTCGGGGTTCATTGGGAACAAACATGTCATGCGTAATTTTTATATATCATCAACACTAATAATAAATCTATAAGTGTGGGTATTTTATATGTATGTATGTTCCTCCATAACTCTTAAACGAAATGACTGATTTTCATGGAACTTGGTAGATTAATTGATATTTAAGTCAAAAGTAAAAAAAAGTTAGCACTTATGACCTTCCCAAAGATTTAAGATTCCCTAGAATACAAAATTCACACGTAACATAGATAAATAAGTCTTCTCTATCAGATAACTTAAAACCCACCTTAAACTTAAGTCTTTAAAATCCCTAACTACATCTTTGTGAGTTTTCTTTACCAAATACTCATTTAGGTTTCTGAATGTATTCCTATTTAGTTCATGTATAAATTTAGCACTTATAAATCGCTGCAGTTCTAAAGGATCCATATCGATATATTTATCATAACGTTGAATATCAAATTCGTTCTCATTACTCTTTTGAAGACAGTTAAGTTGTTCTGTCGTTATTTGACTTGCATGTATCGGTACTAGTTTGTTTTCTATTCCTGAAAAACCGCCTTTGTTTCGTAAATGTAAAAGTTTTACTCTAGCGAATTCGGGACTTGTATCGTCTACCGAGAAAACGTTTTCAAACTTTACGTCTTTTTTGCAGAATTCTCTAAAAATATTTATCACATTTGCATCGTCATCAGTTTTCTTTCTATAAATTTTCTCTACAAGATCTTTCAAAATATTAATACTTGGTTTTTGTGCACCTTCCATGAGTCTTTTTAATTGTCTGCCAACCTCCATTGACTCCTTAATTGTTTCAATACGATTTTGATCAACATTATCATTCCACTCTAATTTTATATTTACTGCATACGTGGTGTATAATTTTCCTTTAAACGCACTACTGCTTCTCAGCCGCACTTTATTTTCAGCAGCTATATCTTTTATATTATAACCACTTCCAACGTGCTTATGATTCGGATCAATAATTTTATTTGAGACAAATTTATCTACCTTGAAATCACTGGCGTCATTAAATTTTAATTCCAGTAAGTCTATTTTTACACATGACACTTTTTCATTGTTCTCATTGAGAACTATTTCTAAATTAGTGTTTGTTGGTAAAATTTGTATTGAAAATGATTCCTCAAACTCTATTAAATATAATTTATTTTTATTATTTGTGAAATATTCGGATTCACATACAAAAACATCATCTACGTATACTTCAAAGTAATATTCTCTATTAAAACCGAACTTGTCAGTGTTAGATAGGATGGTTTTGTCGATTTTCATAGAAATTCTTAATTCGTTATCCTTGATTATATTTCTTACATTTTTTTCGACCTTTTCCTTTAAATCTGTTTCATCTAAATTTAATTTTGGTTTAATTCTTTTTCTAGCCTCAGAATTATTTATTTTCGCATTATTTTTTTCTTCCTTATATTCAATATATTTAGTGACATAATCAAATTCTATTTCATCAAGTAAATCATCGAACTCTGTTTCGAAAATGTTATTCCATTCATCTTCAGAATCGTTAGTATTTGCTACAGTCTTTTCAATTTCTAATATGTATGGTGTTTTTATGGTTTGAGATTTTTCTCTAACCATTTCTGTATCGTACCATATCGACATAAGTTTGTGAATTACTTCTTTTTTCTCATGTAATGTCTGTAAATATTCTTTCTTAAGATTTATTAATTTAGCTGTATACTTTCTCATAGTTTGATCAAATCTCAAATCTTCTTTCGAAGTGATTTTAGAAAGTTCTTCTTTTAGATTCTTTTTTACCTGTCTCTGAATTTTAATATCTTTTTTCAAGTTATCTTGGATACTTTGAATTTTTGTATACTGATCATAATATTCTATGAGCTTTATACACAACAACTCCTCTAGAGATAACAAATGGTGATGTCTCAATTTTAAATCTTTAATTGTGATATCAAGAAATTTCCCGTACTGTTTTGAGTTTGTCTCCCTAAAATTTGCTATGATATCATTATACATTACAGGTTCAACATATTGAACTGGTATATCATAATTTTCATGGGTAATATTTTCTAATACCTTGGGGAATGTCGGAGTTAAATTCATTTTTGATTTGTTTCTCCACCTGTATATATGAAAAAAGAAAGAGTTATTTAATATGTATGTATTAAATAACTCTTTCTTATATCTGTATGTATATACTTATTATATAAGAAATAGTTATTTAATATGTGTATACTTATTTAGTTTTTTTTTTTAACAAATGAACGAAAAAGTGGATGTAAGTTTATATTTTTACCTGGACTGATTTTCTGAAAAGACAAATTTGGACTTTGAAGCAAATACATTTATTCCAGAGACTGTTTCTAAATATGTCTTATTATGATCCTTATTATATTTTTCCATTGTTATAACATTTTTTCCTACAGGGGTTGCCATAGTAGCTAACTCTGTACTTATGATATCCATCAAGTTCTGTTGTTTACCTTTTTTCTTACATTTCTTTTTCTTTGGTTTTCTGTCAAATTCCTTATCTTTTACATCTTTAACTTCGTATTGTGTAAAGAAATCATAATCATTATATGTTCTTGAAAGAATACTACCAGATGATAGGGGATCACGAAATACATCTTCACTTATTTCATGATACTCTTCTATATCATTATCGCTGTTTGAATTTACAGCAAACGTTTGTAGTTCTATATTTTCAGATTGTGACATTATAATAAATATATAATATGATATCTAATGAATTTTTAAATAAGATATCAAACACACATCTATTACCACTTCCTAAATTCATGCGTTCCGCCAAAAGTTTGCACCTGGTTGCCATAGTAATGGGATAGGGTGGCAAGTACAAAAAACGCAGTGATTAGTAACCACAGAACAATATAATATATTTATTATTTTATGTATTTTTATGTCTTACCCGTAAAAGGTTAACTGCTAAATAAATAAAAATACTCACAAGGAGTTACAAGCCCCGTCACTACCGCGAAGCTTTTTAGAAATTACATTACATACCACTATAGCATGTAGATTGTAGGTACTCAATCGTGGAACATTATTTTAATGTAATATTTAAGGGATGTAAAGCGTCTCGTCAAATGCTTGCTTGACAGTTTTACAATTTAAATTTAAACTATGTTATTCCTCTTTTTTAACTTCATGCTTCTGTGTTTGCCAATGGAATAAATGATCTGTGTAAACTCAAAATGTCAAAAAAAAGTCAACAAATAACATAGGTAACGTAGTGATTACATACTCTTTGAACATAGAGAAGGGAATAATCACGAGAATAATAAATCCCAATTCTCAAGTCGTTTCGTTTGTACACAAATAAAAATAAATTAAAAATTGAGAGATATAAACTGAATAGAAATGATTTTTTCTTTAGAAGGCAGCAACGAAAACTATTTGTTACTAAGTGAACAGCCTAAGAAGTTTGATGCAGATAGCCCTTCTACTAATGTTTTCTTCGATGATACCAATGGGGAAGTAAGTAATTTTTTTCGCAGCTGCCTACTCATTTGCAATACTCATTTCAGATTCTCGTGAAGATCGTGACGATCTAAAATTCTAAATAACTCCAAAAACACACGTTTAGAATTTTCTTAGCAGTATAATGGTCCAGAGAAGCTCGACAAGAAGGCTTCTCTGCCGATCATAATAGGATAAGGGATATCGAAATGTCTTTGGCATCTCTCACTCACTGAAACGCAACAACACTTGCAGTTATTTCACGGTGATCTTCTACAACGAGATGGTTACTATCGCAGATGGGCTACCCAATTCATTTCAAATTTAATTACTCCTAAGCAGTGATATGTTAAACAAAAAAGGATGCGCCCCTAAGAAATGTATGCGACGCCTTCGCAATTTATCCGCACGGATACGTTTGCTTTTTTGACGTGTTAGTCAGAGTTTGACAACTCTGTTGTACACACACACATCTCGGCCACTCCGAGAACCAACCGATGAGAACACTTTACAATAACAGAATAAGATATAAAAATACGTATTAAGATGGAAACAAAAACAAATTATTTATAGTAGATGTGCAAATAAAGGACAGTTTTTTTGTCACTTAGTAAAGTAAGGGTGCATCCTTTCTTGTTTAACACATCACTGCTCTAAGTACAAGTTTTGCTGCAATTATGAAAATTCTAATATGTTACTAAATTCCCTGTAACTCAAAAAAAATTATGATATCAAATCAAGTGATACGTTTTTGAGGAGTTTGAAGCTTAAAAACTATTATATCGTTTTTTAAGAATTTTAAAAAATATTATAGAAACTACATTGTCATGTAGTATACACAAAGAAACTTTTTATTTTATTTTTATTCCCTGTTTTCAGGTGTTCACGGTCAGATCTGGTGGTGTGACTGGAGTGACAGTCAATGGCATGGACGATACAAAGTGTACGTCCTTTAGAATGGAAGACAGAGGCCCAATAGTCTCTATAAAATTCTCACCGGACCACAACATATTGGCCATACAAAGGAATAGAGAGAACCAAAATGCCACTGTGGAATTTGTTAACTTCAAAGACTTAGCACCCACAAATGTGGAATACACGCACACTTGTAAATGGAAGAATGCAAAACTCCTGGGATTTGTGTGGCCAAAGGCAAACGAGATTGCGTTTATTACGGATCACGGTGTCGAGCTGTTGCAAGTGTACCCTGAAAAAAAGCAATTGAAAAGCCTCAAAAATGTTTCATTCAGGTAATTCATGTAATTATGATATGATAATTCAGGTAATTCACAATGTTGGAGAAAATAAAGATTTTTAGAAGACAAAATAATTCTATATTTTTTGGAATATAATAATTAGCCTAGGTCCATCCTTAAAAACTATTCAAGCTATTTGTGTAAGCTTACCATCGATACGCTTACATACAAACTAACTGACTAACGTACAAACTTTACTTCTTCGTAAAATGATTATAGATCAACATAATTATGTATATGTCAATCATCCACACTAATAATAAATCTGTAAGTGCAACTATTGTATTTATGTATGTTCCTCCATAACTCTTAAACGAATTAAATGATTTTCATGAAACTTGGTAGATAAACATTTAGACGTATAGGACACAGGATAGGCTACTTTTTCTTTATTCAATGGGGACCAAGTCGCCGGCACCAGCTAGTTTAAACTATACTAAGAAATTTCAGTATTGTACAATTTATATAGCTAGGCCAGCAACAGCAACAAAAATTTTTGAATTTCAGCGGAGCTTGGTTTTCGTGGTGCCCGCAGAGCAGCATAATACTGTTGGCTGGCAACAATGGATGTCTTCTGCAGCCGTTTTCGTTACGAAGCTCGTCCATCACAAAACTGCAGAATATAGAACGTAAGGTGTCCACTTTTTAGTTAAGAGTGTTGTGATAAGTGAAGAGGTTAGGTGTAAAATGGAACTGTGGAACGGACAGTGGACAGCAAGAGGCCGGTGGTGGAGCGAGACGTGTTCGTGCTGCGGCTGTACCACGCGACCTGGTGCGCGGTCTTCAGGCACCCCATCTCCGCTCACGTCTCAACACAGAGAACCACGGAGGTACCACTACCACAACTAACAGTGCTTGCTTAACTTAACTTGCTTCTATCTATACCTTATTCACTGAAACGAATTTATTGATTGGTGGAGATAACAGACAATGTGAGTGTACACACTAAATGTACTTTTTAGTCTCTTCATAGAACTGTCACTGTACAGACACTCTCACTGTTATTATACTGCGTTTTTTAATTTTAATTCGTATTCTTAGTTTTTCTTTGGTTTCAATTTTGTTTAACTAATGATTAACGTATTTTCACTAACATATATTTTTCATTTTATGATTATATCAGGAACTAAAATGTTTATGTCTTAATTAATAAATAATTCACAGCTTAATAGCTAGAATAGTTTATTATAAAATATAATATTTTATTATAGTTTACAAGGCTAAAAGTAGCGTACCTATTATTGTACTCAAGATTTGCTGTCCTTGTCTTTTGTATGGAATTGAGTGAAAGAGAAAGCGCTGTATTAGCTATATTAGAGTGAAAGAGAAAGCGCTAAACGAGCTAATAATAGCGCTTTCTCATATCAAACTTAGACGAGCGGCCCTTCTATCTAAAGATTTTTTATTTAGCATGTTTATAGCAACGAATTAGCATTTAGAATCTGAATTCTAGTGGCATTTAGAGTTCCTAAAAATTTAAATTAGATTGTGGATAAGTTTTTATGAATTTTTTTCCACTGCAGACCGAGAACTAGGTACAGTCGGCCGCATAAGTCGATTAACACATTCAAAAGTGCAAAACAATTGAACATTCAACTTACTTACTTACTGAAGCTTTTTACGATCGTTTGTACGTGAAGTTTATGTTGTTTACTAATCGTGACAACGACTTATTGCGTGTTGAGTGTTCAGTTGTTTTGCACTTTTGAATGCGTTAATCGATTTGTGCGGCCGACTGTACATATAAAATTGATAAAGCGGTAACCACACCCTTTTAAGAAGACCCTTTTTAAACAAAAACAACATCTATCTAGGACATAATATGCTCTCCGAGTATCAACTCGGGTGGCATATTATATTCAATCGTTTGAACATACTTTCCCATTGACAATATTAAAGCTTCATTGATTCAATATATTTGAGGTGTGGCTGTTGCCTGTCTCCGGGTCGGGTGGGTCCCATCGCACCCACGTGCTGAACACCGGTCTCGTGGGTCGATTTGCAGTCAACGTGGTTGACAATCTCATCGTAGTACATCATCAAGTAAGTATTGTATAATCTATACTTACTAATATAAAGATGAAGAGTTTGTTTGTTTGTTTGTTTGTTTGGTTTTGGTTGAACGCGTTAATCTCAGGAACAACTGGTTCAAATTGAAAAATTTCTTTTTGTGTTGGATAGTCCATTTATCGAGGAACGCTATAGGTTATAGAGAACGCGGACGAAGTGCTAGGGCACACTGCGTTTCGCAGTCATTTGGGCAGCCCGTCTGGCGGCGGTAACCACACCACCTTACAGAATACCACCGTGAAATAATGGCATATGTACTGTTGTGTTTCGGTGAGTCAGTAAGGGATGAAAGAGCCCATTACCCCATCCCTACCCTATCCCTTATCCTTAATCCTTCGCACTTGTAGAACTATGGCGTTGCTTGTGTTATAGGCGACGGTAGCCACCAACCATCAAGTGGACCGCCAGCCTGTCTGTCGACCTTAACATAGAAAAAATATATATACACTACATTCTATTTTATACTTGCAGTCAACGAAAACGTCGCAGTTATTCGACATAATGGAAGATTCTAAATCAACTTTGGCAACACACATTCCCATAGTGCCTGGCAACACCATGAAGCCAGCCATGAATGGGGATCAATGTTGCCCAATGTGTATCCTTTTTCTTTCGTCCTTTAAGGTGAAACAAGTCGGAGGTCCAAATGGTGAAACTCAAATGTTTATGTGTTAACATTTTACCTTTGCACCTGAGTCATCAGTCATGGATGTTTTATATATATAATGTGTTATATTTACAAAAAAAAATTTATGTATGTAGTCGTGGGCACCAGCCAGTATAATGAATGACCATTGGTTGATTTATTTCGTTGTGTTTCTGTTTGAATAAAAAGAAATTCTTAACACCGGCGAAACTAGATTCAGTGAACTGGGTGGTTTTCCAACCGGACTACATAATAGACGCTCGGCTCGGCTTCCTCTGGAAAGTGAAGCTCGATCTGACAGGACTGGCACACTCGGTAAACTCTGTTTTCTACTTCTATCACTCTATAACACTATAACTAGTTGGTGAAAGAGGCCCTAAGTTCAATAAGTATTCAATAAATGCATATCCGAACGCAATGTTCAGGTCCCCAGAGACGAGCTCGCAAAGTTGACCGCGACTCTCCTGCGCCGCGCTTCGGGCAAGGAGGTGGTGTTGCGCATCCTGCACCAGATGGCGGAGAATGCCGCCTCGTACCTGGTGCAGCTGTCGGACGTGTTCGACGTGATCAACGCCGGGGCGGTGGCGCGCGCCCACGCGCAGGCGGCGTGCAGGGCGGGCGGAGGCGCGGTGGCGGAGGGCGCGGGGTACCAGGAGGCCATCTCGCAGCAGGAGGTGTGCGCGCGCGTGCTGACGCCACTGGCGGAGCACGCGCTGGCGGCGCCCGTGGCGACGGCGTTCGTATGCGCGCTGGCCCGCGCCGGCCTCGCGCCCTCCGAAGCGGCGAGCGAGGCGTGCGTGCGCGCGCTGGTGCGGCGCCGACGCGGCGGTCGGTTGCGCGCGCTCGTGCGTCGCGGCGCGTTGCCCGACTCGCGCGCGCTCGCCTGCCGCCTGCTCTCGCTCGCCCGCTTTGAGCCGGCAGGTCAGTGTTAAACCCATTTTATTACCGCGCCCTCCTCCAATGTGCGCCGGTCCTTAAAGCTATTTCTTTGGTCGAGTAGCAATTAATTTAGTTACTAAACGTCTGTCAACAAAAAATTAGTCTAAAAAAACACTAAAAGTCTAAAGTAATTTAGTCGGGTCAATCCGTTTTGTTCTATTTTTTTTTTTTGGACGAGTAGCACGGGCGTTTAAACTAGTTTAGCCGGTGGCAGATTAGTTGTTAGTCAAGTTAAAAAGCATCTCCTCTGTTTGCTTGTGGATTGTTACATAAATCTCCACAATATAAATTACCTCTTCAAAAATCCACCCACTTGTGCAGTATGTGCAGTGCTCTCGACCTTATTATATATGAGCAGGTTGCCAACTGGCGCTGGACATGATGCGCCGCCAGCGCGCGCTGGAGGACGTGGCGGAGGTGCTGCTGGGCGGCGGAGAGCCGGCGGCGGCGGCGGGCGCGACGCGTGCGCTGGATCCGCGCGCGTGGGCCGCGCTGCCCGCGCGCAAGCTGCTCGCGGCCGCGCGCCTGCACCACCCGCGCACCTTCCTCGCGCTCTACCACGCCCTGCGCGCGCGCAACCTAAGGCTGCGCAACGACCCCGCCTTCACCAAGGGTAATCCGACAACGCACTTATCATCGTTATCGATAAATGGGCCACATACAATTATTACTGTTTTCGTTACAACTCATCTCCACAGTTACAAGATTTCAACATAAGATATAAGTACAGGTAAACAAACATACATGTGTCTCTAACCCTTAATAAGAGACTATTTGTCTATCGTCTAATGATCTGTGTATCTATACTAATCGTAAAAAAAAATCAAATACGACTGAACCAATTTTAAATATTCTCTCACCTATAGAAAGCTAGTAACACGGGCTATATTATACAAAAAGTTACGCGAACGAAGTAGCGCGCAACGGCTAGTGTTAATTGTGTTGATATATTGTGTATTTCAGCGGAACAATGCGAAGTTTACGACGAGTACTACAAGGAGCTCATGGCTGAACTTGACGCGGACTCATCTCACACATAAAACAGTAAAACTATTTATATGTATATATATATATATAATGGTTACCGGTAGCCACAAAGTGGACAGGTAACCTCCATGTGACCAAGTTATACAGGAATAACTCGCAATAATTTAATTTAATATGTATGTAACGTTACGGATCTATTTAGGTGTAAAATTGGTTTTTTTTTTTTCTATTTGATCGTAGACGGCTACAGGCTCCCAAAAAACAAAGCAACTCTTTCAAGTTAGAAAAAATATAAACATACTTCATACTTTGGATGTAATTTTTCGACGTTTACATAAGTTAACGTGTCACCGCTTAAAAACTAAAGGGCCATAAAATAAAAATAAAAAATGCAAAATCACAGTCCTTCATATTGTATGTTGCAAAAAAACTCATGGTTATTTAATTCAATATGTAGTATATTTTGATATTTTTTATATTATTCAAAAGTAACTTATATTGCTTATTATCTCCTCCAGTATTCAGTTTATTATAAAAGTACTTAAAACATTTTATGCTACTTAAAAATACTCTTCTAACGATGTATAATATGCATATTATTATATAATATGTATTTGATACATATCTAATAAGAAAAATAATTTTGATTTGTGGCCCTTTAGTTTTTAAGCAGCGATGTGTATAAAGATAACTTTAACAGCATAATATTATTGAAAAAAAAAAAACACATAATTATAATCCCCATTCCCCACAAATTGCCAATGCGCAGTAACATCGTGACGTCATCCGCCAAGTAAACTCGCGTGCCAGTGTTGCCGACATTACCGAGTGTGTCACAAGATGACGTCACCAAAATGGCCGCCAATTTGGGGTAAGGTTATATATTTTGTCCAGCATAATAAATAGTATTTAAGATTAGCATGTTTCATCTTCATATACAATTTTACTATGTACAATTGTACATACATAATAAAAAGGTGATGAATGTAAATAAATAAATGTACGTTAATTATTTTGTTGAGTTAGTTAGACCTATGGTTAATTTTAAAATAAGATAGGCATCAAAATATACTAAAGTTATTTTTGTTACAATCGTGTTAGAAAAATTATTTTTTATAATTCCCATACAAAATTATACTTACACGATCGCCTCCTAATTGAAATATAATTTCATAAATTAAGTGGTTATTGTTAAAATTTAATAAAAAAAATTATTTTTTGTTAATTTTGAATTTTTATTTACTCCTCATTTCATTGAAGCAGAATATAAATTAACCTAACTTAAATAAATCCGAATGTGAGTTTGTTTGTAAAGCTATAGCCTATAGGGTGATAACCTATCACTAATAGGGCAGTTTCATCCAGAAAAAAGTACTGTTCCCGGGGGATAAAAATAAAAGTGGAAAATAATTATGAGTAACAAAAATGTTACGAGCAAAAGCTAGTAAGTCATCATTTCCTTACATATTATATTATAAAACAAAGTCCTCCGCCGCGTCTGTCTGTTCGCGATAAACTCAAAAACTACTGCATCAATTTTCATGCTGTTTTTCTCGAGGAAGATTTTAGTATATAATTTACAATTACGTGGGCAGCAGCTAGTTTAAGATAATAAACACATCTCGATAAGATTGATATTATTTTAATTACTTGTAGATAGGGCTGGCCAATATATTATGCATTTGTTTTTATTAAGTAACTAGCGTAACTAGGTACCTATTTATCTTCGAATTACATTCATATCTCATGCCATATACATAATTATATAATTCCCAAGACACTCTATGGACGGTTTATCATGAATGTAATCAGCATTATGAAACAATTTTGTTTTCCATAAGTAGTTATACATGTTTGTGACATAATGATAACCCATGGACCTATGGCATACATAGGATGCCATTGAAATAATCATTTAAATTTCGTTGTAGGTATACTTTTAAGAATAAGAATTTTTTTAATAATGGACTCATTAATATACTCAATATTAATATCTACATTAATATACTTAGTAATTCATACGTTAAGCTAAAAAAAGTAATATTTCAATGACCTAGTTACATTCTTACGTAAGTAGAACATATCGGAATTCCTATTTGTTCTACTAATAGAACAAAATAGTAGCACAAATGGGAATATACCTCTCCCATTTACCTATTGATTTAGTAAATAGTCATCGTTTTTAAGTGAAAAATATGTAGATAGTTTCTTTAGAATAAAATCTAAACCATTTTGGTTTAGATTCACGTGAACCTAGAAACTGAATCCTAGAATCTCTAAGATTCCTTAAGTAATAGGTATTATTATAACCAAAAAAATTGATATCTCTCCCTACAATTGATCCCTTATAACTTTAATGTTGTTTAAGTAAATACATTTAAAATAGCAATATCCTAAATAACAGGCCACAATTAACCCAGTTGGAGAAAATTAAGATATTCTTATCTGAATTTTACACAATTCAAAACCAAATTAAAAATTAAAGTTAATTAAGTTAAAGTTAATTAAATCAAATTTTCAATTAAAAAAAAGATAAAGTAAAATATTGAATCCTGTTTATTTACAATAAACATTTTATAACAAATATAAAGTGTTTTACATTTAAAAAAATCTTTGTTCTTATATCTAAAAGTGAACAATAGCGCGGATGGATTGGCCGGTGTGCATCAAGTGGAATGCCTCGTTGATCTCTTTAAGAGGCACATTGTGGGTCACAAAGTCGTCTAAAGGCAACTTGTTGTTCATGTAATCGTCAACCAGTTTGGGTACGCTATCTCGACTTTTGTAGCCTCCGAAAGCTGTTCCCTTCCATGTGCGTCCGGTCACAAGTTGGAACGGACGAGTGCTGATCTCTTCCCCGGAAGCTGCCACACCAATAATGACAGATACACCCCACCCCTTGTGGCAGGCCTCCAACGCTGCACGCATTAAGTTTACATTACCAATGCATTCAAATGTATAATCAAGACCCTCAGTCATATCAACGAGCACTTGCTGGATCGGTTTTTCATGATCTTTGGGGTTTACAAATTCATTGACACCAAACTTCTTAGCTATTTCAAATTTGGCTGGATTTATATCAATTCCAATAATACGCTTTGCACCGGCCACTTTGCAGCCCAACGCAACCGCTAAACCAACTGCTCCGAGGCCGAAGATAGCACAGTTAGATCCAGGTTCCACTTTGGCGGTGTTTAAAGCGGCTCCATAACCGGTCGTCACTCCACAACCCAGCAGGCATACCTTATCGAGTGGTGCCGCAACTGGTACTTTACACAACGAAATTTCTAGAACGACAGTGTACTCACTGAACGTAGAGCATCCCATGAAGTGGTACAGCTCCTTACCCTTGCAGCGAAAACGTTTGGTGCCATCGGGCATTACGCCTTGGCCTTGAGTAGCGCGTACCTTTTGACAGAGGTTAGTTTTGGGGTGGAGACAATATTCGCATGTTTTGCATTGCGGGACGTACAACGGCACTACGTGATCTCCTGGCTTCACAGAAGTGACTCCTTCACCAACGCTCTCAACTATGCCCCCACCTTCATGTCCAAGAACAACAGGGAACGCTCCTTCGGGGTCCTTGCCGGAAAGAGTGTATGCGTCTGTGTGGCAGACGCCCGTGGCCAGAATCTTAATGCGAACTTCGCCTGCTTTGGGCGGGTCGACTTCGATCTCTTCAATAGATAAAGGTTTGCCGGCCTCCCAGGCGACCGCTGCCGAACATTTAATTACTTTGCCGGCTGTCGACATGTTGACTCGCGCACTGCTGCTAATAAAGTAAGCTAACGGACGGCGGAGTCGACGGGCGAATACAATAAATTGTGATTAGTGATGTAATATAGATACCTAATCTCTGTTATTGTTATCAGAACAAAAAGTAGGTATCCTTGTAATTAGACAAAAAAACCAGTAAATACACTATCTTGACGTCTTCACATGAAAAAAAAAAAATTGAATAAAAAGTATCTTTATTTACTGCGATTTATGATTGTAATTTACTGATTTGCTGTCTCTTTCTGTCTTGACGTATTCAAATTTCAGTATTTTTATTTAAATGACCTTGACTTGATTGACCTTGATCTTGTGAAGTGATTTTTTTTATGGCCTGGTAACTAGACCTTTAAGTTGCCTAGCCAATTTGTGAAGTGATGTGCTGGCTGCTGAGTATCCTGCACTGCACACGAATTAATTCATTATAAAGTAAAGGTGCAAACAAATTAGCGGATGCGATCTTTGAGCGCAGTTCACACTGTACAAAACGGCAGTTGGAGAATTTTGTTGGTGTGTCTATTTGGTGAACGCCGATCGATAGTATAATAGTGTCTATGGTAATAACTATTGTCCCGACAGAATGTGTCGTCTATAAGGGGCTTTAGGAGTTAGGACGTCCAATACCGATAGAACCGATTTGTATAGCATCTGCCAGTGTTGCCAACCTTATATGAATGAAGTAATATCCGTCCGTTCCTGGGGCCCTAGACAAAGTGACATGACGAAGACGATAACGAAGTTCGAAAACAATAAAATGTATGGAATTGACATATGCCTTCGTTAAGTCACGTGATACTTTTGTATTAATTTCATTTAATTAATGAATCATTGATTTCTTTTAAATGATAATGATGGAGCCATTTTTTCCAGCTTTGAGCTTTGGAACAGTTTTATCGGGCAACTTAAACGAAATAATATGTATTTGTTAAGATATGTTGCATTGCAATGGTCCAGTTTGTTTTTTGCGAATACCATTATTTATAAGCTGAAGCAATTTTTGAAATTCATAATTAGATGGAGCAAATAATTTTACATAGATTTATTCTTTTGCTTTATTTGTAACTTCATCAGGCCAGGGTGACGGAGGTTTCATAAGACAGAGTATTCAAATTTATTCGAGTAACTTTCTATGTCAATGTCATTTATGACAATTTAGCTATAAGCAAGCATGTGTCTCTTGTATTATATGTAGTTCGTGAATAACTTATGTGTTTTGTGTTTACATTTCATTTAAATATTGTACATGTATTGTAATTTTCTCAATTTAAAACACATCAATGGCAAAGTTTCACAATTATCACGTACTGTGCCCCCTCATAGATAAAAAAACATTCTTAGGAGTAGCGACAGCTGAGAAAAATGAAAATCTTATTGTCACGTTGGGTCGGAATGTTGTTAATAAATATCAGGTAAATTGATCAATTCATCTCATTTGGTTCCGTAAACACACTTATAATAAAGTGATAATTATGTGTTAGACATTTTAATTTAAAACTTTAAGTTAATCCAACGGAATTGTATGTATTTTTTCAGACACAATGTAGGTTAGGTTGCGGCTTTATATTGTAAGACACAAATAAAATACTGGAGAGGTTTTTGGCTATAGTGGGTTTATGAAAATTTATATCTTACTGAGTTAAACTTGGATATTATATAGTACACCTGCTGTGGTGGTAACATAGTATATGAACATATGTGTTGACAGCAAATTGTTTCAGGTTCGAGATCAAAAACACACTGGTGGTTGGACATCAAAAGATCACATAACCACCGCCATCATATACGACTATGAGCAGAAGTGTTATGTTGGTGTTTTCAACAATAACACTATTAAAACATGGACAGACAACACTGAAAATTTGAATAAAACTAAAAAATACAAGGTCTGTAATCTATTGGTTTCCTTTGTTATTGTATTAAAAGTCATTTGAGTAATTTGATTGACATGTTCTTAGCAAATACTTCTTTTTTTTAAATATAATAACATGTTAATGTTTTCAGTTTCCAACAAATATTTCAATGCTGATTCCGAACCAGGAAAAAAGCGACCACCCATCTATTGTTGTATTCTCAGATGGTAACTGTGCGTTTTTGCCATATGCAATTGAAAATAGACAGTCACTTGATGGAAAACGTCTTCTCAAGGATTCTGAGATCATTGTTGACTGCAATCATTTTAAAATGAATGAAAAAACTTACTTGTGTTATATAGTGAAGAACAATGGAGACAAATACAAAATTATTTATGCTCCTCTGAAAGAAGAATTTGGTGTTTTAGACAAGTCTATGTTGGTCAAAATTGATGTAGAGAGACCTGAAGATGTATATGTTGTGGGGAAGTTGATCAGCGTAGATGAGGAGTCTCATGTCTTCATATTGTGTAAGTTTCCATATCAGTTATCCTATATCTCAAATAATAAAAATAATTCCCTCCTTGCTTTAACAAGAAATATGTTTATAACATTATGTCTTAAAATATGAAAGTAATATATTATGTAAATCAACTTACAAACATTTTGATATTTTTTTTTGAGACCTCTAAAACTTATAAAATTGAATCTAGATTTTTATAGTGTAGCTCAATTAATTTTCCTACAACTAATATTTATATAATTTCGAATGGATGTCCTTTAGCCGAGTTGATAATAACGAAATGTATTGTTTCAGGGAGTGACTCTATAATGTCAATGTTGGACCTCAATACAAAATCATGGAGAAAACTTGGTGGAGTGCCGTGGATTTCAACTCTGACTAGTGTTTCGATGGCCTTAATGGCTAAAAACCATCTCATTCTTTTCGGATCAAACGCTGACCAAGACGGAGCCATTTTAGTTTCATACAACTTTGCTCTCGGCATCGGAGCATGCAATTATCCAATGAAAATGTACTCCGATGGAGCTCGGCTGTACTGCTTCTTTAATAGAATTGTGCTCGAAGCGTCCAACCACATTGGCATGTTGCCATATGCCATCGAGGAAAACAGAAACCTATCGAGTCTTCTAGGCTCCTATGAAATTTTCCAAAGCACACAATTGGAAATAGCGGATTGGACCTGCACACAAAAGCCAATTTTGAATGTGCACAAAGAAGTGCAAGGCTTTGTCAAAAGTGGCTATTCGGAAAGAAAGATTTGTTCACAAGTAATACCACCATTATTAGAAAAAGATGATTTCATGCACGTTTTAACTATCCTCAAAGAGTTTAAAGATGTTCCAGAATCAGTACTAGTTTTGTTACTAAATTATATAATAAAACTTATAAACGTTGATGATGTAGATTTTACAAAACGCGAAAATTTTATTCAATTTTGTACGGAAGAAAAGAATTATTTGAAAAATTCTAAATTTCAATTTCTAAACCATTTGTTACAAATGCCTTTTAGCGACTCACTCATCGTGCCTCATTTGAATAGTGGTTTATCATTAAACAATTCTCTATTTCTAAATACATACATTGCATATTTGCTGGTGGACTCCGATAGACCATTGAATTCTGATACCGAGAGCAAATTGTTCAATTGGTGTACATTGCTCATGGAATCTTTTCATAAACAATATCTTACAAGTACAAATGAAAAAGTGGCATATGTCTTAAATGATATGAAGAACATTGTAAACAACCTTATCGATCAGTTACTTAAAGTTGATAAGGTAATGCCATTACTGAGGAAGGTTGTGAGCGGTACAACAACCAACAATAAGGATTCTATGTGTTATACAATAGAAATGTTAGATATTCTATAAGTTCAAATAAAATATATTTGCGATCAATTGATAGTTTTTTTATTAGCAACTCTAGCAAATTGTACAACCATTGGTTTATCGTTTAACATGTAACCGTTTGTCTCTCTTAATGCATTCTCTGCTATTTCCACAGAAGGGAATGTCACAAAAGCCTGTCCCTTCATCCTACCCTCCTGCATTACTCTTACATCGAACCCTATCTGCTCTTCTTCGGAAAGATTCTCCACGTAACGCCTGTATATTCTCTTCACGTCCTGCTCAACAACAGTTTTGGCTAAATTCTTTATGTAAAGTCTCATAGAAGGTTGACCGGGATGGTAGTTTTTGAATATAGGCAAAACTTTCATATCTCTATATGAAATTCGGTTTTTCAGAAGTTCTCTCTTAGTTATAGTAGGTTTTTCTGTTTCAACCTGAGGTTCCTCTGCGGGCGTTGGCTGTTCTTCTTTCTGAAATTTGCCCAGCTCCCCGATAACTTTACTTTCTTCTGGATTTTTTTGCAAAGTATCTTGATGGACTACAAGGGATATTTTCTTTGGTTCTTGTAAAGGAGTCACTGCTTCAAATACATCGGTTTGGGTTAACAAAGATTTCTTTGCTTTTGGTAATGTCGCTGTAGATAATATGGTGGCAACTCGCTTCCTTGTTTGTGGCAATATTTTCTTTCTTTTCGTTGCTATAGGTTTTACCTGTTCCTTTAATTCGTCTTCAGGACTGGACAATTCAGATTCAGTTTCACTTATTGGTTGCGGTATCAATGTCAATTCGTCTAAGAAAAACTCTCTGAAAGTCTCTTTAAAAAACCGTATACAGCTCTCGTTTTCATTAAACGGCACATCAATACACATTTTGTTCATTAAATGTAAAACTTGTGTGTAAAAAGGTTTATGAGAGAAAAGGCTGTTTACGATATTTATTACAATATAAGGATTTATATCGGGATATTTATATTTAATATGTGGTGGAGGCGGCTGATAAAAATTTATTGATGGATTCCAAGCGTTTAATGTCTTGAGAAAACTTTTCACTTTGTTTGTGGTGATAGAATTCTCTTTACTATCTGGTTTGCTCTCAGTTACTGGCACTTTCTCTAATGAATACTCCACAACAAGTCTTCTGTTACCAATTTCTAATTGATGCAAACGAATTAATGATTGTTTCGCACGTTCAACATCGGAAAAAGATGCAAAAATGTAATTGCGTTTACTCGAAGTCTCCCAAACACTTTCGGCGCCAAAATGTTTCAAAAGCTGTTCCTTATCTTGGAAGGACAGCGCAGCTGGCAAATGTCTAATCATTAACACTTTAGACATTGTAATTTACGCCAAGCAATATTATACATTGGCTAAGTCTTTAATACAACCAACATTGTTTTGTTACACATTTAAATAAATAATTATAATAGAAGATAGAAGTCAAATTCATAATATATATATACGATACGTAGTACAAATAAATAAAATAACACAGACCAACAAATATGAAATAAGTCAAGCAAAAAAAAAGACATTCATTCTGTATGAGTAAATATTGTACTGTGGACAGACTATAGTTTGTTTTCAAGTTTCAATTTTCATCAACTTGTCAGTTGTCACTTATCACAAATGATAAGAATATTATCCTGATTGATTATAATAAAATTACAATTTAATACGGTAATATAATAATTCTTTACCTACCTAAAGTTAAATGCCAAATTGTCAACAATTATAGTAGAATTATTACATACCTACATCAATACTAATTAGAAATGATAAATTAATAATAAATGTGATTTTTTCACAAATTTAAAGGTTTCTATTTGAAGAGGCACAACTTTTAAATGATGACGGAAGAAATAAAAAGAATTGCCAAAGTTGTGGTGTTGGGAGACATCGGAAGAAGTCCGCGTATGCAATATCACGCATTGTCTTTAGCTAATAACGGTTTTAAAGTGATTTTAATCGGTTACAAAGACAATGCTCCACTGCCAGATATAATGGAAAATACTGACATTTCAATTACTGAGCTAAAACCTATACTATTTGGCAAAGGTCCGAAACTTATACAATATGCAATCAAAGCAATATGGCAAGCGATAAGTTTGTTATTAACTTTATTCATAACTGGAAAATGTGATTATTTGTTGTGTCAGAATCCTCCAGCAATACCTACACTGCCAATTTGTAAGTTTTATTGTCTCTGTACGAGAACTAAGTTCATAATTGACTGGCATAATTATGCGTACACAATAATGGCACTGTCCTTATCAGCCACATATCCATTATTGTCAATATCAAAAAAGATCGAGAAGTACTTTGGTCAGTCGTCACATAGTAATCTGTGTGTGACTTATGCTATGAAAGAAAATTTGCTTCAAGAATGGGACATTGTGTAAGTAAGTGACTTCAGTAATCTAAAACTATAGAATAGTTAAGTCGTAGCTGGACACATTGCTATCATTTGGGCAATCTGTCTTGCGGCTGTGACTATACTTACAGAAGACCACCACGAAATAACTACATGTGTGCTGTCATGTTTCGGTGAGCGAGTAACGAGTAACGGATGCCATTACTTCCTTATTCCTCTTAATCCTTCTATGATTAGCAGCACACTTTATTTATTATTACAAGGCCTCCAACGAGGCAGGCATCTAACTATATTTAAAAGGGATAAATTGCACCCGGGTAAAACCGGGAGTTTGTCACTAGTTTTTTTTAAATGTTAATGACTGCACATGTTAATAGGGACTTTATTGTAATCAGGAATCTTTTTATTTTCAGTGCAACAGTTATGTACGACAGACCGCCAAAATTATTCCATCCCTTAACGTTGGAAGAGAAACATGACTGGTTTCTTAAAATGGGTCAATCGCACCCAGAATTCACATGTTCGGGACGGGAACAGTTGAATGAATCTTCCAGCGTCACACATTCAGCGTTCACACATAAACTTGGAAGTGACTTAAAACTGAGAAGTGATAGACCAGGGCTTCTGTTTAGCAGCACTAGTTGGACACCGGACGAGGACTTTAGCATATTAATGCAAGCACTTCAAGGTACATATTATTATTAAAATTAGTCCAACCATATATTTTCTCAGGATCTAAGCGTCTCAGCTTCAAAGCCTGCAGCATCGTCGTAAAGTAGCATGCCTATCGGTTTTCTATCGTCTACACCACGGAGAATGTGCGTCCATCCTATGGTATCTGATCCGGCCAGAGCCATTCCACTTACGGAACACGAGGCGTGGGCGGGGGTTTCATTCCTTCGTGGTTGATGTTCCCCGGTCACGCACGAAGCGTTATAGTTCCACCTTCCTTGTCCGAACTGCTAAGGAGTGGAACTCATTGCCTGCGTCCGTGTTTCCCCAAAATTACAACCTCGGGGTCTTCAAGTCTAGGGTAAATGGGCACTTACTAGGTAAGCGTGGTCCATCTTTGGCCGCATCTGCACCTAACATCAAGTGAGATCGTGGCCAAGCGCTGCCTTGATTACATAAAAAAAAAAAAAAAAAAATACATTGTATTGCGGGCACTAGAGATCTGTCTAAGTTTTATTAAATTTAAATTATGAAAGTCACCAATATTCTTATTTTTCTATGGTCGGAAGCGCACTTGTAGCACTTATGGCGTTGCTTGTGTTATAGGCGACGGTAGCCACATACCATCAAGTGGACCGTCAGCCTGTTTGTCGATCTTAATATAACAAAAAAAAAATTCTTAAATATTTCACTCTTAAATATTCATTGGTGGTTTAGAAGAAATTAGCTTAGAAACAGAACATGAAGTTATTTCTTAGCTAAATGCATATTATATAGATTAAGAATTACATAAGTTTTGAGTTCTTTTTTTTTTTTTTCAGTATATGAGACTACATACAGTCTGTCTAAGAGCTTGCCAAAACTAATATGCGTAATAACAGGAAAAGGTCCAATGAAAAAGTATTACACTGAACAGATAGCATTGAGGAAGTGGCAACACGTGAAAGTGGTCACTCCGTGGTTGGAGCCGGCCGATTACCCCAAAATGGTAGCAAGTGCCGACTTAGGCGTATGTCTTCACACTAGCTCTTCGGGACTAGATCTGCCAATGAAAGTTATAGATATGTTTGGAGCCGGTCTACCAGTGTGTGCATACAATTTCAAGTGGTAAGGCACTAATTAATAAATACTAATAATAAATCTGTAAGGGTATTTCATAGCATGGAGTAATTTACTTTGTTTTCAGAGATATCGTGTTTATAGGCGCTGTATGCATGATACTGAAACTAAATTGACCATTTTTACCTGTATTGTATTTATGTATGTTCCTCCATAACTTAAACGAATTAACTGATTTTCAATGAACACAGGACACAGGATAGGCTACTTTTTTCTTCATTAATGCGGACGAAGTCGCGGGCACCAGCTAGTTATAATATAATAGTGTTTTTATCTTGCTTTTATTGTAATAATCCTTGTTGTTTTCTTAATAGGATTTCTTTATTTATTATGAGCCAGTATTTATAGTACATTCAAATATGCAAGAATATTATTAATATGTATTAATTTTGATTACAGCCTTTACGAATTGATAGAAGATGGGGTAAATGGTTATGTATTTAAAAACAGTGATGAACTTTCGAAGCAGATTATAACATGGTTTAAAGAGTTTCCAATTAATGAAACTCAAAATAGAATAGCTGACAAGATGAGGAGTGAGCTGATCAAGTTCCAAGAGTCCAGATGGGAAGACAATTGGAACCTGAGGGCTAAGAAATTATTTGAACTTTGAAGTTTAATTATTAATTTCTATGGGACCAAATTATTTAATAAAATATAAGATGTTAATGTTTGTTTTATTTGCGTTTTTTATTTAGATTATCATTTATTTGCTAAATATTGAGGTTTCATGTGGTTGGTTGATACACTATCACTAACTACAATAATCTATCTGTACTTATAAAACCTTTGTATCAAAACAAAGTCCAGTTTCTAGATTATTACATATTGCTAGGTGATCTGACAGATAGGGCCTCAATGTAGCCCTCAGGGTTAGTAGACTGGAATATAAATAAAACAGCTAAAATTGATTAGACCTTATAATGTAATAAAAATGCCATAAGCACAACACTTACTTAACACTAAAACTTAAACTAATAGTCTCTCTATTTCTTGTTGCACTGTTTGAATCTGTGGCTTCAACTGGGAGCCTTCGTTGATTGTTATAGAACAAGCGATGATGGGTCGCGAGACACCACACGCTCGCCCCAACGCCTGTTTTGACCGGACAAACACATATGGCACATTCTTGTCCTCACACAACAATGGAATGTGTAATACGATTTCTAATGGCTCAGCATCAGCAGCCATGACGACGAATTCAGAAAGGCCCCGGTTCAATGTTTTCGTAGCTTCATTGGCGCCTTTGCGTAGTTGTTTATAGTTGGCAGCCTGTTGTACCAAGTTTAGAATCTTGGCAGTAAGTGTGGCATCTGCCAACGGATACGCTTTCGGGTTTACAGCTTCCGTCTCACTCTGAAACATATAAACATTATTTAACTAAAACGCTACCAAACAACGAGCATGTCACCACATAACCTACAAATTTATTTTCATAACTTGCAGTGCCTAGAGCCAAAACACACATTCATTAAGAATACATTTAAAATTATTTAAATAGTTTTTACTAGTTTTCATTGTTTTTATATGATAATTGATGACATGTTTATGTACAAGCCGGTGGGCCACGCTTCTGTAGCGTTGTTTTGAACCTATTTGAGATATAACTTGATGGAGATCATTTTTATACATGTAATTATTACATTACAATGTCTCATGAAATCAAAATTGTTCTGGTTAGAAAACTTAGCGAGTTGTTTTTGAAAATTGTCTCAGAAAATAGGTTCAATACGCACGTGTATATATAATTTACTCACCATTTTTTTGAAAATTTAGGCAATATAACAGAAAGTACGACCTCTCAGCGAAAATGTCGCTTCACTGAGGATATTTTGAAATACTGTGTTTTCAAAAAAATCCACAATAAAAAAACTCAAAATTGATTTGAAATTGAAACTTGAATTGAATGAAATTAAATGAAAGCAAGCAAAGCATGCACGCACGCGCACTGGCTTGTCTCTTGACCAACTCTTGACAGTCAGTTGACACTTGTATTGTATTGTCTATGGATGGTCTATGGTAAATTTCTACGGTAAGTACTAAATAACCACAGTCTAACTAATTAAAGTAAGATTACTTTTTTCCAAATTTTATGGCCTGGTAACTAGACCTAATATACTAAAATAGAATATATTCTTTTCGAAAATAGAACGAATTTGTGATATTGATGACCGCACTCAGTAAATTAATAAAAATGTGTGAAGATATTATATTATTGTTTTTTTAAATGCCATTATGTTAATTTACGTATACGTAAACTAACGCACACTAAATGATTTATGCAACAGAAAACAGTAAATGATTTATGCAGAGAAACTTTTCCTTGTAGTTCAACATGGTGCATAGAACGCAATATTAGATATCCGCGGGGCTGCGCACACGCTCGCATGTCTGCCGTCGCCGGCTCATTTGGGAGGCCTCATAGAAAGGAATTTATAAATGAAAGTTTAAAGCCAACTTATATTTTATTTATTTACATAAACTAAGTCTTGTCACTAATACAAGAGTTTCACATAAAAATTGTTACTTATTTATTTTTTGAATACAGTTCATCATTTATGACACATGAAAATAATTGTATGGTGACATTTGTATTAGATAAACATGTCACAAAATCACAAAAATTTAGACTTCAGTTTATTAACCCATCTTCATTATTTGAAAATTATGTTGAGACTTCTAAAAAATTGTACTCCTTTTGACTTCATGCAATATTAAATATACATAATCTAATTCTGGGCTACTGCCGCTATCCAAGAATTTATTTTTTAACAGAAACACAATAGGTAGTCCAAAAATTTCGAAAATAGGTATAAATGTGACAGATTCACGCATTTGTCGAACTCTAAAATTTGATACCCTAGTTTTTGTCAATGCTATTACTTTATTTTTAGCTGTGCACAAATCATAGTTAAAATCCATAGAAAAAAACAAGGGCAAAGATTTAAAATTTAAATCATAGATGCGCCCTGTGCTTCTGAAAACTGTTCACTTAATACAAGTGACTAAGGCGGAAAGAGTGAGCTCGCTCTTTCCAACAATGTCACATTTTGGGCCGGCTGAAGTATGGCGCATCTGTGATTTAAATTTTTGGTAATAGCCCCCCAAAACTTAATGATCGTAACTGCACCTACAGCCGGTCATACTTAAAAAAAAAAACTCAATAATGCAAGCACGAGTTCAAAGTGAAATTCTTATTTACAAATATTCATTTTTTGACTTAATTTTTACATCTTTCGTGGTCCAATTCAATTACTTAACGTCACACTTAAAAAATTATTCACTCTTTTCTGATTTTTGAATTTCACAGTCTTTTTGGAAGTCTTTCGGCTTCACATACTTGTACCTGTACTAGTTGGGTTTTTTGAATGTATTGTGGTGATTGTTGGGCTGCGTGTTTTGGCTGGACAAGAAGGCCAAGTGCCCCTTGGGACATTTGTTTGCGTAGTGGCCTTTAGTTCCACATTTGTAGCAGGTGACCTCCTCCAGAGGCTTGTGCGCAACCCGTGCAAATTTGGGGGCCGGGCTTCCGTCCTGACTCCCCGCGTCCGTGTCGGAGGCAGGCTTCACGTAACCGAGAGCCCGGTATCTGGCCTCGTCCATCCTCTGAGCCACTTCTCTTTGCTGCAAATGAAAAAAAAAACATTATTTCAATCAAAATTCAACATTACCAATGGATTCAAAAACAAATGTGCATATTTTTGTGAATATTTAAAATCTATACTAATATTAATAAAGAGGAAAAATTTGTTTGTTTGTAATTGAATAGGCTCCGAAACTACTGGACCAATTTGAACCGATACTGGACCACTTTATTCGCCAGTAATGGACGACATGACTTTAGATAATGTGTAATGCAAAGTAAAAACTTACATCTGGCGGAATTTTGTGGCAGGACGATGCCTTGTGTCCCACTTCAAAGCAATAGTGGCAGACGGGAAGCCGTTTGGCATCCTTCGTCTGCTCAGGTGGTGCTGGCAATTCAAACCGCGGATGCATATACTTGCAACTGGGGCCGTCGGGGCATAGTCCCGCAAGGTAATTTGTGCATATCACGCGACGGACATGCCTGTGCCTACAGTGTGGACCGTGTCTGCAAAAACCTCGATCATACCTGGAAAAAGGTAGTATTTGAATTTGCAAATATAAATTTTAAAAATAGTTCGTAATCTTAAATAAATAATAAGTTATGAGAGAGGACTTAAAAATACAATATACAAAAAAGCATACAGAAATCTAGATATTATTTATAATGCTCTAAGCATTAAAACTGCCAATTTATATTTATTTTCCCTTTTTTGGGAATTATTGAATAAGGATTTATCACAAAAAATACATTGATCTATACTAAGCAAAGCTTTTAGAGAACAGATGAATATAATTATGGTATGACATACATTGATATTAAAAACCATCCTTCAATAGTTTAATTAATTGAATATGTGACAACTGCAAAATTATCATGTTTTATGTTTCAAGCTGACGTTGATGCACCACATTTTCTGCTAGTGCACTGCCAACAATAGTAGGTTTAAGGATTAGGGATCAGGGAGAAATAGGGAAATGGGTTCTGGCATCCCTTACTCACTCTCCAAAACACAACAGCACATATGCTGTTTTATCCCCTTGTTCCCCATACATAACCAGCATTGGGAGAGCCACCATCTCTTTCCTTGTACAGAGCCAAGAAAGACAATTCCTATTACAATACCCGGTTTTGAATTAACAATTATTTATGCCTTTAGGAATTATTTGTCCTCTCCCAATGCTGGTTATGTACCAAGGTTTATGGTAAGTGTTGTTACAGCCGTCTAATGGGCTGCCCAAATGACTGTGAAACGCAGTGTGCTACTCCTTAAACTGAAAGGGTTATTTGATATTTCCCATACCATGGACAATCTTTGATCTTGCTCTCCGGATCTATGTGTAAGAATGGACATTCTTTGTTGTGACAAGCATTGAATCTAGCGTAGAAGTAGCATTCCGGCATTTTTGACATGTCATACTCGTGAAGAAATTCGCATTGGTCTCCTTTTTTACAGAGACCTCTTAACCAATGCTTGCATACAACTGTTCGATCGCCCCTAACGTGTCTGTAAGGGCATTGTGGACCGTTAGCGCAGCCTCCTGGCTGAGAAAAGAATTCACAAACCGCGGCTGTAGATTCTGAAACATTCATTGAAGTTAACTTTTGACTTACAATATAAGGAATTTAAGTATTTGAAAAATTAAAACACAACATTAACTTACTATCCATTCCTGGAAAGGGTAAAGGTAGAGACCCATATTGCTCTTCCAAAGCGTAATCTATATCAAACTTAATGTGATCAACATTCGCCACGATTACTTCCATTTTTTAAGTAAAATTCACTTTTCCTAATTCCTACGTGAAAATTAATACCGTGAAACGTTCACTATTTAATTATTAAATCTATAATACCAGTGTTAGTAACAAATGAAAATAGAGACAATATCTCATAAATAAGTTAATTATAATAAACACTCTTTTTTACTTTCAATTGCTATTTCACTAATATTTTCCATGCCATGCATTTCTCTATTTTCTACTTCATTCAACAAATTCAACATTACGATCGTCACAGATTATACAAAGACCACAGAATAAATAGAACGTAAAACTATCATTAAATTTATACCAAAATTATAAAAAAAAAATATTATAAAGGGAAAAGATGGGTATTTTTGTTTGTAATGAAATATCGATGGTAATGAATAAACATGGAATAAACTAAAAAACTACTAGACTTATTTTTTAGAATGTGCAATGCAATGCAATGGTTTTCGGGTTTTTGTTTCGTTTTTTCACAGACATTAAATAGTCGCTGTCTCGCTTTGAGGGTGTGATTGTCAAACGTCAACCCACAACTTAAAACTGTTAAGTTACGTCTGTCATTATAACAAGACTACGAAAAAAAAGACTAAAAATAAAATATTACAAAAATAAATAAGTTACAAACTATACAAATATGAGTCCAATGCATTAAATAATTTAAAATATAAATATTCAAATTAAAACGTTCTAGTTAAAAATGTCCCTTTCCGATATAAAATCGTCATTAAGAAAATGTTCTTTTCCAGCATGCACGAAAGAAGCTCTTACAAAAATTGGTAAACGACATATAAAAACTTTGTTTTTTACTTAGTCTTCATTTGTATAAGATTTTTAAAATAATACTCGTATTTAAAAACTGAGAACGACATTTTATTTTATATATAATTACAATTTTTCAGAGCAATTACTGGTTGGTCGTACTGCACCATCTAGCAAACAATTGGACATGGCTATGGACGTGATATCGGAATTTGTTTTCTGTGAACCAGATCGTCGCGGCAACCGTCGTACTAATAATGCCCTTAATTCATTGCAAGAGTTACAACTAATAGACATTATTTGCGATTATCTCTCGGCTTGTACAAACGAGACTACCAAAAACACATTGTTCTTATCCTTGTTTGGCGGCATGGAGAGTCAGAGACGATTGAAAGTGTTAAGTATTCTCGCCAGTATGGCCGTTTCTGCCTCCAGCACACCAGTATTACTTGCGGTGGGTGTGTGGCTTCAACAAATGGGGTGTTCCTCAACTCAATCTTTACAACTCGTAGAGAACATAATCAGAGACCATTTCTATTTGAATACATCCAATCAGACATCTCTGAAATCTCTAGCTACTTCAGCACCGCAGTTTGTGGCTAATTTTATAACGGCTGTTACCGAATTGTATATGCATGATGTTCAGGGTGTGAGGAAACTGCCACCTAAGAACCTACTCGAAGTTATTACATCATGGGTTAGTTTTATGTGTTATAACTTTTGAACTTATGTAAATACTTGTTTTAATGTACAGGTAGTGAGTGTACATGAAATTAAATTTGTACACAGCATTAGCTTCCTCATTAGCTTACTAAATAATGGGGGTTAGCTATATTAAATAGGATTCTATGTATGTAAGTTTAAAAAAAATACCTCAATTACAGGTGTTTTCCAATCCCACTCTTTGCATGTCAGCACAACTTAACCCTCCAGCGTTACCGAGTGGGTCCATACCTATGGCTGCCGTTACTCCACTCGCCGGTCTCATACAGTGGTGTGCCCTTGCACCACTGTACATCGATGAAGGTGATATACCAAGCGAAGGATACTTACACATTGATGATGAAATATAGAATTTTTTGTATTTTTATGTTTATTACAGATACAGAAATGGTTGAAATTCACCCACCACTGAAGAAAATCAAAATAGAGGATGAAAAAGAGCTGAAACCCAGAAAGGCTACAAGCAAGACACTCACAGAATTGGAACTTTACAACAAGCTACATCTGAGTGTGTTACAAAGCTTACGAGCCGGAAGAAGAACTCACGGTCCCCCCACCGCGGTGAATGCACAACATTTGGCAGCTCTAACTCCACAAATCCAGGCATATGCCCATCAATTGCTGAAGAGAGGTGTAAAACTACAGAATGACACAAAGTTACAGGTAAATTTGAATATATGGAAAATTTACCTATTTTAGTTTTGCTCTAGAACTTTTGTCTTTGTAATATTGATTTGATAACGTTTCAAATTATTGAAATATCACAAAAGTTAGAATATTCAGACCATCAGGAACTGCATGTTGTGAGCACCAAGTGGACTACCAGCTTGTCTGTAGATCTTAATATATCAGTGTTCATTTATTGATGCGCGATATATAGCAAGATATGTATATGACAATATAGCGACGCGTATTCCGCCGGCGTGAAACATCAAGTTAGGACTGGCGTAAAATCAGCGCTGTGCTCCGCATCAGCTCATGCTGAGCCAGATACCCTTTTGCTGCCATGGCGCACACTCAATGTGATTTTATTTAAGTATTTACTGATTTAAATGTAAAAAATGTATGTATTTTTCATTTTGTTATCTTTTGATGTATTCGTGTGTGTCATGTGTATGCAAATAAATGTTTTTCTATTCTATTCTATTCTAAAATTATAACTTATTATATATCTAAATACATATAAAATGCGGCTTACTAACTGATTTAATTTACTTTTGTTGACTATTCTTGGAGGCCATCCCAACTTTTATCATTTTCTTTTTTGTGTTTATTCTTTTTAAATGTAAGTGTAGTTTGTTTGTTTCGTTTTTTTTTTTTTTTTTTTTTTTCTTTTTGTGTTTGACTGATATTGCCTTAAATTTGACTATAATTATTATGTAGTTTCCAAGATTTAATTGATATGCATGTTGTGGTAGCCTATAATTGTGATGTTGTGTAAGCTGGACTTTGATATGCAATCTTTTCTGAGTTTCATATGCACACTATTGTGTTGGCTGTCCGTATTATATAAATAAATAAAATATTCTATGTAAAGATCAAAGTATTTTTGGGTAAAAATGGAGTTAATACAAAATTACTTTAATTTCACAATGTCCTAGTAGTAATTTATAAACTTTAACTGCATTCATAACTATTTCAAATGGATGTACCAATATTAACCATTTTAAGCCCTGTTATACATGTGCACAATTTAGTATGTGATATTTCAATGGAAATGGACAGTTGTATAATATTTTATGTACAACTTAGTTGTTCTTAAAAACAACAGTTAATTTTAATGTTAAATTGTTTCAGGATTCTTTGGACAGAATAGGACAGTCGATACAAGTGGCACTGTCCAATGGTTGTGTATATGGGAACATCAACAGCCTACTGGCCGCCTTGGACACATTGCCAGAAAATAGGCTTCTGAGGATAATAATCAAGACACAACAGCAGACTATTTGACAGTTGTTGAGGAGTTGACCTCTAGCCGAGACTGACAGTGAGCTCGTTAACAGAATCATGTTACATTCGACTTTGTGAAAGCTATTGCCAGTAGAATTAATAAATAAACAGAATCCTTGTAAATACTTAATCATGTTTATTCTACAACATTATATTCAATTAAATCAAAATGGTCTAAATCTACGACTTTGTTTGATTTGTGCAATTTTCTTTTTATCCTCTTCAAATTTCTGCCTCAAGGCTACAATGTGTTTCATTTTGGATTCCCTTATTTGGAATGTGTAGAAGTTTTTAAGTTCTTTTCGCTTTTTGTTCTTCTCTTCTTTTGCCAATATTTTGTTTTCAACCTTCTCGGTGCGAGCGAAGCTCTGCACATTACCTCTCTTGGTAACAGTCACCCATCCTTCGTCATCTTCCTTTTCCAACTCTTTCTCCCGAGCTTCAGCTTTCTTAATTTCATTATCGTGCTCTCTCATGAACTCCTGCACTTTTTCTTTGATAGTTTTCGTTTGTAGAATATTACTGTTGTATTCATCTATCCATCTCTTCATACCAGATCTAATTTGATGTTCACTCGAATTCATCGGTCGTAACCGAGTTAACTTCAGTGCTTTATCTAAATGTAGAACTTTTTTAAACACTACATAGGCAAATTTAAAGGACAGTGTTTCACTGTTGTCTTCTATAAACTTTTTAGTTGTTTTGTCATTTTTGGCGTTTGGTTTACTACAGAACTGCACAGATTCTATCGCACCAGCTCCGCTAAAAGCATTTCTTATACCATTTTCGTCTGCGAGCGGTGGTACGTTGACGATAAACAACGTTTTACCAGATGGCTTATCTTCTGTATGTTCCCTGACTGAATGCTCTTTAATATAAATTGTGTGTGAAGACACTGAATCTTCATTCAGTTTTAGTTCCAATGCTATAAAAAAGAAAGTAATTAAATAGTGAGCACATGAAAAATATTAACCATGTTATTGGTAATACGATTTTACCTTTAAAATCGCAGTCCCTGCGTTTAACTGATTTATTCTCGGAAAACTTCATATTTGAGTAAATAATAATTTATAAACTCATTCAAAGTAAATGCAGATAAATCTAGTAAAATGAATTTGATTAAATACTATTCAAAACAAAAAGAGCAATGTTTTCATTGAGAAGAGAGAGAGGTTAGGTTACACCGTTACAGTACAATGAATGAACAATAAATAAAAATATAAGTTACTCAGATTCTACGATGACTTTCACAGAGCATTATTAAAAAACGTACGTTTACACTCAGTGTCATGTAGCTGAATTAAAAAAAAAAAATAATAGAAATTTGTTTGACATACGGTTAACAAATAAAAATACCAAAAAATAATTTCAGGCCCTTACAGAACATGGAAATGTTACTTAATGTGGTTGAACTGATAATATAATCGTCTAATTTATTATGAATTGTTTTATGTTTTGTTCTGTAATTTTAGAACAGACCATAATAAGTTTAAAATGACAACTGACGTTCACCTGACAATGTCAGTTTAAAAATGGTCAAGTGAAGTATTGCCAACTTAGTAGCATTAATGCCATACTTAACGTTCTGGGGTCTTAGACAAAGTAACCAATCGAAAACGATAACGAAGTTCGAAAACAATAAAATGTATGGGATTGACATAAGCCTTCGCAAAATCACGTGATACTTTCCATACATTCTAACGATAACGAACTTCGTTATCGTTTTCGATTGTTACTTTGTCTAGGGCCCCTGCTGTAGGCATTTTACGAACTTTTTTTTCAATTAGCGCAGCACCAAAACTAGCGAAAATTTAAAGATGTGGTCAGATTACGGCTTCGTCAATAAAGTATAACAAAAATTTCTAAAAATAATATATTTAGGAAATCAAAGTTTAATTTCCTATTTAATTTCGATTGAAAACACAATATAACAAATAACTTAATAAAAGTTCTCATTATAAACCTACGATTTTAAATTAGATACATATGTTATAATTAAAAATATATTTAAATTTTGAAAAGAAACTTCTTTACGCGCGATGAGTTTGAGATTTCTAGGTCTGATTTTGTGTAATGCTTCAGTTCAGCGTGACGCTTCTTGTAACGTTTTTGCAAAAGTACTATTAATCATTTAAAATATTGCTGATATCTACTCATGAAATGCTTTTTCTCTAATATAATTTTGTGACAAAGACCAACAGCCAATATTAAATTAACACTCTTCTTAGTTCTTACTCAAAGAGAGTTGGCAACCCTACAATTGTCATTTTATATTTATCGTAGGTACACATTGTTTCATATTTCGACTTGCCTATTAGTTATTGCGTGCATATGTGCATTTTCTGTTTATTACTATATTTGTCGTTATTTTCCGGTCATGTATGATTACCTGTACACAGTGAACAAAGTTTCTAGTGATGCAATCGTCCACTACAAATAGTAAAGTTAAAAATCCGAAGTGGTCAGAGAATTCTGATGCTACGGAACGTGAAGAAATCGGACAAGAAAACACAACGGACGATAAGGTCAGAGGTTATGTTGCTTCGTACGATGCCTCTTTGTCGTTCGGAGGACCTCACAGGGATGGCCGATATAAGTCGCGGGGTCGGTTTACTGAATTCCGCCATTCTCGGGGCGGCAGAGGGAATACACGAGGTCGTGGCGGTTTCCCGCCTCGCGGAGATCGCGACTCCAATGACAATCCCTATAAACACAACGAATCGTTAGGCCATTCTAGCGCCGAACAGTATTCGCAAGGAAGCACTGGCAGCAAATATTTCGAAAGGACTGAACTCGCCGTGAACCTGCCGGAAGATCCACGCATTTCGACATTATTACGTCGCCTTTGCAGTGAAGTCGACGTCGAGAAGTCCTTACTCATCTGCAGCAAGCTACAGGATGCCGTCATGATGCCAGAGAATTCAAGGTATATAAGGAGAGCCTATGACATACTGGCTGAATCCTTACTAGATATTTTATATGATGCTCCCGGGCCAGAGACGAAGGAAAGTGCAGCCGCAGTGCTCGGCAGAATTGGCTACGTCATGGGCCCTGACTTCAAGAAACATTTGGATTGGATTTTGACTACTTATTCCGTGAGTAACACTTCAAACTCTATTAAACACCTGCTGATACTTTCATTCACGGAGACATTCCAACTGGATTATCAAACACCAAACCTAATGGACTTTGCCGAAATAACTTTGGAGAAACTGCAAAGTATCATTGAAAGTACAGATTCCCCTGATGTGTTTATGGTTGCTATCAACGCTATGATTATTCTGTCTAATTCATATCCTGAACACTTTATCAACCATTTCATTGACACTGTAGACATTTTGGTGGGTTGGCATGTTGATAGTTGTCAACCAAAGAAGATAAAGGACTTTGCTCTGCAGTCTCTTTTCAAATTGAGTCGACACTGGCAAGCAGATGTTGGTTTCTCTGTGAACTTATTAAATCAGTTCATAGAAGACATGGTTTCCTATGCGAATGACATGAATTTAGATAAATATGATGAGAATATAAAGGATAGTGACGTAGCGACACCTGATGAGTGTAGACAAAAGATTACATTGTTTCTCAATGTTTTTAATACTGTTGTGAAGAGTTTGGGTAGCCTGCTCAACCCGGTGGTATCTCAGACGGTGACATGGTCATTTTTGACCGAGGCATTGATAAAGATCCTTGATGTTTTGAAAGATACATTAATCCAAGATGCAGAGTCTGATCAGATTTTGGCAGGCAATGAGTGCATAATATTGTTACTGGAACATTTGCAAACAAAGTCATCATCCTGCATACCATCTCTTTTTTCTTTAATAGATATGGAAGTAAATAGTTATTTAAAAATCAACTCCATTGTAGCTTCGAGTGTTATAAAGTTGATATCAAAAACAATACAAGAAGGAGGAACGAACTTGTCTATAGAGTTCATAATACGAACTATTGGTCCAGAGTCACCACTACGTTCCTTACGCTACTCCGACAATTCCCAAATTTTACAGGGAGTGATTGAGGTGTACAGTAAATTTCTGAATTTAAAGAATATACCACTTTTGCAAGAGTGTTACAAGATAGTTTTGTCAGACATACAAAATTCATATAGCATAATTTCACCACACATTAAAATTATTTTACCGGAGTACAATGAAACTGTAGATAAGGTTGATGCTGAGAAAAATATAATCTTTTACCTTCAATGCATGTCGGAATTAGCCAATGCAAGTAATTCAATCATTGGGATGTGGGCATTGAAACCAAGTATTTTTGAGTTGTTGGCTGTAAAAATGTGTCCTCATGATGACAGTTTGATTAGTGAATATCCAGCCTTACACTATTGTATAATGTACTTACTCTACTCCCACTGCAAGAAAAATAATTACTTTATTGGCTCCAGTGACTTAGTGTTAAACTCGCAGCAACGTAACAATGACATATTTGGATTATCCAATCTCAGTTTAGGAGAAGTATCTGGATCGAGTCCCACATCTGGACATCTTGCAGTTATTCTCAATATATTGAGCATTACCTTGGAGAGAGATCTTCCAAAGGAAACTTTAACACTTGTTTTAAAATGGGTACATGATATATTTTTGCAATTGGATAAATATTTACCTATTGTGAGCCTGTCGAAAGGATTTCTTGTCCTAGTAACAAACATGTTGGCATTAGCGCACACCTTTGATGATGATATAGTGTTACTAGTAATGAAAAATTGTCAACATCTATTAAAAAACAAAAGCCTCACTTGGAATATTATGGTGGTGAAAACAATAGCTGTACTCTGCATTTTACATGTTGATAATCACAATAAGAATTTATCTATTGTCTGTAAGAAAGTTTTATTTAAGCTGCCATGGGATATTGTTCAGCGTGAACTTGACAAGCAAGTAAATACAATTTTCATTAGTCGCAAAATGAGCATAGACATATTGAATAACAATACTAAAGTTAGTTCTTTCAAAGAATATCTTATGAGAGGTTCATTTTCAAATTTATCACAGCAACACTTTAAAGAAATCATGAACTGTCTTCTCAATACAAATTTTAAGGAGAAGTACTTTTTGGTAGACACCTTTTTGACATGTTGGCCTTTACAATGTCAAGATACTGATGAGAACAATCTGCTATTTTTTCGCCAGTGTGCCACAAATTTTTCTTCTATTTGTATTGGCTGGATACTTTCTGAATTGGCACATACATGCATTTCATTGAAACTACGAACTGTACTGGGTAAGCCACAAGAGACATTTATGAAGATTGAAGGCGCTTTGAAAGGAATAGCTCGTGAAATATCTTCTCATGAAACCAAATATGTTGTCAAGGAGAAACAGCTATTAATGGATGTAATAATCGCTGAAGGAATTCGAACAAGATGGATCACTGAATTCATGATGTTCCTTGAAAAATATATTTACAATGCGGCTGAAGGTACAGCTACTGTGCTACCAGCAGTAGCCAAACCTGTAAAAACATTTTTCCATACAAACTGGCCAACTTGCCGCGAATGGTTGACAAGAGTACGTCCAGCTGCACTTGCAGTGAGTTTGTACTCTGGACATTTTGGTGCAGCCATTTATCATGCCTGCCTCATACTGCAGATGGCAGCCAATTCCAATACAAACATCGACATTGAAGCAATTACAATGAATGTAGCAAGAGCACTAATAAAGTACCAGGAACCTGAGGTATTACATGGCTTATATGTATGGATAAAGCGTACATTCAATAAGAAAATTTCGTGGTTGAAGGGGGCTGCTGAACAAGCGAACTCGCGCCACGAGGTGGCGATAGATTTTTATAGACAACTAAATACTATCAAATGTAATGAAGACAGTGAGGACCCTAAGGATAGTCGACAATTAGATGCAAGATGTATAAAATTTATTGATGAGCAAATAATGGATAGTTTAAAAAATACACAGAATTGGAGTGAAATGCGTTTGTGGCTCGAAAATGAGCTTCACCATAAACAAAACTCACAATGGAATTCGTTTCCCATCTCAAGCTTTGAAGAAAGTAATACCTTTTTGGAAGAGTTAAGCAATTGGGACATACTGGACGTTTGCTCAAATGAAATTACTAAAAATTCATGTTCTTACCAAGGTATATTAAACAAAGTAGAATCAACATTAGTATGTACTGCGGTCAATTTGTGCTACACTGATAATGTTAATAAATATGAGAATACGATCAAAGAGTGTGTTAAACTGCTTAATTCAAGTACTGAGGAATTTGCAAGAAGCAATGCTTCGTATTTTCTTAAAGAAGTCGCAGTTTTACAGTTAGCAAGCAATGGATTACTAAATATTGTTAATGGTGAAAAGGTCTCATCAAACCCCTTCAAACCATCTACAGTAAAAGATCATAAGTATGGCACAGAACTGGAGAATTTGAGCAGAATATTATGGTGGAATCAATACTTTACAAAATTGAATATGTCCGAAGAGAACATATTTTATGCTGAATGCCTCCGACTTGATGTAATAAAAAGTGCAAGGAAACACCTTAATTTAAGAATGGCGAACAATGAATTGTTAAAGCATTTTAAACAGAATCCTGCCTTTCAAATGTATCTCGGAAATATCAATAATATAGGCGATTTGAGAGATGTGCTTCTCATCTCTAATAACACTTACGATCTTGATATATGGGGCATTAATAATGCAAGTGCTTTGGGCGAACTTTGTAAACTTACGTACGTACAAGATGAAGACAAAACTCGAGCCATTAACTTGTGTGCTGGCATATGTCTTGGGTTTTCGCAAAGACTGGCGCTTGGAGAACAGAATTATGAACTCCGTGAGAAAGGAACGCGTATGTTACTGACTTTGTCCAAATGGGTCCAAAACGAAAGTGACAATGTTTTAGATGCTGATACACCTCTAATGAAATTGATTTCGGCTCTTCCGGAAATTGGTTTAGTGGATAATAATGTATCTGAAAATGTCATCCCATCGGTAGATTCTGCTGTTGGAAAGTTATTACAGTTTGGAGTAAATCAATGTCCAGGTTTAGCCAAAGCGTGGGCAAGTTTTGCGAGCTGGTGTTTTAGATGGGGTCGAAAGATGGTCGAGTTTAGTTCTAAAACACGAGACCAATTAACAGACGTTGATAAAATGCAGATAGAAAGTGTCGTTATAGGATGCTCACCACAAGATTTTGAAGCTGTTTGCGAAATTTTGTCTAAAACGAAAGCCACGTGTGACGACGAAGACATCGATTGGAATGAAATTAATACATCCGAGATGATCGAGAGTCAATTGAGAACTGTCCCATGTCTAAGTAATGCTTATCCCGAACACCTGGCGTTGTTGGTTGACATTTGGCGTCAAGCGCAAAAAAGAGTATTTTCTTACTTTGAATTATCGGCTGATGCGTACTTCAAATTCTTGCAGCTTATTTGCGCTTCTGACGTTATAAATCACAGTGGAGAGAATTCAGTAGTAAACGCTACGCTACGATTGCTTCGACTGATTGTAAAACATGCTATGGAATTACAAACTGTGTTAGAATCTGGCTTAGCCAACACGCCAACGCAACCCTGGAAAGTTATTATTCCTCAATTGTTTTCTAGACTCAACCATCCCGAGACATACGTCAGGAAATGCGTGTCTGACCTGTTATGCAGATTGGCGGAAGATACTCCTCATTTGATCACTTTTCCAGCTGTAGTTGGAGCAGTAGAGAATGAGAGGAACGACTTGACAGAACTCAATATTGTGCGCCCATATTTATCAAACGATCTTGATAATGAAGAAGACGATAATGATTTAGAAGACACCGCGAGTGAGAAAATTATGAATAATGAACTGAATTCCTGTTTCTTGGACATGGTTGAAACATTGTCAAAGCAAGCTCACGAGACTATTCGCCAAGTGAAGTTGTTAGTGAGAGAATTGCATAGAATAAACTTGCTGTGGGATGAATTGTGGCTCGGGACACTTGCGCAACATCACTCAGATTTTAGCAAGCGTTTATCACAGTTAGAGACGGAAGTGTTAAAGGCGAAAAATAATTCTCACCTTAACGACGACGAAAAAGAAAAAATAATCAAAGAAAAACACCGTATTATATTTGAACCAATTGTTTACGTATTAGAACAATTGAATACTGTTACATCCGTAAAACCGGAAACACCTCACGAGATCGCGTTTCAAATGAAATTCCAGAATATTATAAATGATGTTATAGACAAATTAAAGAACCCGGAGAGTCCAGAAAAGCCTCAAGAGTCATGGACACCTTTGAAACAATTACAAATAAAATTACAACAGAAAGTCAATAAAAGAACATCATATATACTGAAAATGTCAGACATCAGCCCTGTATTAGCGGATCTTAAAAACACCGTTATAACTATGCCCGGCGTGCACACTAATCAAAGAACTGTTCGAGTTACAATAAGATCAGTCGAAAATAACGTCGCTATTCTTCCTACTAAGACTAGGCCCAAGAAGTTGGTCTTCTATGGGTCTGATGGCAAAGCATACATATATCTGTTTAAAGGCTTGGAAGATTTGCATCTGGACGAAAGGATAATGCAACTGTTGTCAATAACAAACACTATGATGGCCAGGGACTCTGAAAACAATGACAATCAAACGTACAGAGCTCGTCACTATTCCGTCATTCCTTTAGGACCACGGTCCGGACTTATAAGTTGGGTGGACAACGTTACCCCGCTGTTTGCGCTGTACAAACGTTGGCAAAATCGCGAGGCTGCTATACAGTCTTCTAAAAGCAACAAGACTGTTAATGTGCTACGTCCTTCAGAGCTTTTCTACAATAAACTGAATCCACTTCTGAAGGAAGCTGGCGTGGCAGTGGAGAACAGAAAGGAGTGGCCAGTAGCGATCCTTAAGAAAGTATTAGAAGAACTGACCGCGGAAACTCCCAAGGATCTCCTCTGGAGAGAGTTGTGGTGCAGTAGCGTGACCCCGGAACAGTGGTGGCAAATGACCCGACGTTATAGCTACTCGGTCGCGGTGATGAGCACCATCGGTTATATTATTGGGCTAGGCGATAGACACTTGGACAATGTTTTGGTGGATTTGACGTCTGGTGAAGTGGTGCACATCGATTACAACGTGTGCTTCGAGAAAGGGAAGACGTTGCGTGTTCCGGAGAAGGTGCCTTTTCGGATGACTCCCAACCTGGTGACGGCTCTCGGCGTAACGGGAGTTGAGGTAAGTCTTTTACTATTTAATACCAAATGTTTGAATAGAACGTGCTGGTTCATTTATAAAAGTGAATCAAAGTTTTTTTTTATATTTCAACAGCTTCCACTGAAGATGGATTAATTGCAGGATAATATTATTCTTCTGTAACTAAAATATAATCTATTCAAATTGCTGACTATTTGTATTGAACTAGTGGTCAAAACTCGGCCGTAATATCGAAGAATAGCGAAGACGTTATCTTTCGTACGTTTACGGATCTCCATATTTCTGATTTGATCTCGCAGTGTAATCCCAACCATAGCCCACATAGCTCCACTGCTCTCCATAGCTCGTTGAGCGACGTTGAGGTTCGTTACGGTGCTCTTAGTTAAAGACCACGTTTCAGCGCCATAATGTCATCACCGGCAACTCATATTGGTCGAAAACTTTTGTTTTGAGACACTGAGGAGTGTCTCGGTGTTTCACGAACGATGCTCATCTGAGTTGGAGCTGGTTTTTTAATTTATTAAAAAATAACCTTTATTTCATTGCTTGCGCGTACCTACTGCAGAAACACGGCCATACACGTTATTTGGAGGAGTAAAAAGGAGAGTCATACACGTAAAAAGGAGGAGGTTCTCAATTCGACTGTAAGGAATAACGGCCACATTCCTCTAGATCGTGTTTTGTTGCTTTGTGTCTCAATATAAAACTTTATAAAAGGTATTAGAAAATTCTAGACACATTTATCGAGGGTATTAATTGAGCCGTTATTCATAATTCCTTCTCAGTTACGAGATAATATTTTTAATAGAGTTGCGCTTGAGTACCTTTGTACCAGCTCTTAAGTTGTGTGAACTATTATTATTATTATTATCTTTTTTTTTTAAATAAAATATAGGTAATAATCATCTTAACATACCTACCTTTGTTAAGTTAGGCAACGACTATTTTGTACATATTCATATAATTCTTTATTTTAATTGGCATTTTATCAAAAGGTATTGCACAAGTATTAAACAAAGAATAGGTTCCTAACTAAAAATGAGTCACTAAATATTTGACAACTTTTGTTATCTCTATATAATTATATAAATTTCGTGTCATATATTTGACAATGAACTCCTAAACTACTGAATGATTTTGATAACCATGTGACCATGTGTAAATTGGTCCAACTTAAAAGATAGCATAGTTTTTATTTTGAAGCGAAGCCGGGAGCGTGTGGCTAGTAAACTGTATATTTCTATTAAACTTAATGATTAGTATATTATTTACATAACATTATATTGTAATATAGGCTGCTCAATTTGAGTAAGTAGCCTCTACACTTTGCAGCACTGCTGTGGTATAACAAAACTATAGGTTTTTTTGGAAATTTCGTCTTTGGTACTTTATAATTTGTAGTCTTATGTGTTATTTCGATGTATAAAATATATTACCGCAAAGTTTCATCAAACAACAATGTTCCCAATGAACTTTGATTTGTTATAATACCATTAATACGCCATCTACGACCCAAGATTGTAAAAACCTTCTTTTAGAATGTTGTTCGAGTTGGGTTATAAGTTACGCCCTTTGATACTAGATGGCGTGATAAGTTTAATTTCGGATGAGATGATATTTTTTGATATTAAATAAAAAGCAACATAAAGTAATTATTATTATATCTTTAATGTTACATTGAACAATTTAGCTATATTGTAATATTATTAAACTCTATCGTTATAACATTTTGTTTAACTTTCATTACAGTTAGAATTTGTTTATGCCACGGAACTCATTAGAATATCTCAATAAAAATTTAACAATAAAGCTTTAAAAACTTGAGCGTAGATTGAAAGAGGTACCTAAACGCCACAGGGTACCTACTGTACAGTCCACTAACGACTTTAAATGCTAAAAGCGTTTTACATTTCCCACAAAACGTGATCCAACGTTTGCATCACTTTTACATAGAGTCTTGTCGAACAGTCGGCCTGTGCACTGGAGTAGGTCCGTCGGGAGCGTACGACGGGTTGGCGTCTCCTCTTTCTGCGTCCATGTACCCTGCATTTTCTATGATTCGACACCGCGACGTGTCCACCTCGCGTTCTATGAACAGAATTCTCGCCGGTCTGCCACCGAGACTGGACAGCCCGCTCGGCGCCGAAGAGCGAGTGATCGAGCCCTCTCTGAGTGCGACCGAACCTCTCTTTCGTTCCGGCGCTGGGGATCCCCTGTACTCGGATGTGTCGGGTCGCTTGCACCGAAGCAACTTGGCGAATGCGGCTCTGAAGCCGGCGTTTTTCCAAGCGTAAATCAGAGGGTTGATGCCGGAGTTGGACATGGCGAGAGAAGAGGTGAGGCGGTAAGCGATGGCGCTGTTCAGCGGCAGCGCGGGCAGGGTCTGCGCGCACGCGACACCCACGAACGGCATCCAGCATATCGAAAACGAGCCCAGGACCAGAAGAACAACCTGAAAATGAAAAAAAAAAAAAATAACTCCGTTAACAGATTTGCTATCATTTTTATCGTAATTATATAAAGGAATGTAAGTAGTGTTATGTGTCTCACAATGATATTGATTTTACCTGAATGCTCTTCCAATCGTTCGCTCCGGTCGGACAGCACGTGTTTGCCCTCATTCTCTTCGCGTGGCAGGTGGCCTCCCTCCATATCCTCCAATAAAGAATGAACATAACCATCCAGATGAGAGAGAACATCGGCGCTAAGATGCTCGTAGTATACTGTTTCGGTATTATCTGAAAAACAAATCAATATAGGTTTAGGTGTTAATAATTTGGGAAACTTGTATACATATATGAAGTGCCTTTTTTATAGGTGTACCTAAATTGCTAGCTCGTATTGGGATCTTTTAACATAAAAAAACGAGTTGGGAAGCAGTTTTTAGTGGACTAGGACTTGAATGAAGACCTCTACAAAGCTCACGCTTCCAATAGTTATCTAATAGTGCAAAAAATGATATTTTGATAATCAGACAAGACACTATAACAGACAATTATTATTTCAACATTAAACATTCAACATTCATATAATATATATTTACTATTTAGTTAGTTAGTGTATGCGGAGGCTCAAATTGAAACTTACGATATTCATCTCACAAGCGGCGCCTTCGTGCCAATCGTTCCAGAAGATCGGTATGCAGCTTATGCAGAGCGCCGTCGACCACGTGGCGCTCATCAGAAGCCTGGTCACCAACTTGGTCATGTACCGACTGTAGTGAAGCGGATGAACGATCGCTATATATCTGAAAAGAAGTTTTTCTGTCATGTTTCCGATGTTTTATCGCAATTGAACACTTTTAGTATGAATGAGTAGTTTTCGAATTACCTGTCTACAGCTATTGCGATGATGTTGTATATGGAAGCCAGACACGCCAGAATTATTAGAATGAACCTCATTAAACACGACCACTTGATCTTTCCGAAATCGTCGTCCACATAAAAGACCAAATGGTACGGTAACGTTAGACCCACCATCAAATCTGATATGGCCAGGTTGAGGACGAACTGATTGGACACTAGGGATGACAAGCGCCTGCTGAGCGTCACCGCTAGGATCGTAAGCGTGTTTCCGCAGACTATGAGCAGCATGAGCGCTCCATCGATGATGCTCCAAGCCCAGTAGTTGTACAGGTCCGGTGTCTCGCTCGCTTCGGTCGTATTCCACCCCCCATCTGTCTCGTTCCCCAGTACAAAGTCCATACCATCGCTGGCTGCGTTCGCCAGCTCACCCCACTCGGAATGATTCGACGTCGTGGTCGATTATATGCACATTATTTCAATGTTAACCGTCGCACATAAAGTCTCTTTTCGAATGCACTGTTCCCACATTTTTCTCTCTTCATTTTCATTCGCACGACCTGCAATGGGTACACATTTTTTAATTAATTTAGCTGCAAGCATGAATATGGTTAGAAAAGTACGTGCTACTGTGAAATTCAGACGGTGTCCGCAAACAACTTCGGATACACGTCCGCTTTGGCTGGACTCTAGTTGGTAGAACGTTTTTAAATTACATTATTAACTTTTTCATGGGGCTCGCGGAAATGCGTCTTGGCTTGACCGTTCTCTAGCGTCCCGATACCATCCATGAATTATTTATGTTCCACCAATATAAGTGGACGATCTTTTGTCTGACTGCTACGGAATCGATAGCCTCAGTAAATGAGTTATTTCCAGTCTGTGCCTTACCGAAGGCCATTTCGTAGTCTAAACGGCCTTCAGTAAGGCATTGATCTGATTGTGTTTTGTAAGGAATTATTCATGTCCAAGGTAAAATCCTTGTAGGGCTTGTGCGTCCATTATTATTTGTTTATTGCTAATAATGTATTTGTTGCCAGTTTCCGAAAACAAATTTCTTTGTGTTATGTTAACATCAGTTATTTATAGTATCATTTTATATACATATTGATGATCTGATGATGTGATGCTTATATTTTATTTTTGCTATTGTTATTGAAAACCATGATATCTTTGATCATTGTGAATAATGGTGACGTTGTGTTGAAATATAAATAATAAGACAGGAAAAGTGCTCCCGGAATTCAGATAAGTCTCAAAAATAGTAACTATTCGGGAGGTCAACACGGTAATTGTTAAAAGCTTACGAGTGCATTAAGTGGATAACATTAAAACCACAAGGAAGCAATTTTATGAAACATTCAACTCGTCACAAGCGGACAATGTCAATTATAATCGACACTGTCGCACCAGGCGGTGAGTCGGCGAGCTTGATCTAAATTTCTAATCCACGCAGATCAAAGTCTTATCGGACTTTATTAATTTTAATTAAACTAAATTACTTGCAGACTTTGAATCCAATCTACCTTTTAAATGCGTAATAATATGCGACCTTTTAAACAAAAAAATATATCCTCGGAATTATTTTTAATATCTCTAGTGTTCATAAAAAAAAAAATTATTAGCTGGTAAACCTTATTAAATGATACTCTGTTCGGTTATTACCGAAATCAGAAATACCTTTTAGGGTGTCTGTAGGTCAATTAAGCGACAATAATATAATGCACAATCGTATAATTTTTGTTCGAATTTAAATATAAAAAGCAGCGTTGCGTCCATTTATTGCGAATGATTGCGGTCAAACGGAAAGTAAGTGACGGGGCGTTTAATATGTTTGTGGATGTTGCGCTACACGGAAATGTATCGATTTCGCTTGGTTTTCATCTTCCGGTACTTCACTGGACGGGTTCGATGTCCTATTTATGGAATACTAGCCTTCGACTTCGTTCGCGTTGAATAATAAAATTTATAAACCTGAGAAAAGTATGAGTAAATATAACCCTTGACATTTTTATTGCTGTGACGCCGACGACGACGGTGGTGTTGCCACAATTTTTATAATATGTATATTTTTCGATGATCCCTCGGAAAAAGTAAAAAGTATCCTTCCTGTATCCCTGAAAGCGTGTATGCAAAATTTCATGATAAAAGATACACCTACAGACAGAGTTTATTTGAAATCAATACTAATAATAAATCTTTAAGTGTAGGTATTGCATGTATGTATGTATGTATGTATGTATGTATGTATGTATGTATGTATGTATGTTCCTCCATAACTCTTAAACGAATGAACTGATTTTCTTGAAACTTGGTAGATAAACATTTAGGACAGTACAGGACACAGCATAGGCTACTTTATTCTTTTTCAATGCGGACGAAGTCTCAGGCACCAGCTTGTTTATATTATTAGTACGGATTTCTTTCTAGACCTGTTAAATAAACTGCACAATAATTCAATTAATTGTGTTAATTCAATGGAATTGAATAATTCAATTGAACGCCGTTAACCTATAATTAATAATGTAGATCGCAGAGAAAATTACTAATTGTAGTGTGCATTATTATGTGCTATGCTAATATTATGTGTGAGATTAGGTGCTGTTAGGAATTGCGCTGCGTTGGGGTGACGCGGATTTGTGTGTTGATGTATGAATATTGTGAAATACGTCGACACGTAGCAAATATTGTTTCCATTTTGGCGTTATATCAATTCGCACTGATTCAACTTGCACAAGCTTGTCCAGTAGTCTAAATTTAGTTCGATCTTATTTATGAATGCGTTTCTACTTTACCACAAAAAAGATTCGCGTCACTACAAGCACAAAATATTATTTATAGTAATATAATAAAGCCGATGAGCTTGTTTGAACGCGAAAATCTCTAAAATTAATTCTCGAGGAAGGTTGACATGATGATGTCAAATCATTATTTGACCTTTGAGCCGAGAAAAAAGAAAAAATGCGGAACGCTAAGCGAAAATAAAGTGGTAGCGCGGACGGGCCTTGCGATGCCGTGGTAAAATCGAGCATTACCGACAGAGAATCCGATTTCTTTTTAATTAAACGGCGGGAGTGCCGCGGGACACAACTAGTGTTTAATGCACTTATCGTTAAAGGGAACGTGCTATTTTGTGTTTGCAAAATTGATCTTCATATTTTAGATTCAAATATTCTGCACGCTGACGTCGTTCGCTGTCGCGATGGCGTGACAATGAGATATAAAGCGCAAATCGAGTCCTAGTATTCTAGTCACATTCGATTGCACAAGTTGGGCTAGATTGTAATGCCCTTTGTGGACTAAACGTGTGCTTTGAGCAAATATCGACCAATGGCAACATATTAGCATGCAGCACTGGTGGCCAATCAGTGTCAATAATGACATTCGACAGTTGCGTCGATGCCGGCCCTCAAGAATTATGATAAAGTGATATTCTTCATCAAACATTGGACCAAATGTTTGAGAGTTTAAAATGGGAAAATGTATAACTTAGTTTTATTACGGTTTTACGGCTATTTCAATCAATTGATTTCGATGAAATTTCCCAATTTGAATACGGTTTTCACTGCGGTATTGATGATTATTTGGATTAAATTATAGGATATTTTTTATGCAGACAAAATGTTAGGTTTCTTAACTACTGTGCGTAACGAAGTTCCGGGCATCAGCTCCTTTGTAAATTGTAAGGTTAAAATAAAATTTATACATACAATTTATGTTCAAATTAAGTACTATATAAATAATAATAAAAAACGTAATTGACATTTTAAAAAAATATCTAATCCTTACTAATATTATAAATGTGAATGCGAGTTTGTTTGTTTGTTTGTTACGCTTTCACGCAAAAACTACTGAACCGATCACCATGAAATTTTGCATACACGTTGTCTGGGACACCACAAAGGACATAGGGTACCTATCATCCAGAACGCGGACGAAGTCGCGGGCACCAGGTAGTAATAAAAAAAAAATGTTTTAAATAAATAATTTATTGCTTTGGACTATCGATCGCCCACACAATAGTGATCAATGAATGACGCGCTGATAATTTTGATTGAAGTGTTCACGCACGAGTGCTTCGGTAACGTACAGATTTTTGCCACATAAATGTGTATTCATTCTTTAAATATTGTCCCAAAACCAATCAAAGGTCGCGTGTACATTAAACACGACAAGAAATGTAAATAATTGTATGACGTCAAAGATTAAAGTTGAAATGAACAAACCGAACACAATTTTTGTTTAATTTAACACAAAATTGGCACAAAATGCGTTTTTCACCGATGTATTAAACTATAGCATACTTTTTGTCCTGGAAAAATGTTAGGTGTATGTCGGGTTTTCCAAAAAACGTACTACAGTACATAATAAAAATATCCCCGAATCCAATGTAAGTATCAGCAAACTCGAAGTATCGCCAGTCTGCTTGCAATGTTATGCTACGATTTGACCTTTCTGTCATAACAAAACATTATGTCCATTGAGTATTTATAAGGGGACGCTTATAAATTTACTCTATAAGCGACTTAACGAGGTCGCTGGAGATTGAAAATGTCCGTTTTCATGTTACAAACACACGTTCTCCCATGTGATAGTTTTAAACACAACCTTGGGGCATGTTTATGAAACGAATTATGTTCATAGAAATTATATTCATAGAAAATGCCCTTTTATCTTTTTCTTCGTTCTAATTAATATTATAAATGCGACAGTGAGTTTGGTTGTTTGTAAGCTTTCACGCCTTAACCACTCAACCGATCGGAAAATGACATGGGGTACTTTTCATCCAAAAAGAAAAGTACTGCTTCCGAGTTAGACGTCGGTATCATCTAAAAATAAAAAATCCAACTTCCGACAAAAATTAACAAGGACTAAAGAAATGATTTAACATGGAAGAAAAGGAGGTGCGGATGAAGGCGTCGGCAAAAACTAGTATAATATTAAGCTTTTCATAAGTGTTATTATTAAAACTACAGAATAGGTAATAAAAAAGTATGATCAGTATGATGGTTGCAATTTTTTAAGATTTCGGTATTTGCTAGTTAAATTTAATATTTGAGGTTCGACATTGACTATTTTTTATTATTACGAATAGCTTTTGTGTTCAAGTTAATGTAAATTAAATACTTACTCGTATACTTATTACTTTGTTGTCTTTTCAAGCCATTCGATTTTATAGCAAGCATAAAATACCGAGTTTTTTCGAGCCCGGGATATTACTTTAGTCAATTTTTAAATGAACCCAGACTTTTCCGTGGCTATATTTATCATCTAGATAAATTTGGAGGTATTCAATTGGTTGAAATTTGTCATCGTTCTAAAGCTGACGGGACATTCATTCGTTGCAAACACTGAAGGAGAAGTATCAAATTAATTAAATTCAAAATTGGTACATTGGTAGTGTATATTAACTCACGCGATTGGTCAACGCTAGTTCCGAACTAGTGACGTCACCGCGGAGGTGTATATCTCCACTTTGATATCGCGCGGCCAGAGGGTTTACATTACATCAATTTCCCGAAGGTCGGAGAGGTCAGTAGCCATTTATAAGGGCGAAGTTAAAGAGGGTTCAATTCGTTTTTTTGTTGCTAAGCTCAATTGGATTTGGTTGGATTTAAATTCACTTCAATTTTGACTATAAATTTGCGGATTGCTGTTTGTGGTAAATTAAGTGCTCTGCAGAATTGTACGATTCTTCTGTTCCCGCAATGTATTCGATTGGCCAAAAAGTCAGTGCGGTATCATTGGCCGTAAACTAAGCGTAAACGAATAACATCTTCCATTACATACATACATTTATTATAAACTTTTTAACATACTATATATATTATACATAAACATTATAAAATGAAGTTGCTCTCCGCATCTGTTTATTTCTCCTCTAACTTCTTCTATACCATCCAACGGACTTTGATACGGTTTTCACTAAGTACTAGCTTTTTATTAGTGAAAAAGCGTTCAACGAGCACGGTTACCGTATACCATATGTGATTTGAAAAAAAAAAAGACATACGCACGAACCCGGGAGCGGGTCGCTTGTTAAAAATAAATATGAACACTTTAATCAATGAATAATTGGACCATAATTTTTGAATAAGTTGATCATGAGTGTAGAAATCGTACTTGTTGATTTAATTTTTTTTACCATAAATACCATTGTTTGAATGTCTTTTCGTTATCTACTTTGTTTATTATTTTTATAAGAATGAGTATATTACCTACTTATCGCATGCAAAAGTTTCTTAAATGTAACCCAATCATCAATATTTGCGTAACATATTGGTCTACCAAAGTTTTGTTATTTGAACATGTTGAGTTATCGTTCTTATCGTTTCGAAGCCAATTTAGCGCAAGTATTATACGAGTATAAAATGAGCTCCCAATTCCAAGGAGACAAAGTTGAAATTGCTTTAACAGTTAACTCACCTGGGAAATTCCCACGAATCTATTACTTTTTGTTGTAATATATACAAATACTATGTAATTTTATATTGTAAAACTAAAAAAGCATTTAATAGCGACACATATACTTAGTAATCTCACAAGTTAAATAAAACTATGTTATTTATGAATAATTTTAAAAAACTATCTCAACCTAACATAGCCAATAAAAGAGATCAAAGTGTTTTAGTGCCGAAGTCCTAATGCATAGGAATTAAAATCATATTCACGATAATTTACCCCACAAAGTGACTATAAAAACTAAAATAACATTACCTGACAATTACTTTTAAAGGACACTTCTGAAATTAATACACATAATTCTGCTAATGGTTTAGGCTCTTTAGAATGTACACGGGCTAAAAATTTTGGTAAGGAATAGACTGTTACAATGGAAACAACGCAATTATTTATACTTATATTTTTGCATAGCTTTAACATAAAGGTTGTAACAGTTACTACAAGTGACGACACTGATGCGTATTCGCCCTGAAAGCAAATAACCCTTTTGTGTCAACTTTCACCGGACGAGTAAAAGCTAAATGGCGACAAAGTCAGAGGTTAGGATCATCTTGCTCAACGACCCGAAAAGCCTATTTTTATAAAGTAGTATTTTCCGACCATATTATTTGGAATTTCTTAAAATTTCTTAAGTGAGAAAATGTGAAGAAAATGGTATGGTACTGAACTGTTTTGTCATTACATACCTATTTATATTTATAAATAGTTTAATCAGCACGCACGCTACGCACGTATGTATTTTTTTCTGCAAATTATTATACACAATCAATCCCCGTTTATCCCTGAATCCATTAGTGAAAAGAGTATCAAAACGCATTGGGTGGCTCAGAAGAAGTTAGCTAAGTAACTAACATAGACGGAAAGCGGTTTATTTTACAATATGTATGTATGTATTATATAAGATGGACGCGGAAGCTTTTAACTTTCGATAAGACATTATTTAATCTTGATAATTCGCTCCAAGCGAACATAATAAGTAGGTTTTTATTACCACCTACCAAAAATTTAATATCTTATGGTGTAAAGGTAATCCGCAAAACAACATTATTCTTCTAAAGAAAATTGAAAAGAGTGAAGACTACATTTTGTCTGCGACTTCGTCCCATATCTATAATGCCTATTGTAAAGGTTATACTGCCTACTGTGAAGTTAATTGATTTGGATTTAATTTAATTAGTTATGGGGGAAGTGAAGAGAAGCTGTAATAATAATAATAATAATGTTTTTTATTGTAATTAGCAGTTTAAATAGATTTTTACAACGCATGGTTACTTAACTCGCAATAATAACAGAAACTCTCAAGGACTTTCTTCAAAAGTTAAAATTAAAATGGTTGAAACTGCATGTACAGTCAGCTAAACAAATGCCAATTTTACTTCCACAAGAAAGATGAACACTTTTAACCATCATTTGTTTCAAACAATATATAGCGAACGTGTGTTTAAATCAATTTGGAATTCAATTGTACTTGAAACCTTTAGTTAAAATTGCTTAAAGGTTGGACCCCAAAAGGCAAACATTTACGCACCCACTTAAAAATTGGCTTCATCTGAAAAGAGGGTCGGCAAAGTTAGGAGGGAATATAAATGTTTTCTTCAAACATATTATCTCGAAGAAATGTTTGCTCACTGTCCTTTTCTCTTTGTGGCTCAGCAGACCCAAGAGTGTACTTAACAACGAGTTACCACTCGTAAAATACGGCGAATTTTAATGAATATTTGGTCCAAGAAATATTACTGCATAAGTTTAAAAGGAGCTCTGTAAAATGTTATTTTATAAAGTCCCCGCAATTTTTAACTTATATATTAGAGGATATATTCATTTTTTATTTTCCAAACTTACTCGTAGCTTTCAAATTCTTTCATAACATTCAGCGCTGCTATTGGCCCGCCCAATAATGGGTTTTCATATTGAGGTCCTCACTATACGTACGTAATACGTATGCCGTTATGAAAGTGGAGCCATACTGGATTATGCCGCTTCACTACGCGTCCGGCTGCTTTATTGGGAACGTAAATTGATACTGATGTCGGTTTATGACTTGTAAAATGCCTTTTGGCTACTCTATGCGGATTTACTGAGTGGGATAACAAGCGGTGTTAATGTTTTATGAATACCCAATAATTTCACGCTTTTTGTCAGAATTTTTAGGCGACCACCTAAAAATTCTGACAAAAAGCTATTATAAATATTCAGGCTTATGAATTGTCAGACACGTAAACCGCTATAAATTATAGATCCAAGGTGTTTAAAAATTGTATCGAATTTAGATTTACTAAAAAGTAATAACATTAACCATTCGAGGTTGTTATTATATCGAAAACCTTCCACAATTTCAAGTATTTTTCCTACATCTGCTTTCATACTTTCTTATTGTTTCCCGAATAGCTTTTTAATTTCTATGTTCCACTGGCAGCATGTCTGGTGGCTGTAATAAAATAGCACTTGCGCTATTTTATTTCGCTGAGTGATAAGAGTTGACTCTGTCCATTCACATTCTCATCCTATCCCTCATCCTATCAGCGCATTTGCATTGACCCTAATGTTACTTGTTCATACTTTAACTAGCGGGCCGCCCCCTTTTTTTGCAAGTTATATATAAAAACCTTCTTTATTTAACGCATTTTCCATTAATGAAAACCGCATTAAAGTCCGTTGCGTAGTTTAAAAGTTCTAAGCGTACATACAGACAGAGGGACAGCGTTGGGAAGCGACTTTGTTTTTATACTAATATGGCGGGAAGTCTAAAAAAGTTTCTCATTTAAACCATAAAAACCTTTTCGGTCAACAAGGCGGTTTTCACTGGTCAAGAAAAACCATCGCAAAATCCATTAATTAATTTAACAACGTCGATAGTTGGTTGGCAGCGTTAATTTATCGGATAATCTATATTGTTCATGAACTTGATCAGGGAATTAATCTATAGTTCCCGAGCGCGACGCGGCACGTAATCTTTTTAATGGGTTTGTTCGGGCCCGACAACTCCAAATGTTCTGATAGAACTCAACTTGAATGTGAAACTTTACTCTTTTCGATTCTTTAATACGTTTTTGTGATTTCAAGTGCTTATTATGTGTTTGATTAGAATTTGCGGCCGCCTCTATTTATATCCCGCATCTTCATTTATTATGCAATCCTGATGGAAATTCAAGGGCACGGCAAGATTGCATTAGAGTCCATTAGCTTGCGTGCACCAAACGTTTGGTGCAAGTTGCACAGATACACCGATATATGGTAGCCGAGGCACGCTACACGCTACCTACACCCTACGCTGAATTATTAATAATATTATTAATGCACAACATTCAAGGACATATCGACCCATCTAAATTTTACATCATCCCAAAAAGCATTTCGCAGTACCTTTCAATTACGTCCCGCTTTGAAAAAAATTGAATGTAATAAAAAAATCACGCCTCGCCGAAGGGGATAAAATATAATATTTATACAAAATGAAGTGACGATTGATTGGCAGCATGAAATTTTCTACTGTATCAAAATAAAAACATATGCTTAAATTGGATACCTCAAATAAAATTCCTTCTGAATAGGGTTACATAAGTGGAGGTGGAGATGCCCGGTGAAAGCTTACGTAAGGCTGTCTGGATGTAACGATATAAAAGTCGTATATAATCGAGGTGAAGGGCTCCATTTGCATGCCGGTAGCGATGGTTGATATGTTTGTTGTTATATGATAATAAACTTGTAACAAATGTGGAGTTCCGTTCATTTGCTTTAGTATTTTTTTAATTTGTACAAGTCAAGAGAAAAGTTCAATTCCCATTTTAAAATTGAATTTTAAATTGTGCGAGTAAATATTTGAATATGCTGATTCGTAATGCGGATGGAAGTCGTTCGATTGCTCGGCAAATACTCGTGTAGATGGACCGCGGACAGTGGCGACGATCCGGATTTTGAATTCCGACTCGTGTCAATATTTACCTTAACGACGACGACGCTGTCATTGGCGGTCACACGATGGTTAGTCAAAAGTAATTCCCGAAAACACAACTACATCATCATCAATAAATCACAATCACACCTTATGAAACTATCGCAAAGAACTGTGCGAACACTCTGTGGAACTTCCAAGTTTGTGCGAGACGAAGGGTGAATTCTCGTCGAAAAGGTTTACGTCACTGAGACGAGGGGACGTATGCACGCTTCGGTGCTCGGAACTCAACTAACGCTGCGGAATGGAATGGATGGATGCCGCGGCGACGACTTCCAAACTCAAAATTGGAGGCCTCCACGGACATTAGTGAACTATTACTAGTGGCAAAGGTCATGGTTTTTTTTGTCGCGCATCCATGGGCAACAAGAAGCTGTGCACTAGTATTTTAATTTGTATTTCACGCGACATTTATTTGAGCTAGCGAGTCCAATATTTACGCAGACATTACAACGAGCTGAATGTAATTGAATTCATCTGCCCCTACAGCTGTAGATTATCTCATTTGAATTTCAGACTGTTAGCCGACTGTAAAATGTTGCGGCGCGGTTTATGAGTGCATCCATTTTCAACTATTCCTTATTTATCTCTCTAGTTTTCAGTGTTTGTGTTTCGTAATGGGTAGTTAGTGAGGTAAAACTCATTTAGCTTCAGCTTTTAGATCTTTAATTGATATTAGTAACAGTTGCAAAGCTCAAATTGAGCACAAGGTACAAGCTGTTATTTGCCTAACCGATCAGACATTTTGTATAATTTATTTCGGTCACCCCTTTTTTGTGGTATGTTTGTGAATCAACTATGATAATACTTACTTTGTTAGTTTGTTACACTTTCATGCCTTGACTGCTTAACTGATTATCATGAAATTTTTCCATTTATCAGGAATACAGAAAAAATACTTTTTGTCCAGATCATCAATGATACCGACCTTAAACCGCTCTAATGCCGTTCCGGCTATGTATACAGGTCGTCCCAAAACTATGCGACATGAAGGGAAATATCGTAGATAGGATATTTTGCTGAAAGAAGACATTATGTTATTTTTAAAAGTTAGTAATACTTCATTAAAAGATTTTCTAAAAATTACTTCGTCACGTCGTAATTTATTCTTGGCAGTAAATAATATTCTTGAAATTTGAATCAAATATTTTACATTATTCCTTTCTTTTAAGATACTATGTTACTTAAGAAGAATTATTATTTTTGTCTATTCTTTCGATTGGTATGATAACAATAACGAAAATATATTTTTTTCACATTTAAGTGGGTTCTATTCCCAGACGAAGCAACTATTTTTTAGAAAATCTTTTAATGCAGTATTTTTAACTTTTAAAAATAACATAGTCTTCTTTCAGCAAAATATTCTATCTACGATATTTAAGGTACGGTATATGTAGATGGCATAGAACCTACATTACTTATGAATTTAAAAAGAAAAAGCGATAAATCCTTACTTCCTTACTTACTAATATTATAAATGCGAAAGCAACTCTGTCTGTCGCGCTTTCACGCAAAAGCTACTGAACCGATCACCATGAAATTTCGCATACACGTTGTCTGGGACACCAGAAAGGACATAGACCAGGACAGAAGGACCTTTAATCCAGAACGCGGATGAAGTCGCGGGCATCAGCTAATAGTTATGGGAATCTCTAGCAAGTAAAACTTTTAGTTGTCAAGCCAGAATTTTATGGCGGTAGTAACTACCATGTATGTAGATGGATAACGATTCTTAATTGTGTTTTTATTTTCAGTTGTAATATCCGGGATAATTGTTATTTCCCCGCTTTCGGAGTTTGTTCAATTAAAATTCAACACGGCTTCATTAACGGAATGAACGCGGAGTCTAGTTTCTTAGTTGTGTCTGAACGGAAGGGAGTTGGTTTTAATTATTAAATACTTCTCCTGTTGGTCATCTTCGAATTAATCGAAGCGGCTTTGTATGTTGTCCTATTTCTAAATGGAAATATAATACCGCAATAAGAATTGAGATTATTAGTAGGGAACACTGCGATGCCTTCAACCAAACCTTTTACGGAATGAAATATTTGTATTTGTAAAAAAAGATGGGCTTCTTCTGTGATTAAACATCGGGCTGTGGTCGGTGTGCGTATGTATTTACAACTGTTATTATTCTATGTAATATAACCTCGCGCTAAGTCCGGGTTCTTTTTATTGTTGAAACCACAAGGTTTAGTCATTGCTAACTAATTTATTAACTATGTGTTAATATCTTGTGATTTTTTCTTATATGTTTTCTAATTCTAACATTTTAAATATTTACGACATCAAATACTCTGTTATCTAATATTATATAGAGGTAAAGTTTGTATTATATGTAGGAGGTATAATCTTCGATCTCTATTATCCTCTCTTACCTTGACAATTTCATTTTTTAAACTTTAATAGTTTTTGCCATCTTGTGATTAATATAATCTTGTGAAAAATATAATAAACAGAAACTTCATTACAAATTAAAAAAATATATATTGGCCGTGTAATAAATTTCTTAGATATAAATAACTTCCGCAATCGAAACCTCATGAATGGCCTTCGATTGCGGGCTCGATCTAGTGGGTATTCCCCTGACCACTCGATTTAATCACTAGATATCACTACAACGACACATGCATTATTTGACAGTGTAGTAACTAACCCAACAGCGAATATTCTTTTCAGTAACCTACTCGGCTGCGTCCACAGAAAGACAAGATCACTCACTGAATTAGCTTATAACGTTACCGTTTCACCAATTATTACGCGTGGTTTAGCTAATAACCGGTTGGCTTTTGAAATCCATTTTGGCTCTGTTGATTGTATGGCTTCTTTCTTAGTAAACATTGGTAGTTATATTAAATTATTCCGCTAGATAATTAGTAGGACCGATTGATTCCTTGTTTCCTCGGCGAATGTGTTTAGAGTACTTTCACGACCGTATAGTATAACTTGTTACGAGAGTGTAAAATGTTTATTTATTGCGGCCTCATGTCTGTAGCAGACCTTTTCCTACTCAGACATTCCCAGACATTTGATTCCTCGGAGTGAAATTTCCGACACGGGTCCATTTCCGAACGTTAATCCTTTTCATCTATTATTCTGAACCATTACGTTTCGTAACGGATTGGACAATTCGGAATAGATTCCGGCCGCGATCAGTTTTAAGGCGTCTTATTTCATTTTGCTATTTTGCTATACAAAATGAGATACTAACTTTCATCGAAACTGGCCTAATAACGTCAGTTGAAGGTTATCGAATGATATATAAGCTGTTTATCTAATTGGAGTAATAGTCGGACCCTGTCCTTGTGGTTCAGTCCTTGTATTGCAGACTTTCAAGGTTAAAGATATACAGCGATGTCATTCTTGGAATTTTTCGGTAATGGTATAACTAGGGTTTGTCTTAAAATGTCAGACACATTGCAGGACTGGCGACCGACAACTTATTCAAGAGTATTTTAATAGTATTCGCTGACACATACAATAAATTATTTCTATCGTTCAACTATATTTATTTGTAAACTTAACATTGTCTCATTGTGATTCATGTACGAAACTTCAAGTTAGCAATGTGCAAATTAACTTTAAGTCACTTTACACATAATGTAATGTGTGTATCGATTTGGTTTGTCAGTGGCGCCATCTGTGCCGTATCTTCCCTGGCCGTGCGCCAAACACCGATGTCAATGTCACGATCACTTTCCCTATTCAATACCGAGAGCTATTTCAGGACTTTTGTCTCTTTCGTCTGAATAATATCCGACACGGTGACAAGTGGATATTAATAATTATGATATGCTCTTGTACGTCCTCTTCACTCTCCTTGTGTGTATATAAGTACCGTTGTAATTATATTACATCCACCCTTAAAGAAGTGAGAGTATCGGCTTTTCTTAACCTAGAGCCCGACCAATTATTATTAACCATGAGATTATTAATTTCCTATGACATCAATATTTCTTCGAGACGTCTTCCTTCGTTCATCGCCAATAAAGCAAATTCTCGTAAGGATCCGTAATACAATACAATGCAAAAAAGTTTATTATATATTTATATAATGTTAAATATATATTTTTAAGTACACCTTAAATACTTTTATATTATGATCCAAAGAATAAAACATAGTTCACAATTCGTGTCGTTACGAGTTTATTAGTTTCATTGCTCCCAGGTATTATTTAGGTTTAAGTTTCAGTATAAGCCGATTCCATTTGTCTTAATTGTTATCACTGCGAAGGATTAATGTTTGGATTATGGATTAAGACCTTTTTGAAATGCAAAACTAATAATTTTTTATATATATTTTTTAGTGCACATAAATTATATAAATGTTTTGTTCTTTATTAACCCGTACGCGTTTAATTTCATTTGCAGTCTCTATAAATTTCGGTTATTATGACGATTTCTAAATAAAAGAAAATAATAATACATTCTTTTAAGATACAGATTCTATGAAGTTTTTTTAAACTAATAATTTGTTTATTTATTTATTTATTTAAAAGGCTTACCAACTAAATACATACTATATCATTATATACAACACTACTGAAAGGAATATTACAAGAATGAGTTTAAATGAAAGGAAAGCACAACATTATATATTTAAAAATATTTAGAACAACCTACATATTATTATAATCAATCAATAACATAAAATTGTTATACAAGGTTTCAGTGTACAGTAAATAAATATTTAGTCCCAACCCATTTTCTAAATGATTTATATTTTACTTTAGTAAGCCCGAACCTCTGTGACCAAAATGCAGTTGCTACTTAGTATACCCTAATCGTCGTATATTATCTATACACAAATGTTTCCCTACGTTTATGCTATCGTTTGATATGTTAAAATATTTCGTGTTTCACCTTTCTAGTTACACACAGGTGAGGTTTTTCACCTTCACGGTACGAAAGCGCGGTCTGGTATTTGTTAAACGAATGAGGGTTAGTTGTGGAAGCGGCCTCGTCGGTTGCCATGCCGTCCACTGGCACGGTGCCAAACGCGACTCCCAATGTCAATGGCACGTCCCAAATGCCGAACCGTTCGGTTAAGTTTGCCCATTAAGCGTATATCGCTTGGATAAACAAGAGTTTATGCCACGTGCATGCCCGTATTTGGAAAACCCTCATGTTTTTGCGCACCGAGTGCAATTCATTCGATTGTTTATTCGATTTGTTTTTGCAAAATTCAAATGCGCTCTTCTTTAAACAAATTGGCTCTTATGATAATTTATCAAACGAACGCATTTTGATTTTGGGCCTGGAACTGTTTGAAACTAAGTATTTAAGAAGGTTATGCCAAAAACCCGCTGCAATAAAATATGGGTCAATGTCGAAACACAGTGGGCGACGACGGCTGCGGATGCGGAGGGTGAATTTGTCGAATGCAAAATGCTTCACCTTTAATATTTCAAGGGTTAAATATATAATTCACTCCCAGTTGCACTTACTTGCAGATTTGACTTTTATGAAGCCATTTAAACCAGTAATGGTTTTGAGTTTATACTTTTCATTCGAGTTGTATTATCATTGATTTCAAACTTCCCAATAATATGTCATTGTTATCAGGCCATAAGCGTCCGTTTTTGTACATTGGCCTTTTTGTTGTTTTTGTCATTTTTGTTTGTTGTTCATGGAAGTTGTTCTTACATTGTTGGAGGGTCGAGCTGTATGATTTGCCCGAAGTAAAGTAATAAGGTGTATATTCCTGAACAACTTTGGTTTTGTAAATTTTCGAAGGTTCTAGATTTGGGTTAACGAATTAACAAATTAATTATGCATTATCTTATAATTAATTGCTTCTATGCCATTTACATATTAGTAGAAATTTGTCATTATGTTTAACTAAGTTTTGTAATGCAATCTAGTGCTCGTAGGAATACTTATTTATATAAAATTTGTGAAAATATTTTCAATTGCTGCTTGTATACAAGTAGATGTCGGCGCCAACACGACGTACCATTTTTATGGCGGTTGCTAGATATCTTTATGGCATGTTCGAAAAACCTTCATAAAAATTGTGATAATAGTCCCTGTATGGCTTCCACGTTAGTGAATGTTTGTTGGATAAATATTTCGGTGAGTTCGCTATTGATTGGTCCGATGCCCTTGGAATGTTATTTTCTTTGTTTACAAACTGAGATTTTTTAAAGTTGGCGTTGTCTCGTCTTCAAACAACAAAAGAAACGACTGTGGCTTGAGCTATCTAATCTCAACTATTGGCTAACGAATGGGCACTCGAATAACAAATTCTCTGAACCTATAGATAATAATTAATAATTATACTGGGGACCTAACTTAAAGAACCAGATGCCATATTTAACAACTTGTCTGAAGACATACGCCACGAACCTCTAAAAATAAATTTCCTTATAAGCTGCCGAGATGTTAATCTGTGAATTATAATTAAGAGAACAGTTTAACGAGTATAGACTGTTTAAAATTAAATGCCTCTATACATAATGATTTGATATAATGTTGACACTCGTGTTACACAGATAAATTTTGTCAGTAGTTTCGTGAGTAAAAGTAACACATCAGGTTATTATCGTAAGCTTTTAATAATTTTTAGTTTTTTAGTTTGTATTGTTAATCTTGAGGATATTAAAATGCAAAAGGTATGTAGATTTTGACACACAATTTATAAACACAAAGGAAGTATTTTCGTCTCTCTTTATGTTCCTTTTCGTTTTACAGTTTTCATATTCTCTTATAATGAGGTTGCTTTCCCTGTGGCGATGCGCCTCTTTTACTGTCTTCGGATTATACATTAAATAAATAATTCAACATTATTCTAGAAGCACACCATTTCTTGGATCATAAGTGCTAGAATTGTTTGGTTTGTAGGCTGTATCTGAAGTCTGAGAATCTGTTGTTATAAAGGATTCACTGAAGGCCTTGTGTACATTTGACTCTTGCTTACACCCCACTTTGAAAAGCAATTGGGTCTTTTTAGACCGTATATTTACTTATTAGTAAAAAAAAGTATTCCTGTTAAAAATGGCAAAGCTTTTTGTTATGCGCCGCGGCGCAAGGTATCCTTAATTTGTCGCACGGCATAAATTGAAACAGGAACACATAACGTGTCTGTGGCAACGAAACGGGTTGAATGTTCAATTTTCGCGTGGCCGTGTGTCGAATAGTCAAGTTTTTTTTACAAAAAATAGCATTTTTTTTTTGTTTTATAGTCAGTTTTTTTTCCATAGTCAATTTGCGGCTTTTATTTCATTTATTATTGAACTAACTTTTACACGCAATTTCGTTCACGCCATTCTTTCTTTGATGGTTATTCAATCTTTATCCGCACTATCCACGTACTTACTAATATTATAATTGATTTAAAATCTGGTACATTTTTACGCCTTAAGTAGGTACACGTCCGATCATCGTGAAATTTATAACATTTCCTTTACTTACTTAATTAATTGTTTATTTAACAACAAACCTAATGAAAAATACTATCTTATATACTTCGCAATCAACTTATTAATGAAACGTTAAATAAAAAGACAGTAAAACTGTCAACATTATCTTATCTTTAAAAATAATTTTCTCCTTTTCACCCCTCGTTTCTATTAAGTAACAGCTCAAGAATTTAATATTAGCTTAGAACAATTTCCAAGATGGCCGTCCGAGATGTTATTCTTTCTTGTACTTTGAGATACCACAAAGCGACAAGGGAACGCAATTTAAACGTACACTCGAACTAGAAATTGTTGAAAAACGACTAGAGACCGTCAAAATCTTATTTTTTTTAAATGCAAAAGTTCGGCAGCCAGGCTGACGGTTCAATTGATGGTGGACGATTACCAATTGATTCATTTGATGGTAACAATTAATGATTACCGTCGCCTATTAACGCAAGCAAGGCCATAGGTGCTAGAAGTGTGCTGCCAACTTAAAAAAATATATGTTAAAAGCATATGGGATTAGGAGGTGATAGTGAAATGGGCTATTCTAAACCACCCAACCGATTTTGATACGAGAGTGATTTTGTATCTATCACTGTATGGCCATCGAGTCTTTTTAAAAATGTCGTTTCTAGAATCATTCAAGTGTGTCTATTTGCTCATATATAGACACTTTCTCGGCCAACTGTATACCGCTTCCTCTGTACCAGAGTATCGGCTTTGGGATGCAGCCGAGCGCGTGATGGACTTCCGTACTTTGATCTTGGTATTTCAGGATGTCATCCTAGCTCTATTGCGCTATAGTTAATTCTCTGACATTACGTTATGTCCTTTTCTGTACCAATGAAAACGTGTATGCAAAATACCATGATCATCGGTTGACTAATTGAAGTGTGAAAATAACAACGACAAACTCGCTTTCGCATTTACGATGTAATATCGGTTAGGATGGAGCGTGGAGCGATCATATCGCTGCTCAGTATATATGTATATCGTTGATGTTTAACTGAGAGTAGTTATTGTGGTTGCAGACAATGGGCTCGTCTCGCTGCCATGTCTGCATCAGACATCGAGCTCGGGGCTCGCGGGGATGTCTCCGACCGACATTGTTCTAAAATTTAACTGTATTGTGTCACTTTATCGTATTTCAATATCAGAAGCTAACAAAACTCGAGTCCAAACGTATCGCTTTGTTGAAAATACCATTGCTCAATAAGAGTATTATTAAGTATAGAAAAAAGTTCAAATCGGTTTCAAACATATTTTAATACTATTACTATTATTTTTCTAAAAAAATTATATACTTACACATACCTTCCTCGTTCATCGCTCTTTCTATTAGTTAAAACCCTGTCAAAATCTGTTAGAAGAAGAAGAATTAGCGGAGAAACAGTGACGCGCGGACAGCAACTTTATTTTATAACTAGCGACCCGCTCCCAGCTTCGCACAGAGTGTAAATTTTCATAAATATTTTTGTAGCGGATGCACGTTATGAAATAGACTTATGTTCCTAATTTTAACTTTCAAGACTTAGTAGTTTTTGCAGTGCTTTGATGATAATCAGTCGGGGCTAAGATTTTACAACTATAGATAATATCAAGTCTGTCCAATATCAAGCCAAGGGAAATCGCGCGCACAGTTAGTGTATTTCTATATAATAATAATAAGGCTGATAACAAAGACATTCAGCCTGTCTCAATATATTTAATAATGTTTTAAAGTTACAAACGTTTTGATCACTGTTTGTATCGATCCAATACAACATTCAAGACGCACCAGGTGCCGTGAGATTCTTAATTTACTCACATTGGAATATAACCTCGTCATTTATTTGGGAGAATTCATGATTTTCAGATATTTCTTTTCCATTTTCTGCATTGAAATTGATAAAATTCAAATTAGTTATGAACGATTTATCTTTTTCTTTTTGTATTTTGTATTGAAGTCTTTGTATTCTGAACTGGGTGTCCAGTTGTCATTTAACTTGGGGATGTCATAGCGGTGCCACACCAACAAATACCATCAAGTATTTATCTTCGGCCTACATATTTGCCCAAAAAAAAAAAAGGTTTAATAGTATACTATCGTTTGCCCGCGACTTTGTCCAAGTCTTTATAAATGATATATTACTCATATATCATTGTGTTATTTATGTGAATGTATTAAACTATTTTACTGTACAATTTCATCAAATTCCTTCTGTAGTTTTTGCGTGAAAGAGTAAACTCGCACAATTTTGCATTTATAAATTTACATTTTTATTGACATTTCTCATAAAATCCCCGCCGTCTGGTGGTATAAACCATCCCCTTACAGAAGACCCTTTTAAATAATAGTATATAGCGGCTGTTGTGTTTTGTGGAGTAAATATTATGTAATAGGTAGCTTATACTTAAATGCCAACAATTTGACTGAGCCCATTTCCCTATGTCCACTTTTCCTACTAAGGTCCTCACTTGCATCACCTATGACGTTGTTTGGGTAAATAGGCGACGGTGACTACCTAAACAAAAAAGTGTCAAATATTGTAAATGTGCTTAAGTGCGTGTGAAGCACACCGCCCGCCAAAGTAGAACACCATCTCGATTGGAGTGTTTTTCTTGGGTTAATTGCGATCTCGATTAATAGTGTCATGATAAGCCCCTATCTAATCGGACGCGTGTTTATGGTGCACCTAATAGAATATGTTGCCAGCTCGCAGATAATATTTTTATACATTCGAATATTCCCTGCACACATCGCGCATATGTTCAATTTTAATAACAGCGCTTATTTCTGTTCGTGTACCGAAATATATTCTCAAACTTAAAATGTAGCTATAAAAAAATTGAATATTGTTCAAACGAAACCATGAACACCACACATTAATTTTTAGGCAATAACTTTTAAACAGTTGAATATATTTTATCCATTAATCCATTTTGTTTTGATTAAAAAAATTAAAAAGTAGTCAAAAGATGTGTTGGTTCATAGGTACACGTGCCATAATATAAGAGGTTTTCTTAGTACCGCAGTGAGATCGTTACAAATTCAAAGGAGTTGTTAATTGATTTCTGCCGCGTGGCGCCTTTCACGTGGCCTGACTTTATACACTTGGAAAACTTTGTAAAGTTCACGTTTTTTATGATAAAAGTAGGTACAAAATAAGGATACGTTTCAAATAAATAAACAAATAAAATGTCAATTATTTTGCAATTACTGCCAGTTTAGAATGCATATTTTATCAGTAATATTGTCAGGGCCCTTAGCCAAGAGCACCTAGTGCAAACGGGAGCGTTGTAGATTGACGAAATGACAGAAAATAAAGCCCTGTAATTGGTTGTTGTAACGCCCACATAAAATTTTGACCAATCATCGGGCTTTATTTTCTATCGTTCTCTAATTTCTTAAGAGAGCGTTGGAATTGGTGTGCTCTTGGCTAAGGCCCCAGTAGTACCTACTGACATGTAACGTCATAGTTGCTCTAATCAACGGTTGAATTGGCAACCCCTACTTATTAAATCACAACAGCATATTATGTGCCGTTGTTTTAGGGTGGTTTGATATAAGAGGCTCTGTCCAATTTATGTCCGCAAAACGCAGTTTGCCTTACTTACTACTTTGATGGGTTGTAAATCGCCGTTATTTACTCTTACCGAATAGAACTCTGCAATCAAGTTTTCATTATTGTGTGGGTATAATTCGCAACACAAACAAAGCCAGTGAATATGGCGATCGATAGGAATTCCCACGCGATACACATATTGATGTTTGTGAATTAACTGTGTCCAAATATATTCGGTGACTAAAATAGTTTATGGTTGCGTTGTTAGCATATTTTAATGTACTTAGTTGTATGGCTTTCGAGTTAGGTATTTTTATCGGTGCATATAAATTATGAGAGAATCTTCGTTTGTTACTAGTGAAGTGTGGAAGAACATGTCACAAGAAGAACGTAGATGTTAGAGCGAAGTCGCTATGACTATATTCGATTGCTCCTGACACATTCCTTAAAGAAGAACAAATAAAGCATTTCAACAAAAAATATATTAACAGTGGATCATAGTCGCTCCAGCCGTTGCGGAATGATTTCAGGGACATACAATTGTAGATAAGATAGATGGATAAGATATTTTTAAATCTAATATCGATATAGATCTAGTCACTCATGTAGATAGAAATATGCACCAAAATGCACCAAAATTATTAGAGATTATTATTCGTATTATCAATAGATTAGAATTATTATTATTAGATTAGAATAGTACAAAATGCTTTATATTCTCTCAAAACCCTCTGTGGTGCATTGCATAATGGTTTTACGGGTGGTTTGGTTAGAACAAGTCTCTCTTCTATTGTGCTGATTCTCCGCTTACAGTATGCATCTCGAGTAACACATGAAGAATACATTTCAAAATAGTTTTACCAGTAAAATGCAAATCTAAACGAAGAGACGTACTTCATATTCAGAAATGAATGTAATACGTATTCGAGGTAGAATGAAACCAATCGCTTTACCCAGTACATGCTACGGAGCTACGGCGTAGCACTCTCGTAACTCATAGCAAACTTCTTTACGTAAGCAAAGACGTAGATTGCATGTCTTATGTTTCAAAGGTACCTTTTAGATTCTACAGATATAGTTCTATCTAATAAAGGTGATTTACATGTTTAAAGAATAAACTAATAATAGGTGGACTAATTATAGGAAAAACAAAACTATCCATTGAAACAGAATATGTATAAATATTGTCCATCAGTACTCTCACAGAATATAAAAAACATGATCCAACCAGGCGACGGTTGGATCATGTCATGCATCAGCTGATTTGTTGACTCGACCTGATATTAAATATAGCTGTTCCGCTATTGGTCGGTGATTGCAAACAGAGCTTAATTAAAAACAAATATCAGAACGCGCCAGCTTTTTATTGCTTTTTCGACCTTTTATTTTAAAGTATTTTTATTGTTAACGGATTGGAAAATTTTTAAGCGAAATTGTCATGAATAGTTTGAAAATCTAAATTAAACCCGGAGACATGAACGATAAATGATAAAAGTCTAAAGAATTAATAAGTAAAAGGCAAATTGAGATCAAATTTCAAATTATATTAGATCTAACGTTATTAATTCTGTTACGAGCATATTCTATTTTATGCCTAAAATTTAATGTTCTTTTAAATTTTTCGACGTATTTTTGGGCCCCAGTTTGGTTTAGCTTTGTCCACTTATAGAACGGATGTAATATCCACTCGAGTGAGATAAAAATAAATCGATTGATTGCTTGCCACATGTTTTAATTGCATCGTTTTTAAAAATTAATTGTCCTAAACAAAATTTGAATCAATTACTTGATAATAAAATGCAACCCTAGAGGGTTAACCCTGCGCAATTAAATTTCATAAAATTTTTGAGAATTACATCTATAGATACTAACTAATATAATTAAGAGAGAGGATTTGTATGTTTTTAATGAATAAACCTAAAAAACTAGTGGACCGATTTTAAAAATTCTTTCATCCATAGAAAGCTACCTTATCAACGAGTAACGTAGACTATATTTTATAAAGTTACGCGGGCGAAGTCGCGTGCAACAGCTAATTAATTTATTATGTAATGATTCCCAATATAGGTACCCCAAAAGTTAACTGCAAAACACTCGAGTGAAGGATTATAAAGTCGTTTTTGTATTTTGCCTGGTGTAGGTAGATGTGGGTGCACTCTCTTTGAGGCCTGTTAGTCTGGATTTGTGCGAAGTGCTGGTTTAAATTGGCAATTAATGCTCGTCGAGCTACCGCGTCTGGGGCCACTGGGCCGAGTAGGGGGGAGTTTCCATGAGACAGATTAAAAAGTGAGGGTGGGCTTGATGGATTTCGAACAGATTTGGTTCGAAAGTTTTTATTTATAAACGATCAGACCGTTGGAATTCCAATTTGTCCGCTGTTGTTCTGTTAAAGTTTTAAAACTGTTATCGGTTGTTTCCTCTAACGATCTCTCGTATTTGACTGATTGTGTTGATAAACATTACTAAACGTAAGACCACAAGCACGACTTGACTCGACGTAAAGCAACTCGACATAGTGCTTTTTTTTAAATTAAACAGGTGTATATCGGTAGTGTTATTGAAATAATATGTATTATAATCAATGCACCAGTACATAAAAAAGTCAACCGTTATAGACTCGATATCGCTATTAGGTGAGGCGTAGAACAGAGTATTCTTAAGGTAAGGTGCGTTAACATCGACAGCCTCTTCGTTAAGCACCTCAATAACCTTACTAAATTTGAACAAAAGAATTTAACATTTTAAGCCCTTACAAACAAAAACTTGGAACTAACTACAAGGTAACTTGGCATAGGTAATCATAACTGCTTATGTCGTCAATGGATCGAACCACATCGGTTTTTGCAAACGGTCTCAAAGTGAGAAGATTGCATCGAGAGTGAATAGAAAACAAAGGACTGTTGCACAATTTTCTTCAATGTTAAACAGTGTTTCGTATGTCTAAGAAATTCATTTGTCTATAAATAATATTATTATATTAATATTAAATTGTCCTTTAATCAAATTCACACAGTCATGTGAAACCAACTGTTATTACTTATCATCAATCAATCATCAATCAATACTAATAATAAATCTGTAAGTGTAGGTATTGTATGTATGTATGTTCGTCCATAACTCTTAAACGAATTAACTGTTTTTCATGAAACTTGGTAGATGAACATTTAGACGTACGGGACACAGGATAGGCTACTTTTTTCTTTTTCAACGCGGATGAAGACGCGGTCGCCAGCTAGTTTTGAATAACTAGCTGGTGGACCGCGTCCTCGATAAATGGAATATTCAACACAAAAATTATTTCTCAATTCGAACCAGTAGTTCTGACATTAGTGCGTACAACCAAACAAATAAACTCTTATATAGCTTTATATATTTATTATTATAGATAAAGCAACCCCCATACCTACGTTCTCCCGTTAATCGGTTCTCAGTCTAAAGAATCCTTTTTAAATTTGGAGCGTGGGAACTCGACAAGCCATTTCGTTTGTACAAAAAGAAGCAGTTTCGAAATGGAGACATTTTGTGGCGAATACTGAATGAAATATACAAGTCTTCAACTGGTGGCAGCTAGTGGTTGGCTCTGTTCCAGTATTCTCATAATTAGGTCGTTACACTGTCATCTGTTTATATTGAAAATTGACTTCATTGAAATAACAAATTATTTTATTTATTGGCGTTAGGATATCTCCCTTTCATCTACTTCGTACTAGTATTCCTATTGTATCTAAGCTTTCAGCTCGTATATATGTCTAGGTCTTAATTAGAAGTTGGACAGACAGTCTGGCAGCAATAACAAATATAGTTCTTCGAAATCCTGCAATTTGTTTATTTAGGAACGGAATTTGTTTTTCATAATTATTGCGGGCTTCCAATATTCGGTATCATGTTGTTTTATTATTAGTTTGGGTAGTTATTATTCCTCCATAATAATTTAAAAAAATATTTACATTTAAAAGTTATTGTGCAAAGTGGTAGCAGTAGTGTTAGCCTTTGCCGCCCGCGTCGGCGACAAGGCAGCAATTAAAATGCAAATTCTTCAGGAATTAACGGACTCGACCGGGCTACGACGTGTCGCGGAATATAAGACGCGGATGATCCTGCGACACAGTACCAGCCAGTTACACTGCTCCAATGTTCAGATAACGCAGTCTACTGGCACATTCATCATCTCGAAACGTTTTGTTTCTTCATCTCTCCATTCATCACTTCATACTTATTTATTTAGAACTTACCCAGTCGGTAATTTAACTAAAATTAAATTTTAAAGTCAAATCTTGTAAGCGCCCGAAATACAATGTAATCATGAAATGAGCTTCAGACTCCAGAGCGATATATTTTTTCAAAAAATTTGTCACATGATTGATTGATTTTTTAGTATTAAATAAACATTAAAGTTTTTTTCTGCATTATTCTAGTGATGTCATAGGTTATTTAAAGATAGTATGATGCTGTTTTTATCAACCCTAACTTTATGTATTTTGTTACTATGTTTATCATATTCCTACTAGCGGCTTCGCCCGCGTCCGATCGCTACCAAACTTACAGGATTATCTGTTAGACTAATTTGAAGATTGTCTAAAAGTTTCACCAAAATATGGTTTTGGAGTCCATAGGGAACATCGCCTTTTATACATTAAGAAAAAATATTCATTAAATTCATTATAGAAGTTTGAGTAGGTACTAATGATGCATCTGTATTAAAAATTTACAAAACACTATTTTGTATTTAAATATACACATATTAGTACCTACTCAACGCGTCTACCAAGGAAGTAGACGAACCTTTGAAGGACTTTTTTAGTTAAAACAAACATGAACAACGTAAGCGAGTAAACTTATGTCAAAAATAAATCAAAGAATAATAATTTATCTGTGTAAAATGTTTAAACTTTTTCGCCAACAAAGAAAAGAGGATTCGGTACGTTCTTTCCCACATTTAATATTGGAGGCACGTGGTAACTTTAGCAATGAACTTGTGGCGTTCGCGAGATTTATAGCCTCAGGCCGATCCCTACACCTGAAGGTAAATTCTGTACAATCCAAAACGGGTTCATACATACTTGACTGTACGCTTGCATTTTGTGTTACTGCGTTACTGTGGCAAGTCAATTGGCAGCAGTGGACCGTCTGTCCGCCTGCTCACCCGTGGTTAAAAAACTGTTCAGCCTCTCGAAAAGTAATAAAAATGCGATCAGAGAGTTATCTGATAGCTCATGTACGATAGGAAAGTTATGAAACAATAAAGCAACCGTGAGCTTGTACACTCGCAGCTTGCCATTACAAGATCAATATTGGTGAAAGTACTGCCGCGAAGGACATGCCCGCTTGGAGCGTTGCCAACTGGCGACCAAGGTCTGGATAACCAATGTTACCCGGACACCCCCAATGTTAATCCGAACTAGTTCGGACAATTTCAACTTTCACATTGCTCTGTGGTTCAACTTGGCTCGCATTAGAAATTGTTTCGACGCTTTGTATAAATATATAACGAATAACGATATAAATAGTTTGTCTCATTTAGATAATGGCAATAAAATATTTGTTCCTTGTTTGTCTATGGTAAAGTAGTCTATGCTAAATGACTTGTTAAAAAATGTATCCATCGTGTGAGTGTTAACCTCCAACTTAACATTGATTCATGTGATTTGAAAGTTAAATATTCTGATTAATAAAACCTAAGCAAAGTTTGCGAACATTTGGAAGAAAAAAATTGCAAAAGAAAGATTGTAGCGGGAATATTGATCCTCTGCATAGAAATTATGGTATAATACACATTGCTTCTTATGTCTTTTCTGTGCTCCTAAAAACGTCTATGCAAAATTTCTAAAATGGTTTAGAAAAAAAAAAACTAAATAATTAAAATATTTTATTATCTGTAAAGATCACTAAATCTGCTAAGATCGAAAATATACGTTATTTTCTGTGCTATTAAATAGAAATTGGCAATTTATCCAACGATTCATATGCCCGATTCATTCTCACGCCCATTGTCATTCCTCTGACGAGCTACAATCATCTCCACTCATTATAATTCATGGGTAGCCCTTTAATAAATCCGATGAGAATAACTTTTCATTCATATAAAATGGTTTTGATTTCAACTGCCTACACCATAAGGTTCATATTGGCACACTTGCGTCTTTATTTAAAGATGTGCCTGTAAATATGTGATGTACTTATGTTGTAAAATCTGCTTCAAATTGGAGTGCAGTGAGCTTTGAACTTTATGACACACTGTTTCAATATTTACAGTACGTATCTTGTCTTATCTTCTACTCTTATTTCTTGTGTAAAAAAACTCAAACAAAGAAACAAATGGAGAAAATATATAATACGAGTATAAACCAAAAAAGACATTTTCTTTCGTTCGATTTTAAATATACTGTTGAAATTGATTTTAATTTTTTTATAAATAAATTAAATGAGTATCTACTGTTGTGGCGTCAATCAAAATGCAAATACGATCGCTTTGAACATCGCCCCACAACATTAAAATTATGCATTGGAAAATGACATTATTCAACAGTGAAAAAATGTTATCTTTATGCACAGTTTTAAATTGTTTTACAGACGCGATGATCGCGGTTTTTGTAACTATAACTTTTGGAACTGTATGGCCCAAAACGTCAAACCCATCTGCCTTTACATCTGCTTTAGTAATAATACATCTATCTGCCTTTAGTTTGTTTCTTCGCTTACATCTTGTAAACAAGATAAAGAGCTATAAACGAGGATTTTTCGAAAATAATTGCAAACGTGCAAAGCTGGGGTGGGTCGCTAGTTAGTGACATAAATTTATTTTTGTCACACGAACTTTTCAAATTCATTCACAATTTAACACAAGTCTTCGGTTATTGGGATAACCTAACAACTTCTTATTGAAAACCACATTTAAATAACGTTAGCAGTGATGTAGGAAAAAGGTTTTCACGATTTACCAACAATTGACGTTGCCCAATCCTCAAGGGATTACGACGGAGGGGTTACAATGGTAACACAATTTATATGAACAGTAACATCTTTATATTTTACTAGTGGGTGCCCGCGACTTCGTTCGCGTTGAAAAAGAAAATATATGCTCGCTTGACCCGGGCAAACGTTGTTTTGCAACCTATCATTTACCTACCGAATAAAATTCCATTTAAAATCAGTCTTAGAGATCGGACCTCATGCTACAAAAAAATTCTGAACACTACTATAAATATTTGACATTCAAGTCAAAAGACATCAATAATGTTTCACAGCTAGGAACTTTTTTTTATAGTGGAAAATTAAGTTGTCGTTTTTAGTATTTTCCATTACTTATTAATTATGTTTGTCACCGTTTAATTCACGAATATTGTAAAACCAAAATCTCATGTCAATGTAATGTCATCTCATATCGTTGTGACGACGATGGCGCCGCCATGCGACAGTGGCGCCCAATTATTTATGTTTTTATATGATCCCTCGGGAATAGTCCTTTTTTCTGGATGAAAGGTACCCTATGTCCTTTCTGGTGTCCCAGACAACGTGTATGCAAAATTTCATGGTGATCGGTTCGGTAGTTTTTCCGTGAAAGCGCGACAGACAGACAGAGTTACTTTCGCATTTATAATATTAGTATATAGATTGTTAAAAGAATATTTACTACATTTTTATCTGTTGAATACCATAGTTATAATTGACTTAATGATGTTTAATGACGATTACAACAGAAAACATTTTATTCAAGAGTTTATTTTATTTTAATCAAGGCGTAACTTTGCAATATAAATATTTTAAGAATGTTATTTTGGCTACTTTGTATTGCTCTGTAAACGAAGATTTATTTCACTGTGTGTCCATTTCCTACTAATATTTTGGACATTCACTCTATTTACGAACGAGATTTTATTTCTCCAGCTGCAGTTATACTCTACCATACGAAACTTCAGTGATATTCTAAAATATTCGAAAATAGAAGTTTTCATACATCGGGCTTATAATATACTAGCTGGTGCTCGCGACTTCTTCCGCGTAGAAAAGTATAAAACGCCATCTACCGTATTTTGGATAGATGGCGCTATCTCGCGAGCCAAGCCACTAGTATTTACTTTTATTTTAGATTTCCCGGAGGAATGAAGCTTTTTCCCGCGGTAAAAAATAGCCTATGTTCATCACGGATAATGTCGGCTTCTAATGGTAAAAGAATTTTTCAAATCGGTCCAGTAGTTTCGGAGCCTATTCTATACAAACAAACAAACAATCAAATCTATCCTCTTTATAATATTAGTATAGATGATGAAAATCGATTCTTAAGGAGTAAACTCGAAAATAGTGATGTAATAACTTAATTCTATTGAGACACTTTGATCATTTAATTGACGTGTCAACGAAGTCCATCGTCAGTCACGTTTCCCGGATCAGAAGAGCCCTTTTCACTGAAATCGTTACTCGGGCCGTGTGCTTACATCATGTTATACGTCGTGTTACGTTTGTTAACAATCCTTTATATCAGTTATAAATTGTATGCAAATAAGCGTGCAATTCACGTGTGAAATTCGCCAAATTTTTTAATTACTTAGTTTATAAATATTCGACTTTTATATATTATTGTGACTGCGAATCCGTCTATCTTTATAGAAGCCTTTATAATATAATTTACGTATTTATTGAACAACAAAACTAACAGCATATAATAAACATATAATATTATGTAAAACAACATTAAAAAATATAAATAAACATACAATATACATAGTACAGATGTACATACTTAAATAAACATTTTCATTTTGTGATTGCGTGTATGAATGCGTGAGTTTTGAAACTATAATAGGTCGAAATCTGTTCATATCAGTAGTTGTTAAGTTAGAGAGCAACAAGCATACGCATCCATCCAATTATAGCAAATAATTAATACTGAGTTAGATTTCATTCAAATTCAATAAGCATTGATTCAAATGGGCACTTTTTTATCCAACTTTTTTATATTTATAGCCAATGCAAAATATGGGCTATTAAAGTTGATTTATTCAAGTCTCATCATGAAAATTGTATTCATAATCGTGCGTTTAGTCTTCAGAATATATTTCATAAGTAATGAGTAACTCTCCTCTCCTCTATACCTGTGCGATGAGCTTTTCGCTGTATTTCATTGCGGAGTGAGTGCGGGTGAAACCATTTACATATTCATATAAGCTACGCAACTATGTCGGGATATTTTCCCCATATTTGTGTACTAAAACATTTTAGGTACCTCCCACGCTTTGCGCAATCCTTCTTGCTCACGACATCAACTGGCAAGTATATCAGTTTAAAATGGTTTCAGTTTTTCTTACAATAGATAAAACAAATAGCATACAATTTTAACTACTTAAAATTGTTCGCTAAAACTACTTAAAATCGCTCTGAGTCGATATATTTAATACAGACTTACAAATACTGAAGTATGTTGTATTAAAAATATATTAAAAATAGTATAATTGGCATTACGATGCGTTGTAATGTTTTTTCTTAATAATTAAATTAAAAATAGTTAATCTTACATACTTAAATCAAATATCGCAACTATTTACTATGGGAACAGGTAATTTATATGGCTTTCAATATGGATTAATTCATAGCTATGTATAAAACTTTACTGTCGAACAGTTGATATACGCTCACTTGCCGAGTCGGAAAATACCTTTGGGACCTCGTTATTGAGGTGACCATATTTTATAGTGACCCCGAACACTTTCAAAAACATGTCAGCTTTCTATAAGGTATTGCTTCTGCATTTAACAGAGATTATTCTAATAATGACTCGTACTGGTTAGGGATAAAATGTATGTTTGTAGGGATAAAAGTAGGCTGAAGCTCGTTTACCCCATCAGACATTTTAACCTGACAATGTCTCATATGTTTTACAACACATTGTTTTATCTACGAGTATGTATGTTTTATCTACGTGTGCAACCCTTAGGTACACAATGTTTCCCTTTTGTACTTGACGTATACATATACACGTACGTATAAAACTTATTTAACACTAATTATATCAAAACACTAGCAAAAATAACACAAGAGTTTCCCAAATCTGCTTACATATTAACCTTAATCTACTTTCGAATACAGGAAACTTACAGTCAAATATGTCAAAAATTCCTCTGTCTATTCCTCTGTCTTCACTTAGATATTTCCCTATATCGGGTAATCCACACTGATCGAATTGGACTAACACGCTGTCCATCAGACAATTTACGATGCATATTTACTTGCATTGGGAACACATTTTCAACATTTTAATAATGCTAAGTGTCGACCCACGTTGGTCGCCAATTCACAGATATGATTTCGTTTCATAACAATGCATCGCATCGGAGGGAAGCGAGTATTATTCCGTTTTCGCGTCTCGTACACTGTTACACCCTGAGGGTCGATTTTCCACAATTTTCTATTTAGTCCTTGCCCCTCGGCACTCGGCTTCGTTCGAAGATAACTCTGTACGGCGCAGAGACACTGGATACTAAGTGGAACGTGATCGGAATCATTGTAACACTGTTTGTGCTCAACTTTCAATATTATTTGATTAATAATATCTAATGTTATTATGCACAAGACCATTGTTTTAAAAATATAAGTAATATGCTTCTTTTATTAAGGTCCCAGCTCATATTAAACTCCTACCATTATCTTCTTTACAATAAAACGAAAACTATGTGCAAAAGTACATTATTGCCCAGGGCGGAATGAAATCGAGGCCAAGGCGTTAAGTGCTATTTCGGACTGTTGGTAAATGCAGAAGAATTGACTATATTGTAACAGACTGAAATTTAGTCTTATGCAACAAAGATTTATATTTAATTTTTTTACTTTATTATAATGATGCCAGGTTTTCCGTTCTATAGTGTTATAGTGTTGGCTTGGCATATCTCGGGTATACCGTAGTTACACATGTACGTGAACCATATTGCCAGTGGTTGACTTAAATTTTCTGGTTCCCATGCAAACTTGTACTCGCATAACGAGTATTTTATCGTTTTAGCGTGGAAGTTATTTTCAAAAAATGACGGAAAAGTTGAGTCTGCGGGCACGGAAGTGTAATGTGTTTTTAACTAACCGCACTCAACATCTTTACACCGCGACCACACCACACCACCGATTTTATGTAATTATACGAAACCATAATACCCAAATAGTGTTACGTAAACGTACCAAGATGTTTAGTTTTAGTAATGTAAGCCTTCTATGACACCAAATAAAATAATTTGTTTCATATCCAAAAGTAACCTTTTCATGTTTTTGTTGCAGGTGAGAAAACTTTATTTTCAATCGAACGGTAAGTTGGTTTATTTTAAATAAATCCGAGCACCTTTTTATTTGTAATGATAAATCGTAGGAATGAATATAATTTTAAAATGGCCGCTTATGAGCTGAGAGGCAAGCATGCGGCCAGCGATGTGGAAATGGTGATATCTTGAGTTGAATACCAACGTATACGCAAAAAGCAGTAGGCAAATATTGCGGCATAATCGACGTTAGACAATTAGATACAAAAATTGTGCAATTGATAAATATAAATACCTATATACTTTATATTTTTTAATTGTACATTGCTGGTTATGTACTCGGTAATGTACGAGTAACAAGCGATACTACCAGAACAACTGTAGTGACTGAATTGGTATTTCCAAAACGGTTTTGTACATCGGATATTTTAGTCTAAACTAGCTATAGTAAATTAGCTTCATCATTAGCTTCGTATAAAACTCTGTTTTGATAATATTCGTTATTTTAACTATAACTATCACTAATAAATCCGCCTACAAATACAATAAAATTATGATATTAAAAAATATCGTTTAAAAAAAAACTGAATAAATGAGCCACATTCATGAATACCGTCTGGCTGGATTAACCTAATTGCAATTCTGAGCTGTCGTGTTAAACATGAAATTACATATTTTTAGGACAATTTTATTTTTTATTTAGTACAACGACGTAACATAACTTAAGAATTTAAGTTACTTCTTTTTTTTTTTTTTTTTCAATTAAGTTACAGTATAATATTTTTGTCTCTTGTAATTCACGGACAACATAAAAAATAGACAAGTTTGCTTACTGCCAACTTATCATTTCTACTACAACACGAGATTCCCAAGGAAGTCAGACGTTCAGCGCAGCGCGTCTGCACTTGACAGATATGCAATTGTTCGTTTCTATGCTCTATAACTTTATTCTATAACATATCTACCTATAGCTTCCAATTAATTATATTCTTCGTACTAACTTTCTTTTATAATTAGAGAATACGGCACATCTGTAAATTAATTTTGCATAACGTTTTGTCGTTCGGAATTAATAAATATTGTAGCAATTTTTTGAATTTTCTTTTTGCTCCAAGGCAAAAAACGCGAGGCAATTTTGATCGGTTTTTTTTTATTTTATCGACTAGCTGTGCCCCGCTACTTTTCAACACTGAAAACTTCTCTAATTTTTGATTTCGAAAACAAGTATTCCAAGTTACTCTTTACATAGGAATTTTATTGATCACTGTACTTGTTGATATACAACATATATAGGTAAAGACGAAGCTTCCTCCCTCTCTTTAAATTATTCATCGAATCAGTGTTGTGTTTACCACGTCTAGTTCATAACAATGTGGCCTCGTTATTTATGTAGTCGACTTTAGCTCATTTGGAAATGAAAATTATTTAAGGAAAACAAAATAAAAATTGCATCACTGTTTTCTGTTGCTTTAATAAAAGCTTTGTTCTCAAAAACTAAGGTGCAGACTTATAAATTATATATTAATATCCAGAATAGTAGATCTGTCAAAAACCACGATCCTCTCATCTTTTTGGCAATTGGCGCCATCTCTTCTCAACCATCCTTTTGACTAAACTTTTGACTTTTGATTTTAACATTTAATGTCTAAAAAAATTCGATTAGTGACTATAAATTGACCTTTTGTATTTAATTGAAAAATATTTTAAAATTGTTTCATCGTACTTAAATAATGATTAATGTCCATATCGAGAGGGCTACTCATTGCATAAGTGGATTGGTTATGAAACGTCGGATATTAATGCAAGTTAAGTAAACACGGAGGCACCCCTTGGCAATCTCTAGTTAAGTTAGCAGAAGCTCGGTCTAGGAACTAATAACTTGGCTCCCAAGACGACTGGGCGACCTCTGTAATAACTGGTGTTTGTGTTATTAGTACTGTGATTGTGTGGGTCTTGTAGACAAATTTAACCTTTATTGTTTACCTAATTATATTTCAAATTTAACGCTTATTATATAACTAAATTACCATGGTTCCTCCACGCATGCGATACGAGTATATCCCGTGTAGTCACTCAGCGTGACTATCACGTAGATATCAAACTTAATTATTGAACCTTGCACTTGCATTAGTTGTCCAGACCATCTCGAACCACTCACAAACGGTAAAAACGGTAAACGGTGTGTATATACTGTTTAAAGTAAAACTTAATTTCAATTACTATACGAAAATATTTAGCACGAAACCACCAATAGCACGTTTAATGTTATGTTTCGATAAGTGAATCGAGATGCTCGAGCCTATTTTCCTGTTCCCTCCTAATTCTTAGTATTCGACTATCAAGTCAGCCTCCCGCCAACTTTTAAGTGAAAATAATAAGCTCCAAAGAATACAACGGTATAATATTCGCATTGACAAGTCTCGAGAGAATGTAATGCATTTCGTGATGGAAGCCATTTTGTCGTCGGAAACGTGACTATTTGTTGTTATTAGCCGTCGAATGGCACTCCGCACTCGTCGACATTCGCCGACACTCCGCGCTGCTCTTGTTTCAAACTTTGTATCTTTCTAATAAACGGTTAGCCAAAAAGGAAGTGCCATTATTGTCACTAGCGTAAGTTAGAATAAAGAAAAACCCAAGTAATTTTTTCCTGATTCAATAAGTTCTTATCTGTATCCATGATAATGTGTATGCAAAATTTCATGATTATCTGTTGAGTAGATCAAAGCGTAACAAACAAACATAATTATAATCTTTCACATTTGTAATATACAACAAAAATAGTTTTATTATTTTCATTATTGACGGATTTGTTTACCGATTAGATATGGGTGTTTATGTTTAGCAGAGAGACGACAAGGCCTCTGTAGATCAATCATAATGACATCATAAGGTATTAGTTTCTCTTTTATGTGCGAAGGTCAGGTTATATGATTTGGTGACACTGAATACATACTTGTATTACGTTAATAACACTATAACATTAAACCCAGGTCTCACTCGTAAATGTGTACAAATATGGTTCAGACAAAAATTATAAATGCGAAAGTTTGTTATATGTTTGTTACTTTTTCATGCAAAATTGCTACTGAACTAAAACTTTTTCAATAGAACTGCTGAACAGCTGAACTATATTGACGAGATTTAGTGTTGTCAATAAAAAAGAGAAACGTAATTTTTTTTTCACCTTATGTTTACGATGAAAAATCTGAAAGTGCCTTTACATAACACTTGAACCTCGCGCTGATGTTAAAATTAATACTTTTGAAAGAAAAAATAAGTCTGTGTTTTTTGGTCGAGCTCAATTATGGGCGTAGTGGTCTCCAGGAGGCTATATTGGCCAGTAATTGTCTGCCGGTATTGCCCGGCCCCTTTCCCCTACACTGGGGAGATGTTCCATCCGCCCTCCTCATGCCATTTCCATAATTACCTCGTTCGAATTATGTACGATACAATTTTATGTATGTTTAAACACTACATTTAAGCACACGGATACTGTGTTTAAATTGTAACGTCTGTCGTTTCTTAAAAAATAAAATTATATAAATATGTATAATAAATATAATTTTGTTCCACATTTCATCTTTCTAGACTTTCTAAAAGGTACAAAGAATACAACTGGCACTCTAAAGTGTCGTAATGTGTGTTTACTTATTATTTTAAACTAGCCGGCGCCCGCGACTTCGTCCGCGTTGAAAAAGAAAAAAGTAGCCTATCCTGTGTCCCGTAAGTCTACCAAGTTATCTGTTTATCTATCAAACTTCATGAAAATCAGTTAATTAGTTATGGAGGAACATACAATAACTACACTTACAGATTTATTATTAGTTGATGTTATAAGCTCGACCTTATAACATCAATCAATAAGACGTCATCAAAATATGTTTCTGTAGATAACAGAAATACATTGCTAATAAACTTCCTTATGGTCTGCAAATTTTGGATTTTTTTAAATTACAGTATATATAAAACCTCTGGAAAATTTTCGTCACTTACTAACAACTGTTAACGTAATCATTAACGAATCACAACGCTTGGCGATTTTGATACATTATCGATTTCTTGTTTTAAGAAAGATTGTTGCCTATACGAAATATTACTGTAGGTGTCCGTTCTTTTTCATTAGTAATAATGTTAGATTTAAGCGACAGCTCAATGATGTCGCGCGCCACATAATTATAGTCGAGTTGCGTCCCGTTGCGAGTATCGCTCAACGTCACCGCAACAAATAGAAGCAGCGCGCTCACTATTGAGCTTTTACAACTTACACTTTGTACAGCTTAACTATATTTCAGCGTGTCGCTGATAAACTATTCAAAGATGCACCCCGACACGCTTCAATTGTAAATTATGTGAATTTCTACATTTTCATTTAAACTGTAACCCTTTTCATCGTCACCTCAGTCACAAGACTTCCACTGCTGGAAATGCTTCCACTGCAGCTCTTATTATTTTAACGATTACCACTACTGGCAGCAATCGGGCCACCTGAGCGAGGGTCGTCTTCAAAATTCTCTCTGCCTTTCTTAAATTCACATGACACTTTAAAACAGTAGAACACGAAAATGAAGATTCTTGTTAAACAGCTACTAACGTTTCGTGAATAGTTTTATACATTTTTTTCTTGTCTCGGGGTCTACGGTGAGGGACTCCCTCGACTATGGGCCAAGTGGGCGATGGTAGCCTGTCAACTGATGAAAATGGAATATGAAAATGAATTTTTTCGCTTGAAAAAATCTTTGAAACTTTGACTTGAACAGTGCTTAAGTGTGAATATCAATCTTGATTTTGTGCAGTAAGGATCAATTTCCTACGAGTCGGAAGACTGTCCGAGCGCAGGTCGTATACGGGACAGTTAGAAAGAGAGCCGAATGCTTCCAGCGTGCAATAAACTTTTATATACGGATACACTGATGTGTCTGATACATGGGTATATGGGGGGAGACGGTCAGGAGTAGGGGGGTGGAAGGTGGAGTTTAGCCAGTGTCGTTAGGAAGACGACACTGACCGTATAAAACAAAAGCAAGCGATGGCTGAAAACTTTTTTAAACATGAATTCCCTCTTTGCGGAATTTTTAATTGTAGATTAAAAACGGGATGTATTCAAGTGGAATATTTAATATCACACTAGCGACCGTTTCCCGACTTCGCATGGTTGTGAATCGAATTTTATCTCGACGATACTATTTAATAAGAACATAATATTATGTACTCACTATCAATATATACCTATCAAATCATAACGCTTAACAGTCTACCTACAGCTAGATAGCTAGATAGACAAGCCTTCGATTTTTCTCGACTACAACTTGCAGGTTATGTAATGCAAACGTTCGTCCTTTAATTTGGTGTGGACTGCAACGCAAAACCCCTTAAGCCTCAAATGGAACTCCGCTGACCTCCTTGTAACTCTTAACATATACATTGTCTTCTTGTCTCGTGTATTGTGCCACAGTGGACCTTTATTTTATAACAAACATACTTGTTTACCGACGCATGTCTATATAAGCGACAAATTCATTAGTCTGTCAAGCGTTTAGAAAATTATTGAGACATAATTTCACTGGGTGAAGTAACCATGTATTATAATTGTAAGAAGATTAAGCTTGTATAATTATAACGTTACTATAAATTATATATTATGTATATAAATGAAAGTCACTTTGTTTGTTACGATTTCACTCCTTAACTACTTACTCAACCGATAATTATGAAATTTCGCATACACATCTTCAGAGATAGAGACATGAATATCTTTCATCGAGATAAAAGAAGTTCATTTTTCTGTAAAGATTGGCAAGGAGGATAACGGTCTATATGATGGTAGGTGACTACCGTCACCTATTAACACAGGTACAAGTGCTGGATGCTGCAAGCTAAGGAATAAGTAGAGGATTTGGGAAATTGCCACTGCAAGCATTCGCCTACATACAACCTAAGGTTTACTCGAAGAAAGTGTTTCAACAATATAGTTCAAACATCAAAATTAACCCGCATACAGATCTTGCTCTTGCTTCGTATCTTCGTCACCGTGTCGCCCGTAACTAAGTCAATTACGGGGGCTTACAATTAGAAACCTCTGCGGGCTGGATCTAGACTGTGACCTAAATAACGATTGCCTTACATACCACTTACCACTTAGATTTTATATCGTTTAATAATTACAACATTATTATTTTTAAAGGTGTTATTTTCGGAGACAGGTCTATCCAATGAAATTAGTAAGGTATCATTTTGACATCATTCTATGATTTTATTAGTTTTTATTAATTTCCTATATAATTCATTAATTAAAGTTTTAAATTTTCTTCAATTACTTTTTATAGTTTGCTAATATTTTATTAATGCTGACTCACAGTTTCCTGTTTATTAATATTGCTGCATATATATCAATATACTTCATTAGTTGTTAATTACTGACTCTAAGTACCTATAAACTAATTTCACTTGCATACAGGAAATCATTATGCCATGAAATCATTATGCCAGTAACCCAAAATCTCAAGTAGTCCGAAACCAAATAAAACAAAAAAACCTTTCAAATATTCTAAATGCGAAAGTGAGTTTATTTGTTTGTATCACCTTTTTATGATTTAGCTAATCAACTAATTATCAAAATTTGCATACATTGTCAGGAGTACAAAAAGGATGTAGGATATATTTCATCTACAATAAGATTACTGTAACCAAGAACGCGAACGTGGTCGCTGTGGTGAACTCTACCTTGATTCTATTAAAAAAAATATGGTTATCAGTTTCACCAGCCAATCGATTGTGAGATTAAACAGCAGTGGTTACTATATAAATGCTGTCGTTGTTATATACTAACCACTTTATTTTAAAATGTTCGTCCGAAACTAATTTAGATTTGCGATGAAAATTTGTCTAAATTTTACTTCGCCAAACTAACTTGAATTTAATTCTTACACGAGTAACGTAAACCCTAAGCACCGATTCTTTTATCTTCGGAGAAGTTTTAATTAGTGTCGGTGTGCTGTCATCAAGATGTACTTAAACGTAATGGTTAAATTAACTAACTTCGTCCGAGCCCTGTGCTCACAAAGAAGTCAAAAAAATATTCCCCCCCCGGAAAGGCTTTACTTGTTAATAGGTTTTCCGTTTGATGTCCAATTTAATTTTTCGCCTGTCCTCCCCTCGGCATGTTTTCATGCGTTCCATACACGGTATAATCCGTTTCAACGGAGATCCGAACTCTAATCCTAAGCTTTTAAAGGTGACTATCTAAAATTGAACATTGAATAAACGCTTATGTAATATGAGGATTAAACAAGTATAAGATGAAAAATAATCATTAAATCTGGTCCTATTCCTCTTGATTGTTGTCTACAGCCATGCGTCAAGCATGCTCCACATAAATAGCAAGTAGGTAATATGAAAATGAGGCTTTCTAAAACACTTAGATTCTAACTCCTTCCAATTAAGTAAACGTTAAATATTGTCACCTGAGAATAGTATTGAGCGACACGATTTAAAGCAATTGATGTGGATGTGGATATGGAGATGGAAATACTGACAACGCGCGGGAGAGTGGCTAGACGTCACAAACAAGCCCGTTCAATTAACCTCCCCAAAGGGTTCAACAATCAGGTTGTGTAGTCACAAAGCGGCCGTCCGGCGCACACAGATCCCCTAGGAGTTTGTGAAAATACCTAAGCGATAACACCGAACACCGATACGGGTAGTTCGTTAGCGCAACTGCTAACTTTACTTATTTTGCTGCTTTTAACTTGCAAGTTATGAGGCTCTTTTAAATAACAAGGTGCTCTTGCCAATCTAGTTTCCGATGAAAAAACAACTTTTTTTGCAAATACTTAAGTCAACAATACATCTGCTATAGATTTCCACGAATAATATAAATAACAGTCAAAATGATTGTTATTATTATTATTTATATAATTAATGCAGCGCTTGGCCGCGATCTCACTTGATGTTAGGTGCAGATGCGGCCAAAGATGGACCACGCTTACCTAGTAAGTGCCCATTTACCCTAGACTTGAAGACCCCTAGGTTGTCATTTTGGGGAAACACGGACGCAGGCAATGAGGTCCACTCATTAGCAGTTCGGACAAGGAAGGTGGAACTATAACGCTTCGTGCGTGACCGGGGAACATCAACCACGAAGGGATGAAACCCCCGCCCGCGCCTCGTGTTCCGCAAGTGGAACGGCTCTGGCCGGATCAGATCCCATAGGATGGACGCACATAATAATAATTATAATGATAATTATCTATCTATAGTATAACATAAAGTGCCTTTACTCCGGCAGCCCCTCTGTATGTACGTCTTTTAAACTACAAACGGATTTTAATGCGATTTTCACTGATTGAAAGAGCGTTAAAAGAGGAACGTTAAAAATTGCAACCGTGCAAAGCCGACTAGATAAAAATCTAATTATTATAGAGCTTTTTAGATAAAAAAGAGAAAATGATTGAATTTCTCGTAGCTTGGAGCCCTGTCTACGAACGTCTACGGATATCGTAGCCCGTAGCGTCGTCGTAGCAAATACACGGTCGCCAATTGGAGCGTGAGCGTTACAAGTTTAGAATAGAATTACATTCACTCCACTCCACTCAATATACGACTATGTCACGGCCAGACCGACTCCACTTGCTCTACTATATAAAATTACACACTCGTCTCTTTTGTCTTGATCTAAGCTGGCGGCCCAAGAAGTAAGCGGAAGCGGTGTCATTGATTAGTAAAAAAAAAATAGACTAATCACTTCCATCTAATGCAAGCGGGGGTGAGTCCCTAGTTTCTTGATAATATTGTTTGACCACCAGATAATCTATCCGTATTTAGTATGACTGTTAAATGATGTATACAAAATACAATAGTAGGCGAAATGTATTCTAGATATTTTCGGTACTACTCAATTTGTGTCATGGTAAATTTGAGTGCTCGATGTAGTAGTCAATTTAAGTTCTAGGCAAAAATTTAATGTAGTCAGATTGTGTTCTAGACAGTTCAAGAGCAACCCGTTCTTTTGTCATATTATTATTAATTTTCTATATTTATATTCCTTCGACTTGCTTTTTTTTTATATAATACCTATTTTGAAATTATGACATGTAACATGTAAAATTTTCAGTCAGTCTTAATTAATTTTAAATGATTTGTTTGCAAGATATCCACAAACTTATTGATTTCGTTCGTAACTCTGAAGGTTCCTTTGACCTCCACGTTGGACCGTGCCACACGCGATCAGAGTATACCACGCATACTTATTCTGGTCGTTCACCATAACCTCAAGTATATACAGATCAAAATAAGAGAATAGTAAATAGTATTTTAAGAAAATACTGATGACACAAAGTAAGTTTAAAAGTTTAAATTAATATGCCAGTATATCAATATTATTGTTTATTATCAAGTAAAATATTGTTTATTTAATATTTTTCATAATAATTTACTTTTAAAAGCAAAAAATGAGTTTAGTGCAATAAAATGATCATGACAATTGAAATTGGTTTTTTTTTATATTGTCCATTTATATTTTTTTATACTCACATGATTACACAAACGGGAATATAAAATCTACCATGCCCTTTGTCTGAATCTTTTTAAATTTACATTTAAATATGGAAACTAAATAATAGTCTTCACGACAAGTAAAGGGGCTTTGTATAGAGGCTTTGTATTGTAGAGCACAGTGGAGATTTGAATCTCAAAGCGGTTTCAGATAGTATATAACCAGTACTCTGAACTTTGGAGAAATCACTATTAACTTGCCTATTATACTGAGGGGAACAAATGTTTCAATTATACTAAAGTTGTCTGCTTAACTGGCACGCATATTACTAGAAAAAAATATTAAAAATTTACACTCAACACTTTATACTGGTCTGGTGATAGTATATTTCTTAATAAATATAATTAGATAATTAAAGGCTAATTTTAATCTACGTTAAATATTATTTTTTAAATGTAGATAGTATGTTTTACAGCTTGGTGATAATAACTTATTAACTCATCTTTACTTTGTAAATCTTTTATTGGCGACTTCGTTAGTGTGTTTTTATCATATCATACTACTGAAGCTGAAGCTATTTACAGAATTTCTTTTAATTTTTTAGTAATTGCTGTAAATTTCTCCAGCTATCTCAGTTAAAAATTAAAAGTAAATTCGACATAGCATTAATGTTTGATATTATAATTTCCTATAATGTTATAAAGGTACAACCGCGCGCGCAGCTTTCGTAGGCGGTTAGCGAGAAACAAATCCCGCAACAGAAATTCAATTATTTATTTATGCCGTTTCCTCCGGTTTTCTCATATATTGTAACATATTCAAATTCAATTTACAATTTGTACAGTGCCAAATGAAGATTGAATTGATATGTTTACTTTACACATTTGTTTTGGAAGTAGCGTTGTTGTGGCCATTGCTTTCTAAGTTTGCAGTCCTCTTGTGATGCAGCTATTCCCGAAGTAACCAAGGCCATTTTAGTGTAACTGGGATTCAGGTGTTACTCTACATTATACAAATACTGGTATACATATACTGGTAATTTAATCATTTCCCTTGTATCTTTGACACTAAAATTAAGAAATTAATTGTTTATAAAATTTTCTGTCGAGTTTTATGTTGAACAAAAATGTAGTTAAATTGATCTTTTAATAATGTCTTCATAGAATTTATTAGCTTCTTAAAAAAATCAACAAGACTAAGCACACTAATTTTATGGCCCCCGAATAATCAATACGGATAATTATCAAACCCTGCAAATCCAGACCAGATTCAACTGAAAAATTCATTTCCATTGTCCAAGTCCAGTCAGAGCGTTAAGGTTTGACTTTAACGATTAGATCCATGGCTCGTCAACAGTTTATGTATTTTTTTGTGTTTGAAAATACATAAACTCTTAAAATCTACTATATTCTCCAAATATATTTAACCGATTTGAGAGATTTGTTTTAAACATAGGACATTTTTTTAAATAAATTTAGGGCTGCAGTTAATAAGATGGGTTAAAACAGTCTCCTTTAATATGCAGATTGGTTTTTTCACGAAACGTAATTAAAAAATATAGGTACCTACTTAGATTCGGTTGCTTTGGTACATAACCTTTTCAGTTTCAGTTTAAAATCTAACGGAGTAACGAGTTGTAGAGTATGAATATTGCATCAGACCTCCACGCGGCGGCCTCACAACCTCCCCTTCCCCCACCACCCCTCCTCCCCCCTCCACCAGCAGCCAAGTTCACTCATTATTATTTCAATCTTATCCGCCGTCGGAAAGCTTCATTGTGCAAATGGTATTGTTTGAAAAACACCGCCAAATCTGCGGTTTGTTTGCCGTGTGTGTTCCAATTGTTCTAATTGGATGATTTGATTATGAATATATGCACATTCATATCTGAAGTTGCTTAATGAAAGCCAAAACTGTCGTCTGCTGTTTTGGTTTACTTCAATTTGTTCTCGAAACTCATAATAAGAACACAAGCTTTAATGGCTATGCAGATGCGTCCTCGCATATTCAGCAAATTATATTTTGATGTTTTTGTAAATTAGTAAGCATTTCCGTGATTCTATATTCTTTGGTGTCGTCATTATCGTTTTCTTCACTCGTTTCCCATTAATGGGATGAAAATATTTCCATTTTGAAACCCGTTGCTTCTTTTTATGCGATCATTTGTCATTTTTTTTTTTGTTTCACCACTTAATATGAATAAAGAAGTCCATCCATTACACCGTCAAAGAAATATTTTCTCTTATCACTTGCTAATTCATAATCCGCACGTCCACGGTTGTAAGTTTCTCTTTCTCGAGAGATAACAAAATTAATATAAAGTTATGTAATGTTTAGAGTTTATGAGCACGTTAACTTTGCCGCTCGCAAACTAACTTTTAATGGCATCATACACCCACGTACAGTTCAGTAAAAAAAAACTCAATTTTAATCATTATCGAGACTGGGTGCTGCGTAATACGTGTTAAGAATATAATTACAGCTGTCGAAACAATCG